>CM076576.1:704410376-705010376 GCA_034641835.2 Pinus albicaulis | reverse complement strand
TGAGAAACTAGAGAAAAACATTCCTTGAACCTTCTTGAGAAGTCATCCAATTTACTTGAAGATATAACAACCATAGCTATTTTATTCTTCTTCTCATTATCTCCCTTCTTCCTTCATGAACACTTACTCACATAATGACCATGCTCACCACATGTGTAACACTTCACCTTACTCAATACCTTCTTTTCTTTTCCCGTCATCTTTCCTGCAAGAGCCATGTTCTCTTCAATAGACTTCTTCTTCTTATGAAGATCCTCATTCTATAGTTTTCCTTTGTTTAAGTTATCCCATAACCTGTTCCAATATGGAAGCTTATCTCGAGCAAAAATCCATTTGATAAATGGATTCCATTCCTCGATAAATCCCTTCAAAGCATTCCTCACTAACCCTTACTATGGAAGGTAATCACCAATGCCAACAAAATCGTCATGAACTTGAGAAAGCCTCGTCAAATACGAATCCACACCTTCGCCATCCAACATCTTGGTGTTATTCAACTTCTTTCTTAATACCAACAACCTGTTCTTGTTCTTATTCTAGAACAAATCTTGAAGAGCCCTCCACAACTCTCATGCAATGTTCATCCAGGTTAGATGAGGTATCAAGTTATCCTTGATACTATCTAGGATGATGAGCTTAGCCTTTAGATCTAACTCTTCATGTAATTCCAACTCCTTGGGGTTTTTTGGTTTTTGAATCTCCTTGTCAATGAATTCCCAAATCTTGTTCACCAACAAGACCAACCTGATCCTTTCCTTCTAATGAATACAGTTGGATAGGCCACCCAACCTATCCTCATACCGCAGACTACTAACCAACTTGGCCATGTTTCTAGTCCTTCAACAATAAGGAAATCGACTCTGTCTTGAGTTGTTCGTTGTGGACACTCTGATTCAGTTTTCCATTCAAAGTAGCTCTGATACCATGTTGAATTTTCTTATTAAATCATAATTAGGTCTATGTTTAATCATGATCATAAACACATTAAAATAATCACAACTTCAACCACTTTGCAGAACATAAATGTAATAACAGTGAATCAACAAAGTACATCAGAATTTAGATGACCCAAAACTTGTTTATATTATAAATATAATACAACAAACATAGGGCTCATGTACCAGGGATCATGGCCCTTACAACACCCTAATATAATGAAAAATAGGGTTTGAATTCAACAACATTTGACTTTCAATCTGCCTAAGAACATGAACAAAAATGACAAAATTACTTGCTAAAGGTACAATTTATACAACAACCCTTTCAGTTCTCTTTAGTCAATGAACACCTGATAGGTCCTTTTCCACCATTACTGACAAGAAACATTACTTCATCAAGATCTCTGCAAATAGTTTCTCACAAGGATATTTTCTACTCCAAATGCTTGTATACTCATCTCAACAAACTTATATTCTTATAGTGAATGTGCCCCACCAATTCATTATACAAATAGTTTTCTTCTATCTCACTTCTCACAGTGATCGTGCCTCTTAAAGGTAATTGTATATTAGCTCCAATAGCTCAACAACTCATAATCCTTTTGCTTCATCAAGGTGATTGCATATAGGGTTCAAAACAAGTTATCCAACACTTCTTTGTTGGACAATCCTCAACCATAACACTAAACAACAATCTCCAACAACATAACTTGTCAAACTATTGTCCAAATGCCCTTACCTTTCTTCATATAGCAATATGCTCCTACTGTGATAGATTGAGGCTAATTCAACCTTTCTTGAGGTCACATCCATACCATAGAAACCTCCACAAACTTCCTGAAGAATTTAGTTTCAAAAACAGATACAACAAAGGATTTGTATCCCTCTTCCAGGGTCTTAACCCTCCTCCTTTACCACTGGACATAGCTCAAATCATGCACAAACATGTGTCGGATTTGTCCTCCTTCACTCAACCTGGATAGAGTCTTTCTAAGGGATAAAACCACTTCAGATATCCACTTTCTTGTTGAGCAGACTCAAACTTACTCAAACACAAGATAACCCAAGAAACTTGTTTCCCCACACTTGGCTCTACCTGAGGTCTGCGGCTCCCTTAGCTCATTAGCCATCTTGAGATTGATTGCTATGTTGATGTGGTGAGACTACTCCTAAGTCTCTTATATTTATATATCTCTCCAACCATTGACTTAGGGTCTCTTAACTCCATTAAGGTGCCCGCACACAATAATCAGAGTAAACATTTAATTTGGTTCTTTAGCCCACCAACATGTGTCCAACTCACACCTCTTGGGTACATTGCCCACAAAATGTCATTTTTGTGGGTCAACTCCACACAACCTAGTACCTTGAGGGTTGTGGGAGTACCTCCCAAGCTAAACTTTCAACATGTTTCCCTCTTCACAAGTATTAGTGATGATTTGTCTTTTTTCTATCTATACTAGTATAGAAGATGGATTTGAATTTAATCTTTCAATTGTACATTTAAAAATAAATATACTTTTATATTAAAAACAATTTCATTAAGTTTAAAATTTACCAAACTTAATTATATACAAATATGAAAAAAAACACCCACACATATGACTTCTTACCTCAATATTCCTACCAAATTTTTTCAAAATAATGCAATCAAATACCCATTAATGTAAGACATATAATTTTTCCATGTTTTAGAAAGAATGAATATAACAAAATCATTTTCTTAGTTAGACTAGGCCATTAAATAATACTTACATCAATAAATAAAATACTTCAATTTTCACCTTATAATAAAATAACACTTATACATTAACAAATTAAACAATATTAATAACAAAACAAATTCAATTCCAAACATAAATTAGATACTTCAATTTCCACCTTAATTTTACATCAAACATTATATAGAGATGAAGTAATTAAAAAAATAAATAAATTACATTTTAGTATGAGAAAGATATTTTATTCCTTCACTATTTAATATGGAGTTGACAAATAACATGTAAAAATAATATTATCTATATTACATGATGTGTATTTCATTCTATGCTAAATGGACATGTAACATTTAAAACAAAAATATATTAATAGTTGGCAAATAACATGTAGTGATAAATGGTGACAAATAACATTGATAAATGAATTTGCTGCAACCTAAGGCATTTCCCAATTATAGGCTGACTTATCTTTGAAACTGTCTTATTTAATGAACATTATAGTGAGGGTCCCACTTACTCTATTCCAGGAAAGAGTTGCCTTTAGTGAGACTTTTTGGAAGTTTTTTCGGAGGATTTTTCTGGTCTAATTTCTCTAAAATCCAGCAGGAATTCATTGAAATCACAAGCCTGATGGGTAAGCTCTACACAGTCCAAGTGCCTTAAGGGTGTTTCAACGTGCTCAATCCATGTATACAATCAAAAAACCATTTTAATTAACACAAATCAAAATTTCACGTCGAATTTTCAGTCAGATTCAAGCACCTGAAACTCCAAAAAATCTCAAACACTTTATCCCAAATTTCTAGATTCTTATAATTAAAAAAGAAATGAAAAAAAATGAATTTGCATTTTTTTTACAATAAAATCTGCAACAACATTGATTAAGTGCTACTTAGGCATTAATTGTCACTGTTGGCTGCAGGAAACTGGTCAGGTACAAACTCTTTGAACACATCATTGAACACAGCAGCGGTTAACTTGTTATCAGCACTAGTATTTCTATTTACAGGTATATGGTTTGCTAACTCAATTAAGTCTGCAAAACTTGGAGTCGGTTCCTGTTTAGTTTGCTTATTGTCATAGGAAAATTTCTGAATATTTTCAGTTTATCTTCGTCTATCTGTTCTTTACAAGGGCAGTGACGCTGAGCCTTCGATGACCATTAAGCTGAAGTATTTTCGTTAATCGTTGTTATAACTATTTGGAGCATGTGAAACTTTTGGTTGTGGCAAATTCATTGATGGTAGATGGAGAAGACTCGCAAATTCATTAATGGTAGATGGAGAAGACTGGATTGTTGGTATTTGTTATATTTATTAAATGAGTAGTCCACATACATTCATGAAAGGAATTGAACAAGTCTATAATATGGAATAGAGAAGAGTAGTCTTTAGTGCGAATTTTTGAAGGTTTTTTTGGTTCCAGTTTAACTTTTCTAAAATTTGGTAGGAATTCATTTAAAACATAAGTTTGATAAGTAACGTTGCACAATGTAACTGCCTTAAAAGTTTTTTTAGAGTGTTGAATCTATATATACAGTCAAAAAACCAGTTTAAATATTAGAAATCAAGATTTTATCTCAATTTTTTTCACCAGATTCCAGCACCAGAAACTCCAAAAAAACACACTAAAAACAGCTCCATAAAAAAATATTGACTGTAAATCTCGCAACAGCTTAACAGACGCTTTACACATAAACAACTCTATAATTTTCATATTCATAATATTTTTTTTCTAAACTAAATTGAATTTAGGTTTATGTGGTGGATTACTCTTGAGTTTATGTGGTGGGTTACTCTTAACGTTGGATGTAAAAACGATCGGCTCACCAATAAAATACTCTTTTCTATTATTTATCTAATCTGAAAAAATCATCTCTTCGGATTGTAAATATATACTGGAAGTTGAAAACTCAACTATGCATTGGCAATGGAGTTAGGGAAACTCCCAAGATTCCATTAGTCTTTTTCTTATAGTTATTTTGGCAATTATGGTTTTGTAATGCTAGAATGGTCGAATTTTTGGACAATGTTGAGGCTTCGGAGCTTTTGATGATTTGAATAATATTTTTGCCATTTTCAATACCCAGCTTCATTGATTCAGCATATTTTATTAGCAGAATTGCTGCAATGCATCATCGGGAAAAACTGACTCGTTATGCATGGCACACATATTTCGAGGTGTAAGTAAGTGGAACTTATAATACAATAATTCAAATATTCAGAAAACCATAAAGATAATATAATAATTCAAATATTCAGAAAACCATAATATATGCATTAACAGGTTCATTTCATTTCAGCATTAGCATGAGTTCAGTTTAGTCCAATTCGCTTACATGAAGGTAAGTTCGATATATCAGTGGACTAATCAACCATGAGTGTAAAGCTGCATCACTTTGTATGCAAGGGGAAGTTCACAGTTGAAGGCAATATCATATGCTTCAGCTGCTAATCATAAAAGAATACAATGAGACCATGAATGCCACAACTTATTCCAATAAATATGGAATTTTAAAAAATATTAAAATTGAATTTTTATTTTAATTTAGAATATTTTATTTAAATTGGCAATAATAATGATCAGATTATCTATAACATTTCCATATTATGGATAAATTTCATCTACTTAAAATACATTTTTAATATGATTTTGATTGTCGGATGATTGTAATAGAAGTTTGATTTTAGTCATTCATTATTATACATGTCATCAATGATTTGTTTTATAGCCACTGGTCTATTTAAATATCTTCAACTTGCCAATGCCCAATGTCCACATGGCCATCTTTCTATCACAAACCATGAAGACAGATGACATTTGTAAACACAAGTTAAAAATTGCATACAAAAAACCAGAAACAAACCAGGAAAACATATGACATTTGTAAACACATGTTAAAAATTGCATGCAGAAAACCAGAAACAAGATGAACAGGGATTGTGGCTCTCTCCTTCGGCTGGGCTAGTATTGTGGCTCTCTCCTTCGTCTTGGCTAGTGTTTCATTAGTTGGAGCAAGTCTTCTGATTGGAGCAATTCTGCGAGACAGATGAGGGACAGATGATTGATACAAGTTATCTATATAGTTTGGATTAAACTATCCCTTGGACCTTTTTTTTGCAGGAATGAACATTTCACCAACAAAAGAAGCCGCAATAGACCAGCACCACATATATTCTCCATTTGAGTTCCAAAACTCGTATTCTTCTAGATACAAATATCTGAATTTCCCCAAAACTCACATGCTTCTGCATAAAAATATCTGAATTTCCCCTTTCTCTTATTGTTAGTACCCTTTCCATTGCGGTTCCCCACTGCTTCTTCTGAGTGTCATGTCTCCCCTGGCTCCATTTCAGTCCAAGTGCATGTCATGTCTCAGTCCCAGTGATTTTTGAATTTTGGGTTTGAAAAGACTGCTGGGCTCCCCTCATTCCATTTCACTCCAAGTGCTTTTTGAATTTGGGGCTTGCACGTTGACATTTCAATCCATGCTCTCATGTTGGAGGTTAGTGAGCAAGCAAGGCCCACTAGACATTGACATTTCAATCCATGCTCTCATGTTGGAGGTTAATGAGCAAGAAAGTCCCACTAGGAACAAGACATTGGATTTAAAGGAAGCTATTACAAAATAATTTGGGGATGGTTGGTAGCAATAATAACTAAAGTTGGGGAAATGACCACTAAGTACTTTACATTTTTCTTTTCATTTTTCATGCCGAGTGATTCACCTCAATTAAAATATCATTTAACTTATAAAACTCATACATGTTTTTCTTGAATTTTCCCTTTACTTCTGATTCTCTTTGATTTCTCATAAGTTCAAAATTTTGGCTATCCATGTCTTGATTTTAATTTCTCAATGACCTCACTCCATCACACTATGGTGGAAGTTAGGGTAGCTTTGGCCTTCCATGAGACCACGCCACCCAACATTAATTACTCTATCAAATTCACTGAGGATGTCAAAGTTGAGGAATAAGTTTATCAAGAAGAAGTGGATGTGCACCAATTGGTTCAGGATTGAGTCTCCTTGACCTTACCTCCAGTGGCCCTTGTGACACTAAATTATAAGGGATGGTAGAACTCTATTTTTAATCAAAGACTTTTGTGGCTCATGTTGTCTAAGAAAATAGATTGGAAAGAAATTGGTTAATAATTGGAGTTCCTGGCTAATGCAAAAGAATGGTCAAGTGCTTCTGGTCGATTTTTTTTGGTTTTTCGAGGACATCCCAATTATCTTCCACTCTATTTTTGATTCTCTTGGTGGGTGAAGTCATAACTGGCTGCTCTAGGATTTTTTGCTATAGCCTTTTATTCTCATAATAATTTATATTTTATTTTTCTTTATCTTATTTCATGGATTTTTAGTTTTTCATTATTATTTATGTTTTTAATTTATAATTTTAATAGTTTTTTTTATTTACCATTTAATGTTGATTTTGAATAAAATATTAATTATTTTTAGCCTGTTGGGAATTATTGGATGCATCTCTACTATATTTATTGGTTCTTTGAATCTAAACGTGTTAGACTTAAAAAACTATATGTGATTGATCTAGAAGAGACTTGAAATATGATAATGAATCACAAAATCCTACATTCATAAATTTTAGTTCTATTTGTCATTCATATTTTGACTTAATTTTAGGCTTCTTAATGATGACATACTCAATTTCCTTATGGGCTAGCTCTCTTAGTTTTTTTTATGAACATAATTTAATTCTTTGTCATTTCAATATTTATAATGACTTGGTTTCCTTCTTGACAAGTATTAGTGATGTTTTGTCTTTTGTTTATCTATAGTTTCATAGTATAGAAAGTGGATTTAAATTTTTTCTAGAAATAGTCGATTTAAAAATAAATCTACTTTTATATTAAAAACAATTTCATTAAATTTAAAATATATCAAACTTAATTATATATAAATATTAATAAAATTGAAAAAAAACCACATATATGACTTCTTACCTCAATATTCCTACTAATTTTTTTCAAAATAATACAATCAAATACTAATTAATGTATTACCTAAAAATATAACACCAATTAATGTAATAAATAGGAATATAGTTTTGTTATGTTTCACAGAGAATAAATAGAACATAATCATTTTCTTAAAATATGGAGGAAGAAAATGATCAAATTATATCATTATTTCAATTTTTTATAACACAAATTTTCTCGAGAAATTACTCTTCTATAACACTTATCAATATGAACATCTCAATTTACAGCATACTTAAATTTCTTAACCTAATCTTTAATCTATACTAGATGTAATCCATCACGAGACATAGGGATGAATCAATAGTCCTCATGATGGACTTTAATGCGATGAGCTAAAAAGATATAATTGTCCCAGTGGCCATACTTTATAGATCCAAGATATCCATTTACACATATGGATTCCATCCAAACCATAATGGCATCATTAATTTCACATTTTACTCATGTATAATCAAGTAAGAGAAAAACAACTTTGCCCAAAAACTTCATTAGATAATTATAAATTATGTTCCTCAAAATTAGTGACTTTGGTTCAAGCAAGCCAAAAAAACCCATTAACATTGTATGTTATTGACTTCAAATGAATAAATTTCCCACGTTATGCTAGGCTAGGACTCTCGTACTTGTAAGAAGCAAAACTCAAATTTATAGGGGTGACTATATCCATGTATGATTAGATTTTAAGTCATTGTATATGTAAGATTAATATACAAAATTAGTCTATCACAAAATTGTAGCATTCATGTTATAATATAATTTCGTAGACACTACCACCCAACATATTCATTTGGCTTAGGGTGCATGGATGAAGTGCTACATGGCTATTAATTCTCGTTATTTGCTGCAGGAAACTGGTCAGGTACAAACTCTTTGAACACAGCAGCAGTTAACTTGTTATCAGCACTAGTATTTCTATTTACAGGTACATGGGTTGCTAACTCCATTTGGAGTCGGGTCCTGGTTATTTTGCTTCTTTTCGGAGGAAAATTTCTGAATGTTTTCTGTTCATCTTCTTATATCTGCTATTTACAGGGGCAGTGACGCTGAGCCTTCGATGACCATTAAGCTGAAGGATTTTCGTTAATCACATGTGAAACTTTTGCCTAGCAGTTTGAGGTTGTCTGCAAATTCATTGATGGTGGATGGAAAAGACTGGAGTGGAGGAATTTGTTATATTTATTAAATGAACAGCCCAAATACATTTATGAAAGGAATTGAAGAACTCTATAATATGGAATAGAGAAATAATCTCGAAACAGATTCACAGACGTTTTACACTTTGATGGTTTTTTTTGAGCATGAAAATACGACTGGTTTATATTATGTACCAGAGCAAAATCTAAATGGCAAAACGTCCATGAGAAACATATGTTAGTTCGAGGACAAATATAGGAGGGCAAGCCTCATACTAGTCATTACAAAATGGAAAACATAAAATAGTAAACAAAATCCCGGACTTATATAGTCTTGTCTGACAGAGATCATATTTAAGTCGAAAGACATACAGAAAATTAAATACCACTATCAGAGGACATATAGTCTTCGATGGTTGTTGGTCAGAGTGTACAAATCCATAATTTTCATATTCATAAATTTCTTTTTTCTTTCTTTTTCGAATGAAAAACTAGAATAGATAATATATTAGTGGAATGCTATTACCAAAATTAAATTAAAAATTGAGAAATTAAAATAAGTGATATACTAGTGAAATGTTATTACCAAAATTAAATTAAAAATTAGAATCGATGACATATTAGTGAAATACTATCACCAAGTCTAAAAACGATTTTTCATTGTTTATGTAACCTGAAAGAATCCCTCACGCTTATATACAACAAGAGACCCCTCCTGCTCGTTGTAAAAATGGACTGGAAGCTACGAACTTCAACTCTGCAATGGCACACTGCAAATGGAGTTACGGAAACTCCCAACATCCCAGTACTCTTATTTTTTAATAGTGATTTTGGCATCATGATTTTGTAATGTTAGAATGGTCGAACTTTTAGACAATGTTGAGGCTTCAGAGTTTTTGATGGTTTTGAAAAAAAAATTGTTGTTTTCAATACCCAGTTTCATTAATTCAGCATATTTGATTCACAGAATTGCTGCAATGCATCATCTAAAAGTTATCCTACTCTCAGTATAAATACACACTTCAAGAGTTATACCACCGTGTTTTGTTCATGTATAAAAGTTGACTTTTTGTGAATCATATTGCGCTCTGACTGTAACTTTCAAATTTCAACGACGAAGTACAATAAAAAAAAATATTGTCTGAGTAGGTTATTTTTTGTTAGGGGATATTTTTTTTTAGGTTATAATATTGTTACTGTGATAAATGTTTTTTTAATTAGTATGTAAAAATATTGTCTGAGTAGGTTATTTTTTGTTAGGGGATATTTTTTTTTAGGTTATAATATTGTTACTGTGATAAATGTTTTTTTAATTAGTATGTAAAAGATGTTGTAAGATTATGCTATATAAATATTTTGATTATGTCAAACTGTTTAAAAATATATTTTAATTATAAAAAATTAAAATTAAGTAAAAAATTAATATAATATAATGTAGATATTTTAATTCAAGTTATGTTTTTTGAGCCTTATTTTTATGAGAATTCAAGGTATTCATGTGGATTATAATCTATTTAAAGGAGGGAATTAAACCAACCTATATTCATCTTAACCTCAGATCTACCAAGCCCAGAGAGGAATCAAATCTCTTGAGATGGAAATATTTTAAGATGTAAAGAGATTTGATGTGTCTCAACACTTGCTAGCTTTGGAATGAAGATGGATCTAGACTAGTTTAAATTATATTACTAAATGTATAAGTGGATTTATTTATTTTTGAGATTTTTTTAGAAAATTAAGATGGTATGGTATTTTTTCAATTTTAAACTGAATGTTAATAAAATTTGTTTAAAAAATCATATGGTTTGAATACCATATAAAACATTTAAGAACATTATTCTCAAGTAGTAAAATTTAATAAAATTAGTTTGAATACCAAAAATTTAATATAAAATATTAATTTTTTGGAAAAATCATATTTTTATTAATAAAAACAAAATTACATGTTGCAGATGCTTGCAAAGCATTCAATCATGCTAGTCCAGACTCGTGTTCATAGAGTCATTCCAAATAAAAAACTCCACAATGGAAATAAACAAGTTACCCTTTTCTCCATTTCTTCTTTTCTACCTTCTGCCATTCTCCTTGGAATGGAGTGGCCATTACAATTTCTAGTTGGATCTCTACATCTATTCTTGAATTTTCCTTATATGAGTCTGAACTTTCGGATACATGATAACGTTTGAAACCCCCCTTCTCCTTAGCTTATGGAATCCTTTCCAACTGCGAAGTGGGGATTGAGATTCCTTATGCTTCATGATTTGTTCCTCCCTTTTCTATGTTTTCTTGTGGATTCTGGATTTCTTCGTTGGTAGGGGGATCCATTTATTCTTCATCCTCTTTGTCTTCAGGCAAATGATGTGGAAATTTCCATCCCTTGGGCCACCTTCTATTGATATTCAACAAGAAGATTCAACGCCCAAGCCTAGTGCATTAAGCATTTGGTTGCATTCAACACCTGGTTGCATTAAGCACCCAGACTAGGGTGGGGCCCACAATGCTATTTTTGGGTGCATGTCTATTTTAGTTATCCCTTAATTAAGATGGACATTAAACTGTAATCTATTCTCAATGTGGACTTGAATCAGTTAACTGAAAGTGATAAATTCATTTAGCTAGTGGATTTCGAGTTAGAGGTAGTTGGTGAGGCATGCAGAGTAATTCTAGTTGTAACAGAGTTCGAAGTGCAGTTGTGCATGAGTTGGTGCAAGTTGTAAATAATTTAACTCGGTTAAGTGAGTTAAACTTAGTTGTGCTAGTTGTAACTGAAGATACACTAGTGAGAGATCTAGTGAATTAAATATTAATTAATTCACAATCAGTGATCTCACATGCAACTGAGGAATTACTATTATTAGCTACATGCATGTCAGATCCAGTGGGGACCCAGTTGAGTTCTAGGTAAAAGGGAAGTTGACTATCAGTTGCAGGATTATTGGGTTGCACACTTGCAACCAAACACCCATTAGAGTGCCCATGATACTTTCACAGTCAAGGCAGGCAATAATTCCTATCTTTTAAGGATCTTTACCATCAAGGATTGCGCAAGGAAGACAAGCTGTATGGAGGCTAAGAATTGGCTATGTGTTGGTCAGTTTTGCATATGACAGCGTGAGACAATTAGCTGAGTACTGGAGGGCTCTTGTGAGAAGATTTTTGCATATAATTGTTTCAGGATCCATGCTTAATATACAATAGAAGATAGTGGGGATTTTAGCTGTAAGCCTTCCCAGGGAAATTATATGTGTTGTGTGTGATTGATCTTTCTTCATGTTCATGTGATTAGCGATTGTGTTTTTTAATTCCGCAAAATATTTGTAGAAGCGATTAAGTATTTAACTTTAGTACATTGTTAGATCGGGTGAATCCAAGATATACATGCATGTTGTATAATTTCTACATGGTATAAGAGCACAGGAAATTGCAGAAGTGAAGCAGGCGCTGAGTTTGTGACTGGATAGAATTCGAATTTGCAGAAAGACTTTCTTGGTGCTACAGCTGATTCAAGGTCGAAATGGGTTTCAATGGCTGGAGGTTATAGTATGCACTCGAGGGAAGCTCGAACCACATTGCTTGGAAGGACATGATGGAGGCAGTACTTGAAGATAATGGGTTGAAGGAATTCATTGACAAAGATGTTCCTAAACCCGATGTTACAGATGCTGCAAATATTGATGCATGGCAAAAGAAAGTGGCAAAGGCAAGGAGGATCTTGTTGGAGGGAGTACGAGACCACATTGTGTCAAGCCTCCATGGAAAAGCCACATCATATGCAATGTGGAAGGCTTTGACGGATCTATTCCAAAGCAGTAGTGACCATAGGAAATTGACGCTCAAAGATAAACTCGGGAAGATCAAGATGGAAAAGGGCGACACCATTCCAAAATATCTAATAAATTTTGTCCAATGTCGAGATGAACTGGGGAGTGTTGGAATAACAGTTGTTGATGATGACTTAGTGAGCTTGGCTCTCCTAGGACTTCCCAAGAGTTGGCACAGTTATCAAGACTCTTTCAATGGAAGGGAAAAATTGCTAGATTGGGAACGACTGTGGTCGGATTTGGTGTAAGAGGAGTTCAGACAGAACACCAGAAATGGATCTTCATCTAAGAATGAGGATGAAGAGGATTGTGCTTTGGCTGCCAAGGCGAGGAAGGGAAGGAGAAGAAATTCCACACTTGCTTTCTCAATAGAATCAAACTTCCTCAAACACAAGATAAACCAAGAAACTTGTTTCCCTTCCAAACTTGGCTCCTCCTGAGGTCTGTGTTTCCCTTAGCTTGTTAGGCTTCTTGATATTGATTGCTATGTTGATGTGGTGAGACTACTCCGAAGTATCTTATATTTATATGTCTCTCCAACCATTGACTTAGGATACCTTAACTCCATTAAGGTGCCCACACACAATAATTAGAATAAAAAATTAGTTCTTTTCGGTCTTTATCCCACCAACATGTATCCCAAGCCCACATGTTGGGTAAATTTCCCACAAATGTCATATTCATGGGTCAAATCCACACAACCTAGTACCCGAAGGGTTATGGGAGTACCTCTCAAGCTACACTTTCAACTCTCCCTCTTTATGAGGGAGGTACATCCAGTACTCAGAAGTAACTCGTCAACAACACTAGCCCAATCTTTGGCATCCACCACTGCAACATACTCTATAAAAAGAAAAACACTATGGTAAGTAGTGTCCTTACCAACAAAAGCCTTTCAATACTTCTTATCATTATAGTCCTTCATCCCATTCCACATTTCCTTCTTTCCAACTATAGAATTAACCTTGCTCTCCATTGACCATGTGATCTTCTTGAGTTGTGAATTTTCCGTTTTAACCTACAATCTCTAACTCAAAATATACTCTTCTAAAATCTCAAGAACCTAAATCTTCCCTTGATCTATAAGTTTTCCCATCAAGTAATTTAGACCACTCTCCCTAACTCCAATGACTACTCCGAAAAAGTTAGAGACTCTAACCCTGAGTATCGCTTTCCCATCTTGGAACATCTCCTCAATCACTAAGACATACAATATGTCCCACTTTAGCTCCAGTACCCCAGTACATCTTGAACTCATAAAATTCCCCAGGTCAAGATTAGCCCGATGTCGTCTTTTTCTCCAGTACCCCCGTACATCTTGAACTCATAAAATTCCCCATATCAAGATTAGCATTACAGTAAAAATGTCTGGTAAAAAGAATCTTAAATGTTTTAATTATATTTAAATTTTATTAGTAAAATTTGATATTATTTTGGTCCAGTCTAGACACCTCACAATTAATTTCCATACAAGAAATTTGAAAATTTTCATTTCAAATTTTTAAAAACTAAACATCTCACCCAAAAAAAAAAAAGAGTATACCTCTCAGCAACACAATAAGCCTAAACTTGATAAAGCTTAAACATCATACAAGCCAGAGAGGGCAGATCTATGGATTCTCTTAATTTTAAAAAGGAGAAAAAAATGAAATATGAATTTGCATTTTTCAATAAAGTCAGCAACATTGGTCAAGTAAATGTGAATTTGCATTTTTCAATAAAGTCAACAACATTGGTTAAGTGGTACATGGCTACTAATTCTCATTATTGGCTGCAGGAAACTGGTCAGGTACAAACTCATTGAACACAGCAGCAGTTAACTTGTTATCAGCACTAGTATTTCTATTCACAGTTACATGGGTTGCTAATTCCATTAAGTCTGCAGAACTTGGAGTCGGTTCCTGGTTATTTTGCTTCTTTTCAGAGGAAAAATTCTAAATGTTTTCTGTTCATCTTCTTATATCTACTTTTTACAGGGGCAGTGACGCTGAGCCTTCGATGACAATTAAGCTGAAGGATTTTAGTTAATCATGGTTGTAACTACTTGAAGCATGTGAAACTTTTGCCTAGCAGTTTGAGGTTGTCTGCAAATTCGTTGATTGTAGATGGAGAAGACTCGAGAGGAGGTATTTATTATATCTATTAAATGAGCAGCCCACATACATTTATGAAGGGAGTTGAAGAACTCTATAATATGGAATAGAGAAATAATCAGACGCTTTACACTTTGATGGTTGCTGGTCGGGTGTAAATCTCTAATTTTCATATTCATAAAACTCTGTTATTCTTTTTTTCCGAACTAGAAATTAGAATCATTAAGAATACTAATGAATAATGCTATTACCAAGATTGAAATTAGAATCACCAAGTATACTAGTGGAATGCTATCATCAAGATTGAATTACTATGTTATTCTTTTTTTCCGAATTAAAAATTAGAATCATTAAAAATACTAATAAATAATGCTATCACCAAAATTGAAATTAAAATTAATAAATATACTAGTGAAATGCTATCACCAAAATTAAATTTGACAATATACTAATAAAATACTATCACCAAGATTGAAAACAGTTTTCCAACACTGATGTACGACTCCTGCTCATTGTAAAAATAGAATGGAAGTTACGAACTTCAACTCTGCATTGGCACACTGCAAATGGAGTTAGGGAAACTCCCAACATCCCAGTACTCTTTTTCTAATAGTGATTTTGGCATCATGATTTTGTAACGTTACAATGGTCGAACTTTTAGACAATGTTGAGGCTTCGGAGTTTTTGATGATTTTGAATAAAATTTGGTTGTTTTCAATACCGAGTTCCATTAATTCAGCATATTTAATTCACAGAATTGCTGCAATGCATTATCTAAAAGTTATCCTACTCCCCGTATAAATATACACTTTGTTATTATTATTTTTTAAAAGTTTTAATTAGCTATTTTATTGTAAAAAATTATATTATAGACTAGATAACTAGAGCAATCAGGGACTAACAATTGTCTACCTTTAACACTATCAAAATCAAGAAAATCAAGATTTGATTGTCACTAGTAAACTGCCCAACAAAAAAACCAACTCACCAATCACAACCTGTTAAAAAATAAAAATAAAAAACCAAACAAAAAAATAAAAAATCGTATTTAACAAAGAAAAAGAGACTTAACATTCCACTAACTTAACAAACATCACACTTCACTTTAAGAGTTATATAAAACGAAAGCCATTGTTTACATATTTAAACATTGCCAAAACAAAATACGGCACACCACCGTGTTCTGTTATGTATATAAATTGACTTTTTGTGAATGATCATATTGCGCTCTGACTGTAAGTTTCAAATTTCAACGACAGAAAGTACAATAAAAAAAAGTATTTTCTGCGTATGTTACATTAAAAAATCATTGTCTGTTTTGGTAGGGAATAGAATTTTGTGTAGATTCTAATATTTTGTTATTAGGTTTAGATTTTTTTTTAAGTAAGTATGTAAAAGATATTGTAATTTTTTGTTTTTTAAATATTTTGATTTCGTTAAAATACATATCATTAAAATTAAAATTAAATAAAAAGATTAATATAATGTAATGTAAATATTTTTAATTCTTTAAGAATAAAATAAAAATTATAGGTTATTATTATTTTTTGTTGGTTAGTTAAAGTAAATTTGATTTGGTTAAGTTATTCGTCATAATTTCAAAGCTATCAAGCAGAGAGAGATCAAATTTCTTGAGATACAAATATTTTAAGATGCAAAGAGATTTGATCTCTCTCTACACTTGGTAGATCCTGAATTAAAATAGATCTAGACTAGTTTAAATTGTATTGCTAAATTTATAAATGAATTTAAATTTTTTGAGATTTTTTTAGAAAATTAAAATGATATAATATTTTTTCAATTCTAAATATAATGTTAAATAAAATTTGTTTAAAAAATCATATCATTTGAATACCGCATAAAACATTTAAGAACATTATTCTCAAGTAGTAAAATTGAATAAAATTCTTTTGAATACCTAAAATTTAATATAAAATATTAATATTTATATAGATAAGATCAATTTATTTCTAAATACAATTTCTAGAAAAAATTATGGATAGTCTAGATTTAATAATTTGAGAATATTCTTGGTTGTATATACACAATCCAAATCAGGTTTCCAAATTAATTTTCCATTTCCTACCTTTACTTTTGTGCCCTATATTGATGTTACAAATTCTCAACTTACACATGACAGGTAAATATTTTAATTGCTTTCCACATTTATTAACCATTTAATTTATATGACTATATTAATTATAATAAAAATTTGCAAAATTGGTATCAATAAGAAATCAGCCAAAAACTGAGATGAGAACAAAATCTCAAATATATCTTAAACCTTAAGCGTATCTTGAAGATTAACTAAATCCTATTTTCAATCAAATCAAATAAATTAAAAGACAAAACAAACACATAAAACCTCCATTCATAATTCAAGTTCTCAAATATATCTTAAGCCTTAAACATATCTTGAAGCTTAACTAAATCTTATTTAAATAAAATCAAACAAATTAAATAACAAAAACAAACACATTACCATAAGAACATCCATTCATAATTCAATACACTGGGTGATGTTTCAATCCATGCTTTCATGTTGGAAGTTAATGAGCAAGCAAGGCCCACTATAATTTGAGGTTTCAATCCATGCTCTCATGTTGGAGGTTAATGAGCAAGCAAGTCCCAGCAAGGCTAAGACATTCGCTTTAAAGGAAGCTATTACAAAATAATTCGGGGATGTTTGGTAGAAATAATAACTAAATTTGGGAAAAATACTGCCAAATGGCGTGTACTTTTTTGCTTTTGATTTTTCGATTCACCTCAATCATCATATCATCTAACTTATGGAAAGTGTACATGTTTTACTCATGTTTTAGTGGAATTTTTCCTTTGCTTCTAATTCATTTTGATTTCTTATAAGTTTGAAAATTTGGTTACCAATGTCAATCACCTCACTTCATCCAATTAGGTTGGAGTTTTATGTAGCTAGGGTAACTTTGGCGTTCCATGAGACCACACCACCCAAAATTTAATTTTTTATTAAATTCATTGAGGATGTCAAAGTTGAGGAATTTTATTGAGAAGAAATGGATGTGCATCAATTGGCTCAGGATTTTCTTTTTGACCTTGGCTCCAATGGAACTTGTGACATTAAATTATAAGGGATGGTAGAACTCTACTATTAGTCAAAGGATTTTGTGGCTCATGTTGTCTAGGAAAATAGACTGGAAATAAATTGACTGAAAATTGAAAGCTTTGGATAAGAACAATATGCCTATGATTGTTCTATGTTCCTTGCTAATGTGAAAGAATGGTCTTGTGCTTCTAGTCAATTTGTTGGCATTTTTCAAGGACATCCTGTGTAAATTCCACAATGGGAATCCCTACTACATTATTCTGATGTTATTTCTCATACTTGTTAATTTTGATACAAGTTATTTACGGTGTTACAGAGTAAACATCAAACAAATATGATTGCAGCCTTCACAACATAAATAATACTGTGGAAACAAGTACTGAGCAAGAAAGAAATAAACACACACATATACACTGTTAATTTTGGAAAAATGTCCCCAGAAAAACACACTGCGGGAAAACCAGTGCAATAGCTAAGGGCTTGTATTATTATGCACTAGTTTCTAAATAAAAGTCTTTAGATGCCCAAACTGGCAATCCATTGCAAAGATAAAATTGGACAAAAAGATAGTGAGAAGATATCACATTGTCATTGGAAAAACCGACACTGATTTGACTGGAGATGAACCCTCTAAGTTGTTTCTACGCAATATCGGCATCTTCCCACACAGTCACTACATCACTGCTACTGGGATTGTGCTGCAACTCCTCCTGATCTCCTGTTCACTGGAAAATTCGACCCTCTGGCCTCTCTATCTCACACCTCGGCTTTGACACTAGATCTTGATTGTTCCCCAGCAAAATTTCAGACTCCCTCTGAAGCTCTGAGCTACCATAACGTAGCTTTGCGTTGCCTCTGCATGGCACTGTGCTGCCTCTCTAGACTTCTCTCTGCCTTATCTGACTTGCACTCTCCGGATTAAGAAAAACTTCCACCAGAAAACTATCCTTGCCCCTCACTGCAAGAAATCACCTCGATCACTCTATAGCAACTTTTGTGTTGCTTTCTTGAGAATTTGATCTCTTAATTCCTTACTTGATGTGTTCTCCAAGTGTCCATTGTGATTCTTCTTATAATCTTCTCGTTGAACATTTAACGACCCATATTAAATCCTAATCAATGGCTCATATCATCTTGACTTGATCTCTGTCTTTTTATAAAAGATTTACACCCAGTTTAATTAATACCCTTCAATTATTTTAATTTCGTAAGTTTAGACTTAGGAATCCATTAAAAATAATTAATTAATTTAATTAAGCATTCTCCGGGGGGGATTTCCCAAAACGATTTCTGGGTCTTGGAGAATGCATGTGTTTTAGCGTCCCGACAAATTATTGAGGCTATAATACATCCAATGCTACAAAAATCAACACTCCCTCTTAGCGAGGAATATGCTCAAGTGCTGTAACCTCCTGAAGTATCACTCTATATTCTGCACCATCCCAGTTGCGTTGTTGATGTATGGTTGCTGTTGCCTGCCAACTACGGCATAGCTCTCTTTACGTTGCATTTGTGCTACTGTTGACTCTGTATGCTACTCTCAACTGCATCTGTAGGAATTTACATGGTAACTTCCATAGATCAAGAACCAAAGGTCACCACTCACAAACAGATCAAAAATCAGTACACCAGTATAATCACATGGTTAAAATCCTCAAAGAGGGAAATAGTCCACGACCTGAGCCAATGCGGCCACTTCAGGCAATTTATTAATATAAAAGAAAAGTTACATATGTTTGTTCATAAACGGTTACCAAACAAATGACCCTCCATGCTCTTTAAATAGAGATCATGGACCAATCGGGTGCTAAGCCACAATGTACTGCGGTACCAATACCGAGGTGAGACAACCGCTAAATCACTCATATCAATGACCACTGACATAAGTTAGAAATGTACATGGTAGCAAACAAGACCACTCTAACTCTACACTAGACTAAGTTATTCTTAACTATTTCCTATGTGTCAAAATATCCTAACATCCCCCCTTAAGAACAACTTGGGATAGGATTGAAGGATTTACAGAGGTGACAAAAAAGGAGCCTATATTGTATGTGTCAAAATATCCTAACACCCCCCTTAAGAAAAAATTGGGATAGGATTGAAGGATTTACAAAGGTGACACAAAAGGAGCCTATTTCCTATGTGTCGAAATATCCTAACATCCCCCCTTAAGAACAAATTGGGATAGGATTGAAGGATTTACAAAAGTGACACAATAGGAGAAGGAAGGAGGCATTAGAGCCCATCCCCCCTTAATCACAACTTTCTTGAACACCAAGCATGGATCAAAGTTTGTTAATATTCAATTCTGTGAGAGTCTTCATAAAGATATCGACCACTTGATCATTGGTCGGATGATACTGCACTTCAAGAACACGATCATGAAAGAGTTTTCTGATGAAGTGTATGTGGATTTCAATGTGTTTCATACGCTAATGCTGAAATGGATCTTTACATAACTGAATGGCACTCTGATTATCACGCTGATGAAGACCAAATTCAAACAAGATATGACGAAGCCACATGGCTTCCTTGCTGGCTTCAACTACACCACGATACTCTGCTTCTGTTAAAGAAAGAGAGATGGCACTTTGTTTCTTACAAGACCAAGTAATAGGTCCTGAACCAAGAGTGAATACATATCCTGCAGTAGACTTTCGATCATCAGGGTCACCAACCCAATCAAAATCAATGAAACTAATAAAAAATGGAGATGCTCTTGCACTGTAATGAATCCCGAGCTGAACTGTACCTCGAATATATCGAAGTATTATTTTAGCTGCTTTCCAGTGGCTTTCATGAGGTTGGTGCATAAACTGAGCGACAAGACCAACGATAAAGGAAAGGTCAAGACGGGTATGGGTTAGATACATAAGTTTACCAACAAGTTGACGATATAAGGTAGCATCAAATTTAGGGGTAGTATAAGTGACTGAAAGCTTGACTCCAGACTGAAAGGGAGAAGGGGCTAGCTTACAGTCTTCCATGTGAAAGTGGTGTAGAAGATCACAAGCATACTTGGACTGAGAGAGGGTAATGTCTTCCTTGGATTGTAAGACTTGAAAACCAAGGAAATAATGCAAGTGTCCTAAGTCTGTCATTTCAAAATTCTTTTTGAGGCTAGACTTCACATGGTTTATATGGTTTGGATCACTACCAGTAATGATAAGATCATCAACATAAAGAACAAGGATGGTGAAGGACTTACCCACTTTCTTGGTGTAGATAGTGTTATCAGAATGACACCTAGAAAAGCCATTATCTAATAGAAATCTATCCATTTTGGCATACCAAGCCCGAGGAAATTGTTTGAGACCATAAAGAGACTTCCGAAGGCAACAAACAAGGCTGGAGTCTTTTTCGATAAAGCCAGGGGGTTGTTCCATGTACATTTCTTCATGCAAATCTCCATGTAAGAAGGCAGATTTAACATCCATCTAATGGACTTCCCATTTAAAGGAGGCAGCAAGGGAAAGAACAAGGTGGATAGAATTCATTTTGGCAATAGGGGAGAAGGTTTCAGTATAGTCAATGCATTCAACTTGTGAAAATCCTTTAGCAACAAGATGAGCTTTATGTCTATCCACTTTTCCATCTGGTTCAAACTTGGTTTTGTAAACCCATTTGCATCTGACAAGTTTTCTTCCTTTTGGAAGAGGAACAAGATCCCAAGTATCATTTGCCAATAAGGAACGATACTCTTCATTCATAGATTTATCCCAATCTGGATGATTGGAGGCTTCTTCAAAGGTTTCTGGATCAAGTTTTTCTGGAAATTGAGCCAATAAGGAAGAGTCTCTTTCGAACTGAGAACATGTATGTCGTCGGTTGGCAAGGTCACCTGCAAGAGAACCTGCTGCATCCCGAGTAGAGCAGACCCATCTTGGAAGCAGTGGAGTATAAGGAACAATTTCAAGAGGTGGAGGAGGATTGTCATCCTCACTGTCATCATCTGAACTAGAAGGAATGCTATTAAAAATATAATAGAGAGAGAGAGGTGGCACATATGCTGAATCAAGCTCGCAGGTCAAAGGTGGCACACTCGTCGAACTAGGCTCGCAGGTCGATATATTTTCATCAAATTTTACATCTCTTCTAATGATTATATTTTTTGATTTTGGTTGAAGAAGTCTATATCCTTTGACATCTTCAAAATATCCAAAAAAAATGCATTTTTCACTCTTAGGTTCTAAGGCTTTATGTTTTGCATTTGGAATATGGGCCCAAGCATCACTTCCAAAAAACGAAAGTGACTTATATCTGGTTTGATTGAGCTCCAAGCTTCTTCTAGAGTTATATTCTTTAAAATCTTAGTATGAATGCGATTTAATATGTAATTTGCATATTTAATGGCTTCTGCCCAAAAATTGAGACCAAGTCCTTTAGATTGAAGCATACAATTAGCCATTTCTTTTAAGGTGCGATTCTTCCGTTCAGCTACACCATTTTGTTGTGGAGTATATGGAACAATATGTTGCAATTGAATGCCATGCTCAGTGCAGAAGTTGATAAATTTTTTGTTAACATATTCTCCTCCATTGTCTGATCTTAAATTAAGAATTTGATGTCCATATTGTTTCTCAACAAAGGCCTTAAAGGAGTTTTAAGAACATGTTAAAAACTTCGATGTGCGTGCCTTTTCCTGCACAAAAAATACAAAAACCGAGCAAAAAAAAGAAATGCAAAGCCTTATGGCAGAATGTTAGATTTTCGACTACCCTTACCGGCAAATATCAGTTTTTTTCTATTTCTGATTTCCCGAGATCGCACAAAGACGCGGGAAAAGAGCATATGTAGCAAAAAAATCTATTTTTCCTGTTTCTGATTTTCCAAGATCACACGCAGCGCACAACAAAGAGCATACACAAAGAAGAGGGTACAGATCCAGCAAATAAATAAAACCTATAAACTGAAAATAAACAGAATAAACCGAAATAAGCAGAACTATCAACAAATATAACTGCAAAAAAGATGCTTTATACCTCTAGATCTAAACTGTCATAACTTGGGCAGCCGGAAACCTTTTCGCATGAAATGAAAGGCGTTCCTCACTGTAACAGACACTCTGGACACAACAGAGCAGTTCTCCAAGCCCATAAATGTTTAGAAATAGTAGATCTACAAAACGACATTCGCATGCAGTCAAACCGACTTCGAATTTTGATCAACAACGGATGCGGCCCTCAAAATAGCTCTAATACCATGTAGGAATTTACAGGGTAACTTCCGTAGATCAAGAACCAAAGGTCACCGCTCACAAACAGATCACAAATCAGTACACCAGTATAATCACGTGGTTAAAACCCTCAAAGAGGGAAACAGTCCACGGCCTGAGCCAACGCGGCCACTTTAGGCAATTTATTAATATAAAAGAAAAGTTACATATGTTTATCTCATAAACGGTTACCTGACAAATGACCCTCCATGCTCTTTAAAAAGAGATCATGGACCAATCGGGTGTTAAGCCACAGATCAAGTGTCGTTAATACTGAAGTGACAGATAACCGTTGGATTACTACAAATCGTGACCGTCGGATTATAAGTTACAAATGTACATGGTAAAGAAACACAATTTACCTAACTCTACACTAGACTAATTTATTCTTAACTATTTCCTATGTGTCGGAATATCCTAACAACATCTGCATTGCAACTTTGTTGTTTCTTCCAATGCAACATCCACAACTCCCTCTCATATGATGCTTCTGAAACTAAGAGATTTCCATCAATTAAACCAACTATGTTCAGATTAATGCACATGTCCACCGAGTTCTGACTGTTGTTAGTCTCTACGTTGTCATTGAAGCCTCTTCGTTGTTGTTGACTCTGCACTTTGCTTGTTGCACTTTTGCCAATTCTGCTTTGTGCTACTTAGTTCTTGACATTGCTGACTATCGCATCTGTCACTTTGGGACCTGACTACACCATCTATCATTGGTCCATCCTTCTACTGTTGCTATGGGATCTCATAGCAACGAATTGATCCAAGAGGTGGAATTGTCAAGGATCCTTCCCATCTGTAGTTCTCTGGAACTACAATACTAGATCACCCCACCTCTCCCTTGGAGGTATATGGGCAATCATGGAAAACTCCTCTTGGATCTCCGCGGTAGTAGCTTACTAATCCTGCTCCTTCTTTTTGTCCTTCTTTCAAAGAGGACACTAAGAACTGAAGTGGCCCATCTCACCACATCGGAAACACTTGATCGTCGAAATGTCCTCCTTTCTCCTATGCTACTCTTGTTTCCACTTTGATGTGAGGGTTGCATTTTCTTCTTCCTTTACGTCTGCTTTCTTCCCATTGCTGCTGCTTCCATCCAATTTTGTCTTTACTAGATCATGCCTCATCTCTTCTTGTCGGAGAATAGCCCACATCCCCTCCCAATCTGATAATCTTTCTCTGCACATACTACTCTGGATGAAAACTTGCCATTATTTTGAGATGTTATTTGGGGCTAATATCACCATCTTCGTAGCCTAAGGAATTGACCCCATAAATTCCAGTTGATCCCGAAATTATTGAATCTTTGTAAGGAAGGGATCTATGTGCTCCCCCTTCTGCATCCTCATGGATCTCATCTTCTACTCCAAGTACATATTCCACTACTCGGAAGATCCCTGATACAACGTCGCTAATGCATCCCACTTTTCATTGGTTGTGCCTTTGCCTGTTATGTGAGATACAACGTGATCTCTCACTCTGTCGAGGATCAATCTCTTGGACTTTGTCATATCCTTCTTGTATGTTTTCAATGGATCCGGATCTGCGGGGACAACTACGACATTATCAATGAAGGGTTTAATATCATGCTCATATAGAAGGAAGGAAATCCTTGCCTTCCAGATCACATAGTTGGAGGCACCCTCCAACCAATCGTGATATCTCAACCTCGTTGCTTCCATCTCGCCAAAAAAAAATTCAAACTACCTCCTCTCTCCTCAATGTAGTTGCTGACTGGATCTATGCACTCCCTACTGGAGTAAGTAGATATGCTCCCGGCTACTGCTTCTATGTAGTGAGAAATCAAATTCCTTGACTGGGAATTCTATGAGGAAGAAATTCCCTCAGTATGTGCTCTTCTTTCCTCTTAAGGTGCTTTTCTGTCCCAACAAACTGCTACAGAAAACTGCGTCCCAACATAATATTTCTACATTGATCCCTCTACCATTGACAAGATCTCAATCCGTAAAATATCCTTCTCTATCGATTCACTCGAAGAAGTATTTTCCCACGAAAATCAGTTTTCCTGGCCAATGGACTGCACAACCCTTCTGGGTTTCAATTTGATTCTTACACAGTCCTTTGAACTCCACCTTCTTCTCAATATTGGTCTCTTCCTGCTGTGCTCTCCTGCTTCACCTGCGCTCTGATACTATGTGAAATTCCACAATGGGAATCCCTACTAAATCAATATGATGTTATTTCTCCTACTTGTTAATTTTGATATAAGTTGTTTATGGTGTTACACAGTAAAAATTGAAATAAATACAACTGCATCCTTCACAACATAAATAATACCGCGTAAACAAGTGTTGAGAAAGAAAGAAAGAAATAAACACACACATATACACTGTTATTTTTGGACAAATGTCCCAGGAAAAATCCAATGTGGGAAAACCAATGCAACAACTGAGGGTTTGTATTATTATGCAGTAGTTTCTGAATACAAGTCTTTGGATGCCTAAACTGGAAATCCATTGCAAAGATAAAACTAGACAAAAATATAGTGAGAAGATCTTACACTATCACTGGAAAATCCGACACTGATCTGATTGGAGATGAGCCCTTTGAGTTGTCTCTATGCAGTATCTGCATCTACCCACTACGTCACTACTACTGGTACTACACTACACCTCCTCTTGATCTCTTGCTTGCTGGAAAATTTGACCCTCTAGCCTCCTGGTCTCACACCTCGGCTCCAACACTAGATCCGGACTATTCCACAACATAATTTTGGACTCCCTCTGAAGCTCTGCGCTACGACAACGTAGCTTTGCGTTGCCTCTTTGTGGCAATATGCTTCATCTCTATACTTCTCTCAGCCTTCTCAGCCTTACAATCTCTAGATTAGGAAAAAATTCCACCGAAAAACTATCCTTGCCCTTCACTGCAAGAAATCACCTCAATCACTCTCTAGCAACTTCTGCACTGCTCTCTTAAGAATTCAATCTCTTAATTCCTCACTTGATGTGTTCTCCAAGTGTCCATCAAGTTTATTCTTATACTCTTCTCGTTGAACATTCAACGACCCAAATTAAATCCCATTCAATGGCTTATGTCATCTTGACTCGGTCTCTGTCTTTTTATAAAATATTCAGACTCAGTTTAATTAATACCCTTTAATTATTTTAATTTCCTAAGTTTAGACTTAGGCATCCATTAAATTGAATACATTATTTTAATTAAACCTTCTCCGGGTGGAATTTCCCAAAACGATTTAGGGGTCTTTGAGAATGCATGTGTTTTAGTGTCCCTGCAAATTCTTGAGGCTATAGCACATCTGACGCTAGAAAAATCAACACTCCCTCTTAGCGAGGAATGTGCTCAAGTGCTGCAACCTCTTGAAGAATCCCTCCGACTTGTGCACCATCCCAGTTGCATTGCTGATGTCTGGCTGCTGCTACCCACCAACTATTGCGTAGCTCTATCTGTGCTGCATCTGTGCTACTGCTCACTCTGCATGCTTCTCTCAACTGCATCTGCACTGCAACTTTGTTGTTGCTGCTAATGCAACATCCACAACTCCCTCTCATGTGATGCTGCTGCCACTGAGATATGTCCATAAACCTGAGCCAACTGTGTTCAGATTGATGCACCTATCCACCGAGTTCTGACTGTTGTTTGTCTCTGTGTTGTCACTGAAGCCTTTGAATTGTTTCTGACTCTGCTATGTGCCTGTTGCACTGCTGCCAACACTACTATGTGCTGCTCAGTTCCTCACGCTGCTAACTATTGCATCTGTCACTTTGGGACCTGACTACACCATCTGTCATTGTTCAACCTTTCTACTGCTTCTATGGGCTCTTATAGCAAGGAATTGATCCAAAAGGTGGAATCGTCAAGGATATTGACCATTTGTCGTTCTCTAGAAATATAGTACTAGATCACCCCACCTCTCCCTTGGAGGTATATAGGCAATCATGGAAAAATCCTCTTCGATCTCAACGGTAGAAACTTGTTGATCCCACTCCTTCTCTTTATCCTTCTTCTGAAGAGGACATTGAGAACTGAAGTGACCCATCTCACCACATCGGAAAAAATTGATCTTTGAAATGTCCTCCTTTCTCCTACACTGCTATTGTTGCCCCTTTGATGTGAGGGTTGCATTTTCCTCTTCCTTTACTTTTGATTTCTTCCCGCTGCTATTGCTGCAAGCCGATTTTCTCTTTACTAGATCACTCCTCATCTCTTCTTGTTGGAGAGCAGCTAAAATCCCCTCCCAATCCGATAATCTTTCTCTACCCATAATACTCTGAACAAAAACTTGCCATTCTTCTGAGACGCTATTCAGGGCTAATCTCACCATGTTCGTAGCTTGAGGCGTTGACCCTACAACTGATAGCTGATCTTGAAATTCCTAAAGCTTTGTAAGGAAGGGATCTATGCACTCCCCCTTTTTCATCCTCATGGATATCATATTCTCCTCCAAGTACATCTTCCGCTGCTCGGAATATCCCTGATACAACGTGGCCAATGCATCCCACATTTTTTTGGATATGCCTTTGGCTGCTATGTGAGATAAAAAATGATATCTTACTCTACCGAGGATCAATCTCTTGGCCTTTTCCATATCCTACTTGTAATTTTTCAATGGATCCGGATCTGCGGGGAAAACTACCACATTATTGATGAAGGCTTTTAGATCATGATCATCTAGAACGAAGGATATCCTTGCCTTCCATATCACATAGTTGGAGGCACCCTCCAACCGATCTTGATCTCTCAACCTCGTTGCTTCCATCTCGCCAAAAAAATTTCGAACTACCTCCTCTCTCTTCTGCGTAGCTGCTGATTGGCTCTACGCACTCCCTGCTGGAGTAAGTAGATCTTCTCAAGACTACTACTTTTCTGCAATGAGAAATATAATTCCTTGGTTGGGAATTATTTGAGGAAGAAATTCCCTCAGTATGTGCTCTTCTTTCCTCTTCCGGTGCTTTTCTTTCCCAACAAACTACTGCAGAAAACTGCGTCATAGCTAAAGATATTTGATGTCAGGCTCACCTTGCCTTACCCACATTCTTACTCCACCAACTATGCATATAAAAATACATCCCAAATCTTTGCCCCAAATAAGACTCTAAGTCGGGGCAATTTCACAACTTTTACATGTAGAAGCTAATAACATCTGTTCACAAATTTTTATGGTTTATGAAAACCATACTTCAATACAACCCAAAATTAAATTAACTCATGCAGAAGCTCATACATTAAATCTTCAAGAAGATTTCTTCACCTTTTAAATACATGGTTATAAAACCATAATCCAGATTTCATTTAACTACCAAACAACTTCCATACCAAGGTTTGTTCCACAAAAATAAGCCTTTTCAAAAGTCTTATAAAAGACTTTAATTAAAACCCATTCGTTTTATTTATTTCCTCAACTTTTAACTAAACCCCAGATTTATCATAGCATTTAATCCATGCTAACATTCGATTCAAAAGTCGAATTTGGTAAACTTAATACCAAGGCATATAATATTATGCATTCTATCATCAACGAGAACCTTCACATATCATTCAATTCTCTTTTAATAAAAGCTTACCTGAATCTGGTTCACTGACTGAATCTGGTTCACAACCATCTGAATCATAGCAACATTTACACAAACTCTGTATTAAATTCTCCACCGTGCAAATTTGCCTTTAACAGGTTCAATGTATAGTCACGCTCTGTTTAACATGACTCTGATCCGATATGAAAATCAGAAACTAATACACCATAATAACAAAGGTCCCTTCCTTTATTCTCTTCGATGAGATTCTTCAGCTCAACATTACACAGTTCCTGATTTGCGTTGACATTGGTTTTCAACGGCATTTTATTTTGGCTCAAACCAGAAGTTCATCGCTCCTTTCTAGCACGATTTCCTCTGTATCACAGCTTGGATCGACCTCAATTTTCATCAAATCGGAATCACTTCACTGTATTAATTCATCCATCATCGTTTTATACAACAAACAAAGTTTCTCTCCAACACAAATTTCATTCACTTCCAGCATTTAACGCTGTCCTTTGTTTTTAGACCATTTCTGCTCTCAATTCTTCAATTCGCACAAAGATATAGACAATCTTTGCGACCTCCATTCAATTATACTCTGCGTCCTTGAGATTCATTTCAGCATTTGTGTAACTCCACCTTTACTTAGGCTATCCAAACGCTATGCCATCGAATTTACATTCGATTTTATGAGTACACTTCATCATCGACTTACAATTCTAGGCAATCGAGTCTCCTGCGCCTTTGGTTTATGTCAAAACACAACTTTAAATAACATATATCAATTTGACATAAAAAAAAGATACTTACTCATCGATTTTACTATAAATCTGCCGCACCTTCTAATTCCTTTCATCTACAACTTTTATTCATTTGATGGCATCGATTTTTTTTTTAAAACCTCCATCATTGCATTCCAAACTGATATGCCAAATATCATAACATAATTGAAGTTTGACTTTAATCCTTCTTATGTGTAATCAATCACTCCAATGATCGATACACCAAATTCATATACCTTTCAGATATGTGTATAATCTCAAACAATTTCAATAGCATCGATTCAACCTGGATCAAGACTAATTTATCAATCACACAATATCCAAACATACAAATCACATAGAATTCAAGAATAATTCTTCATCTATATAAACAAATGTAATCAATTACAAAAAACCCTCTTGGTCCATGGCCATATTTTTCAAATCAATGGCCCTTTTACAAAAGCCCGTATGCTTACAAACTCTGTTGTCCAAACCTCACCTCTCTCTCTTTTCTTCCTCTATTCTATTCTTGCCTTCTAAGCTTATTAATTTATACAAATTTGGATGACCCAATTTAGGTTCAAATCCCTTTAATAACTCAACAAAGTCCTCAAATATCTCAACACCCCAACAATCTAGATTTTATTCCTAAAATCTTGAAACCAAATCTAACTTAGGTTTCATAATTAATTCTTAGATATATCAAATCTAATTTCTCTCATGTTCTCCAAATCATTTGGGAACATTAAAAAATCCTCACAATTATTAATTAAAATCTCTCAAAAATCCCATTAATATTTACATAAAATTAATATTTTCTCACAAACATAAGACCCCCTAGGTTTAATAAAATACAAAGTATTTTCCCGAATCTAATGCTCCTGCATCAATATACTATGTGTTGAAGCTGCTGCGCTAATCCATCTGCCACTTACAAGATATCGATATGAAAAATCTAATTCTCTATCGACTCACTTAGAGAAGTATTTTCCCACAAAAATCAGTCTTCTCGACTAATGGACTGCGCAACCCTTATGGATTTTGATTTACTGCTTATGCAGTCCTTCGAACTCCACCTTCTACTAAGTGTTGGTCTCTTCCTGCTCTACTCTCCTGCTTCACTTGCGCTTTGATACCATGTGAGCGCGGTCTCCCAATCATTTCGGTTAGCATTGAACACCTTAGTGAGTGTGGTCTCCAAGATCTTATTGAAGGCTTCAACTACGCCATTCGCCTAGGGATGATAGGGTGAGCTCTTCTGATGACGCATCTTGAATTATTATGTCAATGCTTCAATGGTGTCATTTACAAAATGTGTACCCTGATCGCTTATCATAATCTTAGGAAAACCAAACCGAGTCACAATATTCTCAAATATGAACTGTGTAGTTGTATCAGCAGTACAATCCTTCACAAGTTTGGCCTCAACCCATCTGGCTACATAATCCGTCGCAGTGATAATGTAGCGCACACCACTCTTATTTCCTGGAGGATTGATAGGTCCCACAAAATATATAGCCCATTTCTCAAAATCTTGCAGCGCCATATGCAGATTAAAGGGAATCTCTTCTCTGCATGATGACTTTCCTATCCTCTAGCATACATCACATGCTCGTCAATGCGCATAGGCATCATTGTGCAGCGTGAGCCACCATAACTCAACTTGCAAAATCTTCTACGCAGTGGCCTTACCTGCATAATGACCATCAACAACCCCTCCATGAGCTTCATTTAGGATTACACGTCTCTCATAATCCAGGACATATCTTCACATAACCTCATCCACACCCATTTTATACAATTGTCTAGCAATAATGGTGAAGTCCGCTGCGTGCACCACGAGTTCTTTCTTTTGTTGAACCATATATTTGTCAAGCGCATGTCCTGTAGTAAAAAACTGAATAATATCATGGAAATTCTCATCAAACACCTTTATCGCAAACAACTACGCATATGGAAATCCAACTTCTAAGTTTGTAGGTTCCTCCCCAGTCTCAATGCGCGACAGATGGTCTTGCCCAACATCCATTCTTCCTGGTTTTACCATAATCTCAAAATCATATTCCTGGAATAAAAATAGCCACCTGTAGATCTTCGCCCCCAACACAAGCTTATTGACCAGGTACTTCAAAGCAGAATGATCAGTGAGCATCTTAAAATGGCCCCCTAATAGATAGTGGCGGAATTTCTGCAACGCACACACCATTGCTAGTCCATCTCTTTCCGTGGTTGAGTAATTCCTCTCTGTGCTTGAGATTTTTCAGCTTGCATAGGAAATGGGGTGATAAATCTCCCCTACTCTTGGCTATGCTAAGATAGGTCTGAGCACGATACAAGAGGCATCCACATGTACATGAAACACCTTTGACTAATCTTGGAGGACTAGGATAGGTGCAGTGACCATCTTTTCCTTCAGCAACTCAAAACTCTTCTGAAAATCCTCATCCCTAAATAAAATTCCTATAATACCCAGTATGCCCCAATATTGAGCGAAACTGCTTAACAGTCTCAGGTACCTCTAATTAACCATGACTACAATATTTGCAGGATCTATCATCAACCCCTGCTGGCAGAAAATGTGTCCCATCAGTATCCAAAATGGTACACAGAATATACACTTCTTCAAATTCAAGGAAATCTGATACCTCCTACAAGTATCCAACATTAAGCGCATATTTGTCACATGCTTCTTCAACAGCCCAAATACAACCCAATCATCAAAATATACTTCAAAAAATTTGTGGATAAATTCTTTAAAAGCAACAACTACCTTGAGTGAAAATATGGCAGGATAATTCTTCAATCCAAAGGGCATGAATGTATATTGGAAGGATCCCCATTGAGTAGCAAAGGTTGTCTTACTCTGATCTTCTGGCACAATCTGGATATGATGATATCCTGAAAACCCATCTGTGAAGGAATATGTTTCTTGGCCTCCAAAATTATCCATCTCATTAGAGAATCGATTTGGGAATGGATCATGAACACAACCATCGTTTAGTTTGTGCAAATAGACACAGATCCTGATTTCTCCCTTCGTCTTCTTATCTTGCACGACCATTGGACTTACCCAGTCAGACTCTTCAAAAGGTTCAATGATATCTACAACAACCAATTTGTCCAACTCTTCTTTCACCTTCTACTTATATCTCGAGTTCAACCTATATGGGATTTGTCTCACTCCGCGCACATCAGGTTTCAATGTGATCTTCATAACTCCCAATTGCCCAATTATTCCTTTCAGCTATGAAAACTTTGTAGGGAACAAATCTTGATATTCGGTTAACAACTCAACAACTTTTCCTACTATACCATCACCTTAGTAGTCGCCAATATTTTCTAACATAGGTTGTTCTTCAGATCCAATATTCACCTGCCTGAGCTTAGGGGCTTTGTCACATCTAGCGAGGTGATCGAGGGCCCAAGCACTGCACATTGTCCTTCACAGATTCAGGAATCATAATATTCCTTGGATTCTGTTCACTTTCTTCCATTGTCAGGTTCCTGCAATTCACAATAGCTTTCATCTGCACATCCCAAGCCGGTGGAGTGCACTCAATTTTAGGCTTTGTTGTATCAAATATGACTTCTTGAATATTATGCAAATCTTGGCCAATCATATCAAATCCACTCTCAAAGCTAAATGTAAGAATAAAACTATTTATTAGCACAAACCATTCACTAGTGCCTCTGCACAACTCTGTCTCAAAATACCATTCAGTAGGCACCTTCCCCAATGTGTGAATAAACATATGGACCCATTCAGGTCTTGGTTATATGCCCCATACCTGATTCCATCTCACTAAATGTCTGCACAGATCCTCTTTTCTAGAGTAAACATCTTCCATTTTAATGACTGGACATTCAAACCACAATCTCATCATGCTCGCACATTCCTCTCAGTTGCCCATATTCTCCTTATGAATTTCCCATCATCTTGCTGGAGTAGCATGCAAGTCGAGATCCAAAGCATGGAATCTATGTCATTCAGGCACCGTCCTTTCAAGCTCCCCTATAAACATTTTTATATCAGTTAATCCATCATAGTGCGCAAAATCATGTACTCAGAGGTTATACATTACAGATATCGGGTCACACGATTGCAACGCAGTGCAAACACCTCATGCAACCGATTCTGCCAATTTTTTAGTTCTTCATCAGAGTATAAAAAACAAGAGTTATCCTTCACCCAGTTAAGGTTTCCATATGCTGTGGGATTAATCCAATCTTCCTTACACAAAGTCAGCTTATAGATTTGATCGATCTCATTGTCCGCGCATTGGTTCATTATATCATTGCCCTTCTGTAGGATCTAGATGAATGATTACCCTGAATCCATTGCTTTCAAATTCCATCCTCCTTTTCTTCAAATTGATAACACCATCCATGTCAATGGACCAGTCAAACCCTAGTAGTGCATGATAAGGATCAATATCATCGACAATTTGTATGACTTCAAAGTCTGCCATTACCTTAACACCTTCTATACTGAACACAACTTGCGAAAACCTCCCTAAAGGAATGATATTCTGCTAATTTTCTATGCGCAGTTAAATGGTAGACCACTCCAGCTTCTACTCTCCCATGCGCTGCTATGTTTTCTTAGGTAGAACATTAGCATATAATCCCAGATCAAGAATAATCTGGTTCATCTCATAGGCACCAATCTACGCGGTCATTCACATCTTCCTACCCGTTCTCTTCTTATTATTGTATATTTTATTATCCACTCGTTGTTCTACCATCGGTTGTTCCTTCTCTATGAAATTATCTATTAGAGCTTGAAGATTTTCTAATGTCTTCGTGTTGCACAATAACTTTATGCAGGCTTGTTAAAATGGTTTGATCTCCTCATCTCCTCCTACTTCCTTCACTCGTCTACATGACGTTGATGCGCTTCCTTCTGCAAATTATTTTCGTGCTTCAACAAAGGTCTCCTTTGCTTGCTATATATTAAAGCCTTCCTTGCTTTCAGGTGCCTTACAAATCCATACATTAGTGGCTGGTTTCTTTCCCTTATCTTCACTGGTGGCTATACCACTACTAGTAACCACATTCACACTGGGATCTTCTTCACGAGTTTCTTCTCTAACCATTTGAAGATTTTGTGTTGGAGTCTGTGTCTTCTTCTCCTGCATTTTAGCAATCAATATAGGACAATCTTATATTACATAATAAAATTTCCTATAATACCTGCAATACTGTCACACTGGGTTAGTACAGTCACGCACATAATGACCAACGTCTCCATAGTTATAGCGAATGACTTGTCCTCTTCCGCGACCAACTGATCCACCTCCTCGGCCTCTTAATCTGCCCTGAAATCCTCCTCACCCAAAGGGGGATGTTGGTGATGTAGGCTCAGCCTACATTCTATAGATTTTAGCTTTATCTAGCATCATATCATAAGTGCGACAACGCTGCTCGTCATGCCCTAATGATGAAGAGAATATGAAAAATAATTGCTTCAAGTCAGGTTGATACTTTCCAATCCTTGGGTAGGAATCTGTGTCATGTAATCCAAAAATTTGATAGATCGTGCACCATACATGACTCTGAAATGGACTAGGACCTCCAACGTTTAGATAATTGTTGAAGACGGGACACTGATCTTTATGGTGCCCAGAAGATTTACATTTTATGAACCAAACCTCGGCGCAAACCTCTTTTCCCTTGTCCTTGCGCATGTTTTGAATCTCTAGATGCATGGCTTCCAACTGATTTTGTATCTTTTGAGTTAACAGCGCAACAGGTGTTGGGGTAGCCTCCAGTTTCATTACAACCTCCACAGCCTCAACCTATGTGGAAATCCTTTTCTGACCTAAGGGTTGGCGCAGATGCGGGAGCAACATAGAAATGAACCATTCCTTATGTTGAGTACCATCAATAACAAATCAACCATCTCTGATGGTGCGATTCAACCTCTGATTAGCCTCCCATACTAATTTGTTAACTTCCTAACGAATCTCTTTCATTTCTCTCACCAGTTGTGTGTATGACTTAGGCTTCTTAAACTACTTTTTTAGGGCATATTTTTTTTGGTCCAAGGTGGAATTGGGGTTTGCTTCAACATACCTAATGTACCAATCTAATGTGCGATCTTGGAAAGCAGTAGCCATTTGTGCCTTCCTAATATCAATATTGTTAATATGTTGAGCCTGTCATACTGCCTTAGTCATAAACCAGAAGTGGCCAGTATCCTCATTTCCAATGCCTTTGAAATTCAGTAACTTCATTGACGCAACCATGTCTACTTCTAGGGGAGGTGGAGGTGGTGGTGGGGATGGACTGCGCGGTGGAGTGGGTGTCATGTGATCTGAGTGAAAAAGTGGGGTGGATGGGGTTGGGAATAGACTCAAGGGTTTCTAGTGTGATGAGATTTCTCCTTCAGAATTACTAGAGCTACTAGTTTTTGGTTTAGCTTCACTATCAGATCTAGGCTTTCGAGGGCTATAAATATTTTTGTTAGAATCTTCGTGGTAAAATTTTCCAATGCGCGTAGTCAGGCCTCATCGAGACATTCAACTAATATGTTTGCCCAGACAACCCCGTTCACATAATAGAATTTTCAACAACAATTTCAGAGAGCGCATGAACTTACCTCTAAGGCCTTTGAAAAAACTTCTTTCTACTTCATAATATGACACAAATTGATCAATGGAAAAATCTATCACAAATCCTCCCAAGAGGCGATCGATCCAACGATCTACCACACGGGTGATCTTATTGTCTAGCTGCTCTACTTGTTGGATCAATTTAGGAGTCCAATCCGTGATTGCGTCATCCTTTATGAAGGCATTGAATTCAGCTAAGCGCGACAACCACTTCTACGACTCATGTGAGAAGGAGTAAAAGAATATTTCATGCACTTTTGTATAAATATATTTCTGTACCCACTGTTCGTCAGATAGCTTAGTACTTCGATTCTATTGGAGTGTGAATTCAAGGATCTTTCTATCCAACCAATCTTGCAATTCGTTTCGTGTAGGATTCCACAACATCAAATCTCCCTTAAAATGATCTCAGTCCCGAAAACGGAACCATTTATTGGATTAATGGGTCCTGACCTAGGTTCAGAGTTTATGGAGAAACCAGCAAACCCTCCAACTATTGGCCCTTTCGGCAATGACCTGCTTGCGCAAATCAAAGTCTCACCCAGAACAATATGGGGGGTGTTGGAACCAGGTTTCTACACCCCGAGGGAGAAATAATGAAGTGGCTCTAAGCAAATAGAATGCAGTCTTGTATCAATCATAAACAGATGCGCACAAGAGAATAAGGAAAAATCACAAAATGTGCACAATCCTTAACAAAATAAGACAGAGTTGCAGATTGCTTTAGCTCAAATAAAGCCTAACAGAACCAGATCCAGATCTAAACAATGTGAAGTTACTTAAGCAGATTTATCAACCATCAAAATGCATAATAACCATGAAAGATATCCTCGCGTAATGATAAATAAGAAACACAGGAACAATGTGATCTTAAACAAAAACAATAGATAAATAACTCGATGCAATAACACAACAGGTTCACCAAAATCTGTCCTTTATATTAATTTAAATCCTTTCAATACACATCAGAATTTCTCTTACACATAACCCTTCCATGCACACAGCCAGCGGAATCCACACACAGCCAGGACTAGGTCTCCGCGCACATAGCTAGCAGGAGCCTTTCTACCTAACCCAAAAAAAAACCCTTACAAATTATTATAGATGCATAAGTAATAAGATCCAAAACATTACATTACTAACTACTTTCCTTAGACACGATCTATCTATTTATATTCTTCTTGCGCGCAAATACTATGCTCTCAGACCATGGTTTGAGGCCCACATTTTACCCTTAAACCCATTTACATAAAAAATATGGACTTTGACCCACCCCAAAGCCCCTAGACTCATTCGCGCAGTGCACATCTACAAACTTATACAAAATTACATCAAAAAGTGTGCCCCAGGGGACCCCGCTGCAACACAATGTATTAATACAAAATGAAAATAATTTACATATGGGTTTCCCAGAATAAATCATCATCAAATGGCCCTCCATTCTCTTTAAAAAGAGATCATGGACCAAACATGTGTTAAAAAATGGATCGAGATAGCCATTAATATTGAGGAGAAGATAATTTTTCATATCACTTTATGTATATAACATGATTGTGGCTATCAAGTTACATAAATATAATTCATATTAAAGAAACTTACTTTACCTAAAGACACATTAAATCAAGTTGATCTTAACTAATTCCTTTGACTTTAAAATTCCTAACATCCCCCCTTAAGAACAACTTGTGACAATTGAAGGAATAATAAAGGTGATACAATAAGAGAAGGAAGGAAACATTAGAGCCTATCTGCCATGAATGAAAACTTCTCGAACTCCTAACATTTATCAAAATTTGGAAATATTTAATTTTTTAAGAGACTATAAAAATGTTCACAACTTGATCATATGTAGGGAAATAGAGCACTTTGAGAACATGATCATGCAATGTGTGTGTAGCTCAATGTGTTTCTTGTGGTTATTTTGAATTGGATATTTGGAAATTTGAGTTGTACTATGATTATCACACATAGTGTGGTCAAGTGTTGGTGTGAGAATCAAAACTATGAAAGGATTTTCCAAAGCCTCAAGGATCCTCGACTTGCATTAACTGCTACTTATATATTATGCTTCTATCGAAAAAACAAAACAACATGTTGCTTCTTAGAATCCAAAGTGATGGGACATGAACCAACACTAAAAATATAACTATATAATAGAAGTCCAATCATTAGGGTCATTGTACCTATTGAAATTAGTCTAAACAACTAACAAAGAAGTCCCCATTGAATTATAGCGTATTCCAAACTGAATTTTTGCTTAGATATACCAAAGGATAATTTTTGTCGGTTTTCACTGGATCTTTTGGGATGATTTCATATACAAGGAAAAAAGATAAACAAAAATGGAAATAGCAAGACTGGTTTGAATCAAATACAAAAGAATATTAAGTAACTGACGGTACTAGGTGGCATCTATTTCAGGAGTATTATAGGTGGCAACAAGTTTGACTCTAGACTAGAAGGGAGATGGCATTAGTTTACAATATTCCATGTGAAAGTATAAAATAAGGCCACATGAATATAGAGAGAGGGAAATGGAAATTCCTTAGTTTGCAACACTTGAAGGAAAAGAAAATAATGAAGATGTATTGAGTCTATTATTTTAAATTTCTTCCTGAGGATGGATTTCACAAGGGTTAAAGATTTGGATCACCACCAACAAGGAGAAATCATTAAGAAGTATTGTGAGATGGCTAACAACTTTTTTGGTATATACATTGGGAATAGAATATCATCTAGAAAATCTTGTTTCATTAAGAAAGCTATCCCTTTTAGAATACCATGCCCGAAGTGCTTTCTTAAGGCCATATATAGATTTATTAATGCAATAAACAAGGGTGGAGTCATCATGAATATAGAAAAAAATGTTATATGTTAATTTACTATTAAAAATCCCACACAAGAAGGTTGCTATAACATTTATTTTATGGACCTCCTACCAATGTGAAGCAATAAGGGCTATAACATGGTGTACAGAATTCATTTTAGCCACATAGAAAATGGTTTTATTATAGATAATGCCTTTTGCTTGAGAAAATCCTTTGGAAATGTTGACGGTGTTGTATGCCACCAATAGTTAGGGGTCTCTCTGGTCTGAGGTCCCAATTCAACCTCACACTGTTTGGGGTAGGAGCCCATCTGGTATGTGGGCCTAGCTACCACCATGAATGTTTCGCTCTTGGCTATCAAATGAAAATATGTCAGAGTGAGGGAAAAAATGAAATGCCCAGATAATGAGGCAAGGTCAACCCAAGATTGATAGACTACAGAAAAAAGTTACAATAAATTCAAAACAACAATAAGATGAATTATGTCATGAGAAGGATCAGGGAGCCAAAACCCACTTAGACATACATGAAAAAGAACACGCCAAAGGTTAATTGCAAAATAGTTCACAATAGATCACCAACATGGCGTGGAAGAAGTAAGCACAAATTAGAAAGAAAACATGCATACAACAACTACAAACTAGTCCATAAAATATTTATAATATGAAAGCACACATACAAATACAACGAAAACACCATAAAACTAATACAACCAGTATGGGTAAGTAAGGGAATCAGTGTAAAAAATGAAGAACTTATTATTATTATTGCTATAAATATAAGTACATATATAGAAATCCATCAAACCCCAACAATGGGACATGGGCTTCTCATGCCATTATCTAATGCAAAACCCTAGCCTCACTACAACTCACCCTACTAGCTTCCAAGATTCGAGTGCATCTAGCTCTTCAAGCACAAATCATTTATGTACTCCTAATCTTTGCTTAAGTGTTAAAATTCCCCCCAAGACAATGAGGCATGAGGGTCTCTTTATAGAAGTGAGGAGGGTGACCTTTCACCTAGCCTCATGACTCTTGACCTTCCACACACTTCTCTTGTTCCCATTGACTATTGTGTGCCCAATTGATCTATGCATCGTTGTGGTAGTTATTATGTACATATCGATGGAGGAGTAATTGTGAGGAGAATGAGTAGGGTTGCTGAAACCCTAACGTGGTTGCGCAGTCATAATGAGCTACTGAATAGGGTTGTGATCTGTCTATTGCGTTGAATGTTGATTTTCATGTTACTATTCCTATCATCATGATTGGTACAATGCTTCAAGAAGCTTCATGGATCCATTTCATGGATCCATCTATTTTGTTAACTGAAACCCTAATTGCAAACCTTCTTGTAAAATCCCTAGCCTCCTTCACCTAGGTTAAGCACTTCTCATTATTATTTTCTCAATTGTAATTTTATTGAAGGATATGATGCCATTTCCATGCCCTTGATGCCCTTAGTGACCAATATCATGCATCCAGGAAGTATAGTGAGGAACCTTTCAGCAACATCAAGCCTGTAAGTGCACATATCCATTGATTAAAAAGAAAGTCAGATACACTAATGAAGAAAAGAACAAATATCATAATAATAGATAAGAATTTATATCTCTGAGATGTCAATAGTAGGACGACTCAATATTCCATAGTTTTGGTGTATATTCAATATGCATGTATGTGTGAATTTGACCTTGGAGCCTTTTGGATTAGTTAAATAAGCCTCCCAAGCACATTACTTGGTCCATCCATTACATATTTGACATAAGCACTTTCTTGCAGTAGTAACATGTTACATATCTGTGTTCAACCCTTTGTGATCTTCATATTAACTCGGAGTGTGTTACCCACTAAGTCTTTGTCTTCCGTGCAGGCCTCAAGAATAACAATGAATCCTTTTGAAAAAATCACTGTCGCAATATCTTGGAAACCATTGGAACATTGATCTTATGCATTGTAATTCCATTGTAATAACCACACTACCCATTTCAACGTGTCCGCTTGTGCTCTAGCTCATTGTAATGCATAAACATCTTGAAACTTGGTGCGTGGGATATATGAAATGAAATGAGATTTTTAAGTCAACGAGACTAAAAATAGTCTATGGGACCATGAGTTCCATGTTTTTCACCTTTTGCATTTCAGTCGTTTTCTTATTCAAATTGATGATGAGCTGGCCCAACCTTCCAACAATCCCATCGCTGAAAAATACAATGCCAAGAAAACGTTGCTAACATATTCCCATAACTTTCTCTGATGTCTTTGAATGCATCACATTCCAAAATGAAATGTTTTTCCGATTCCATTGCCCCAGATGTACAAAATGTACACACCTGTTCTTCCCAAGCTTCTTTAGGCCTTTTCCACTGTCCCGTTTCACACCGAAGTTAATGCGAGTTGGTTCTTAATTGAGCAATAAGAACCTTTTACCTCCACGGAATGTTAGATCCAATGTACTCTTTTTGTTGGAGATCATACATAGGGTTGAATTCTTCAATGTAGTACTTCTTCTTTCTACCCAACTCTTTTCCCCATACCTATTTACGAAACTTCTCCATAAAAAAATTCTTTAGCTCCTTGCTATTTGTGGGACAAGCATTGAGGTAGATATTCCATTTTTTCATCCATGTGTAGTTTTGTCTCATCCATGTTTTCTTTCTTTCACTCATGCCTTCCTTGAAGATAACATTAGGCCATCTACCTACTTCCATTTGCTCAATCCATTTTAGATATCTTATGAGCCACACCATAGCAATTTCTTCGATGGGATTTTCTCCTGTTTCACTCAACATTATCTCATAAGGTACCAAACTTTTTATTTTGAACTTGCTCATGATCAGGCATTTTTGGATTTTCTCATTTTGATTCCATTTTGAGAGAGGGGTGCTGCTTGCCCAAAATTCACACCCATATAGCATCACTAGACAAAATAGGAGTCCAAAAAGAACTTTAATCATTTTCCAATCGGACCCATAACTCTGCCTCTCTACAGCTGTTTTGAAGAGCATATAATGCTTTCCAACCTCCTAAGATTCTCTTCTTTTTGCAGTCCTCTCAATTAAGTTTGTTGTTGAAATCAATCTCGAGGTATTTGTACTCATTTACTTCTTCAAGAATGTTTCCTTCAAAGAAGAACGTATGTTGACTCTGCTTCCTTTTATTAGAGAAAATCATTATTTTGGTCTTTCTAATATTAACTTGCATCCCCAATGCTCTACAAAAATGATCAAGGGCATATAGGTGTATCTGCAATCTATGGGCCGATTTAAATATCAATATAAGATAATCAACATATAAAAGAAGCTTTATCACAAACTCCCCCAACCGAACACCATCCCCATCTTGAAAATTTAGCCACTCTTCGAGTTTATCAATATAAAAACAAAAAAGAGTAGGGGATAGAGGGAAACCTTGCTTGACTCCAATGTCACTTCTAAAGCTTTATGAAATGCCCACCGAGGTTCTAATTTTGACTTTCATCTCTTCATAAAGTGTATGGACAACAACTCTATAATGCAAATGAATTTCAAGTTCTTCCATTCTACGCCACAACTTGTATTTAGGGACTGTGTCAAATGCTTTTTTGAAGTCAAAAAAATAGAAGAATACTTATTCTTTATGCCCCCAAACCTTTTCAATAATGTGTCTCAACATGATGTCATGATCCACTGTAGAATGCTTCGGCCTAAAACCCGCTTGTCCTTTTTCCCTCTTTTTTTTTTACTTCTGCCGACTTACTGATTATATTTCTTACCATGCTTCCGAAAATCTTTGCAAACAAGGGATTGATCATAATGGTTCTATAATTGGAAGGATTATTAATGTCACCAATTTTAAAAAAATGGTATTTCTAGGCTAGTTGTCCAGTCCCTTGGGAATCCTTGCTGAATGATGTTGTTGAATATTTCCATGATATGTAGTGCAAGAGTGTTCATTCCCCATTTTAGATACTCTGCTTGAAGTTCAACCAAGTCTTTTGCCTTTCCCATTTTCTGCTTCTTAATTCCAATCTCCACCTCTTGTAACATGAAGAGCTTTGTAGTTGTGCTGAGCCCCGAGGGAGGCTCAACCTCTGATTCTTTCTCATATAGTGGTCTTGCATATTCAAACCATTGATTGTATGTAATATTATTTTTGATTTGCTTCTTCCTTGGTTGAAATTCCTGCTAGAAAAGCTTTGGGTTATTCTTGCCTAGACATATTAACTCTTCTCGCCTTGTTTGCATGAACTCATCTTTTATCCTTTTTAGTATCTGCTTATATAAATTTACATTCATCTTCTCCTTGTCTGCCTTTTTCAAGTTTCTCCTTGCCATTTTGCATTCCTCATGAAACGAAGCATTTACATGAAAACAATTTGATTCTGATTTCCTGCTTTTTTCTCTTTTGCACTTCTCAAGTTCCCTTTGAATTATATTTGTTAACTCACGACTCTTGAAGCTTTGGAAAATAGTTTTCTCCTTCTGAATTAGTCTCTCCACCATTGTCTTGAAGATAGTACAATTTTATTGTGTTAGAATAATTTTGCCCCTTGGTAGTGATTGCCGAGAGCATTGGGTTTTTCTCCTATGATGCCTTTCTTCTACCCATGATAACTTTATATAAATTGGGTTATGGTATGATTTAAGCCCCAATTATGCTCTCCAATCTTAACTTCGTCTATCTTTTCTATCAAGCTTTGTGAACAAATCACATAATCAACGAAACTTACCCCATTGCATGCATTGCAAGTGAAGTTCCTAGACCTTTTCCATCTGTCTAGACCATTGAAAATAATTAAGTTGAAAGCACCACACAATGTAAGCAACTCCTCTCCAAAATGATTGCTAAATTTTTCATCTTCTAAACATCTCAACCACTGGGGATTCTCCTCTTCAGTGAGCCAAATAGGATTATGATCCTCTTTGCAACAAAGAATAATAGCTTGGTGATTTTTTGTTCTAGCATTAAACTCGCCCACTAAAAGCACTTCTCCTTGCTGAGAGTACACGACAATATCTTGCTTTAAAGTTGCATACGGATCCTTGCTTTCTAGCCCCTAATTTTTATAAGTTTTTGAGACTTGAAGGGAAAAATAGCATGCTGCAATTCTTTTGTGATTCTCATTCTCTAATATTTTGAACCATAAATATTATTTATTTGCATATTCTTTCATCAACTGAATGTGACGACCTTATTTTTCTTTCACTAAAACTAGTATTCCCTCATACCCTTTGCCATTTTCTGCTACCTTGTTCCAAACTACTAACTTCAAATAACCGTCAAACACAAGAGTTTTGCAACTATAATGTTCATGAGTCTCTGTGAGATAAATTATGTCTCTCTCTTCCGCAATAGGCCCTAACTTAGGTCCCCTCCTCCAAGGATAGCCTCTACTATTCCAACAAACTAAACTTAGGTAGTCTTGGGTAGGATTTGACTGCTACACAGTTTGACACATAAAACTCAAAATTGAGTCTTCACCCCTTTTCATCCATGTTGCTCTTGTTTTTTTCCTCCATATTATTGAATTCTCTATTTTTCCCTCCATATTATCGAATTCTCTTGTTGTTTTCCTTCCATATTATCGAATTCTTTGGGTGCATAGTTGAAGCTTCCCGTTGTGACTTGGAGACCAGTGGACGAGGCTGCGAATTGGCAACTTATGAAGGTAGCATAATAGCAATCCGCGAACTCACCCAGTCACACTATAGACCTCCGATGCAGGATTTATTTCCTTTCTCGAATAGACTTATTCAAATTTGCATGACGAGGCCAGTAAATGTCAGCAAATTTAGAATGGTGATTTGGAGAGTAAATATCCCAACGCTAAGGTGGCTAAGCCTCATACCACAACAACAGTTCTCACATGACCAACGTGATCTGCGACCAATTTTGCTAGAAATGAGAGTGTTATTTTCACCACATCCGCACTGAGATATTCCTCCAAATCATAAATCAATTCGATCTTGAGTATATCGAAGGATAGAAGCGCAGAAGCAGCCTTAGCGCTCGACACAACACCTTCCCCAGTGGTTGTCAAGGGTCACATCCTTTGCATCCTTAGACATAGCAATTTGAGCTTCAATGCACATCCCATTTCCAGACGTTAGCGATGACACCATTTGATGAGTCTATCCCACTCGCAACTTAGAAATGGAGTTCCAATCATAATTTCAGACGGATGCTAGACTTGAGCCATGTATTCCCACGTCCTTTCCGTTTTCCAATATATCACACTATCTATCATTGATGTCCAATCTCTTGGATATGTATATGTCTACAGGTCTTTGTTCCTTGTGCACTGGAATCGTCACAGTCTCGGCACATGGGCATGTGTTTGCCTTTAAATATGCCTTTCCTGCTGTTGTGGCAGAGGAACCATATTTCACTAACATTCATGGCCTTTACCCATAATGTTTTTTCCCCGAGTAGTCTTTAGTGTGACTTTTTGAAGGCTTTTACGTCTAAATTCCGGCAGGAATTTATTGAAAAGAGAAGTTTGATCGCTAACTTTGCACAATCGAAGTGCCCTAGAGGTTTTTGAGGGTGCTGAATCCATATATAGAGTCAAAAAACCAGTTTGAATAACAAAAACCAAGATTTTACCTCAAAAATTTTCACCGAACTCCTACACCTGAAACTTCAAAAAATCACACTAAAAACAACTCCTTTTTTCACAAAGTGTAGCCAATATTTGTAATAGTTTTGAACATTTGTGAAGGTCTCATATGTGAATTTCATAAAATGGTATCCAAGCATAAATTGCCAAGTACTTGATATGGTTGGCACATGCATATAGTTATCCCATAAATTTCATATGACCGTATTGCTTCTCAACAAAGAAAGTTCCAAGGCATTGATGTGCCCATGGCATGAAACATCCCTTACGTTTTTGCAAAAAACACCGCTCTTTTCATATTCAATTAGGCATGTATTTGTATGGATTTCGTTTTATGCCCATTGTTGGCTTATGGCCCTGAAATCATTTTAATCCTCCTAGGCAAACAAACTTTTTTTTATTTTTTTTTCAGGAAAAAAACAACTGATTTAGATATAGTTATAGTACCAGCACATTTGTCTGTCATTTTTGACGACATAAAAACTTACATTAGATTTCATTCTGTTACTTTACATATATGAAAAACTATCATTTTGATAAAAAATTCAAAAAAGACTGGTACAGATAAGCTTTTACTAATAAACCAAAAAACCGGAGAAGAAGGGCAAGGCAAACAAACCTACCATACTACTTTTGAGTGCATTATGATGGTTTAAACTCAAAAGCATTACCCATTTATTAATTTTAAATACCCACAATTCCATGTATTAAAGAATGGACATGTATTAATGAGTGGGGCGACTCAAAAGCATTACCCATTTATTAATTTTAAATACCCACCATTCCATGTATTAAAGAATTGTCGTGTATTAAAGAGCGTGCCTTGTGTCATATTCACTCCCTTTTTTTTTTAAATCTTGAACTCCTTAAAATAGTATGTGAGGTTCATATGGAAAATTAAAACCTCCATTTTTGTAGCACTGGTGTCCTGTCAAGGTATTACTTAATGCAACTATGGCATTTTAATGTGTATTAATGGCATTTTCAACTAATTTCCTCAAAAGAAGATGGAAAGAAAATAAGTTAGCTCACCATAGTAATATTTTCATGTGAGAAAATGAAAATAAATGAATAAATAAAATAATTCATTTAAAGATAATAAACAATAAATGATTTAAACTAAGATATTATAAATTAAAGATAATAAGCAATAAACAATAAATGATTTAAACTAAGATATTATAAATTATATTTGTTGATCAAAGTATGTTTAAGTTTGGAAATCAACTCAAAATTGAGGTGTTTTAATGGATTTATTAATTGTGGTTGACTTTGATATTACATGATGCTCAAGGTGATGATGCACTTGCAAAGAAAGTTCCTTGAAATACTCATGATCATGCATTTGGAGGGTGGGGATTAATGCAAAGCAATGTTGGATTATGAATTAAGTCAATTTAGGGATTCAAATAAGCATCAGAAATATAACATTCTTACAAACCCTAATGCACATGCTGAGATGGGGAAACAATCATGAACCTAGGGGAATATGACATGCAATTATTCTTACCATTATGCCATGTAATGTTGATGAGAAACCACCCCTAGAGGTATATGAATTAGGTTAAAACATGAGGGGAACCTTTATTTTGAAAATCTAGGGTTTCTCCCAAACCCTAATATGGTCAATCATAAGGAAAGCCAAATTGAATTCATGCTCGTACACATAGAGTGCTTCCACTGATTGTGATGCATATTATGGAAATATAAGTTTTGAAATCACAGGAGACTCTTAATACATCATCAAAGTGACAAACCTTAAAAACCCTAATACACTCACAATGTCAATATCTGAGATAAAAACATGATGTGTGGATACAATATGTAAAGACGTGAGTGGGCACATCAACAGGGTTTGATTGGAAGGGTCACGGGGAGAGTAACTAGTTGAAAACCTGATCGAAATCCTAATAGCCTGGGGTGAGCAGAGGGGGACCCAAATTCTTGGGTGTTGTTGTAGCGGCTACAACAATTGGCGAACCACTAGTAGAATCCAACATCTCTGGTTACGTCATTACAATAGATCAAATCTTGTGAATGGTGCAAAGATGTATTTGATCTGAAAATGAAAGTATTTGTACTACTGTTCAAAGTATTCATTTCCATTTAATTAAGTGTGCAAAGTGTTTGTCATGTCTTGCAAATTAAACAAAATGTTTTTGGTAACTGTTTTTGAGTTTATGTGTGAGGGAATGTTAATTAAAATTATTGTTTAACATCTTAAATCTGAAATACACAGTAGCATAACTTCACCATAACAACACAGCAACATGACGAGGCAGTTCACCCCTCCCGGGCTACATCTGCCGGGTCCAGGGCTCCCAATGGGCATGTCTTTGCTATATTATGATGCTCAAATTGGTTTTACAGTGAGAAAAAGGCATAAACAGGCTGAAATAGATGTGGAAATGAATTCAGAAGACAGAAATAAGCTAATTATGGCTTTTATTTCACCTCAAACAGTGAAGTGTAGCCCAATGCAGCTCCATTTCCCTCATGGCCCTGATGGCTCTCCAAGCTTCCCTGAAGCAAAAATGGATTAAAAACACCTCTGTTGGCTCTGAAACCTATCCCAATGGCTCCAGAATGCTCAGAATACCCAAAATTGACCAAAATTTTGTCCAAATTGGTCCAATATTGGAGAAGTTATGATGAAAACAAACTTTTGCTTAGTGTCAATTGAAAACCCCACTAAATGTGGGCTAACTGCAGTTAATCCCACTAAAAATGGCACAAAGGCCGAAAATGAATGAACCGGCGCCAACCTTGGTGGAAATGGTTAATGTCAAATTTAATGTTAGGTGGGGTGGCATGTGGCCACCCCCGCACTAACCGCTGCTTAACCCGCTTTTCAAAACCGTTTGAACTAGCATTTATTATTGTTGTTGACGCTGGTCACATACATGGTTTTTGTAACCGTTTCCGCCGCGGTTTAAAACTGCAGAATTGTGAAGCCTTGGTCACATGAAGTGTGGTTTTATGGTGTAGGCCTAGCCCTTTAATTTTCCGCCCATTACAATGTAAGCTTTCAAATATAAGTCGTGAGCTATAATGTTTAAGAAACAACCTTTAGCTCGACCAGTCGAGTCGTCTGACTGCTAGCAGGGAGACCGTGGTTCAAAACCTGCGGAGTAACAATATTTTTGACATGCCTTTCAACTGCGACTTGGGGCCACGTGGCGGCCTCCGGGCCTGCCACGTGGCAGCTCCTGATTGGTCCGCCCCAAAACAAGTCAACCCAACTTCAAATTATATAATGCCACTTGTCCATCCTTCATTCGCCCAAATGGAATATTTCATGGAATATTCTAGGGAATATTCCCAGAATATTCTTTGGAATATTCTTTTTTTAAATATTTTCCAAAGTCAAAATCAACCCTGGTCAAACTGGATTTTTGAAGGTTACTGAAAACTTCAAACCTGCATAACTTTCACATACGACGTCGGATTTGAGTGTTGTTCATGGCACCATAATTGCAACGACGAGGCCTATCCGGTCGTTCAGGTTTCAACCAATTCTGAGCAATTCCATTTTAGAGTATTTTTTTTCCACTTGGACATGATCACCTGATCAGTATTGAACCAGGTACTATGGGCACTCCTAGAGTTGCTTGACCTTTTAGAGGTATGTCCTTCCCTAGTGTCTTAGCTAGGTCCTAAAAATAATTAAACACCACATTAGAAGCTCACACATGCTAGGTGTTAATGATGATGCATAAACCAAGGCAAAGGGCCTATTGTATTCAGGATTTTAAAATAGTTTTCTAGTGTTGTTCCACTGCCAGCAGAATTGGATAGTACCCCAGTGGAGTCACTCGAAGAAATTACAAACATTGCTCTGCAACCAACGATTCTGGTCAGTACCCCGATGGAGTCATCACATCACCTCTCTACGCAATAAGCCTTTCTCAATCCTTTACCCTTTATTTAATTTTATTTTATTTCATGTGCACATTGGCATTATTTGTTGAGATTTAACAAGATGATGAGCTAAGTGAAAAGTAAGCACCTTCAATGAGTGGGGCCCGTAGGCTATTTTTAGGTGTATGTCTATTTTTAGACATGGTGAGAATATTCTATAAGTTGCAAGATGCTATTTGTAGATGGTTGGTTAAATGTGAAAAATAAATGAAATTATATATTTTGAATATTGGGTGAAGTCTATTTATAGATCGTCGATCTAAAAATAGGTGCATGTCGATTATTATTAACCCTTAATAATAATCCGACAATAAACATCAACTTATTCTCTTGGAGCACTTTATTTCAGTGAACAATTGGAGTGGTGGTGAAGGAATTACACACAATTCCTAGGGTTATTGGTAATATGCATGGAGGACCTGGATTAGGCCGAATTGGCAAAGTTATAATGAGTTGGAAGAGTAGTTACGGGGGAAGTTTGTTGTTTAGTTGCTTTCGGTTAAGTGAGTTAAACTCAGTTAACTAGTTGTATCTAGTCTAGTATGAAAGATACACTAGTGAGGGATTAAGTGAATAATTAGTTAGTGAATTCACAAATAATAACTCACTATATGATGAACAAATACAATGATTAATCTGATGTATATCAATTTCAGTGGAAACTTGATGGAGAAGATAATGAAAGGGTGAGATGGACTATCCGTTGTGACTATAGTGATGCATTCAATGCATCCGACACACATTGGAGTTGAAAATGAGGATTGCACAGTCAAGACAAGGCCAATTCGAATTCATTCAGAGGTCTTCATCAACAGGGATTGTGCAGTGGAGGCAGACTGTCAGGAGGCAAGAAATTGGTGCATTGAGATGCAAATTTCTGCATGACAGTGTGTAATGATTCTTGATTGTACTGAGAGCTTGATGTAATAAGATTTTTATGAGATTATTACATGATTCCATTGATATACATTATATATGATAGTTGGGGTTTTCAACTTTAAGCTTTCCCGTTAAACAACTATGTTATGTGCAATTGAATTTATTCACATGTGTTTGCAATTGAGTTTTAAATTTTTGCAAGTTCAACAGTGGAAGGATTCTGTATTTAGCAAGAAGATAAATATTGTTAGATGGGATAATCTCTTCTGGTAATACATCGGTATTAATAAATTCTACATGGTATCGAGAGCGGTATTGATTACTAGGGTGCAATTGTGAATAATTGTGAGTTTTTGTGTTGGTGGACAATTGAATTCTTTTAAAGAAATTGCTTGAGAATGCAGTTGAGTATTCATTGAAATGTCTTTCAATGGGTTGCGATTGGAGTATGCCCTTGATGGTAGCTCGAATTACATAGCCTGGGAGGATAGGATGGAGGCGGTGCTTGAAGATAATGGGTTGAAGGAGTTCATCGATAGCGATGTTCCTAAGCCTGCTTCTAGCGATGCTGCAGGACTTTACACATGGCAAAAGAAGGTAGCAAAGACAAGAATAATTCTGTTGGAAGGTGTGAAAGATCATATTGTGTCAAGCCTTCACGAGAAAGCCACTCCATTTGCAATGTGGAAGGCTTTGACAGATATTTTCCAAAGCAGCAGCGACTAGAGGAAGTTGGCGCTGAAAGATAAGCTCAGAAAAATAAAAATGGAGAAGGGCGACAGTATTCCAAAATATCTCACGAAGTTTGTCCATTGTAGGGATGAACTGGGAAGTGTGGGGAGTATAGTTGATGATGATGACTTGGTGAGCTTGGCTCTCCTTGGGCTTCCGAAGAGTTGGCATAGCTACGAAGACTCTGTCAATGGACGGGAGAAACTGCCTGGTTGGGAGCGACTTTGGTCGGATCTTGTGCAGGAGGAGATAAGGCGAAGTACCAGGGATGGCTCTTCATCGAAGAATGATGATGAAGAGAATTGCGCTTTGGCTGCCAAAGCAAGGAAAGGAAAGGGGAAGAAATCCCATCCAAAATCCGAGGCTAAAGGCAAGAAGCTGGATTTGTCCAAAGTGAAGTGTTTTCATTGTCACGAACATGGGCATCTTGCCACTAACTCTTACGAGAAGAAGAACAAGAAGGTTGCTGGAGCTACATATGGAGAGGCCTGAGCCTCACAATTTGAACTTGATTTTTCATTGATTTCATGCTTGGTTTCAAGCTCAATGAGATCGATATGGTATCTTGATAGTGGTGCATCTTTCCATATGACGGGAGACAAGGAGTTGTTTAGTGAATTGGAGGAGAAGGATATCCAAATGCATATAGAGATGGGCGACGATGGCAGATACAGTGTGACCGGAATTAGAACCATTACATTTGAGAGGGAGTCAGGTAAACCATTTTTTACCGGTGAAGAAGTTATTCATATTTCAGTCGATGAAGAACTTGGTCTCAGTGTGATGTTGGAAGAGCGGAGGTTATGATGTTGTTTATTGAGGAAAACTTTCTGTGACATAAAACAACGGGTCGGAGCATGGAAGGGATAGGGATTCGAGTTAAGAATATCTACAAGCTGGAGGTAGATGGTTGCGTTGCAATGATGGTGTTAGGTCCCTATATTACTGGTGTAGTCCGTTATTGTTGTTAGTGTAACCCCCTTATTTTTATTATTGTACCCATGTAACCCCCATTTTGTTATTATTGTGCCCTTAAATTATTATTGTTAGGTCGGCTAGGATTACATTGTGGCCCACTAGGATTACATTATGGCCCCATGGACTCCTATATATAGAAAGGAGGTTTTGTAAATTGTATCATCCAAGAATTTTTCATTTATGTAATGTATTGGAGGTTGCCCCCTCGAAGTGGCTTATTTCTAAGACATTGATATCTCTTTTATTATATTGTTGGAGCTGGTTACACAACATTTGGTATCAGAGCTTTGGATTCTAGGGTTTCGCTGCTCTAAACAAGTCATCATGGCATTTTCACTATAAATTTTTTCTACGAAGGTTCAAAATCTGGAATTTTTGGGGTGCGCAGCTGAAATCCTGAGGAAACGCATCAAAAAATTTCAGATCTTGGTTCGCAATATTTTCGGATATATGATCTGTGGAAGGTAGTGCTTTTTCAGGCTCTCGAATTTCATCTCAAAGAAGTGATTGTGGGAAAATATTCATAACTCTCTCTCTGAGCATCGGATTGGAGTGCTGTAAAAAGTGGTTACAAGTACACGGACTTTAGTTTCTTGGATATCAACTTCAGAGCCGAAGGATGAAACAGTGACACGTGGAAATTCATACAATTTCGCTCTACTGAACCAATCCATAATTAGGTCATTGTGGGATGTTGGACACAACTTTGTCTTGGAGAATCCAAATCAGGTCAGACCTGTGGCATTCAAAAGAGAATTCAGAGGGCTACGTTGGTGCCGAAATTAAAATATTGAAGTGCTACAATCACATAGATAATCCAATTTCAATATTGAGCTCCTCAAAAGCAAGAAAAAGGTGTGTATTTTTTTTTTATTTTTTTTCCGAATTGCATAAGTCTTGTTTGAAGAATCAATTTGAATCGATTCCAAGGGCATATTGTAGAATAGATATCAGTATTGGGTTCTAAAAGATTCCCCGTAAAAATAATTCAACACCCATTAAGCCTTCAAAAGGCTCTATGATGACTCATGAAGATGAAGAATTGCAACATGATCTATCAAAATTACAAGAGCAAGTGCACCAAATTTCGCTTTCGCAAAGAGCAACAAAAAATGAAATGGAAGTTTTGAAGAAAGGTGTGGAAGCGAATATGGATGCCATGGTTTTGATGAAAATATGGAAGCTAATATGGATGACATGAAAGACAACATGGAAAACATGAAGAATGATCTAAAAGTAGATATGGAAGGTTTGAAAAAGTTGATACAAGAAATGTTTCCTAATGGTGAAAAAATAGTAGAATAACCTCATGATGAGAAAAAAATAAATGTTAATCGTGATTTCATAAACTCTAATGTTGGCGGGAAGAACCACCATATTCCAAAAATGGATATGAGGAAGTTTGATGGAAAGGATCCTGTAACATGGATACTACGGATGGAGCAATATTTTGATCTCCATAATGTGCAAAACACACAAAAGGTATGCATTGCAACTTTACATTTAGAACAAAATACATTTGTATGGTATCGATGGCTTTGCTCCCGTAAAAAAATTGTCACTTGGTCAATTTTTACGAGGAAATGATAGCACATTATGAGGATACAAAGAGCAACACCTTCTTTAGCCAATTGATAAATCTCAAACAAAAGGGTTTAGTGGGGCAGCACATTGAGGACTTCCAAAAATTGAATATAAGGGTAACTGATATTCCAGAGGAACAAAGGATTGATCTCTTCATAGGCACTTTAAAGGATAACATCCAACATGAAGTTCGCGTTTTGGAACCTGATTCATTGGAGAAGGCATTCATGTTGGCAAGAAAAGTTGAATGTAAAATTATGGCGACAAGGAAGCCTACCACTCAATTCTATAAAGAAGGAAGTGTTGCTACGCCTAGATTTCCGCAACCTACAAGGTTGACACCACAACAATTGGAAGAAAAAAGAGCAAAAGGGCTTTGCTACAGTTGTGATAGCAAATACACTAAAGGTCATAAGTGTGGTGAGAAGAAATTATTTTACATAGATTGTGAAGAGGAAGAAGAAAATGAACAAGAAGAGGATATACACCAGGAACCAGCCCCAGAAGAGGAAGAAATGAATCCAACCATATCGTGTAATGCACGGGCAGGAATTACCACTCCTCAAACTCTCAAGATAAAAGGACAAATCAAGAAGAGAAAGGTAATAGTGTTGATTGATTCAGGTAGCACCCATAATTTTATTCATTGTAAGGTAGCCAAGGAATTAAATTGTTTCCTATACCCAACACCAGAATGTCAAGTGATGGTTGCAAATGGAGGAACTATAAATTGCTCTCGAAAATGCCATAATATCAAGCTAACCATGGGGGAATATGTATTGACTAGTCCAATGCTTTCCATTCCTATGGGAGGTGTTGATGTTGTACTAGGAGTACAAAGGTTACAATCTTTGGGGACGGTAGCTTTTAATTTTCAAGAAATTTTCTTGAATTTTTTTTTCAGAAGGAAAGGAAGTCGAATTACGGGGTATTGCGGGGAAGCCAGGAAGAATAATAAGCTCTAATGTCATGACAAAGCTTCTAAAGAAAGAACAACGAGGCGTAATTGCACAATTATGCTCACTAAAATTTCCAACATCAAAATCATCTATTTCTGCAGATCTCCAACAAGTCTTGGACAATCATTCCAAGGTGTTTGAAACTCCCAAAGGACTCCCACCTATTCGTGATCAAGATCATGCTATTCATTTGATTCCAGGAAGTGTTCCTCCAAACATCAGGCCTTATAGATATCCTTACTGCCAAAAGAGTGAAATTGAACGTATGATTGCAGAAATGTTAGAGGCGGGTATAATTCAACCTAGTCAAAGTTCTTTCTCTGCTCTTGTAGTATTGGTACACAAGAAGGATAGATCATGGCACATGTGTTCAAATTATAGGGAGCTCAATAAGTTCACCATTAAATATAAATTTCCCATTCTTGTGATTGATGAATTATTGGATGAATTACATGGAGCAATTTATTTTACCAAGTTGGATCTTCGTTCAGGATATCATCAAATTAGAATGAAGACTGAAGATATTCCAAAAACAACATTTTGAACTCATGAGGGTCAATATGAATTTTTGGTCATACCTTTTGGCCTTACCAATGCACCTTCTACATTTCAAGGGTTGATGAATTCCATTTTCAAACCCTTCCTTAGAAAATTTGTGCTAGTATTTTTGATGATATACTAATCTATAGCAGGTCTTGGAAGGATCATGTTGAACATGTTGACAGGGTGCTCAAACTATTGCAGGAGAAACAATTATATGCAAAAACATCCAAATGTTTCTTTGAGTACAAGAGGTGGAATATCTGGGTCATATTGTATCTCACGAGGGTGTTAAAGTAGACCCTAACAAAATTAAAGCCATTAAGGAATGGAAAGTCCCCTCAACCATAAAGAAGTTGCGAGGATTTCTCAGGTTAACAGGGTATTATCGCAAGTTTGTTAAGAATTATGGGAGAATAGCAGCACCTCTAACAACATTATTGGAGAAAGATGCATTTTCATGGACTCCTGAAGCAACTAAGGCCTTTGAACATCTTAAAGAGGCAATGTGCCTAGCACCGGTCTTAGCTACGCCAGATTTCACAAAAACCTTTATTGTGGAATGTGATGCCTCAGGAAATGGAATTGGTGTTGTTTTAATGCAAGAAGGAAGACCCATTGCTTTTGAAAGTCATCCAATCAAAGGAAAGTATTTACAGAAACCTATTTATGAGAAGGAAATGTTAGCAATACTGCATGCACTAAAGAAATGGCGAACTTACCTAATGGGAAGACACTTCAAGGTAAAAACTGATCATGATAGTCTTAAACACTTTTTGGAACAAAGACTATCTTTAGAAGAGCAACAAAAATGGGTCACAAAGATGCTGGGTTATGACTTTGAAATAATCTACAAAAAAGGAAAGCTTAATGTTGTTGCAGATGCACTCTCAAGAAAGAATGAAGAGGTGGAAGCATTGCTTTGTGCCATTTCCATTATCCAACCAGATTGGATAACCGAAGCAAGAGATGAATGGAAGAAGGACAAAGATGTATGGACACTCATTCAAAAGTTGCAGCAAGATCCTAGTACATCTGATACATTTAGTTGGAAAAATGATTCCTTATGGTACAAAGATCGCTTATATCTTTGTAAGAATTCCCAACTAAAACAAAAGATTCTTCTGGAATTGCACACTTCTCCTTTGGGAGGACACTCAGGATTTTTAAAAACTTACCACAGGGTGAAGAAAGAATTTTTTTGGGATGGCCTTAAATCTGATATTCGAAAGTTTGTGGCGGAATGTTTGGTTTGCCAGCAGAATAAAGTGGAAACAATTAAGACCCCAGGACTTCTACAACCTTTATCCATTCCAAGTCAACGTTGGGAGGAGATTTCAATGGATTTTATCACAGGTTTAACTAAGTCCGAAGGAAAGAGTGTCATCATGGTGGTAGTTGATAGACTTACCAAGTATGCACACTTTTGTGCATTATCTCATCCATTTAAAGCAAGTACAGTTGCTACTACATTTATGGATAGAATTCAAAATCTACATGGAAGCCCAAGGGTTATTGTGAGCGACAGAGATCCAATTTTTACTGGAAATTTTTGGACGGAGTTATTTTCTTGTTTGGGTACTCAATTAGCTCATAGCTCATCTTATCATCCTCAATCTGATGGTCAAACTGAGATAGTAAATAAATGTTTGCAAGGATATCTTCGTTGTTTTGTATCCGATAAACAAACACAATGGGTCAAGTGGTTACCTCTCGCTGAATGGTGGTATAACACTTCCTTCCATACTGCAGCAAAAATGACCCCATTTATGGCACTTTATGGATATCATCTACCATCCATCACATCATCTTTAAGGGAAAATTTGAAGGTTCAAGCAGTGGAAGATCACATCGAGCATCAACAAGAAGTTCTCCAACTCTTAAAGGATAACCCGAATTTGGCACAAAATCGAATGAAACAACAGGCAGATCAACATCGCAGCGAGAGAAGTTTTGATGTAGGAGATTGGGTATTTTTACGGCTACAACCATACAAACAAATGTCCCTCAAGCAAGCTAACAAGGATAATAAATTATCACCAAAGTACTATGGTCCTTACAAGGTGTTGCAAAAGATTGGTTCTATGGCATACAAATTGGAGCTTCCTGCTTCTTCGCGAGTACATCCAGTTTTCTATGTTTCATGCTTAAAGAAGGTTATAGGTGAAAATCTTCCAGTTCAAACAGTATTGCCAGAACTTGATGGGGAAGGGAAGATCATATTGGAACCTGAAGCAGTCATAGAAAAAAGAACTCGACAACTACGGAATCGATCAATTTCAGAGTATCTCATCAAGTGGAAGAACTTACCCACCGAAGATTCTACATGGGAGGATGAGAATTTTATACAGAAGCACCCAGAGCTACTCAAGCATTGAGGACAACACTTTTTTGAAGGAGAGGGGCATGTTAGGTCCCTATATTACTAGTATAGTCCCTTATTGTTGTTAGTGTAACCCCCTTATTGTTATTATTGTACCTTTGTAACCCCCATTTTGTTATTATTGTGCCCTTAAATTATTATTGTTAGGTCGGCTAAGATTACATTGTGGCCCACTAGGATTACATTATGGCCCCATGGACTCCTATATATAGAAAGGAGGTTTTGTAAATTGTATCATCCAAGAATTTTTCATTTATGTAATGTATTGGAGGTTGCCCCCTCGAAGTGGCTTATTTCTAAGGCGTTGATTTCTCTTTTATTCTATTTTTGGAGCTGGTTACACAACAGATGGGAAAAGAAGAAGAAGTGGTGAGCCGGGATGAGGGCGAATTATGGCACAGGAGATTGGGCCATCTTCACCATAGCACCTTGAAGATTTTGCAGAAGATTTCTACTGGACTTCCCAAGGGTACTCTTGCGCAGTTAGATCAGTGCAAGGGAAGTACTATGGGTAAGTTTGTAAATACCACCTTTCATGAGAAGGAGAACCGTGCTTCGGTGATCCTGGAGAGAATTCACACAGACGTGTGTGGACCTTTCTCGGTTGCTTCAACAACAAAACACGGGTATTATGTTATATTTGTTGATGACTATTCTTGTAGATGATGGATCTTCTTCATGCAGAAGAAGAGTGAAACATTCTCAAAGTTCCGTGAGTTTAAAGCATTGGTGGAGAAGGAGTCGGGGAAGCAAGTGAAGGCTCTATGGAGCGATAATGGTGGTGAATATATCTTGAACGAATTCAAATACTTCTGTAGAAAAGAAGGAATTCGAAGAGAACTCATAGCGCCTCATAACCCACAGAAGAATGGGGTCACAGAGAGGAAGAACAAAACGATCGTGGGTGCTGCATGAGCTATGCTGCATGACCAGGGCCTATCGATGCACTTGTGGGTGGAAGCATGCAAGACTGCGATTTATGTGCAAAACCGTTGTCCTCATAGAGTACTTGGCATGATTACACCTGAAGAAGCTTTTACTAGTAAGAAGCCTGATATTTCTCATTTGAAGATTTTTGGCTCATCTGTTTACATTCATGTGACAAAGGACGCCAGGAAGAAGCTGGAGCCGACTACAGAAGTTGGGATATTTTTGGGGTACACAGAAACACCCCATAATTATTGTGTGTATTTTCCAAACAGTTGAATGACTGTGGTGCGACGAGATATAAAATTCAATGAGGTGAAAGCCATGAACTTGTCGCTTGAGAGGGAGCTACACTTGCATGCAGAGAAGGAGCTACTTGTTCCCAAAGATGAGCCTCTAGATGTGGATCAGCCACAGAAGGAGATTCATGGAGTGGAGGAGTCCACTCATGTAGAACCAAACATCAGAATAGGCATAAAGCATACCACAGAAGTTGAGAGACTGAATATTGATGTGGTAGAGAATGTAGGAGTCCCTACATCACAGCGTAGACAGAGACAGTCACCTGACCGATTTACTGGATACATGGTTCTCATGAGTAAGTGAATCGTGACAGAGCCATCTTATTTTGAATAAGCAGTGCAGGAGCCCACATGGGTAGATCCCATGGTGGAGGAGTATGACTCCATTGTCAGAAAAAATTCTTGGGAGATTGTTCCAAGGCTGGTGGGTAAATCAGTGGTAGATTCGAAATGGATCTACAAGGTAAAGAAAGCTGCTGATGGGAGCGTCGAGAAGTATAAGGCAAGATTTTTTGCCTGAGGCGTTTCACAGATTAAGGGGATTGATTATGAAGAAACCTTTGCACCTGTCGCACGGTATTCTTCCATAAGGACCATCCTTGCTCTCTCAGCGCAGATGGGTTGGCACATTCATCAGATGGATGTGAAGACTGTGTTCCTTAATGGGATCATTGAGGAAGAGGTGTACATTGAGCAACCTCAAGGATTTGAGATCTTCAGCAGTGAGTCACATGTGTGCAGACTCAAAAGAGTGTTGTATGGGCTGAAGCAAGCACCACGTGCTTGGTACACACGGATCGACAGCTATTTCACTGGACTTGGATTCACCAAGAGTGAGGCAGATGCAAACCTGTACCAAACTGTGGTGGAGGGTAAGCTTTTAATCATTGTTCTCTAATACTAACGAGTGATGAGAAGTTGATACACTCATGCAAGGCAGATCTTGCAAAGGAGTTCGAGATGAAGGATTTAGGCCTCCTTCATTATTTCCTTGGATTGGAAATATGGCAGCGAGAAGGTGAACTGTTTGTGTCTCAAGGCAAGTATGCTCGGGATATACTTGGTAAGTTTCACATGGAGGAATTTAAGCCCATGGATACTCCTCTTCCAGGAAATTGGAGGAAAGGGGATGCTACATTGGCAGAGGTAGTTGATGCCACTGTTTATTGACAGTTGGTGGGTTCGCTCATGTATTTAGTTAATAAAAGACCGGACATATGCTATGCGGTGAACCAGCTTTCACAAGCGATGGTTAATCCTACCAAGCTATTTTGGAAGGCAGGCAAGCATGTCCTGAGATATCTCAGGGGAAAATCTGAGTATGGCTTACGGTACAGACAAACGGATGAAGTGAAGTTGCATGGCTTCATGGATGCAGATTGGGTAGGTAGCCCAATAGACAGAAAGAGCACATCAGGAGGGGTTTTCAGTATCGGATCTACAACATTTTCTTGGTACAGCAGAAAGCAAGGATCTGTGGCACTCAGTTCAGCGGAAGCAGAATACATGGCAGCAAGTCAAGCTGCATGTGAGGCGATCTGGATGAGGAAGATCCTGGTCGGTTTGTTCAGTTCACATTTAAAACCTCCAGTGATACATTGTGATAATCAGAGTTGCATTAAAATATCGATTAATCCTGTGTTTCATGATAGATCTAAACATATTGAAATATGATATCATCATATCAGAGATTGTGTGCAGCGGAAGATCATGTTGCTTCAGTACATTCCTACGGAAAATCGGGATGCAGATATTCTGACGAAGGTGCTCGGTAGGAGAAAATTCGAATACCATAGAGGTAGGATTGAGGTGAAGGATAATCCCTATCCCGTTGAGAGGGATTGTTGGGATTCAACAAGATGATGAGCTTAGTGAAAAATAAGCACCTTCACTACGTGGGGCCCGCAGGGTATTTTTAGGTGTATGTTTATTTTTAGACATGGTGAGCATATTCTATAAGTTGCAGGATGCTATTTGTAGATGCTTGGTAAAATGTGAAAAATAGATGAAATTATATTTTTAGAATATTGGGCAAAGTCTATTTATAGATCGTCGATCTAAAAATAGGTGCATGTCGATTATTATTAACCCTTAATAATAATCCGATAATAAACATCAACTTATTCTCTTGGAGCAATTTCTGTCAATGAACAGATTTGGCAAATCAGTGGGCTGAAGGAATTACACAATTCCTAGGGTTATTGGTGGCTCATGCATGGAGGACTTAGTTAGAACTAAAGTGGCAAAGTTATGACAGAGTTGGAAGAGTAGTTACAAGAGTTGTTATTTAGTTTAACTCAGTTAAGTGAGTTAAACTCAGTTGAGCTAGTTGTATCTAGTCTAACTGAAAGATACACTAGTGAGAGTTAAGTGAATTAATTAGTTAATTAATTCACAACTAATAACACACTAACAACTGAAAAAATACAGCAGTTAACTACATTGCATGTCAGTTCCAGTGGAGACCCAGTGGAGAGATAGGTGAAAGGGTGAGATGGACTATCTGTTGTGACTATAGTGATGCATTCAATGCATCTGAGACACATTGGAGTTGCCAATGAGGATTGCGCAGTAAAGGCAAGACCAATTCAAATTCATTCAGGGGTCTTCTTCAGTAGGGATTGCGCAGTGGAGGCAGGCTGTCAGGAGGCAAGAAATTGGTGCATAGATATGCAAATTTCTGCAGGATAGTGTGCAATGATTGTTGATTGTACTAAGAGCTTGATGTACTAATCTTTGTATGAGATTATTACATGATTCCATTGATATACATAATATATTATATTTGGGGTTTTTAGCTTTAAGCTTTCCCGTTATTGAATTTATTCACATGTGTTTGCAATTGAGTTTTAAATTTCCGCAGGTTTAACAGTGGAAGGATTCTGTATTTAGCAAGAAGATAAATATTGTTAGATCAGGAGAATTCGGCAATACATCAGTATTAATAAATTTCTACATTATTTATTGGGAGTTTATTGCACTAGGGAGGATGAGGGATCCATACTTATTTTACGGGTAAGAGAAGTTGTTTCTTATTTGACAGAAATTGAAAGATCTTCTAATTTAGGTTTTCTCTTATGCCCTGCTTCCACATCATATACTCAATTTGTAGATGAAAAATGAACACATACCGGGACATATCTAGGACGAATCCACAAACAAATTTTAGGTTACAGATATAGGTCATTCGAAGTAATTTGAGTTCCCCACAAGTACCTGCTCGTATTTTCCTTATTAATGAGATAGAGTGATAGGAGACATGTTCTGGATGAAATTTTGATTATTGGTTCTATGAGAGGCTACATCCTGGAGTGGTCATCACAATCACACACAACTGTTAGGGTTAGGGTTTCATCATTAGGGCAAGCTGACTAGGGTAGGTTTCCTAGGGTTTCAACATTAGGGCAAGGTGATGAGGGTCGTTTTCCTATGGTTTCATCATGTGTGAGGAGGCCAAAGAAATATTACTCTAGGATTTGAGCACATGCAAAGAAGCATAAGAAATCTTATCACAACACCAAAGTTTCAAAGGGATCCAGGTTCACGAAGGTTCATGTGGTGGCATGCAATAAATAGTGAATGCAAGGCTAGGTCAATAGCCAGTGTATGTTGTGCAAGAAGATGAATTCATGATGTAATTTAGCATGCAAGGACACAATGGAATGCTATGTTATGTTAATGCGAGGAAGAAATTAGCTAATTGAAAATAAAATACCCATGTAAAGATTTCATGAATGTTATGCAACAATGAGCATTGCAGGAATATGAATTCAAGATGGTGGCATAATATGGTGCAGAAAACTACCTACCTACAATAACGAAAAAAATAAAGTGTGTCTAAACTTTAACCATGAAAGAAAGCCCTAGTAATCAAACTTTGACAAGTAAACCCTAATTATAAAACCATAACTAGCTTACACCTAAACCTTAACTTAATCAGAAAAGAGGTTGGGTCGTGTGAAATCAAACTTCCATTGAAACTAGTGTAACAACTCCCAACCTGCAAAGACAAAGATGTCAACGATTAGATTTAGTATAAAGAATTGTGCAAAAAAAACAATGCTCACTTATGAAATTTGCACAAAAGCAAAAAGGTCACATCTGATGGCATGTAAATGTGCCAGAAAACATTGTTCTATCCAAGCTGCAACCATATCTTAGTAAGTAGAATGATGAACTTGAAATCATTGATCATATAGCCATGAGACACATTCATTCATGCTTAACCCTAAATTCAACACAAGTGAGGCAAGATGTCACCTGGTTGTAGAGGAATTTTCCAGATAAGATTCTGCAAGCCTTTTCAATAATCTTGTCATGATATTGAGGATGACCAACTTGATTACCTTGAAAATATGGGTGTTCACCAGGTGCAACTAAGATCCCAAAGGATTCAAGCGTAGAAAAAATAATTTCAAAAGCCCTAGTTTGAAATTGTCTATGGATTTCATCAAGGACGTGAGGACATGACATAACTATTAGCGGGAGCTGAAGTTCCTCACCGTCTTGACAAATCTCCAAACCTTCAAAATTTAGGTCGTCAAATATCAGTGGTTTCATAAGATCAATAGGTGAATGCGTATGGTCATCATTAGCTGTGATATGACAACCATCGGTGAACATATTTCTATTTTGATCAGATGTTTGAGTGTTGTCAAACTAGTTATCCAAAATATTAGATGGAGACAAATCGACAAGATGAGTCTCGCGAAAATACTAAGTAGAGTCTCACAAAAAGACTAAGTAATGTGGTTTCCTTGCTCACTTACAATGAAAAGCATGATAACACCATCTTGTACCTGATGATAATCTACACCAGCTAACAAAGAATTAGAAGGATTTGAAATAATGGTTGGTGCATTTTCTTCAAAAAAAAAGAGTGCAAAGAGTATGTCATACCAGAATATTTTGAAAATGAGCTTCCATTGGATGGGATGGCGTTGAAGTGAGAATCATATGAGTAAACCCTAATTTGACTTAGTTCAGGGATCTCGTTAGGATCGTGGGAACCTGACATAATCATCAATGGAAGCATAAGTGGCTCAACTTCCTGACGAGTCCTTGAACCGTCACAAGGTTGATCATTAAATATCGGTGGCTTAGTGAGGTTAACAAGTGAACATGAAAAATCACCATCAGAAATGTCAGAGAATACATTATTGATAGGATTACAGTTTTTGAAGCCACCAATTTGGTCAAATTGGGCATCTGGTACATGAGGCTCTTCAAAGGTTATGAATGATGATGAATCAATCAGAGGACCATCTTTAATTTTTTGAGAATTATGGTCTTGTTCGTTACCTATTAGATATTGTTGATTGAAAATATCACGAACCAGGGATTCAATGTATTCATCCTTTGATTGTGAAACATCACCCTCAATTAGATGATTGAAATTGAACCCAGAAAGATTCAAATAATTTGGAGAAACTATTTATGTATTAGAGTCATAAAACAAATGGGGTTACAACAGATGAAAAGGTTCAGGTGAAGAGGACTTAATTTCATCTAGAATTAGTTTATAAGTCAAGCCATGGACATGGATGCCAACTTTAGAAAGTAATGAATCAAAACACATGTTATTCTTAGTGGAATTTATTGAGTACTCATTGCCATCTAGTACATAGATTTGTGTTGGGTTTATGGGTGGAGAGTGTAAAGTATCGTTGGAAGAAGCATCACTCTGAACCAAATCGAATCCAAGATTTTGATTTACCAACAAAGGACTGATTCTTTTATTATGCTCCATGGGAAGCACTGTTGCTTCAGATACATGGTCAACAAATTAAGACATGAGCATAATATGAGGAGACTCAAGGACAGATTTAGGAATATGATTAACAGGCTCATGTTGAAATTCGTTAACATGGAGAGATGTCATTTCAAATTGATCCTTGGGTTGTCAAATTTCAACAAGATGTATGAGAGTGTTGGGAGTTGACCCAGTTGATTAATTTCCATGCCAACACTCTTCATCATTTGAATTGATTCCGAATGAAATTTCATTAGGTAACAAATTTGAAGGAGGATGAGAAATTTCATATGTAATAATTTCCCCATTGGAGGCTTGAGGTTTTTCTCGACTCACATAAATAGGAAAGACAATATTATGGATGAGATCTGTCCAATTTGTAACTTGCAGATTATCATGATGATGATCATAATTAGGATTTGTTTCAGATTGAAGGTGTTGCAGAGAAATGCGAACCAACCACTGAAATTATTCATTCAAATACATCCAATCGACATCTCTCTTCGAAATTTCACAACAAAGATGAACAAATCTAGCAGCAAAATAATCTAATGATCCTTCCAGTTTCATTCTAATATTATTTATCCTTCTAAAAACATATTTAAAATCGTTCCTGTCAAAGGCTTTTCAAATCTGACTGATGAGTTCATCAAACGAATGGATGGAATATGCTGGTAGTGTGTGGAACCATTTCTCAATGCAACCTTCAAGCGTGAGGGTGAATAATTTTCCAATAGCATATTTGAAATGAATTTCGTTAGAGTGGAAGAAATGAAGAACTTAAAGCATGTGTCCAAATACTGTTGTTCGACCCTCTCCATCAAAATTCCATTGTGACAAGTGGTAAAATATTTTCACGGGCACTAAAAGGTTAACACTCTTACAAAACCAACCCAGGATAGAGATTTGGGACAAAGCCATTTCCAAATGTGAAACTAAACTGCAGGCTCCAACGACGCAACTTGTCATCTATCCCTCCTTCTAGCAACAAATATGTTGATGATGTTGGATGTCACCAATAGTTAGGGTTGTCCCCGCTGTGAGGTCCCAATTAGACCTCACACTGTTTTGGATAGGAGCCCCATCTAGGATGTGGGCCTGGTTTCAATCATGAATGTTTCGCTCTTGGCTGTCAAATGAAAATATGTCAGAGTGAGGGAAAGAATGAAATGTTTGGCTAATGAGGTAAGGTCAACCCAAGATTGACAGACTGCAGAAAAAAGTTACAAGAAATCCACAACAACAATAAGAAGTATGCCATGAGAAGGAGGAGGGAGCTAAAACCCACTCGGACATACATGAAAAAGAACATGTTAGAGGTCAATTGCAAACTAGTTCACAATAGATCACCGACATGGCATTGAAGAAGTAAGCACATATTCAAAAGAAAACATACACGCAACAACTACAAACTAGTCCTTAACATATTTCTAGTTTGAAAGCACACATACAAATACAGTAAAAACACCTTAAAACCAATACAACCACTATGATTAAGCATGGGAACCAGTTCTAGAAATTAAGAACTTCTTATTATTGTTGCTACAAATATAAGTACATATACTGCAATTCATTAAATCCCGACAGTGGGGCATAGGTTTCTCATGCCATTATCTAATGCAAAACCATATCCTCTCTACAAAAGACTCTACTAGTTTCCAAGAGTTGAGTGCCTCTATCTCTTCAAGCATAGATAAAATATGTACTTCTATTCTCTGCACAAGTGGTAAGAGTTCCCCCGAGAAAATTTGGCATGAGGGTTTCTTTATAGAAGTGAGGAGGGTGACCTTTCACCTACTCCTGTGACCTTTCACCTACCCTCATAACTCTTGACCTTCCTCACTCTTGTTTCATGCCCATTGACTATTGTGTGCCCAATCGATCTATGCATAGTTGTGGGAATTATTATGTACATATCGATGGAGGAGCAATTACGAGGAGAATAAGTAGGGTTGTTGAAACCCTAATGTAGTTGCACAGTTATGATGAGCTACTGAATATGGATGTGGTCTATCTGTTGTGTTGAATGTTGATTTTCATGTTACTATTCCTATCATGATGATTGGTGTTAGGTTCCCATGATTTGGAAGATTGACGGACCAAATGACGGAGTAACATCAAACCAATCTTTGGAGCCCTAGGACCTAGCCTTCCTGGACTTAGAGAGGGCTCTCTCTAATGAAGCGAAGGATGTGAGCTTGTTTGCTTAGTTTGTTTAAATTTTAGGTTAGTTGTTAAGTGTGTTTGTTTGTTTGTTTTTTAGTTGTTTGGGGAAAAAATTAATCAAGTGGATCAAAATAGAACAAGAAAATGAGATCAACTGGGATATGGGGTCAAAATCAAGCCAAGGATGTCAAGACAATGGGTAGGGTGTACTGCAGGGTCGATTTAGTATAGCGAATGGATATTTCAGGTGGTTTATGAAGTGAAATGAACATCAATTTTGTGCAATACAAAGAGATCTTAAGCATAAATAGTTTTAAACAGTAAGCATTCATGTGGTAGGGCTAACCATTAATCACTATGAATCAAACTCAAACTAATAGATGCATAAAATAAACATTCAGGTGATACATAGAAGTATAAGACCCTCTAACTGTGGGAAAATCACCTTCAGTGGTTGAGAACACATGTAAGACAAACCAACAACTCAAAATGTGGAACGGAAACTCCTAAGCAACACATTCAAACTGATGAGAACTTTGAAATAAGTCTGCAAGTATAGGCAGAGGGCAAGATTGAAACAAGACCTCTCTTATTTAAACTAGACAGTCAATACTTCAAAGGAGATTTCATTAATGAGGTTTAAACAGCTATGAGTAAGCAGAGCATACCATGAATCAAACAAGATAGCATGTCATATTAATCATTAAGGAAATAAATAACAAGTTCTTAGTGGACCAAAGGGCAGTTAAGAATCCTTTGACATGACCAAGAAAGATGAAAACATAGAAGTTGTAATGAATCAGGAAATTTGATGAGCCTCCATGGGCATACCTCAAACTATTATTTACTGACCTACAACAAGCAAGAAGCATGGATACATATGTGAAAAACTAAGAAAAAATAACTGAAAATAAGTACAATACCATTTACCAAGCCATGGAATCCTGCACATAGATCCTCTCCATCATCTAGGCAAGCAAGTCAAGCTATTCACTCCATAAAACAAGTTTGATCATCAAAAATCATAACATATATTTCTCTAAGCTCAGTCAAGTTCTTAAGCTCTTCAAAGTCCAGCTTGTTTATCAACTCTTCAACCAACAATATTACAATGATTCTCTATGAATTATATAGGAGAATGAGAAGATAAGCTTCACAAAACTGACTAGAAGCTCATAGGCTAAAACAAATATCTAATTTTGTCCTTGAGGCTTTGCAAAGCCAAAGGCACAAAATATCTTCTAAATATTTATAAAATGCTAAAAAAGGAAAAAATATTGACTTTTTATTACTGAAAATGGCTAAAAATGGCCTAGCGCACATTTGGATAAGCCACTTCAGAAAACTGCTTTTTTGATAGAATGCTACAGGAATGTAGCAGCAGAAAATTCCCTGTTTTGCAAACAGCTTTTGAGGGACCTTCCGATGTCAAAACGAGGCCAGAGATGGCTCGTTGGAAAGCTCTGGATGTCTAGTTTCTGAAAATACTTGAGTTTCTCCAAAATTATCAATAGAAGTATGTAAAAAACTGAACTGAGTGGAAAAAACCGGAAATTAGCGCTTTGCTGATATGAGAGGCAGAAAGTCAAAAAATCATTGTTTTTCGCCTCTTTGGGGGATCAAAACTTATCTTTTGGATATGAAATTTTCTAAGTAGATGCCCTTGAATTTAATTCATCTAATGATACCATTCTCAATATTTGAGGATGCTCCAAACAAAAATGGCGGCGCCCATGAATTTCTGCAATTAGGCCCAAAAATGTCAAAAAACAAAATCTTGTCAAAATTTGCTCAATTTTGGCGTGCAAGCCCCTCATGGGTTCTTAGAAACATGTAGAGAAGAAGAGGCCAATATTTCAAGCACTGATGTGCCTTTCTCCACTTTTTCTACCGGGCGCCTCTTTCGGGCAACCTTGAGTTTTTCTTGTCCAACCTTCAATTTCTTTCGGGCAAATTGATTTAGCTTTTTGTAGTGCCCAATCATCTTCTTTTGCAGGTTCAAGTCTCTGTTAGCTTTCTCTAACTTATCCTCCAAATTTTTAAATGCCCTTTCAAGCCATGATTCCCTATCATCCTCTATTTCTTGGGCAAGCAAATGAGTAAGAGGATAAAATCGGACAAGGGCTGCCTCTTCCTCTTTCTTTTTCTCCAAAGCTCTCTTGAGTCCCATAGTCCTAGGCTTCTTTCTTCTTGGCTGCTCCTTTTCTTCAGTATCATCAAATTCACCCATAAGCTCTTCAAGCTTGGTTTGTGCTTTTGAGGCCTCCCTTTGATATTTGAAATCTCAGGCCTCAAAAACTACCATTTGACCACTCATTTGTTTGTTTTGCATCTGTAGAACATGTATGAAGTCTTTTGAGCTTTCTAGATCAGCTTGTAGGTCATCAATTTGGTCTTCTTTGTTTCGCAAGAGAGCCTCAAGGATTCTAGCTTCATTATCACTATCATCAATGTTTATCTGTCTGATATCAAACTCTCTTTCCTTCTCATGACTACTCTCCTCTTTCTCTCTCCCCTTGCCTTGGATAGACTTCTTGGTCCTCCTCTTCTTTGGTAATTCAACAATGCTCTTTTTAGGCAGTTTGCCTCTACTTCTTAGTGCTCTTGTGACATTGCTAGTCACTGTTGGAGTGGTCGTTTTCTTTGTTGATCTAGTGTTTCTAGGCTTTTTCACTTTTGGAGGAAGAGTCATGGCCCTTTGCCTAGGAGAGGCAGCTAGCACATGCTCTTGGCTGTGTGGAGGAGAAGAAGGAGGAATTTTATCTATTTGCACTTTCTCAACTTGGTCTTTTACCTTGCTACTTCCATCATCATCTTTGTCACTGTTTTCTTCGGTTAGAAGATTGCCTTGTTTGTCTTTATCACTGCTATGCTCATGGTCACTGATTTGGTCCCTTTGTTCTATGCTTCCCTCTTTAGAATGCTCACTGTTTGGTGTTTGATTGTCACCATGATTATTTTCTTGAGGGCTGTCTTGTTTCTCATCATAAGTGTTTTGGCTGCCACTTTGTATGTCTTCTTGAGGGCTTCCTTGTTCATCTCTGTCCCTATTTTCTTCATGATTGTTGTGCTTTTTACCTTCACTATTTTGTGGCTCACTACCGTCATGCTCACTGCTGTGTGGGCTGCCAACATGTTCCTCTTCATGACTACTATGCTCTGCATCAATTTGCTCAAGCTCTACATCATTTCCTTCTTTATGCTCACTATCATGCTTAGATTATTCATTTTGTCCTTCTTCATCACTAGTTTGCCTCTTGTCACTTTTCCCTTCTTCACTACTAGTTTGCCTCTTCTCTTCTTCACTCTCAATCATAGGATATTTTTGTCCTTAAGGAGTGGATTTACTAAAAGCAGGAGAAACATGATGAGTGGATGGTGAGGAAGGCGCATGAGATGAAGATGCAATGGCAAAATCGAGATGGGAGATGAAAGAGTCCCAAGAAACTCCCCTTTTCTCAAGTTAATGGAGGATGATGATCTTGATAAGGGAATGATGAAATAGACAAGCTTGTTGTTGAGCGGAGGGCTTATTTTGGACAGTAGAGGCCATCTTGTCAATGCTTCTATAGAGGAAAAAAGGTAGGTTTAGAAATTGAGTTCTTGTGAAATGCATAAGAAGCCTGATATGACAAGCATAAATTCGGGAAAACCTCCCTTCACATATGAAAAACTTCATGATGATTTTCATGAGAGGGGCATAGCTGGTCAACAAGTGGGAAAAAGGGAAAATAGCTTGGCAAGCATCTCGATGGTCTGGTTTAGGAAGGGTTTGTAGTGATTCAGATCTAGGTAGGTTTGCTTGAACCACTTTTCTCCGATATAAGGGATCTTGGTAGCTTTGGAGATAGCCCTAGGAGAGAGTTTGAAATCCATACCTGCTACATGGACATGCTTCCCTTGCAGCCTTAAAGCAAACAAATGTGTCAAAGGAAGGTGAATTTTCACTTCTTGTACCTTCTGGAAAAATTCCAAGCACCCTACTTCATGAAAATTAAAGAGTACTGAAGGAGATTCATTCACTTCCTAAGTTGAAAAAGGCTCATACCTATTGTGATACCTACTCCTGCTATCCTTCTTTGGAGGAATTTTTTCTTCTGATACCCTTCACTGACTCACCAAGGCAAACTTGTTTAGATGATTTCTGAAAAAGGCCCTCAATCAAAACATTTTTTACTCTTTGAAAAACTAAGTTTGTCCTTAGTTAGCCAACAAGTTTGTTTAAGTGAAACAAGTTGTCTTTGATTTTGACAATAAGAACTCTTCTCCCTCAATTCACTGTTTTTTGTGGCTATTTGAAGCAAGAAAGAGGTATCTTTGAAATCACTGTTTCTTTTGATATCACTGTTTTAAGGGACTGACTTGGAACAAAGAATGCACTCTTATAAAAACATTGTGCTCTCCTTTTGAATAAACTGTCCTTCTTTGATGATTATTTTTTCTCTAAAACTAAAGGCAGTCTCTTGGTCACTGAGTAATAAACCTTCAAAACAAACTCTGTCTCCCCTTAATGATCACTGTCTTTATGAAATCACTGTTAATCTGAGATTTTAATGAAAGGGATAGTTTACTCTTAAAAACAACAATTTTTCCCTTTACCACTCAAAACTCTTTCAAATTGATCACAAAACCCTTTCTCCTAATCACTATCTCCCTTGGTAAATAGTGCTCTTTTGAAATTAATGTTCTTTTGTGGTTATTTGAGCAAAAGGCGCTTTTTTGAAATCATTGTTTTAAAGACTCTTTTAAGCTGATAAGAAGACCTTTTAATCAAACTCTGCCTTTCTTTTAGGACTGTGTGTATCCTTAGCTATTTCACAACACAAAAAATCTTTCATATTGGCACATTAACCCTCCTCCTTTAATCACTGTTCATCTTTGAAATTTGTTATTAAACCCTCCCTCGAACTCAAACTTAGTTAGGAGACAAGAAATACCTTTGAAAAACGAGTTTTAGATGCCTTTTGAGTATTGGTCCAATGGGCAGGAAACAATGTTAAAACTTGGTTGTTGGGCAGGCGTTGAATGGAGAACGTGCCACGCATAGGCTTGTCGGGTTGGCCCTGGGCGCCTGGCATAGGCGTGCCACGCACGTCTACAGGCGCGCCACACCCTTCACAAAAGTGCACTGAACTTGCCTACAGGCGCGCCACACGTTTACACAGGCATGTTGCGCTATCCAAAGTTTTTTGAAAAATTCTCAAACCTTTCTTCTTTTCCTTGACTTGGCCTTGCAAAGTGATAAATGACAAGTGGCCAAGCTTTTTATATTTGAAAATCCAATTTTTCTTTCATTTCGATTAAAAAAACAAACTTCTCCCTTTTGCTTTGAAAGAAACCTTTGAAAAGTGACTTTGCGCATATGTGCTCTCAGGCTACCCTTTAACCACTGTTTCACTTCTTTTAAACAGTGTTTCTCCATAATGATCCTATGGAGGCCTCTTTAACCTAAAAAGTAGCCCTGTGGGACCTCTTAGCATTTATCAAGGTTATAGTATTTTGAAAATTTTTCACAAAGCAATACAAAAAGACCGTTGACAATAAACACCCATATGTCCACTGTTTATGAGGTGAATAGGACCTTTAAAATCTGTTTTGATATTTTTCTTGCTCCAAAAAGAGATCATGTCATGATAACTACTCAAGCTGTTCATAATCACTGTTAGGCCTTATGTTTATGATGAAGGGGCTCGTCTCCAACTATTTCTCCGAGTCTTTGCTTTTCATACCTAGCTTTCAACTTTTAATAATCACGAGGCCTTATCTTCAGTTTGTAGGAGGTTTGCTGAGAACTAAAAACTTGTCTTCATCACCTGAAGTAAAATCACATACACACCACTATTGCAATTTATTTAAAATCATAATGCAACCTTCTTGTTGGTGAGTTTAACGAGGTATTATTAGATTGATATTCTGCTTGTCATTTTGAATATCCTCAAACAATGGTGGGCCCTCTACTTATTTGTGAAGGAGGCCTATGTTTGACAAACTGCCTGGGTCTCCCAAAACTCTGTCTCTTATCATTTAATGGAGGAGCCTTTTGACTATGAGTGAAAAATGGCTTCATCATACCTTTTAACCCTTTGAATGAGCTGTGTCATGGTGCAAACATTTGGAGAGCTTATCTTTTGTTCTTTTGTGAAAGAAAGACTATAAATAGTGAAAGATTCACCCATTTTTAGAATGTGACCTCCATCCCTTGACTGTGCTGGAAGCATCTTTTGGCACTCTTCCTTCATTCATCACTTGGATGAAGTATTTTTATAAACCATAGGGGATTTGCAAAAATAAAAATTTCCCTTTCACATATACCTGTGTGAATGCTTCCTTATACCATTCTGCAAACAAGACTAGAACCCAAGCTTTGGTCTATCAATTTCACCATTCATAAGAGGCTTGTTTAATCAAAATTGTAACCTGTGATTTATCATTTGAAGGAGGTTTTCATAAGCACAAGATCAGATTCCTTTAACACCAGCATGCTATATTTTTTCTTGTGATAGGAAATAGGTTTTTCAACCTATGAACTTTCATTGACTCACCACTGATTTTCAACCCTGTTTTTCAAATAGAAAAATTATTCAAACATAATTTGAAACTCTACTGATGCACCTACTATTCATCTTTGGAGGAGGTGGCTCACACCAGTTTCTGAAGTCACTTAAGAACATGTTGGCCCTCTGCTTTTCTGTGAAGGAGGCCACAACATGTCTTTCAAACCATCTGCTTTTTATGAAGGAGGTTATCATCACTGTTTCAAACCATCTGCTTTTTATGAAGGAGCTTATCATCATTGTTTCAAACCATCTGCTTTTTGAAGGAGGTTACACCATACACATGTCATTTCATCCATTTCAAACCTGTATTATTTCTCTACAATATGTGTCTCTGCTTGAAGAATACCAATAGGAAGAAAAGTGGATTATGATATTTGCCATTATGAGACATGGTCTGAGATGCATATCCTTTTGTAAAATATCATTGTGAACACTTAGACCTGAAACCATGTGATTTGTATTATGGAGAATGCTTACTGCAAAATATTATTGACTAACCTTCCTTTGACTGTTTTTTCAGGGGTATCTTGAAATTTCCCTTTGGCTAATGTTCACATCCCAGGCTTGAGGTAACATAAGAAGCAACTGTCTTCTTATGCCCTACATGATGATTCCCTTTGGAAATTCTATGCAATACTTCTTTTGGAGGAGATACTGAAACACTGCTGATCAGCATAACATCAGTCTTTTGTATTCATGTGACTTGGAGGATGCTCTCTGTTCTTCAGGCAGTTTTTGGGTTTCAAACCATACCTATTAGTTGCCCTTTACTCATTGCACTCCATTTGTTTTACTGATGGCAAACTAATTCAGCATGAAGGACCTATTTGAACTTGTCCCTTTGCTCTTTTGCACATTGATCATCATTACAATTACAACCATGCAGAGATGTAAAAACATATGACTTTGAACCTTGGAGAGCTCATTTGGTATTTCAAGGAGATTGTGCCTGAGCGAAGCATACTTCATCAGATAGTGAGCAACCTTATCTTTTCGTGATCTGGATCTTTATGAACTTCTTCTGAAATGATATAGAGTGACCTCTTAGTGGTGCGCGACCTATGGATGGATCAAGACTTGTTTTGCAGCATAGGAAGACATTCTATGGCTGATTGGTACTAGACAGAAGCTTTTTGGCTTAGGATATCTTTGCCAAGGAAAAGACTCCCTAAACACCACTATCTAACTTAGGGACAATTTTGATAGATTTTTAATGTTTTCTGAGGTATGATCAGATTTTAAAATGACAAGATGAACAGAGATAGGGTTGTAGACATTTTGTCAGCTATTGGATAGTGAATGGCTTGAGAAACAAGGGTAAATGATGGCAAATAATTTACAGCTATGACAGCTATAGACATGGATATTTTGCTGAAATCAGATAGGACTTGACAGCTGAAGGTTTTTCTCATCATAGACTGACAGGAAGAGGTAGGACGACAAAAATTGTTTTGGGGTGTTTTCTAGATGACATATTTGATAGTTTTGAGATCAGCTTCTAGAAAACTAAGCTAAGGAAACTAGTCATCAACAACAGGTAAAAAATACCGATGACTAATAGTGGCTCCATTTGGGGAGGGAAACTCCTTTTCAGGAGGTGTCCAGAATTGTAGATCTCTGGCTTGTGAAGACTAGTGCCTTATCCATTGGCACAAAATTCTTCCTTTCTTGATGCTATTTCTGAAAATTGATAGCATGATTAACATCAAAGTCATCTCTACCTACCCAGCTATATTTCCTAGCATTTTTTCTTCTTTTAGGTGCATTTGGACTAGCAACCATTGACAAGATATATATATATATATATATAATTTTTTTTTTTTTTAAATGAAAAACTATCTAATGCTACACTTATATCTTCCAGGAGTTTAGATTAAACTGATGAACTCTTTTGATTCTCTACCTATACAATGATCGACCGTCAAGATTAAGTTGTTTGACAGGATTTCATTCTCTAGTCTAAAGCATGAAATTGAAAAATGATCAAATCAGGATTAGACGGTCTGATTTGTCATGCGTTTGTGGCATAAAAGCAAGCTGCACACAAACATTATTTATGCACAAGATGAAACTTTAGAAAAATCAGGGCTAAGATATACAAATTGTTTTTCATTCCTGTTTTTCTCTTTGGTTATGTTTTGAGCATGTGGAACCAACATTATTTTCCTAATCTACTTTCATTGATAAGTCAAGATTACACAATTTGACTATCATCTCTCTCACTAACTTATCAGCAATCAAATTAAAACATGCTCAGTTATGATTAGGCTAGATAACTGAACAAGATATCCTTTGGGCACTAGTAGTGGCATTTAGACTTGCGCACTTTCAGCATGACTATTTTTTCAACATCGGGCTTTTCATGGTGTTTTCAAACTGCCCTCTTTTTATACTTTTCTACTGTTTTTGTATTTTCTGTTTTTATTTATTTATTTCTTCAAGCAATGGTATGTACAATGATTGAAAAATATGAAACTAGAACTCTTGAAAATGGTGAAACTTGAGCATCTTATCTTCATAAGGATCTCCTGATGCTCTTGGTCCACTCAGCTCTTAAAAAGAAAAGTTTGGAAAATTTTCTCTTGTAAGCATAACATAAGAATTCATGCATGAATCTCTAAACAACTCTGTGTCTTCCTGCTGTACTTCTTTATACCTTTGATCTCCACTTCTCCTTTTGTTGTACATCTTTTTCAAATAATGCATATGTTCTTTGTCATTTTTAAAGCATATGATGACATCATCAAGGTACATCATGACAAGGAAATTCAGAACTGGGAACATAGCTTTTCTGAGGGCATCTTTGGTGTTCATTGGTTTTGGACAGATTGGTTTGAACATGAAGTTGCCACTAGTATATTTGAAGAAGTATTTGAGCTGATCTATTTGAAGTGGTATTATTCGATGGTATCCTGAAAAATTATCACTCAAAACCACATGATTAGAAACTCCTAGTTTTCTTATGATATGATCTTTTTTTGGAAGGGGATGAATGTTGTTTATGAGAGGTTTATTTATGTTTCTAAAATCTAAACATAACCTGTGTTTAGTTGTCTTCTTTTAGAGTGACCATGTTTGACTAGAGTTTTTGTGTTCTTTTTTGAAAGGATGATATCTAGATAAGACAACATTTCTATGGTGTTTTGTATTCATTTTCCGGCATTTGCTTGTACCGTGAAGAATCTTGTATAGTCTTGTATTCCTTAATTTCTGATATAGAGACAAAATCCTAGGTAATTTAAACAGCTCAAGTTTTTCACAATTGTTTTGATCAGCTTCCTTATCATCAAAACTAGTGAATATATTTTCAGGATTTGTGGAAGCACTAGCAATGGTTAACATTTCATTTGGAGAACTGCAATCTTTAGAGGGTGAAGTGCTGAGATATGGAAAGAATATGAGGCTTTCTGGCTCCTGGTCTCCCAAGGTTGTTGTGTTATGCAAATCCATTAGTGGCTTTAAATCAAAAGAGAGTTTCAATTGTGTGTTTGATACTTGTATTGGGTTGAGATCACTTGCTTGAGAATTTAAAATGATTACTTATTCCGAAGTATCAGTTTCAGTTTCTGGTGAATCAAGTTTTATTTCATCAAAATGCAAGTGTATCTGGTCATGATAATTTTGAGTATCAAATTCATCATATAGAGGCTGGTTTGGCTGTGATACTGTGCTTGAACTAGTTTCAGTTTCACTTGTGTTTTCATCAGTGTCATCTTGCAGGTGTAAGATGAAGGAATCCATGTTTGAGTGTATGGAATAAAGAGGTATGTTCTCTGGTTTCTCTTGACTATTGACCATATATTTCATGTGTGATTCATGATATAATCTTCTTGGTTGGTTGAAAACATGAATAGTAGCATAAGACATGTCTAACTGAATGTTTCCTTGGAATTTAGCCCCCCAGGTTCTAGATAAAAGAATCCCATATTTCGGGGGAATGTCTGCTACTACTATTTCCATAACCAAATGTTTAGCCGGGACTTGTGCCAGACTTACACATAGGTCTTTGATTAGGCCCAAACATTTTACTCTACTTGAATCGAAAGAGTACAAGTCTTTGTAAGGTTTGGTTATTTCTAAGCCTAATCTGTCCATTATTACTTTAGGCATGAGATTATGAGAGGCACCGGAATCTAGCATAGCATTATGTAGGATCTGGTCATGTACATTCAAGCTGATGTAAAAAGGAGGAGTAGTTCCTTCTTGATACTTTCTTTCTATTTTTGGTCCAAATAATAGTTCGGGAGTGTCATCAGCTAAGTGCAAAGTGTCAGTATCATTTCCTACGTTTAAGATTTTCATAACCTGTGATTTATAGGAATTTTGAGCTATTAGTTCAGTTAGGGGCATATTTATTTTGATTTTAGCAATCTCCCCTTCGAAACTGAAAGGTACTTGAGCTTTTGACATGTTTGCATCAGCTTTTTCAGCCATTACCTTCTCTACTGATCTGTCCTTTTGATTTTGATGTGGAGCTTTGTTCAAGATGGTATTTTTAGGGATCTTGGTGGAAGTGTTGGCATAGTTTGGGTTGATGTTTGATTGGCTAGTTTTGTCTTTGTTTAGATCAACTTTCTTAGCCATAACATTAACATTGTCTGCTGGTTTTTTAAGAATAGCTTCAGGATTTTTCTTGACAGCAGAATCTGAACTGTTCTTTTTTAATTTTTCTTGGTTTTTCTTCGTGTTTTCTTGGTTTTTCTTACTTCTGAGATCATATTTCCTATGGACTTCCATTATGGAATTTTGTAAACCAATTTCAGGGTCTTTAGAATCTTCATAGTCAGTTTCATCTTAGTATGAGGAGAAGAAACCTTGTTCTTCCTCTGTGAGATAAACCTCACCCTCACTATCAGAGCCTATTAGGTTTAGATGATTTTCCTCAATATGTTCAATGTCTCTTTCTCCTTCATCAAGATAATTATCCTGGAAAGGAGGCCTGATTTGCTGATCATTGTCTCTTGGTTTGTTTTGGGGCGAGTCCCTTCTAAAGTTTTGATTCCAGTTTCTGGTTTGTGGGTTTGGCTGGTTGTCCCTAGGAGGTGTTCTACCACTGAGACTTATTCTTTCCATCATTATTTCTATCATACTTTCCATTTTTCTTTCAAGGTTGTCTATTTTGGCATCGGAAGAGGATGTAGAGGGAAAATTTTCATCTCGATATGTGACCTTCTTTTCTGATCTCAGCTTAGCCCTCTTCTCAGCAAGGTTTGCTTCCGCACTAATAGCCCCCTTTTGCATTTCTTCTAGAGTTGTAGGTTCTCTCTCTCTCTTAACTGATATGTCATATCCGGATCAAAACCTTCCGGAAATTTCGCTAGAGCTAAATCGGGTGGAGGTTTCTTGTTAGGAGGGAGAGCGTTATAGACACTGTTGAATCTGGTACAATAATCTTGAACACTTTCACCTGTGTTCCTCTTAAGAGTATTATATTCAGAGAGGACTTGAAGTGGGTTTTTCTTGATTTCCCATTTGTTTATGAAAGTTTGGTATAATGACGGGAGATCATGTATGCTATGAGGAGCTAAGCCTTTAAACCATTTTTTAGCTTCGCCTCTTAGGCTTTGGGCGAACATTCTCATCTTGATGGTTTCTTCATCTAATTCCATGTAATCAAAAGAATCATTCATTCTATCTACATGTTGTTGGGCAGTAGTGGATTCAACCTCGGTAAAGTGTGGGATCCTAGACTGATAGTCATTTGGCAAAGGTGCCAAAGGATGAGGTAACACTAGGGGTGCATACCATGCTGCCATGATGGGTGGTACTGGTAAATTTACAAGTGGAGGATTTGGTATGTGAGATGAAGTGATTTGCACAGTGGTGTTGTGAGTGGGAGTGTTAGAGGTGCTTGGACCGACAAACTGATTTTGAGTAGACTTGGGATGGAAAGAGTTAAAGTGGTGAAGAAGCTGAAAATCAGGTGGAGTAGTAGGAGATGCTTCTCCGCTAGAACTCTGCTGCAAGTCTAAGGGCTCAAGATCGGAATGGTCAAAGCTAGGTTGTGACTTGGTTCTAAAAAGGTTTTTTGTATGATACAAGTCAAAAGTTTGGTCTAGCAAGGATGTAAGATTTTCAGGTACAGAGCTTTCTCTATGAAGGCTCCTATCGGTAGTTAAATCACTAGTCTTAGAATTTTTCCACAAAATATTTTCCGGGTCATCAACTATGGTAGGAGGATTCGGGTCCGGATGAGATTTGGTATGAATTCTTCGTGAAGCCAGGTTTCAAATTCAAACTTTAGAGAGGCTGCAAGTTATGAATGTTTTTAACAACTTGTTTCTCTAAGTTTTGTCAAACTAGCTTAGTGTATGGTTAAGACTTCTTTAGACTTTTCAAGGCTGTTTGTAAAGCAGTCTTATAATAGTTTATGGAAGCTTATCAAAGTTTTCAAAAAGGCCTACTGGAGGCTAGTGGAGTCGCCAGGTGGATATTTTTGGTTTTTTGAGGATATATTGTCTATGGTCCACCACCAAAACTGATATGAACAGTCAATCTAAAAAAGAAATGTTTTTGTGAGGCTATTTATGAGTTTTTAAAGTGTAGTCTGATTTGTAAGAGTGTCCTAACTTTTTTTTCAGCACTTAGCTAAGGTGATGAAACAAAGAGAGTTTACTCTAATGGTTTTATCAGTTGATTTTATGATTCAATCAGAAGGACTAATGAGTCAACAACGATTTGCTAGACAGTCATGAACTCAGAGAGTCCCACCGTGATCGCCATTATGTTAGGGTGGCGATGAGGTGGCAGATTCACTAGGTTTTCTTGAAGACAAGGGATTTCTGGAGTCCTAAGGTGTACTTAGATTGTCACTAACTCAGAAAATTCCCACCATGATCGCCATTAAGCGTAAGCGGTGTGGTAAGTCGACAAGATAATCTCTTAAGGGATGCTGAAATGTTTAGGGAAGTCTAAGTCTATTTATTCACTCAGAGTCCCACCGTGATCACCATTATGTTAGTGTGGTGATAAGGTGGCTCAATAATATAGTGTGCTTAGTTCAAGAAGGGCTTTTCGTGAGTCTTTGAAAGATGTTTAGATTGATATGAACTCAGGAATGTTCCACCGTGATCGCCATTATGTTAGGTTCCTGTGATTTGGCAGATTGACGGACCAAATGACGGAGTAACATCAAACCAATCTTTGGAGCCCTAGGACCTAGCCTTCCTGGACTCAGAGAGGGCTCTCTCTAATGAAGTGAAGGATGTGAGCTTGTTCGCTTAGTTTGTTTAGATTTTAGGCTAGTTGTTAAGTGTGTTTGTTTGTTTGTTTTTTAGTTGTTTGGGGGAAAAACTGATCAAGTGGATCAAAATAGAACAAGAAAATGAGATCAACTGGGCTATGGGGTCAAAAGCAAGCCAAGGATGTCAAGATAATGGGTAGGGTGTACTGTAGGGCCAATTTAGTATAGCAAATGGATATTTCAGGTGGTTTATGAAGTGAAATGTGTTAGAGTCGGTCTTTACATCCCTCCGTCAGAGATCATTTCTCTTATTTGCATTTCATTTTTAGGTGTCTCTTCCTCTTCATTCAGTTGCATTCCATTAGGGGCATGCCAATATCTGACGGAAGGGTCTCTTCACTTGTTTCCCTCATGAATGTACCTGCCGGGTTGGTCAAAACTTCTCAAAATTTATCAAAGTTGATTTTAGTCATTTACAGTCATAGAAGGTATTTTGGTCAAAAAGAGTCATTTTAGTTTCTAAGTCTAGGGTTTGGTCTTCAGAATTGTTAAATAATGCCCGCAGGCCATGAGGATTTCTTCAATAAGTTTTCATTTCAAGATTTTCATCATCAATAATGCTCAAGAATGTTTCTTCTCCAAAACTCTGTTTTGGAGAAGAAATTGTCAAATTTGTTGTTTGTAATAAATTTGTATTTTTCAAGTTTTCCGCCATGAAGTACTTCACATGCAGACTCTGGTCATCCTTTGCCGAAGTCCAATGCCATCATCCCTGCAAAAAATCAACCAAGAAAACATCATTTCAAGCCAAAAATCAAGGAGGAAACAAAAAGACAAAGTTGTATTGACTGTGAAAAAGTGCCAAGTCAAAAACATTACAAAATGGGTTATTGAGAAGTAAAAATTAAACCATGTCTATATAAGATATTTCTCCAAGTTATTAATCCATTTGCATCAAGAGATATTGGGAAAAATCCAGGAGAGAAGTCGAGTTGGAGTTGAAAGAACAAAACTGTGATTTTAGAAGGGCCGACTGTGTGTTTGAATTCAGCGCGGCGCATAGAGCCGAAATCCACTTTGAATTTTCCAAAGGGCGTGGTGCATCCACAGTACACGGCGCATTGGGTTTTTGTGCGGCGCACAGAGCCCCAAGGCCAAATTCATTTCTGCTCCATAAAAACTCAATTCGATTCACTTCATTTTTCTCCAAGTAAGTTGACAAAGCCTGTTCAATGATTTTAAGTCATGTGTGCTGTGGTTTAGAGGCGAAAATATTTGTTTGATTGGTGAAAGAATAAACCCTATACCCATATTGAAATCTGCTCCCTAGGGTTTGAAAAGAGGTGATTGAAATTTGATAATTGGTGCTTAAAACTACCACCCCATTCTCTCTTATGCTCTCATCACTGTTATCACTGTTATCATACCGTTATCATATTGTTATCACGATCCTTTCTCCTATTCCCGCTGTCCCATATCCCTTATACCCTTTTGTTCCCATGGGTTAATCCTCAAAACCCTATCACTTACCATCACTTCCCTCCATTGACAAAATCCTAATTTCCACAACATTCAAGGACTGCCTCTATATCCTTGATTTCACTTATATTTTTCCATTTCATTGACTCTTATTCCTAAAAATTACCCCCATCACTATCACTCATTCCCATATCACTTATAAAGGTTCCTAATCCCGAAGTTCCCCAAGCAGTGAGTGACTGTCCTTCCACTCCAATTTCCCTTGACAGTCCATTATCCCACTGTATATTTCCTCACAGCCTCTTATTTCATATGTGGCACATTTGTCATTGAAAGACAAACGCTTGTTTTCACCACATACATATCACTATATACTTGTCAAACACCTTGTTTTCAGCACCATGTCAGAGACAGATTCAGAATATGAGAAAAACAGTGATTCAACCACAGAACTTGATGTACCGAGGAGGTCTCATAAAAGTGGCAGGCACGTCAGAGAGGAGCCCACTTATTTTGCTCAATTGCATGCTTGCCCGCTTGCAATGGATTGTTTTCAGCGTCAGTCATGTTTCCGGTTTTGTGAGATGATTGCTCAGACTCAGCATCATCATGAGTTAGCTCGCTTGTTTGTCCTACATTTACATGATGGACATGTGAACCTTGCTGGAGTGAACTTCACCTTGACACCAGAAACCATTTCTGATGCCACCGGGATACCGAATATAAGTGAAGATTGGAACAAGAGACAGCAGCTAGACAGAGCATATTACGAGCCATACATCATGCCTGGCTACATGAGGCAGCTCAGCAGGGTATTCCCATTCCGGTTTCTGCAGGAAGAGTATGCACCATTGATGAAACTTATCATTAGATACTTCAGCTGTGAAGGTCGCTTTCCACGCCTTTATGCATACCACATCAGACTTTTGATGCATTTCATGAGAGTCAGGTTGATGAGCATTCCATATTTCATGTGCCATAACATAGAGCGGATGACGGTCCTGGTACAGAGGAAGACTCCAGAGCAGCAACATAACAACATTTACCATTACGCGCTCATCAAAATCATGGTGGTACATCAGCTCGGATAGCAGGGCATTGCATGGGATGAGTTCATTTCCCGTGACTTCTTTGCAGCCCCTTAGCCTCCTCCAGAGATTGTTCATGATGAGGGTGAGCCTTCACATCAGTTTGAGGGTCCCGAGTTAGAGCCTATCAGTGCGCCAGCGTGTGTTACATATCAGAGAGGCGCCAGAGCCTTATTTGCAGCAGCGCGACGAGTACTATCTCCACCCGGGGTGGAAGGGGTCTCGTTGCCTTCATCAGCAGCACGAGTACTATCTCCACATGGCGTGGAAGGGGTCTCACCTTCGACATCAGCATAGGTACAGGTTCAGGACAGAGGCAAGAGGCCTATGCTCGATGAGGGCCCTTCAGGAGGCCATGACACTGATTTTACACTCATCGATGTTGATTCGAGTTCTCCTAACTCGAAGCTGAAAGAAATTGTGCAGGAGAAGAAAGAAGAGATCGAGAGCTTGGATGTTAAGTTGCAGAGGGCACAGTGGGTGATCAACTACTTTGAGAAGCGGAATGAACAGCTGGAGGATCAGCATACACTTATAGAGCTGCGGCAAATCCGTGAAGACCGGGAGTTGGCCCGGAAGAGACAGGGTGACATGACACCTTTCGAGCGGCAGATTTGGCTTGAGAGAGTCAACAGACATCTTGAGAAGCTGTTGGCGAAGGCCAATAGGGACAAATACCTACTTAGACATATGAAGAATCACTATTAGGCCCGCACACACGTTTGTAGAGCCAGGATGAAGATCCTGAAGGCGAGATTGAGGAGAGCACTGAAACATCAGAAAAGGCTTGATCCACTCCGAATCTTGGCCGAAGCTTCCTTGGCTGAGCATGAGACATGATGGGATACTTTCACTCCAAATTTCAACAAATTTGGAGTAAATTTTGTCATTTTTGAAAATTTTGGTTGCAAAACAGGTTTTTCTGCCCGACGCGTCGCACTACCCGACGTGCGCTTATGATTGGGACATCTTCTGGAGGAGAACTTCACATTTTTGGTTTTGTTATGATAAAATATGCATGCTCAGGAATAGCCGAGAGATTTCATCAAGTTCTGGGTGGTCTTAAAGGTCAAAAACACTCCAAAAATGGCATTTCTGCCACTTTTTGCACCAGCAGGAACCAGTATTGGGAGATTGCAGTTTTGACAGGGCAAATGAACTCCAAATTGAAAAATTCCACTTGGGTTGGATAGCATACATCCAGGGCTTTCCAAAGAGCTATCATGAGATTGATTTGGACTTTAGGAAGTGCCCCAAAAATAGGTTCAAAGTGGTGCGGCGCATTGAGTTTTTGAGCGCGATGCATAGAGGATTTTTGCCCAATTTTTACTTTTCAGCTTAGAAATTCGGCCAATTTGACTAGTTTCACTTTTGGATGTAATTTTTGATCTATCATGATGTAATTTTATGGCTAGGATGTAATTTTGACTCACATTTACTTGTTCTAGAGGATTCATTCACTAAAGAGTGAAAATTAAATGAATGAATCAGTTTCCTTCCTTTTAGAGGTAAGTTGTTTGGCTAGCTAGATTTCAGTTCCATGTTTAGAATTGGTTGAAAAAACTCCTAGAAGGAGGATCTCGACCCCTAGAGGCATGGGAAGGTGTTAGGATGGTCTATATTATGTATTTTTTGAGGCATATTCAGGGTTGGACTCTTGGGAAAATTTTGGCACCTCATTGTATATCCATTTTCAGTTTTTGGCAAAGGAAAGACCAGAGTTTTTGCAGCACTTGTTGGGATCCTTGTGGCTTCTGAGTTTTGATGATGTTTTCTCCCATGTTATTGTAAGTTTCATTAATTTTATATGCATGCCACTTCCCTTCTCTTTGCTTCTGAATTAAACAAATGAGTAACTGAGGTAGAATTCATTAGTTTTCTGATGCTCTGCCTTAAGCTTTTGTTTAGTTTTATATGTTTTTCGTCAGTTTGGAGAGGATCCTTGCACCCTCTTGCCCTCTTCAACGCCTCAACAGTCTTTTCTATCCATTCAATTAATCTAAGACATCAAATCCGTTGCCTTCCTCGCCCCAATTTGAACTATGCAAGAATTTGGCCTCATCCCCAAGCCCAAAATTGTCTTTCCCTTTTTTCCAACAAAACCCCAAAAAATCAAAATCAAACCCTCCTATTTGTATATCTAGCCTAAGATCAGTTGTTGTTTCAGTGATCTCAAACCCCATTGAAACACTTTTCGCTGGGATTGACCCGGAGAGAGCCCTCTCCTGTCCTCGTAGGGCTAGCTACGAGGCTAAGCATGGTTTGGTGTTATCCTCGTTCTGCCTTACTTTAGCCCGAGGTAGATCTAGGAAATAACAAAATGAACATCAAGTTTGTGCAAGACAAAGAGATCTTAAGCATAAATAGTTTTAAACAGCAAGCATTCATGTGGTAGGGCTAACCATTAATCACTATGAATCAAACTCAAACTGATAGATGCATAAAATAAACATTTAGGTGATACATAGAAGTATAAGATCCTCTAACTGTGGGAAAATCACCTTCAGTGGTTGAGAACACATGTAAGACAAACCAACAACTCAAAATGTGGAAATGAAACTCCTAAGCAACACATTCAAACTGATGAGAACTTTGAAATAAGTCTGCAAGTATAGGCAGAGGGCAAGATCGAAACAAGACCTCTTTGATTTAAACTAGATAGTCAATACTTCAAAGGAGATTTCATTAATGAGGTTTAAACAACTATGAGTCAGCAGGGCATACCATGAATCAAACAAGATAGCATATCATATTAATCATTAAGGAAATAAATATCAAGTTCTTAGTGGACCAAAGGGCAGTTAAGAATCCTTTGACATGACCAAGAAAGATGAAAACATAGAAGTTGTAATGAATCAAGAAATTTGATGAGCCTCCATGAGCATACCTCAAACTATTCTTTACTGACCTACAACAAGCAAGAAGCATGGATACATATGTGAAAAACTAAGAAAACATAACTGAAAAGAAGTACAATACCATTTACCAAGCCATGGAATCCCGCACATAGATCCTCTCCATCATCTAGGCAAGCAAGTCAAGCGATTCACTCCATAAAACAGGTTTGATCATCAAAACTCATAAAATATATTGCTCTAAGCTCAGTCAAGTTCTTAAGCTCTTCAAAGTCTAGCTTGTTTATCAACTCTTCAACCAACAATATTACAATGATTCTCCATGAATTACAATGATTCACAAAACTGACTAGAAGCTCATAGGCTAAAACAAATATCAAATTCTGTCCTTGAGGCTTTGCAAAGCCCAAGGCATAAAATATCTTCTAAATATCTATAAAATGCTAAAAAAGGAAAAAATATTGACTTTTCATTACTGACAATGGCTAAAAATTGCCTAGCGCACATTTGGATAAGCCACTTCAGAAAACTACTTTTTTGACAGAATGCTACAGGAACGTAGCAGCATAAAATTCCTTTTTTTGTAGACAGCTTTTGAGAGACCTTCCAATGTCGAAACGAGGTTTGTGATAGCTTTTTGGAAAGCCCTGGATGTCTAGTTTCTAAAAATACTTGATTTTCCCCAAACTGATCATTGGAAGTATGTGAAAAACTGAACTGAGTGGAAAAAACCATAAATTAGCCCTTTGCTGATATGAGAGGCAGAAAGTCAAAAAATCATTGTTTTTCGCCTCTTTGGGGGATCAAAACTCATCCTTTGGATCTGAATTTTTTTGAGTAGATGCCCTTGAATTTAATGCATCTAATTATACCATTCTCAATAGCTGAGGATGCTCCAAACAAAAATCACGGTGCCCATGAATTTCTGCAATTAGGCCCAAAAATGTGAAAAAACAAAATCTTGTCAAAATTTGCTCAATTTTGGCGAGCAAGCCCCTCATGGGTTCTTAGAAACATGTAGAGAAGCGGAGGCCAAGATTTCAAGCACTGATGTGCATTTCTCCACTTTTTCTACCAGGCGCCTCTTTCAGGCAACCTTGAGTTTTTCTTGTGCAACCTTCAATTTCTGTCGGGCGAATTGATTTAGCTTTTTGTAGTGCCCGGTCATCTTCTTTTGCAGGCTCAAGTCTCTGTTAGCTTTATCTAAATTATCCTCCAAATGTTTATTGGCCCTTTCAAGCCATGATTCTCTATCATCCTCTATTTCTTGGGCGAGCAAATGAGTAAGAGGATAAGATCAGACAAGGGCTGCCTCTTCCTCTTTCTTTTTCTCCCTAACTCTCTTGAGTCCCATAGTCCTAGGCTTCTTTCTTCTTGGCTGCTCCTCTTCTTCAGTATCATCAAATTCACCCATAAGCTCTTCAAGCTTGGTTTGTGCTTTGGAGGCCTCCCTTTGATATTTGAAATCCTGGGCCTCAAAAACTGCCATTTGACCACTCTTTTGTTTGTTTTGCATCTGTAGAACATGTATGAAGTCTATTGAGCTTTCTAGATCAGCTTGTAGGTCATGAATTTGGTCTTCTCTGTTTCGCAAGAGAGCCTCAAGGATTCTAGCTTCATTATCACTATCATCACTGTTTATTTGTATGATATCAAACTCCCTTTCCTTCTCATGACGACTCTCCTCTTTCTCTTTCCCCTTGCCTTGGATAGACTTCTTGGTCCTCCTCTTCTTTGGTAATTCAACAATGCTCTTTTTAGGCAGTTTGCCTCTACTTCTTAGTGCTCTTGTGACATTGCTAGTTACTGCTGGAGTGGTCTTTTTCTTTGCTGATCTAGTGTTTCTAGGCTTTGTCACTTTTGGAGGAAGAGTCATGGCCCCTTGCCTAGGAGAGGCAGCTAGCACATGCTCTTAGCTGTGTGGAGGAGAAGAAGGAGGAATTTTATCTATTTGCACTTGCTCAACTTGGTCTTTTACCTTGCTGCTTCCATCATCATCTTTGTCACTGTTTTCTTCTGTTAGAAGATTGCCTTGTTTGTCTTTATCATTGCTCTGCTCATGGTCACTGATTTGGTCCTTTTGTTCTATGTTGCCCTCTTTAGAATACTTACTGTTTGGTGTTTGATTGTCACCATCATTAATTGCTTGAGGGTTGTCTTGTTTCTCATCATAAGTGTTTTGGTTGCCGCTTTGTATGTCTTCTTGAGGGCAGCCTTGTTCATCTCTGTCCCTGTTTTATTCATGAATGTTGTGCTTTTTACCTTCACTGTTTTGTGCCTCACTACCATCATGCTCACTGTTGTGTGGGCTGCCAACATGTTCCTCTTCATGACTGTTGTGCTCTGCATCAATTTGTTCAAGCTCTTCATCATTTCCTTCTTTATGCTCACTGTCATGCTTAGATTCTTCATTGTGTCCTTCCTCATCACTTGTTTGCCTCTTGTCACTTTGCCCTTCTTTACTACTAGTTTGCCTCTTCTCTTCTTCACTCTCAATCATAGGAGATTTTTGTCTTTTAGGAGTGGATTTACTGAAAGAAGGAGAAAAATGATGAGTGGATGGTGAGGAAGGTGCATGAGATGAAGATGTAATGGAAAATTGGGATGGGAGATGAAAGAGTCCCAAGAAACTCTGTTTTTCTCAAGTTGATGGAGGATGATGATCTTGATAAGGGAATGATGAAATGGACAAGCTTGTTTTTGAGCGGAGGGATTCTTTTGGACAGTAGAGGCCATCTTGTCAATGCTTCTACAGAGGAAGAAAGGTAGGTTTAGAAATTGAGTTCTTGTGAAATGCATAAAAAGCCTAATATGATAGGCGTAAATTCGGGAAAACCTCCCTTCACACGTGAAATACTTCATGATGATTTTCATGAGAGGGGCATAGCTAGATAATAAGTGGGAAAAAGTGAAAATAGCTTGGCGAGCATCCTGATGGTATGGTTTTAGGAAGGGTTTGTAGTGATTTAGATCTAGGTAGGTTTGCTGGAACCACTTTTCTTCGATATAAGGGATCTTGGTAGCTTGGGAGATAGCCCTAGGAGAGAGTTTGAAATCTAGACCTGCTAGATGGACATGCTTCCCTTGTAGCCTTAAAGCAAACAAATGTGTCAAAGGAAGGTGGATTTCACTTCTTGGACCTTCTGGCAAAATTCCAAGCACCCTACTTCATGAAAATTAAAGAGTACTGAAGGAGATTCATTCACTTCCTGAGTTGAAAGTGGCTCATACCTATTGTGATACCCACTCCTGCTATCCTTCTTTGGAGGCATTTTTTCTTCTGATACCCTTCACTAACTCACCAAGCCAAACTTGTTTAGATGATTTCTGAAAAAGGCCCTGAATAAAAACACTTTTTACTCTTTGAAAAACTAATTTTGTTCTTAGTTAGCCAACAAGTTTATTTAATTGAAACAAGCTCTCTTTGATTTTGACAATAAGAACTCTTCTCCCTCAATTCACTATTTTCTGTGGTTATTTGAAGTAAGAAAGATGTATCTTTGAAATCACTGTTTCTTTTGATATCACTATTTTAAGGGACTGACTTGGAACAAAGAATGTACTCTTAGAAAAACATTGTGCTCTCCTTTTGAATAAAATGTCCTTCTTTGATTATTATTATTTCTCTAAAACTAAAGGCAGTCTCCTGGTCACTGAGTAATAAACCTTCAAAACAAACTCCTTCTCCCCTTAATAATCACTATTTTTATGAAATCACTGTTAATCTGAGATTTTAATGAAAGGGACAGTTTACTCTTAAAAACAACAATTTTTCCCTTTACCACTCAAAACTCTTTCAAAATGATCATAAAACCCTTTCTCCTAATCACTATCTCCCTTGGTAAAAACTGCTGTTTTGAAATTAATGTTCTTCTGTGGTTATTTGAAGCAAAAGGCGCCTTTTTTAAATTATTGTTTTAAAGACTCTTTTAAGCTGATTAGAAGACCTTTTAATCAAACTCTGCCTTTCTTTTAGGACTATCTCTATTCTTAGCTATTTCATAGCACAAAAAATCTCTCGGATTGGCACATTAACCCTCCTCCTTTAATCATTGTTCATCTTTGAAATTTGTTATTAAACCCTTCCTCAAACTCAAAATTAGCTAGGAGACAAGAAATACCTTTGAAAAACGAGTTTTAGATGCCTTTTGAGTATTGGTCCAATGGGTAGGAAACAATCTTAAAACTTGGTTGTTGGGCAGCCGTTGAATGAAGAACGCCCCACACATAAGCTTGTCGGGTCGGCCCTGGGCACTAGGCATAGGCATGCCGCACACATCTACGGGCATGCCGCGGGCTTCACAAAAGTGCACTAAACTTGCGTACAGGCACGCTGCGCATATACACAGGTGTGCCGCGCTATCCAAATTTTGCAAATGCTTTGAAAAATTCTCAAAACTTTCTTCTATTCCTTGACTTGGCGTTGCAAAGTGATAAATGACAAGTGGTCGAGCTTTTTATATTTGAAAATCCAAAGTTTCCTTCATTTCAATTATAAAAACAAACTTCTCCTTTTTGCTTTGAAAGAAACCTTTGAAAAGTGACTTTGTGCATATGTGCTTTGAGGCTACCCTTTAACCACTGTTTCACTTCTTTTAAACTGTGTTTCTCCATAATGATCCTATGGAAGCCTCTTTAACCTAAAAGGTAACCCTATGGGACCTCTTAACATTTATCAAGGTTATAATATTTTGAAAAATTTTCACAAAGCAATACAAACAGACCGTTGACAATAAAAACCCATATGTCCACTGTTTATGAGGTGAATAGGACCTTTAAAATCCATTTTGATGTTTTACATGCTTCGAAAAGAGATCATGTCATGACAACTACTCAAGCTGTTCATAATCATTGTTAGGCCTTGTGTTTATGATGAAGGGGCTCCTCTCCAACTATTTCTCTGGGTCTTTGATTTTCATACCTAGCTTTCAACTTTTAATAATCATGAGGCCTTATCTTCAGTTTGTAGGAGGCTTGCTGAGAACTAAAACCTTGTCTTCATCACTTGAATTAAAATCACATACACACCACTATTGCAACTTCTTTAAAACAATAATGCATCCTTCTTGTTGGTGAGTTTTAGGTCTTATCATATTGATCTTCTTCTTGTCATTTTGAATATCGTCAAACAATGATGGCCCTCTACTTATTTTTGAAGGAGGCCTATGTTTGACAAACTACCTGGGTCTACCAAAACTCTGTCTCTTATCATTTAATGGAGGAGCCTTTTGAATATGAGTGAAAAAAGGCTTCAACATAAATTTTAACCCTTTGAATGAGCTCTGTCATGGTGAAAACATTTGGAGAGCTGATATTTTGTTCTTTTGTGAAAGAAATCCTATAAGCAGTGAAAGATTAACCCATTTTTAGAATGTGCCCTCCATCCTTTGAGTGTGTTGGAAGCATCTTTTGGTGTTATTCCTTCATTCATCACTTGGATGAATTATTTTTATACACCATAGGGGATTTGAAAAAAAAAAATGTCCCTTTCACATATACCTGTGTGAATACTTCCTTATACCATTCTGCAGACAAGACTAGAACCCAAGCTTTGGTCTATCAATTTCACCATTCATAAGAGGCTTGTTTAATCAAAATTGTAACCTGTGATTTATCCTTTGAAGGAGGTTGTCATAAACACAAGATCAGAGTCCTTTAACACTAACATGCTATCTTTTTGCTTGTGATATGAAATAGTTTTTTCAACCTATGAACCTTCATTGACTCATCACTGATTTTCAACCCTGTCTTTTTAAATAGAAAACTTACTCAAACACAATTTGAAACTCTGCTGATGCACCTACTGTTCATCTTTGGAGGAGGTGGCTCACACCAGTTTCTGAAGTCACTTAAGAACATGTTGGCCCTCTGTTTTTCTGTGAAGGAGGCCACAACATGTCTTTCAAACCATCTGCCTTTTATGAAGGAGGTTATTATCACTGTTTCAAATTATCTGCTTTTTGAAGGAGGTTACACCATACACATGTCATTTCATTCATTTCAAACCTGTATTATTTCTCTGCAATATGTGTCTCTGCTTGAAGAATACCAATAGGAAACAAAGTGTATTCTAACATTTTCCATTATGAGACATGGTCTGAGATGCATATCCTTTTGTAAAATATCATTGTGAACACTTAGACCTGAAACCATGTGATTTTTATTATGGAGAATGCTTACAGCAAAATATTATTGACTAACCTTCCTTTGACTGTGTTTTCAGGGGTATCTTGAAATTTCCCTTTGGCTAATGTTCACATCCCAGGCTTGAGGTAGCATAAGAAGAAGTTGTCTTCTTATGCCCTACATGATAATGCCCTTTGGAAATTCTATGCAGTACTGCTTTTGGAGGAGATACTGAAACATTGTTGATCAGGATAACATCAGTCTTTTGTATTCATGTGACTTGGAGGATGCTCTCTGTTCTTCAGGCAGTTTTTGGGTTTCAAACCATACCTATTAGTTGCCCTTTATTCACTGCACTCCATTTGTTTGACTGATGGCAAACTAATTCAACATGAAGGACCTGTTTGAACTTGTCCCTTTTCTCTTTTTCACATTGATCATCATTACAATTACACCCCTGGAGAGATGTAAAAACATATGACTTTGAACATTGGAGAGCTCATTTGGTATTTCAAGGAGATTGTGCCTGAGCGAAGCATACTTCATCAGATAGTGAGCAACCTTATCTTTTCGTGATCTGGATCTTTGTGAACTTCTTGTAAAATGATATAGAGTGACCTCTTAGTGGTGCGCGACCTATGGATGGATCAAGACTTGTTTTGCAGAATAGGAAGACAATCTATGGCTGATTGGTACTAGATAGAGGCTTTTTGGCTTAGGATATCTTTGCCAAGGAAAAGACTCCCTAAACACCACTATCTAACTTAGGGACAATTTTGATAGATTTTGAATGTTTTCTCTGGTATGATCAGATTTTCAAATGACAAGATGACTAGGGATAGGGTTGCAGACATTTTGTCAGCTGTTGGATAGTGAATGGCTTGAGAAACAAGGGTAAATGATGGCAAATAATTTACAGCTATGATAGCTATAAACAGGGATATTTTGTTGAAATCAGATAGGACTTGACAGTTGAAGTTTCTTCTCATCATATACTGACAGGAAGATGTAGGAGGACAAAAATTGTTTTGGGGTGTTTTCTAGATGACAAATTTGACAGTTTTGAGATCAACTTCTAGAAAACTAAGCTAAGGAAACTAGTCTTCAGAAACAGGTAAAAAATATTGATGACTAACAATTGGTACTATTTTTCAGGAAGCTTCATGGATCTAGCTAGTCGGTTAGTTGAAACCCTAATTACAAATCTTCTTGTAAAAAGCCCTATCCTCCTTCACCTAGGCTAAGCACTTATCATTCTTATTTTCTCAGTTGTAATTTGATTGAAGGGGATGATGTCATTTCCATTACCTTGATGCCCTTAGTTCCCAAGACCATGCATCCAAAAAATATAGTGAGGAACCATTGTGAAACATCAAGCCTGCAAACGCACACATCCAATGATTAAAACACAAGTCATATACACTTTAATGAAGAAAAGAGAAAATATCATAATAATAGATAAAAATTTATAGCCCTAAGATGTCAGTGGTAGGATGGATTAGTCTTCCTGTTATAGACTCGGGTTAAAAGTTCATGTAATAAAAGTTAATAAAGGCAAAAATAAGACCATGGTTAAGGGACACTTATTCCAAGCTGAATGATGGGCATGATATCCTAGTGGACATCACTAGATGTGTTTATGGCTAAAGGGAAATTAGAAAAGGAAATGGCTAAGGCATTAAAAAGGCAAAAAGTATTTTTGGCACATTTATTTACGAGAATAAAGGAAATTAGGAGAAAAGGAAGGTGAAAGGTCACAGGTTGCATGTGAGAAGGAAATTGAAGGAAAATAATGGAAAATAGAGAAAATAGAGGTCTCATTGATAAAAAGGCTTATGAGGATCAGTTTGTACCTTTTGTCAGTGTAGCTTTTTGTCAGTTCAGTTTTGGAGCTCTCTTTATTCTCTCTCTCTCTCACTCTTGGACACAGAGTTTTCTTGGAGAATTTCAACATTGGAAGGACAAGCAAAGGAAAGGAAAGGAAAGGAAGGACAAGGAAAAGGAAAAAAATTAAAGATCAAGTAAGGAAGAGTAGGATCAAGCAGCTTTTGCGAGAATATTTGCAGGTAATAGATTGCATGTATGATTTCCTAGCTGGTTTTGACATGCATGGTATGTGCATGTTGGTATTCGGCTCTTTTCTTGTCGTTGGCATGGTTTTACCAGGTTTTGACAATGATTTTCAGTATTGCCTTTCCTTTTTCCCAATAACCATGGTGTGATGGGATTTTTCTCAGTTTTGAGCTTTGGAATTTCTAGATGGTTTCGTAATTTAGGACGGAGGTGGTCTCGGGTTTATTCCCAAAGGCCTAGGAATCCCTTGACCAATTTTTGCAGGATACACAGTAAATCATGAGGGTGGTGTCTCGATAAGGGCCTGGTGATCCGGTTTGGATTATGGTAAAGTCTAGAGATAAGGAGACATAAATTTTCCTCAGGGATAGTGATGATCTTTGTAGGCATTCCAAGCTCGGTCTGGCTTTGTGATGTCGGTCCCAGTTTAGGTAAGATCACAATACGGTGAGGATAGAGGTGGTTTAACCTATGGATTCCCTTGGTTGTTTTTGGATTGCTTTATCCATGAGATCCAACGTTCATCCTTGGAATATGGCATGGGGGTGACTGGTTGAAAAAAATATTTGGTTCAACCATGTCTATGATCGGGTGGTATGTGGAAGTCTTGAACCTGGTTGGCTTTTGCCTATGTTTAATGAAAGCTAAGTTCTCTTGCTTTTGTACTTGTATTTATGTGGCTTTAACGATTGTTATCTTATGGTTATTTCTGTGTTTATATGCTAGTTATAAGCATGGTTATGTAATTGGTTCTAGTCGTGGTTTATTTCACGTTTTTACTTGTAACTTGAAGAATAATGGATGAAAGACCTAATTAATGTTAAGACAACTAATAAGAGAGGATGATGACCCTTCTTGATAAGTTTCATATGAATTTCTAGTCCCTTATGTTTAGTCTTGTATTCCTGACTTGTAGATTGTATTGTTGCCAAGTGTTTGACAAAATGTCAGTCTCAGTTGGGGATGGTGAAGCCTAGTTCTAGTGTCAGTTTTTGGTTGACAAGCTTTGTCCTTGTGTAATTTATGATTTCTGAAAGTTACAGGGATTTATGGGCAGAGGTCTACCTCTAGCTCTGGAATCTATCCTTAAAATATGCATTTGTTGGCAAAACACTAGATAATTTAGTCCATAGTCATACTGATGAAAGATTATGCATGACACTGGGATGTCCAATCACACTTATGCCTTGGCAAAGGAGCAATTAGGGGTAAAAACCAATTAAAAGTCACGTTGGCTCAGGAGAGAGGCACCTGGAGGGGTTTAGTTACTCCTGAAGGGTAATGTGGCTCCTAAGGGAAGTCAGTAAGGATTATTTGTCGACTCAATTTCCTTAAGGTCACCTAGGAGATTGAGTTTGGTTAGAACTTCCCCTCATCTCATGTTTACCCGCATTGGTTGATTACTTGGGTAGATGTGAGGAGAGATATGTCATTACACTTCCATAGTTTTGGTATATATTCAATATGCATGTATGTAGGAATTTGACCTTGAAGTATAAGCCTCCCCAGCACATTACTGGGTCCATCCGTTGACATAAGAAATTTCTTGTAGTAGTAATACCTTCCATATCTATGTTCAACCCTTCATGATCTTCATATTAACCCGAAGTGTGTTACCCACTATGTCTTTGTCTTACGTGCAGGCCTAAAGAATAACAATGAATCCTTTTGACAACAATCATTGCCGCAATTTCTTGGCAACCATTGCAACACTGATTGTATACATTGTAATAATCATACTACCCATTTCAACGTGTCTGCTTGTGCTCTAGCTCATTGTAATGTATAAACATCTTGGAACTTGGTGCGTGGGATATATGTTGTCCCTTGATATATCCCTTATCAAGGTAGCATGTGATTATGTTTACCACTCGTCGGAATATAATGTCGGCGTTGTCGCAAAGGTTAGTCATAGAGGCTCCAAAACAAAAGATTGGGAATGCGCTATGCTTTATGCACAAAGGTCCTTTTGTACACTCTCATTTTGAAGTGTGCGTTGATGCACCATTTAAAGGTGTATCAACTTTGATTGTTGGTATATAGTGTGCCATTTCAACTTACTGGAGCTTGCAATGCTATCAGGTGCCATTGATATTTAACGCATTACAATGTGGATAGTTTGGATGGATAGATTTGGACGAATCTTTAACTAGAAAGCATGTCACAGTTTGTGATGACTGCAAGTTACAAGGTCGCAAGGTCGCTGAAGAAGGTGAGGTTGCATAGGTCCATTTCTCACCACATTCGCACTGAGACATTCTTCTAAATCATATATTAAGGCCAAAAGAAATGTGGGAGGAAAGAGTATGTATTTTTTGCTCCTCTGGAAAAGTGGAAACAGAAAAACATTTCATTTTAGAATGCGAGGCCTTCAAAGACAGCAGGGCAAACTATGCAAGTATTCTGGCAGCTAGTTCTTGGGATAATCTATTCAGCGAAGAGTTTGTCAATAAGTTGGGAGCGGTTATTGTAAAACTTCACTGGAAAAAGGCCAAATACAAAAGAAAAATAGAAAAGCAATCTGTCCCATAGACTATTTTTAGCCTCGCGGACAATAAAAATACTTTCTTTTTTTCTTTCTTTCTTAATTCGATCTTTAGTATATCAAAGGATAGTAGCGCATAATCAACCTTACCTTACCGCTTAACACAACACCTTCCTCGGTGGCTGTCCCGTGTCACGTTAGCGATGGCACCATTTGATGACTCTAGCCCACTCGAAACTTAGAAATGTAGTGCCAATAAGAAAGAAAGAAAGAAAGAAAGAAAGAATTTTTAATGTCCACGAGGCTAAAAATAGCCTATGGGACAGATTGCTTCTCTATCTGACTCTTGTATTCGGCCCTTTTCCTGTGAAGTTTTACAATGAGCACTCCCAGCTTATCGACAAACTCTTCGCTAAATAGATTATCCCAAGAATTAGCTGCCAGAATACCTGCATAGTTTTCTCTGGTGTCCTTGAAGGCCTCACATTCTAGAATGAAATGTTTTTTTGTTTCCACTTTTCCGGAGGAGCAAAAAATACATACTCTTTCTTCCCACATTTCTTTTGGCCTTTTCCAGCGCCCTGTTTCACAATGGAGTTGATGAGAATTAGTCCTTAATTGAGCAATAAGAATTTTAGATCTTCAAGAAATATCAGCCCCTATGTATGCCTTTTGTTGATGGTTATGTGTGGGGTTAAACTCTTCTATGTAGTACTTCTTCTTTCTCTCTAGCTCTTTCTTCCAAGTATGTTTATGGAATTTATCCATAACAAAAGTTTTTATTTCTTTACTGTTTGTAGGACACATGCTCAAGCAAATACCCCATTTACTAAACCATTTGTTATTTTGCCGCATCCAAGTCTTCTGTCTTTTACACAATCTGTCACTAAACACAACCTTAGGCCATCTATCCTCTTCCATTTGCTCAATTTTTTTTAGAGACCTTATGACTCGCACCATAGCAATTGCTTCAATAGGAGCAGCCCCTGTTTCACTTAACAGGATAGCATAAGGAACTGCACTTTTAATTTTGAATTTGTTTGTAATCAAGCGTTTCTGAATTTTCTCAATTTGTTTCCACTGCATCTTGGTTGTGCTGCTAGCCCATAGTTCACAACCATAAAGAATCACTGGAATCACTAGAAGCCCAAAAAGAGTTAGGGTGGTTTTCCAGTCCCACAGCTCTGCCTCTCTACACCTGTTTTGAAGAGCATAAAATGCTTTCCAACCCCCTAAAGTTCTTTTCTTTCTACAACCATCCCAACTTAAATTTCTGTTGAAGTCAATTACGAGGTATTTGTAATCTGCAACTTCTTCCAAAATGCTGCCTCCAAAATAGAACTTATGTTGGTTATGCTTTCTTTTGTTAGAGAAAACCACTACTTTCGTTTTGCTAATATTGACTTGCATCCCAACCCTTTTACAAAAATGCTCAAGGGAATGTAAATGCTCTTGCAAACCAAGAGCCGAATTAGCAATCAATATAAGGTCATCTGCGTACAAAAGAAGCCTGATAACGAACTTGCCCGAATGGATACCGTCACCCCCTTGCGAATTTAGCCACTCTTCAAGCTTGTCAATATATAACCCAAAAAGGGTAGGAGACAATGGGCAACCTTGCTTGACCTCGATATCGCTTCTAAAACTTTCAGAAATGCCAGCTGAAGTTCTGATTTTGACTTTCACCTCTTCATACAACCTATGCACAGCTGCTCTCAAATGCTTGGGAACCCCGAGTTCCTCCATTCTGCCCCAAAGCTTATCCCTAGGAACCGTGTCAAAGGCTTTTCTGAAATCAACAAAGCAACAAAAAACTGCTTCCTTTTTTTCCCAACCTTTTTCAATGATGTGCCTTAAAGTTATACAATGATCAACTGTGGAATGTTTAGGTCTAAAACCTGCTTGCCCTTTAGCACGTTTATTTCTTTCTTCTGCCCACTTGCTAATTTTCTTTTCCAACATGCTTCCAAATAACTTTGCAAACAAGGAGTTTATCATTATGGTTCTATAATTGGAAGGATTATTGACGTCACCACTCTTGAAAAGAGGTATTGCCATACTAGTTGTCCAATCTGTGGGGAACCCCTGTTGTAAGATGTTGTTGAAAATTTTTGTGATGTGAGGTGAAAGAAATTTTAAGCCCCACTTTAGATACTCTGCTTGGAGTTCATCTAAGTCTTTTGCTTTTCCAGCGCCCAACTTCTTGATACCCATCTCTACTTCTTGCACCATGAAGAGTTTTGTGTCTGTGTTGACCAAAGGAGGAGGGTCAGCCTTGGGGTCCTGCTCATAAAGTTGTCTTGCATAGTCAAACCATTTAGAAGTTGTAATGTTGTTTTCAGTTTGCACCTTTTTCGATTGGAGCTCCTTCCAAAATAATTTGGGGTTATTTTTCCCGAGGAAGATTAGTTCTTCTCTCCTTGAAACCATAAAATCGACTTTTTTCTTTTTTACTAACTGCTTGTAAGCTTTGAGCTTTATGTTATCCGTGTCTGATTCCTTCCACCTTCTCCTTGCCTTTTTGCATTCCTCGTCAAACCAAGCATTAACCGGAAAGCAATTTTTTCGGACTTCTTAATTTTTGCTCTTTTGCACTCAGCAAGTGCGCTTTGAATTAAATGTGTTAATCTGTGACTATGAAGGCCATGAGATGGGATTTCCTCCTCCTTGAAGAGCCTCTCTAGCATTATTTTGAAGGTATTACAATTCTCTGGATTCAAAAGAATTCTGCCCTTTGGGGGATTTTGTTGAACACATTGATTTTTCGACCCTAATTGCTTTTTTCCGGTCCAAGAGAAACTTAAATAGATTGGCTTGTGATCTGATTTTAAGTCCCAAATTTGATCTCCAATCAACACTTCCTCCATTTTCTCACACAAACTATGTGAGCAAATTACATAATCTACTACACTTGCTCCATTGTAAGTATTGCAAGTGAAATTACCGGACTTTTCCCATTTAGTCAACCCATTACAAATGACTAAATCGAAAGCCCCACATAGCATAAGCAGTTGTTCTCCAAAAATATTGCAGCCTTTATCCTCTGAAATTCGTTTCCACTGATGATTACTCTCTTCTGTAAGCCAGATAGGGTCACTGTCTTCTTTACAACAAAGAATGCTAGCTTGTTCACTTGCAGTTCTAGCATTGAAATCCCCCACTATAAGGACTTCACCTAGCTGAGAATATATTGCAATATCCGTTTTTAGGGCCGCAAAGGGATCTTTGTGGTCAAGCCCTCTACTTTTGTAGATTTTTGAAACTTGCGGTGCAAAATAGCATGCTGCAATTCTAATGAGATTTCCATTTTCTGATATTTTAAGCCAAACAAATTGTTTATTTGGGTCTTCTTTTTCTAGCTGAATGAAACGACCTTCTTTTCTCTTACTAATACCATGATACCCCAGTGCCCTTTGCCATTCCCTGCTGCCTTGTTCCACACTGCTATCTTCCAATACCCTTCAAACAAAGGTGTCTTACACCCTTCATGCTCATGTGTTTCTATGAGGCAAATTATGTCTCTACCTTCAGCAATAGGCCCTAACCCAGGTCCTCGTCTCCATGGGTAACCCCTGCAGTTCCAACAAACTAATCTTAAGGAAACCTGGGTAAGACTTGATTGCTATTTGTTTTGACATGCAAGACTCACAGTTGAGTCTTTGTCCCTGCTTACCCATAATGACCTTTCTTCCTCATTTCTTGCTAAAGAGTTTGCTGCCTCTTCTTTGTTATCATTTTGTTGCATTGTTTTGGAAGGAGGTCCAAATTGCGCAATCACGGCTTTACCTTTATAAATCCATGCTCTTTTTCCCTCATCTCTTGTTGCCCTAACTTTTGTCATTTCATCCCTCCTTTCCTCTTGTTGTCTTACAGTTAAATCTTCTTCTATAAAAAACCGAGAACCCCTTAAGAGTTGCTTCTTTCTCAGAATGATATCTTTATCATGCAAGTTGGGCAAGATGACTTTTATGGGCCCGGCTCTCTCACCGTTGAGCTTACCTACTCTCCATGCTTGACATACTTGTCCTTGCCATTGGAGTTTGTCTTTCAAGAAGTCTCTTGCAAGGGCAAGAGTACATTCATTTTTACCATACTCTTTCACCCCTTTAATAATTATGTTTGTTGCTCTATCCATTCTTTCCTTGCTTTCTCTATCTTGCATGTTGTTAACCTGAGTGTTTGTTTCTCCTTCCCTCTTAGCAGAATTGCCAACAACTTGAGCCCAAGTTTTGGAAAGTTTTGTGGGATCTTCTTTCCTCCCTTCTCTTGATGTTTCTTCATTGTTGTCTATTTGAGCAACTGCTTTCCCCTTATCCTGGGGTGGATTCGCATTCATCACCTCTGTGTTTTCCACTGCAAATTTCTTCATGTTTTGCACCTCCGCTTTCATGCGTTGCCATTCTGTTTTCCCTATTCGGAGAGCTTCCTGCAGTAATGACACTTTCTCCTTCAGAACTTTGTTGCTTTCTGCTAAAGCCTGATTTTCAGCTGTTATTATATGGATTGTACAATCTCTTTCCAACGCTTTAGCTTCTACTACTTCCAACCTTTCTTTTACATTTAAGAGTTCTCTCACATAAAGGTCAGATGACCAAGTGAGAGGTGTGGATGTGGGACTATATAAAGCATACTCATCACTAGCTTTTCCTTTTCCTTTGGACTTGTTGCCACATGCTTGCGAAGAAAACTTGTTTGAATGTTGTTTCTTGCGAACAATACTCTCCCTTTGAGACTTTTTCTTCTTTATCTGCTCCCATTTTAGACGAGCTATTCTCCTTTTTAGAATGCCCTGATATTGTTTGGCATTGACCCAAACCCACTTCCCAGTTTTCGTTGATGAGGCAATTTTCACTTGCCCTATATCATTTGTTTCTACGGGTTCTAAAGTTTCTTGTTCCGTTCTCATGATGATATTAAGGGAAATCAAAATCTCTGCCCAAAACTGACCCTTTGTTTTATGCTTAACTCTTCAATCTCTGTTGGTCTGACCACTGAAAACTTGCTGCTCTGTCCTTGCTGCTCTGCCCTCTATCCACTGAAAACTAGCTGCTCTGCCCTTGCTGCTCTGCCCACTGTCCCTGTCCTCTATGCTCTGCTCTTGCTGCTCTGTCCCTGTCCTCTGTCCTCTGTATAAAATTGACGAAGAACCATACATTAAAAAATCCCATTTCTGGATTGCATATTCTTTCCAGAAGTGCCCGCTGCCCCAGAATGGCGGATTTCTTCTCCGCTAGATGGATGTTGCCAAAGCATGATCCATAGCAATAATAACCCGGAGTAAAATACCACTGTAATATCAGCAGATTTTAGTGGGGAAGAATATTCGCGCCTTCAAAAATAGTTTTGGCAAAACGCAACTGTATTCAAACTCCAAATATTTCCAAACGCGCAGGCATAAAAACAAAGAAAGTGTAGTGGTATAGTGCGGTGTTCGTTGACAGCGAGTATGGTTCAAATATGTTAAAGCAAGAGTGTATCCAAGGTTGAATAATACTGTAAATCCAATCAAACTTCCAACACCTATCCAGTAAAAGTAGTCTTCATGGAGAAGCCCACGACTCTCTAACACCTGTATTCCAAGGCTGGTGTTTTGAAAAGTCAACTGCCATCACCATCGGCAGCTCTATGCTCCATGGATGATTACAGCCAATACATACTCGGAGATGTGGAATGTTTCCGTTGGCTCCGTAGGTGGGAACTGCGAATTGGTAACTCCAGGTCGACACAACTATGTCATTTCATAAATTGTCCGGGGAATATACAGGTTGCACTTACAGAACAATAGCAGCGTCCGTTTATTGAGTGTGAACTTATATTTATGCCCTTCCCCGCTTCCCGATTTTAGAAAGATGCTAAACTTGAGCCACGGACGTCCACGTCCTTTCCATTTTCCAATATATCACACTATTTGTCATTGATTTCCATTCCCTTGGATATGTATATGTCTACAGGTCTTTGTTCCTTGTGCATTGGCATCATCATAGTCTCAACACATGGGCCTGCGTTTGCCTTTAAATATGCCTTTCCTGTTGTTGTGGTAGAGGAACCATATTTCGCTAACGTTCATGGCCTTTACCCATAATGTTTTTTTCCTTTTGCTTAGCCAACATTTATAATAGTTTTGAACATCTGCGAAGGTCTCGTATGCAAATTTAATAAAACGATCTCCACGCATACGTTGTCAAGTGCTTCATACGGTTGGCACATACATATAGATATCCCATAAATTTCATTTGACCATAATGCCTCTGAACAAATAAGGTTCCAAGGCATCGATGTGCCCATGGCATGAAATATCCCTTACGCTTTTGCAAAAAACACGGCTGTTTTGGTATTCAATTAAGCATGTATTTGTATGGATTTCGTTTTATGCCTATTGTTGGCTCATGTCCCTCAAATTATTTTACAATGTGAAGCAATTAAAATTGGAGTTGTCTTTAGTGCGATTTTTTGGAGTTTCAGGTGATGGAATCCGGTGAAAAAAATTGAGGTAAAATCTTGGTTTTTGTTATTTAAATTGGTTTTTTGACTCTATATATGGATTCAGTGCCCTCAAAAACCCCCAGGCCACTTCCACTGTGCAAGATTAACAATCAAACTTTTCTTTTGAATGAATTCCTGTCAGATTTTAGAGAAATTACACCAAAAAAAACCACCGTAAAACACTTCAAAAAATCACACTAAAAACTACTCGATTAAAATCTCCTTTTAATTTCACTAACATGAGAGATTTGAATGGGTTTCCATAACTTTAACCTTTAAACATCTCTTTGACACATATATTCGATGGTACGTATTGCTCATCCTCTCATGGAAACCTTTAAACATACTTTCCATACCCATTATCATTTATTCCCATGTATCACTTTGGAGTGTGTGTTGGCCTTTACGGTAGCTAACCATATGGATTTTAATCCTTCTCATCAAACAGACCTCCCATACGATTTTTGAGTGCATTGTGATGGTTTAAACTCAAGGTTAACCATTTATTAATTTTAATTAACCACCATGCCATGTATTAAAGTGTGTCTGATGTCATATTCGTTTTTTTTGTTTTCTTAAACTCCTTAAAAGAGTATATGAGGTTCATATGGAAAGTTAAAACTTCCATCTTTATATCATCTGAGTGGTCTCATGTCTAAGGGGGATTATTTAATGTAACTACTGAATTCTTCAATGTATATTTATGGTATTTTTAACAAATTTCCTGAAAAGATGGAATGAAGATAAATTAGCTTACAATAATGATATTTTCATGTAAGAAAATGAAAACAAATGAATAAATAAATAAAATAATGAAGATGGAATAAAATAAGTTAGCTTACAATAATGATATTTTCATGTAAGAAAATGAAAACAAATGAATAAATAAAATATTATTTTAATGAGCATAACCAATAAATGATCCAAACTAAGATGTTATAAATTATATTGGGTGATCAAAGCATGCTTAAGTTTGGAAACCAACTCAAAATTAAGGTGTTTTAATGGATTTATTAATTGAAGTTACCTTTGATATTACATGAGGTCTAAGGTGATGATGCACTTATAAAGGAAGTTCCTTGAAATACTCGTGATCATTCTTCTGGAAGGTGGTTATTAATGCAAAGCAAGGTTGAAATATTAATTATGTCTATGTAGGGCTTCAAACATGCATGGGAAAAATAGCATTCTTACAAACCCTAATGCACATGTTGAGATGGGGAATCAATCATGAACCTAAAGGAATATGGCATGCAATGATTCTTACCATGATGCCATGCAATGACGATGAGAATGTACCTATATAGGTATATGAATTAGGTTAAAACACGAGGGGAACCTTCATTTTGAAAATCTAGGGTTTCTCCCAAACCTTAATATGGTCAATCATAAGGAAAGTCAAATTGAATTCATGCTCGTCCACATACAATGCCTCCACTGATTACGATGCATATTATGGAAAGATAAGTTTCAAAGTCATGGGAGACTCTTAATAAATCATTGAAGCAACAAGCCTTCAAAACCCTAATCCAATTGGATGAATGCATGAAGATGGGTTACACTTTTGGGCCAAATGTGGCAATGAAATTTCAAAATTTTCCTCTTTTATCAAATTGAAGCCCCCAAAATTCATATAAGCATTGTGAATTTTGATTCAGAGTAAAGAGAAAATTTGTGGAGAATTATGTTGTTGTCGTAATGATATTTTTTGAAAAAAATTAGTGTCATATAGTGTATCAATTTCCATTAAATTAAATGCTTTTCCTTGCAATTTTTCACACATATTAAAAGGTATGTGTGTGTTCGCGTAGCATAACTTAGTCTAAAATGTGAAATTTTTAATATATATATATATGTGAGCATGATCTACACAAAGAGAACTAAGTTTTTCATATTAATTTTTATTATTATTATTATTATACAAAATTGTATTTTTTATTATTTTTTGAAGTTGGCGAAGTAATATTTCAATTGCATTTTACAGACACATGTGTTCGCATAAGATTTTTTCAGCTATTTAAATAAATTGAAAAACCAAGAGTATCCTTTTGAAGAGGACTCGTAAACGAAGATAGTGGTATTTTTTGAAAAAATTTCATTGTCTATATTTTATGTTATTGATTTTTTATTCTGTCTTTTGGAAACCGTAAAAAAAAATTTCAAGCATTGTGTTTAAAAGAAATTAGATGAAAAATATCATATGAATTCGAAAGTCTCAAAATACTATGCCATTGGATAAAGGATTGTTTCACAAATCCAACATGATAAAATTTTCCAATTAAGGACAAATTATGCCCTAAATATGCTAGGGTAAAAAATGGTGTTGCAGAGAAATATATAGAAGGGGTTCTAAAACTATGATTTTTAGGACCTCAATAGCTCGATGAAGCACTTAAAACATTCGACTGTGCACTTAAATTGCTTGATCAAGTGCTTAAAATGCTCAATCGAGCGCTTAAAATTCTTGATCTAGCACTTGAATTATAAACTCAAATAGCTCGATCGAGGGTTAAAGAAACCCTTGATCGAGCCATGAATGTGGTTAACCAACGGCTTGATCAAGCTATAAGCTCGATCGAGCTCTATAGCTCTATTGATCCATTTAAAAGGTAATCATGCACATACCACGGCTGGGTTTTGAATAAGAAATAAGGGCTCAATTGAGTCCTAGCGCTCGATCTACCCCTATCGCTCGATCAAGACATAAAGCTTAATTGAGCCCTAACTCTCAATAGAGCTCCTAACTTGGGTTACACAAGAGCTCGTTCGAGGGTTTTTTTAAACGCTCGATCGAGCTATATTTAAGCCCTTAAGTAGATAGATCAAGTGCTTAAAAATTTCTCGATTGATCTCTTAAAATGGCTTGATCAAGTTTCCTTTTTTCACCAAAACACGCCCTTTCTCTGCCAAAGAGTGTAACCCAGCTCCATGCATAGACCCAATAATAAGGTCAATATTTGAGATAAAAACATGATGTGTGGATGCAATATGTAAAGCATGAGTGGGAACATCAACTTTATTTGTTAGGAAGGGTCACGGGGAGAGTAACCAGTTGAAAACCTAATCAAAACCCTAATGACCTGAGGCAAGAAGAGGGGGACCCAAAATTTTGGATATGCCCAAAAATTTTGGGTGTTGTTGTAGCAGCTACAACAATACACTAATTGAGCCTTATTTCCTTCAACACTTACATTTGATGCATACATAGTTTTATACACCCGTTTACACATGACAAGTTTTCTTCCTTTTAGAAGAGACACAAGACATTCCTAAGTTTCACCATTAAGTAATGTGATTATTTATTCATTGTTGTATCTTAATCTAGATGGCCAAAATATTATACAAATGTTTATGGATCATGAGCCCCCCAAACCTAATATAAAATAGAAGAGGATCACTAGAACTATGGACATGTACAATATCGATATGAAGGATCACGGATAAGATCACCACCTATTTTTCATTTAATATGAATCATTTAAGAAGCTATGGTGTTAGAGTAGGTTCATGTTCAAGAGACTCAATTGGAGGAAGGTTCGAAAGTAGAGGTGGATCTTTATCCTTGTTGTTATCATCTAAATAAGAAACCAAAATAGGAGCAACAACAACAAAATTGGGAATAGAAGATAGCATGATCATCAAAGATGGCTCACAAGTAAAAAATGGAAAACTACCAAATTATTATCACAATTCAAGAGACCATCATCCAACTTAATATCTCTTCTAATAATAATTTCATTGGAATAAGGTTGAATTTTATAACCTTTTACATCTTCAAAATATCCAACAAAAATGCACTTCTCACTCTTAGGTTGTAATGTTTTCCTTTTCTCATCAGGAACATGAACCACATTGTTGGGTATGTGTTATATTCTTTCCACGACTAGCCCCACGCACTGTACGTTGCATCGGGCGCAGCAGGGGGGTCACAAGGGGGGAAGCAGCCCCCACTGTTGGGGTCTGGGGCAGCGCCCCGGCGAAAATTGTTTTGGTGTGCGGACCCACTCATGTTTTGTGCATGAGTTTGCACATCGTTTTGGGGTACGATGGTTTTTGGCCCCTGGTATTTTGTAGATCCGGTCAAGGGAACTACGGTTATGTTCTAATCCAGGGTTAATGGATTGGGGTTTATGTATGCTTCGGCATGTATATATATGTGTTGTAACACTAAAAGGAATATAATGAAAAATCAATTTGGTTGTCCCGATTTGGGATCCAGGGGAAAATCTCTGTGTTTATCTGTTTTATGTTTTATGCTCTCGCTATTGTTTATTTTCTGTTATAAGATTCGTGTGTAGATAATTTCTGTTCAGGGTTAAAACCTACATTTGGTATCAGAGTTGTTTCGGCTTCAAGGGGACGCCTTTGCTGTTGAAGGTTTTTTGCTCGGGCCTGAGGTAGACCTTGTTCAGTAGGAGATATGCGAGATCGATTCTTGCAGTGAAAGAAGATGGCGAGCGGCGGAAAGATAGAGATCAAGAAATTTAATGGTCAGAGAGTTGAATTATGGAAGCTCAATATGGAAGATATCTTGGTGGATAAAGATCAGTGGATCACGGTAGATCCAGATACTAAACCAATGACAATGTCAGATGAAGACTGGAAGAAACTAGATTGGAAGGCTAAGAGCACAATATGGTTGTGTGTCTCAGATTCAGTATTTTTGAATGTATTTGGGGAAGCTACGGTGAAGAATTTGTGGGAAAAACTTGGGACTTTGTACCAATCTAAGTCTCTGGTGAATAAGTTGTTCCTGCGGAAAAAGCTGTATAACCTGAGGATGAAGGATGGAGACTCAGTGACAGAGCATTTGAATGCCTTCAATACTGTGGTAAGTCAGCTGTCATCTGTTGATATTAAAATCTCAGATGAAGATAAGTGCATTAGTTTGTTGTGTTCTCTACTAGACTCGTGGGACAGTCTGGTTATTGCAATAGGTAGCAATACAACTACCTTGAATTTTGATGACATTGTCTCAGCCTTGTTGTCGGAGGAAATGAGACGGAGAAATATGGAGGGCCAAAATGGAGATGCCTTATCTGTACGAGGAAGGTCCCAAAATAGAAACAAGAATAAGGTTTCGAGTGGGAGATCCAAATCTAGAGGGAGATCTAAATCTCCTGGAAAGTTTGTAAAGGTATGCTGGAAATGCGGAAAGGAAGGGCACTACAAAAAGGAGTGCAAATCTAAAGCTCCTGAGAAAGGAAAGGGATCTAATGATGCTCCTTCTGGAGAGGCAAAAACCACCTCGGATGAAGGTGGGGATGTGTATTTGGATTCTTCTTCAAATACACATGTAGATCATGAGTCATGGTTGATTGACTCAGGTGCATCCTTTCACTTCACTCCCCATAGGGAGTGGTTCTGCGAGTATGAGAAATATGATGGTGATGTCTTCCTAGGGGATGATAGGAAGGCAAAAATCATCAGATGTGGAAAGGTCAAGCTAAAGCTGCAAGGTGGAAGGATTAGAACACTTCTTGGTGTTCTCATATTCCTACATTGGCCAGAAATCTGATTTCTGTAAGCAAGGTGGATGATGCAGGTGTAAAAAACAGTGTTCGAGAAAGATGCCTGCAAGATGGTTCGGGGAGCATTGGTATTAATGCGGGGAGTTCGGACTGGAACTATGTACAAGCTACAAGGTAGCACTGTTATTGATGGGTGTAATAGTTATGTGGTTCCTGAAAGTGGAGTGGAAAGCCTAGCTGTCTCTGGAGAAAAGACCATGCTATGGCATCAAAGGCTTGGACATATTGGAGAGAAGGGCCTTCGGATACTACATAGAAATGGTATGGTAGAAGGTATGTCTAATTGCTCTCTGGATTTCGATTTCTGTGAACATTGTGTATATGGGAAAAAAAATCGGGTGAGTTTTCCTTTTGGTGCTAAGAGGGCGAACAAGATATTAGAACTTGTGCACAGTGATGTGTTTGGACCTGTGTCAGTTCCATCACTGGGAAAGTCTGTGTACTATGTTTCATTCATAGATGACTTCTCAAGGAATACATGGATATATTTCTTGAGGAAGAAATCTGAAGTCTTTGACAAATTTAAAGAATTTAAGGCTATGGTGGAAAACCAGACAGAGAAGAAGATAAAGGCATTGAGGACAGATAATGGTGGGGAGTTCTGCAAGAAGGAATTTGAAGAGTTCTGTAAGAAGTGTGGTATAGCATGGCAGAAGACTACTCCATACACACCTCAGCAAAATGGAGTTGCAGAAAGAATGAACAGAACGCTGATGGAAAAGGCAAGAAGCATGCTCAGTGGTACCGGGTTAGGACAAGAATTCTGGGCAGAGGCAGTGGAGATTGCATGTTACTTAGTTAATAGATCACCTTCATTAGCGTTGGAGGATAAGACTCCACATGAGGTATGGACTGGTAAGAAACCCTCTCTTTCACATCTAAGGGTATTTGGATGTGATGCATATGTACATGTTCCATAGGAGAAAAGGACCAAGTTGGATAATAAATCTGAAAGGTGCATCTTTATTGGGTATAAGGATGGTTTAAAGGGTTACAAGCTTTGGAACCCAGAAACAAGGAAGGTTGTGTACAGCCGAGATGTGGTGTTTAGAGAGGTGAAAGATGTTGTTAAACATGAAATCATACCAAAGGAACTTGAGAAGATAGAGTTTGAGCTAAAGGAGGATGAATCAGACTCTACAACAGAAGAAGACTCAGAAGATGAAGAGCCACAAACTCCAAATTTGAGAAGATCAGTTCGGGAAAGAAGGAAACCAGAAAGGTATAGTCCATCTACTTTCTGTTCAGGTTTTGCCTTAACTATAACTGATGATGAACCCAGAACTGTCAGGGAGGCAGTAGATTCAGAGGATGGAAAACTCTGGAAGGAGGCCATGGTTGATGAAATGGCATCCTTGCACAAAAAAGATGCATGGGATCTGGTGGAGTTGCCGGCTGGAAGGAAGCCCATTGGGAGCAAATGGGTGTTTAAGAAGAAGATGAATGTAGAAGGCAAGGTGGAGAAATACAAAGCTCGGTTGGTAACGAAAGGTTATTCCCAGGTGCCGGGAATTGATTTTGGTGATATTTTTTCTCCTGTTGCCAAAGTTACTTCTATTAGATTACTTTTATCTGTTGCTGCTGCATTTTATTTTGAGATAGAACAGATGGATGTGAAGACAACATTTCTTCACGGGGATCTAGAAGAGGAGATCTACATGAAGCAACTTGAAGGCTTTATGGTGAAGGGTAAGAAAGAACTGGTATGCAGGTTGAAGAAGTCTCTGTATGGGTTAAAACAGTCACCAAGGATGTGGTATGAGAAATTTGATACCTATATACGGGGACTTGGCTTCACCAGAAGCAAGGAGGATCACTGTGTTTATTTTAAATTAATTGGTGACCGTGTTATTTATTTGGTCTTGTATGTGGATGATATGTTGTTGATTGGAAATAACAAAGAAATTATCCAAGATTTGAAGACCCAACTGTTCTCCAAATTCGACATGAAGGATCTGGGTGCTGCAAACTATATTTTGGGCATGGAAATTAAGAGAGATCGGGCAAAGAGGAAGCTCTGGTTAAACCAGAGGAAGTATGTCGAGACTATATTGCAGAGGTTCAATATGCAGGATAGTAAAGCGGTGAATGTTCCTATTCCTGTAGGTGTAAAGCTGTCTGCTGAACAGTGTCCCAAGACACAAGAAGAAGAAGAGTATATGTCCAGTGTTCCATATGCAAGTGCGATGGAGTTGTAAGCTTGTGCTACCAGGGAAGACCAGGATTGGAAATAATGTTGGACATTCGAGGTTTTGTTGATGCAGACTGGGCTGGAGATTTGGACCAAAGAAGATCTACAAGTGGGTATGTGTCTAACCTATTTGGAGGCACAGTCAGTTGGATGAGTAAAAGACAGTCTGTAGTGGCTCTTTCAACTACAGAGGCAGAATACATAGTAGCCACTCATGCAAGCAAGGAAGCAGTTTGGTTGCAGAGATTGTGTTCAAGTATGGGGTTGGTACAACAAGCTATAAATATAGACTGTGATAGCCAAAGTGCAATTTTCTTGGCTAAGAACCCTGCTTACCATTCAAAGACAAAGCACGTTGATGTTCAATATCACTTTGTTAGAGATATGGTTGAGGCTAAAAGGGTGTTGCTGGTAAAGGTGGACACTTTGAAGAATGTTGTAGATGCATTGACGAAGTCTGTGAGCACTCAGTAGTTCTCTTGGTGTAGAGAAACAATGGGTGTTGAAGAATTGGCCCAATGACTAAGCGCCCCTATGGCCCCCTGTGGAAAGAAAACAACAAGTGGGAGAATGTCGGGTATGTGTTATATTCTTTCCACGACTAGCCCCATGCGCTGTACGTTGCACCAGGCGCAGCAGGGGGGTCACAAGGGGGGAGGCAGCCCCCACTATTTGGGTCCGGAGCAGCGCCATGGCGAAAATTGTTTTGGTGTGTGGACCCACTCATGTTTTGTGCATGAGTTTGCACATGGTTTTGGGGTACGATGGTTTTTGGCCCCTGGTATTTTGTAGATCCGGTCAAGGGAACTACGGTTATGTTCTAATCTAGGGTTAATGGATTGGGGTTTATGTATGCTTCGGCACGTATATATATGTGTTGTAACACTAAAAGGAATATAATGAAAAATCAAGCTGGTCGTCCCGATTTGGGATCCAGGGGAAAATCTCTGTGTTTATCTGTTTTATGTTTTATGCTCTCGCTATTGTTTATTTTCTGTTATAAGATTTGTGTGTAGATAATTTATGTTCAGGGTTAAAACCTACACACATGGGCTTCACTGACAAAGCAATACTATATCACGTGAATTCATATTGGGGTATAAAAAATAGAGATAAAAAATCCTAAAACAATATATTGACTGTATAATAGGGGGAGAACATATTTTTTTATGTTGTATATGAAGATATGTATTATTGGGTATTATTTATTCAAAATTTTTACTAGGAGGATCAAAAAAAGGGTGGGCTAAGGTAGAAAAAAAGGGTCAACAAGGAGGTCTGCGAACCATTGTGAATAGGTGTGCAATTGAGGGAGGGTCTATGAACCACTGCGAACATGTGTTCGAACAAGAAAGGGTCTGCCAGGGTAAAACATGGTAACTATTTGGAAAAACATTATAAAAATTGACAATGAATGTCTCATTTGGAGAAACCATGTATGTGTTATTCCCAGGCTTCCAACCAGAAAATTCCAACTGAGTAGAGGAAATAGCAAGTTCACCTAAATGAATTTTCCCTCCTTCCTCACAATCCACTGAAATCAATAACTTCATTAAAAAAAAATGTTATGAAAATGTTAAGAATTTTTTTTAATAAAATCTAATTTATTTTTGTGGGAGCAAGGACATTTGGATCACAAATAGTCCAGAGATAGGTACTTAGCCTTCATCTTTGTAATCATATTGTTTACATTCTATATTATTTTATCAAATAATGCATTCCTTTATTCATTAGACATACCAAAAGTAGTGTGTACCCAATCTATAAGCATATGGAGCTTCAGGAACTTAAAAAATTCCTCAACATTTAAATCCATCTTAGAATTCAAAAATGGAGGTGTAGATCATGTGAGGATTAAAGTTGAGGAAAAGGGTTTTCTTAAGTGGTATTTGAATCAAATTTAACCATTGATAGGACTTTGGAATCAAATTAGTTGTTTCAAAGGTTAATATACCTCACAATTTACTTTTCACACTTTAATGTTAATCTAGATACAAATTATTTCTTTCAGGCATTTTGATAGAATAAAATTGAGATAATCTCTTCTTTGGGGGCCTGGGGTTAAAAATACAAGTTGGCTCATGGATATAAAATTACATGTACTATATAGAAATATGGCCCTCAAACATCTAGAACAACATTTGTAGGCCTAAAAATTCCACCTAGATGGACACTGGAGTTACGCATCATGCTCAATTAAATAGTTTGTAGTGCACATAAACATAGCTATTAAAGTGTTATATAAATCCAAGGTCCTCAAGAGATAATGTCAACATAGTCAATTTCTTCTTTAAAAAAAACTTTTTTTTTCGAGTTATGGGTATTTATTTATATCTCTCCCCAACCTCCCTAACATAAACCTTAATAATGGACTTGATTAGATTTACTTGAAATTTTTCTCAAGGTTTGAATGCCTTGTTTGTTTATCATAAGCACTAGAATATAAATATAAATAAAAAATCCATATGAGCTTATTTAGAAAGGATTTTATTACCTTTTGAAAAACTTTCAAAACTATTTTTGGTATAACTTCCCACCAAACTAGGTTTCAATGGCTACCTTTGTGAATAACCTTAGCAAATGTTGAGTTAGTAAAATAATTTTTCAACCCATGTTCATCCATTTTAAGGCACTCTCAAGTCTGAGAAAAAGTGGGAGTGGCCCCTTATAACAAACACATGAAAACTAAGTTTTCCAGCAGCCCCTTAGGGCCATCACATGAAAATTAAGTTTTTAGAAAAGAAAGTTAGGAAAAAAAATATTGGTAATAAAAGTGAACGTTACCAAACCATCAAAACCTAATAAAATTAACTATTTATATTCTTTTTGTTGCTTAAATGATATTTGAGCGAGTTCATTTTAGCAACCATCAAATTCCATTGATATATCTAGAAACAATATAATCACCCCCATCACTTTGTTCACATGTTATGAACAACCTATACAATTATTTAGTGTATTGATATACCATCATTTCCTTTTGCTTCATGTTTTTCAACTTTTTAGACAGATTCAACAAAAAGTCCACAGGAAGACTTATATTAAACAATAGCCATGAGAGCATAATATATAATGTTTCTTCAATCTGAGAACGAATTTGATTTAGACAAGTAGTAATGTTTCTCCACAAGTAGAAATGATTTATAAATTAGGATTGCTTCTCTTATTTATATGAGAGATCAAGAACCATCCTTATTCATTGGTAGCTCCAAAAACATAAAAAATGCCTTCATCTCTCACGAGCCCTAGATAGCAATGAACAATAAAATGAATAAAATGAATTTCATACCAAAAAACGGTAAAATCTACAAGGGTTTGGTTTTGACCTCTTTAGGACACAAAAAAATGATGTAAATAAGGCCAAAATTGAGGCAGATCTAGGACTTAATCTTTTCATATAAGTTTGTCAATGTTTTACTCAATAATTCAGCTCTCAAATATGTTTTAGTACTCTTCTTTATTGCATGTTTTAGTTCCATTTGAGGAATCCACCAATAGTACATTTTGAATCAAGGTGTTTCATCCAATAGTAAGGTTTCTTCATATTTTTTGGAGCTTTGAATTGAAAGTGCATACCTTTCTTCCTTGCTCTTTGTTTTCTAATAAACTAGTATTATTGTGGAATTTTACTTAATTTTTCATTTACTTATGTACAGAAATAGATGGATATTTTTTTATAAAATTGTTACCGGTGAATAGAAATTTATCATTGGCATGGTCATATGTTGAGAAGGTTGTACATTTGCTGAAATCTGTGCTAAAATTTTGGAAGATGAAATCGTTGAATACACTTTTTATTTTATCCAGGATATATTAACTTTAAATCCATAGCAAGAGAAAAAATGGAAAGTTTATACAACATTTTTAGGCATCAAGAGGAAACTAGGCATATTTCATGTGGAAACAGAGGGTTCAAATGTAGTGGAAAGAACTCCAATCTCTGAAAACATTGAAGAGAATGTAGAGGGACCTATGCATAAACAATCAATATTTAAAAATATGTATTTTTCAATGGAACAAGCCATAGTTGTTGATCCTAGTTTATTGGCATCGTGGCATCTTGGGAAAAAAAAATGAAAAGTTTAGTGGAAGAGTTTGTCAATGAGAAACTTACTCTCAAAGTATATTCAGAAAAGGGAGAATCTAAAATAAAGATCCATTGTGAAATTTGTGGCATTGACTATAGAACATGTGATGTATCCTTGGCAGTGTGAATAACGCGCAACTTAAAAAAAAACCGTATGAAAACAAGGGCCCATCAACAACACCTTTCAATTCCAAGTGGTAGTGAAATTCCTTCATGTAACAAAGTACAACAGACAAGAGCCTAATTTTTTCAAGGTGGTGGAAGAAACACTTGCAGACTATAAGGACATGAAAAAAGTGAGAGTGGAATGTACACAATGCAATAAATGGTTTTGTTTAGTGTCGAATATGTACAAATGAAATCAAAGAAGCACATTACTACTACTACAAATGAGGCTTCACATGAGGAGATTGGGTTGAGGAGTGGCATGATCAGGAGACCCAAGAAGCCTAAAAATGATAAGTACCAACAAATTTTGACTAGGTTCTTGGTACCATCATTACCATAAATATTACATAGGGGTTCTACAAGTGCAAATCCTTCTAATTCAGGTGTGTTAATCAAAAATTTAGACTAATCTTGAATATGAGTTTGTGTATTATTTTATTTATTTATTTTATTGTGTTGTTGTCTTATTATAGCTCAATTATCTCCCTTGTTACTACAATGTTGGGGGTATTGGTATGCTAATATTGATAGAAATGGGGAGATATTGGAAACAAAGGTCCTAATGGATGATCAAAGGGGTGGAAAATTTTGGGCCATAGAGAAGCATACCAAGATCATTCTATGTTATGAGGGTATTGAATGTCGCATTGATGGTACGTATAGGCATATTGTTATCTGAGTATGAATGTTAGTTTTGTTGTGCTAATTTCATCTTCATATTTAAAAGTTATTTTGTTGATCTTATGCTTGATGTACATAAGTTTCCTTGTTGTTTATGTGTGTCAAATAGGTAAATTAGCTGAGTTTTATGAGTTAACTCAAGAGCATAAAGCATGAAATAAATATTATGAACAACAACAAAAACAAGAACATCAAACCATCACAATTGATCCATCAACACGGAGTTTTGATGAAGGAGTTCACCCCTCCTAAGCTACACCTCCTCAGTCCAAATTCCATGGCTTGGGCCTCTACATTAGCTCAAAAGTGAAAAAAATGCTATTTAAATTCACCTAAAACTCCTAAAACATGCTTCAATGAGTCCAAAATGTCCAAATCTATCAGAAATGACTCTTATTGCTCCCAATTTGGTCTTCAGCTGATCTAGGCATGGCCTTCCCTCCTGGTGGCCCTGAGCTTATTTTTTCTTCAAAGTGAAAAAAAAAACTTTTAGAAGTGCTCCTTTGCCTTTGTAACCTGTACCAATGGATTCATAACATGCCAATATACTAGGAATGACATTTCCTGATCCAAAATTGGTCGAAAATTGCTCCAGATATGCTTCATTCAATTTTCCTAGGAAATCTCCTCCAAATCTGGAGAAGACTCCAGATAAGACCGCCAAAGTTGGAAGTCCACTGAAACTGGTGGAACTGCCGAAAATCTTGCCATATTAATCTGTGTTTAATTAATTTTTAAGTTGGATTTATGGGCGGATAATCTTAAATTAATTGCACCTATGTGCGGTTTAGACTAAACAATGTTTAACCACTTTAAACACAAGATTATATTAATTAATCCGCAATTATATTTTAATCCTCCCCTCTTAATAGAAATCTGCCCTTTGGCCTTGTGGAATGGACGTATGGGGAAGGGGCTGGCCCCCTCCAAAACGCCACTGCATATACCATTTGAAAACAAGTATAAATCGTCCACATAGTCTTACAAGGACTAAGGGTGCAAGTCAATGGTAAGCCGGAGCGCTAGCCCGGGGAAGGTCCTGGGTCGACCTCGACCTCCACCCATCCGTTGTAAAATTTTGCTCCACCATATGTATGTAAAACTTTTGAATTTTTAATATAATTTAATACATGCAGACTGTGGTTTAAAAAAGATATGGCACAGACTTTGGTTTATATGATGCCCATAATATATATAGTTGCACCTTTGGAACATGTAAATAATTCGAACCTTGCACCATATAGTATGATTCGGATCATTGAATTGAAAATGCAATTCGACCTTGGATAGGGTCCACCAGAGGGGGCATGTGGCGGCCCCTGGTTGCACCATGTGTCAGCCTATGGTTGGCCTGTCCATCCATAAAAAATAAAAAAAATTGAATTCAACCTTAGGAGAAAAACTTTAAAAAAATTTCACTTTCAAACCAAAACTAGCGAATTTTGCAGTGACACTTGTCACAATGTGATTGGGAAAATTTGAAGAATATTCCCTAAATATACCCTGTATGCTGACTAGACTTCCATGTCATCAACCTATCACTGTTCTACAAATTTTTTAGTTGTTTAGGGGAAAAAACAACAAGATCTATCTTCTTCATATGGACTCCGTTTTCGACGAAACAAATTACGCTAGATTCTTGGCAATGAGCTCTTCGTCGTCATTCAGTTTCCAATCAATTCTGAGCACTTTATTTTTTGAGATTTTACATTGAGCACCTGATCATATTGATTGCTAGAGGAATTCTAAAATAGGGATCCCATTTCATTCATTGACATGCATATTTTGTAAGTTGGTTCTAGAATGTGATGACTTTAGGATGTTATTATATTGTGAATCAAGGTGCACCAATAAAAGAAGTGAACGAGATATAGGAAAAGGTAGAAGACTTGACTATTTGACTCAAAATGAACTAAAGAATGCTGCAAGGGTTACAAATGTTAACCATAGATCAACAATGCGAGCTCTTTGGTGGGAGAGGACAAAGGTTGATACACTCTCTATTAGAATGAGATCCCTAAAGGAAAATTTGTTTGAATCGATAGAAAGGAAGGATGTATTTAGGTTTTTAAAGGATGTGTGTGAGGCACATAAGCAAGGAAAATTACAAGGTAAAGATGCAATTTGAGAATTCATCAAGGATATATTTCATAACTTGATGCATGAAAAAGTAGGGAGAAGTTGTAATACATCCAAAAAATCCCTTTATGAGATGATCAAGTTATTAGGTGGTGCTAGATTACATAACTGTATTAGCTTGAATCTGGATGGTCCTTTAAGATATATGACTTTAAGGAAAGTTAGAAAGTCATTGGCACATATACTAGGGGACCACAAGCACATTGTTTAGGTAGTCAGAAAATTTTATGCTTCTTATAAAGAAAAACATGGTATAGATGGCACACTTCATGTATGTCTTGTTGAAGATGAGACAATTGTGAAAACATATGTTAGATGGGTAGGAAAAATTCATACATTGGTAGGGTTTTATGGTACAAAATAATAACATAAATTCCAATCACATTTCTTGGTGAGAGTTGGTGAGGGAGTTGTAGGCTATGATATTATAATATATTCTCTTAAGAACAAGGTTATTAGCCATTATGCACATGTTATTATTGCAAACCCTTTACATGAAAAGCTTCCTCGTTTGGTTTTGGTTGTTCATCCAACATGCAATAGGTTCATTGCAAATTTTTTTTATCAACAATGGAAAAATGTAGAATCTATGTGGAAGAAACACATGGAAAACAATTTGGGACCTATTGTTGGTGTTCCTCGGATGGGGATAACAAAAGAAGAAAACTTTTGTTGAAGGGTTATTCTTCAACATCAGGTATTTGATAACAAAATCCTTTGAAAGGGTGTAGGCTAAATGGGTTATACAATGGTTGCAATGTAACAGGATTGCATGACCAAGATTACATCCACAATGGAAAAAATCTAGTGAATCCTTTGTTTAGCGGTTGATGAAAATTGGTTTTAGGAAATGAGTACATAAGTTTGGTCATATTATAATGGTTTATCACACTTTTAAAGTGGATGATCAAAATATTAAGGGTGAAGATATAGAGAGGATGGATCGAAAAAATTTGCGTTCTGCACAAAGCATTGCTTCAAGGAATGTTCAGAGGTGTTTGAAAGAGTTGAGAAGTACACCAAGTGGAAAGTTAGAGAGGACACTAGCTACAGGGACTTATCTAATGAATTTTTGCTGATTACATTGACACATTTATGTCTCATAGTTTGAGCCCTTGGGAAAGAGTGTGAAATGCTTCACAAGTTCATCATTTCTTCATATTATGGTTATGTTGGGTACAAAAACAATATCATAGTAATGTTAACATAAATTTCATCAGCAAAGAGGCATCTGAAGATGTGAAAATTTATTTTCATTTTGCAATTTTGTTGATGATATTGTTTCGAGATCAATACTATAACTTTCCATGTGTTTTGCACCTAATTAGGTCAGATGTATATGAGAACTTCTTTAGAAAACATGGTGAGATAGTTGTAGTGGAGAGGGCTTGTGATTTCACTGTTTTTATTCATGTTGTTGGAACCCTGAATAGATTTGTTCAAGAAGAATTAAATCCCCAAGGGCTTAATTTTAATAAATCTCATAAGAAGCATGAAAACATTTGGAATAAATTACACCAAGAAACAATGCAAAACATTGACATATTTTCGCGGTATGATTCAATATCCACAGACACTAAAATTGTAGAATCCCTTAAGATTGGATTGAATGATCCACAAGAAATTTTTCAACCCTTGGAATGCAACTGAAAATTACACTCAATCTTCTTGGTGAGTTAAACCATGGATAGAGGATCAAAATTATCCAACATTCCAAATTGTGGATGAAGTAGTTCATGATTCTCCATCGATTTGTTCCAAATCTATATTCCAATCTTCCTCTTCATTGGTACACAATTAAAGTGAATTGCAAATAATGGAAAGTGAGTGGAGACGTGAGTTGGGTGAAATATTAGATTTCATTGATGAAAATGTAAGCAAATATATAAAACTAGTGGTGGATCTCAATAATAAGGATATGTTCAAAGTATGTTTGGTTAGTTAGTTGAATGGAAATATGACATTATCCAAAGATAGTTTGATGAAAGTGAGAAATGGGGTCTACTTTAGGCGAGATGGTAAGGCTCCACAAAAGGGTATTTCAATTATCTTTGGAATTGGATCATATTGTGGGGTGTTTTTTGAAAGAAACTCAAATCCCCCCATTGAATGTACTGCAAGAAAAGATGTTCCTCGAAGTACAAAACAAGGTGTTTCTTGTGGAACATGGTACATTGGAAGGGTTCAAAGAATAAGGAAGAAGCATGGTAATAGGGTGTTTGATTACCATAATGACATTGACCTTTTGGATAGAGTAGAAGGCATTGAGCTTCAATTATGTTGGTATAGTAGAATAAAGGCGCGACGCATGTATAAGTATGATTTGACAGATCATGATTTTGTACAACCTGAATCTGTTATAACAATCGAAAACTTATCATACAATGCTAGGAATGATAGATACAAATTATAAGAAAGTTATTACAATTTTTTTTCATATTTTGTGAAAAAATTGAACAAGGTTAATTTTCAAAACATTATACTTTCACTTTCCTTATGTATTTCCATATGTTGGATCATTTATAAATAATTGTTGGTTGTACTTTTGTTGATTTGTTTGTATGAATTTGATTTTAACTTTGTACTTTTTGACTTCAAGTCTAGTGAATAGTTCAAATGTTGAATGTTCGAGATAACTCAACCTTTTTTTGCTACATGCTTTTTGGTGTAAGTTTCTTTCACTAGCCATTCATATTTTTGTAGTTGTGTTTCATTCAAACATTAATTTGGTATTTACTCCATAAAAACAATATAGATACATACCCATATAATTATATATATCCATTACCTCAACACATATATAAAATTTGGAGATAAGGATTTCCCTTATGTCAACACTTGTGTTGGACTCCTTCTATTGTGATTCCTCTGAAGTTGTTCCATTTTATCATGAAAAGAAAGAAGAGTTGGTTCCTTTTTCATGAATATGTTTCCTTTGGTTCTTTCCTTTCAATATTATGTCTGTAACACAAATATTTTGTTGATTGCAGGTTTTATTTTCAATCTACTCCTTGTTGACTGATCCAAACCATGATGATTTTCTTGTGCTCGAGATTTCTCACATGTATAAGAACAACAAGCCCAACTGCAATAAAATGGACCCAAAAGTATGCAATTAGACCCAAAAGTATGCAACATGTTAGATATGTTAGAATTAACTAGAAGAAACTTGTTACCTATAAAACTTCAACCCCGCCTGAATTTTCTTTAAGGACATGGTTATAAAACTAGCCTCTTGTATGAAATGTTATTCCAAGCTTTGTTTCCACAAATTTGCTCAGAATGGTTACCTAGGACGAGTATTAGGAGTTATGTTATTTTTTGGAAGTGGATATTCATTTTTAAGGATGGCGATCAATAATTGGTGCTCTTACTTGTTCCATTATGTAAAGAGATGGGAATTATTCGCATTTCTGACTTTACTAGCTTTAAGTTTTGCATGTAAGGATTTTATGCAATTATATTTTGTGACCTTAATCTATCAGATATTTAGACTTAGATGTTGTTTTTAGTAATTTGGAACTTTATCTATGTTAATATATCTTGCTTGGATGAGTATTTACTTTTTTGGTATTACTTGGTGAAAGTCTCAAATGGTTTTTTGTTGATGGTACCAATTTATGCAATATTTTGAGAGGCAATTAATGGTTTCTCTCTCAATAATTGATACTTTGATTATTGTCAATCTAATGGTAATTATATATGGATTTTTCTCTACATTGTACTAGCATATTTGCTTAATAATTTTCCAACGGAGTATCCATAGCAATAGCCATCTTTATGTGGTGCCTATGGGAAAAATATGTAAATGATATTTTTGTGTTATTTTTGAGTGAAGTTATGAATCTTAATTGAAATTTAGTATGACAAAGATGGCCCAACAATATGAACTATTTATTATCCAAAAAAAATCGTAAATGCCAACCTATTATTTATACCAATAAAAAGACACGAAAAAGATAGGAATAAATGTCTTTAATCTGGTTCTTTTCAGGATGCTTATTACAATTTTGTTCCATTATATTTTAGTGATTTTTAATTGTGATGTGAATAATGTTATATATCTTAAAATATGTAAGTTGGTACTGCAAACATCCATACTTTACTTTATTATATGTGGTATTTCGAGAGATTTTCTTGTGGCTTTGGGTCCTTGTATACAATTTTTTTATCATGTCAGTGGCATCTATTTAGAAGTGTCTCATTGTCTTTGGATGTTGGATTATTTTATTATTTGCTGATATGTTTCTTAAAATTTAGTAGAATTCTCATAAGACAGATACTAATCTAATCCAAAGAGGTCTTTGGTTTTTGTACACCACACTCTACTCTTAACCACAATCCATACATTAAAACAAGAATAGGGGAGCAAGGAGAAATTTGAAAAGGTATTCTATTACATAAGCAAGGGTAAAATGTGGCTTGACGTTGGGGTATTTACACCTAACATGGAAAAATTTGAAAATGTGCCCTATTTCACAGGTGAGCAACGTGGTTTGACTGAATCGAGACTTCACATGGTCAATCAATTGGGAATTCCTCCTGGTGAAGATGAGATCATAACACTAGCAAGGCATAACATAGTCAAAGGAGGTTTAAGGATCATCACATTGAAAGTTTGAGTTACAAAGAAAGATATGATTGTTGAATTTTGATTTAAATATTTGGATAAATTTTAACAAACTCCCTTCTAGATTTCACATAAAATTAATTAAAAAAATTCAAAAAAAACAAAAATGAAAAACAATAAATTAGTAAATGTATCATAACATAAACCGTGCCTTAAAATTACATTATTATTATTATTTATTTGTTTTAAATATTAATTTTACTATTTGTCTCATGAATACACATTCATCCTTGTCAGAAAAGAAGCCTTGAACTTAACTTGACAAAGAACACAAATTTTTAATTAATTCCCCGAAAGTGTCCATGTTTATGAGATGGATATTTCATAGTCACATCATCTACAGATCGACATTAGAGAAATATTCCACATTGAAGAAGGAATAATCCATGCTATATGATTGAAGAAGGGAGGGTAATAATTGAAGGTTGAGCGTAAATTCCAGTAGGGTATTCTCTATGTGAATGCCATTTTTCATTATAATTTGATAGAGTTTTCATTTTTATATGTTGTTGGAGAGCTTTTGCATGGGTTTGTAAGTGAACTAGGAAAATCACAACATAAAATAGTTAATCAAACACACATGCTTATGAATACGACACAATTATTTAACTTTACAACTTGGACCACATTAGAAATTTTTTTTGGTAAATAAAAGAAAATATTTATCTTATTGATAATTTACAAAGGAGCACATCACATTATTGTAGAAACTAGACAATATTTTATCTAGTTTAGTTTCCTATACCATAGTTTGTATATACTAGAAAATTATTACACAAATTCAGAAGAAGAAAAAAAATAATGACTTGTAGTAGAGAAGAAACACATATAATTTTCAAAAGGCAGTTGGAATCATCCAAAAAATTTATTAAATCTCCAAGAAAATGTTGATACATTACACTAGTATTTCTCTTTGAAGCCAAAATTCGGAACCCAAAAATGGTTCCTCTATGTCTTTTTAAAGAAACATTACATTGAGGACAGTTACACAAATTGTTAATTGTCAACAACTGATTTCAAACTATTTTCAAACTATCTTTGGTTCTACTCGATCCTTATGAGGAATAAAAAATTAAACTTAGAAATTAAAGTGTTTTGACTTGAAATTACAAAATATAATATCTTTTTCCAAAATAAAATATATGCTTTGTCTTCATTGGATCACTTGGGATCGTTGTGCATGCTCGCTTGGGGAAGCTCCAGGTTCCACTCCTTTTGTTGGTGATATTAAATCTAGGCATTTCTTCCACACTGCCATGTTAGAATTTGGACACTTGATCAATCTGTCATAGGCCATATTGAAATTTTTTATTCTATTGTAGGTTGGATTTTCAATTAAGAGATTCTTAACTAACCATAATAATTGAAAATCTCTCTGCAAGTGATTCACAATTGTTGACCCTTTTAAAATTATTTTTTTTTCATGGGAAGCATTGATTTTAATTTTTTCTTCCATTAATAAAGTTTCATAGGTCTCCCACAGAAGAATATTTCCTTGTTGGTACCAACACGAAGGTAATCCTCCTTAGACTCTCTTGTCAAAGTTTGAATTAAAGGCCAACATTGATTTCTTGATCTCTCCCACTCTGGTTTTTGCATTTTTCTGCAGATATTCTTTGCACCATCTTATTTATTTCTAAAAAAATGGGTGTTTTGTCTTGAATATCCATTTCTCTCAACTCTAGAGCAGTCTTAGCATTCATAAAATAAATCATCCTTTTTTCCAACTGTGCACTTTGTTGTAACTTATCTTTATTGGAAAAAATAACCATTTGTAGATCCCTTACCATTATTTTCTCTTCTATCATGACCAACATATGATCCCAAATTACCTTTATATGTTGGATGATATCATTCCAAATATTTTCTCTTGTTTGAATAGGAGACATGTTACCTATTTTTTCTTTTTATTCCTTATTTTCATCACAGGTTGTTAGGTAATTTTTGTGGTACTGTGATGCATTTTCTTTAGCCATGTTCAACTATCTCTCGTTATGCTTCAATTTCTAATTAGTATCATCCAAATTATTTTGTATTTTACTTAACTCATCCTATGAAATATTTAATTTAGTCATCACCCTAGTGAGCTTATTAGTAGGGTCCTCAGAGCTTGGTTGCACTATAATTGTGCAAACATGTGCATTTATCTTCTGTTGTAGTTGTGCATTGAGTTCCTTCAGATTTGCCACCTCCTTATTTCTTTCTAGAAGTTAATGAGTTATAAGTTATTTTTCCTTTTCGATTTGAGCTACTTCTGGAGGCAAGACATGCTCAGTAGTAGGAAATTTCATCTTTTTTCTTAACAATTGGATCTCAAATTCCGCTCCTTGTAAAAGTTTTTGGAAATTTATTTTTTCCTCTAGATTCACCCCAAGCTTTCTAATTAACTTTGTAAACTCTTCATTTGGAGTGTGTAGAGATCATGATTTAGCATTTTCTAATTTCAAATGACCAATTAATTTCCTCAGCACAGCCTTTGTCTTACTTGATACTAATGAATTTTTACTGAGATCGTTATAAATCAACTCTCCAGTTTTCCTGTGCCGATTTATCTTGTCAGGAAAATGTATATATTTTATATTCACTGATAAACTAATTGTCATGAAATTAGCTCCAGAAGTAATTGATTGTGTATTAGGGTGTGTAAGTGAGAATTTCAACTAACTCCTCTCCAAATCCATAGCTAAATGGAGTCTGGTTTGATAACCAGGAATACACTATGCCCCCAACTGGGTAGCAACATTAGTCTTAATTTTCTGGTTCCTTTCCTCAATTTATTCATATGGATCTTTCAAATATTATAAAGATGCATGTTATTCTCCTTCAAGAATGGGGGATGAGGGTGCACATTTAGCTCCTCCTATTTGCAATTGAAACCCAATTTTAGTGGAAGGATTTTCCTTGAAATATTCAGTTTTTGTTCCTCCTTTCTACACATTTTGCTGCTTATTTCCTTGGGAACTTTCTCCTTATATGTCCATAATGTCTATTCCTCTTTTTAGCCCTTTTTAGAAGGAAGCAGAGTTTCAAATTCCATACTACTTGAAATTTGGACTGCGCCTCCATTTGCTAATCTCTCCCATTCAAGTTTTGGTTCATGAAAATAAGGAGCGTAAGAATTTTCTATTCTCCTCTTAGAAATGATCTGATGAGGATCATAAGACCACTTCTATCCTAGCTGAAAATTCATACTCTATAATAGTTTTTCTACCTCCTCATATGTCTACCTGTTATTGACAATGAAAGGCCCAATAGTCCTAGGTAATTTGAATAAATATCCTTTTTTGGCTGGGGAAAAATGCACTTAATCAACATTTAGGCTATGCTTAATGAATTCCAATGCAAGTATTCTCATAAACATTGGCAGTCTGTATGGACGAATCTTTGTACCATATAATCTAATCTCCATGTAATCCTCAAATGGAAACCAATCTCCAACCTTTAAATATATACTCATTTGAAACAAAGACTCAGCTTTTATATGGTGGTGGGACATTTTCATGCGACCGATGAGTTAAAGAGAGAAAAGTTCTCAAAATCGATTTCGTCGGTAGTATCGGGACCCATGCACACAGGGAACTCGACATCACAACATAATCGACTGTTATGCTAGGGGGTTCCCAACACTAAAATTATATTCTCTCTCTCTTTTTTTAATAAAATTACACAAAACAATCCCAATGACATTTTGGTATTTATTTGCATTTTTACTTTTTTTTGGCGTATATGATTTTTAATATTTGAATAAGAATGAAAGCAAGCTACAAAAATATAGATAAATTATATGTCATTTTGTATACATGCACATAATCAATCTTCCTAAAACATGGTTTATCTTTGTGTGCCTTAGACCATTAAATTCCACAAGTCATCATGAGATGTGCTTGAGTGTGGTTTGAGTAATTGCATTGTGGGAGAACTAATATGCATCTACAATGTATATCTAAAGAAAAATTATGTATTGTAGATACTTGTAGAATTCACGTGTGATCATAATAGAGGCACAATAGAGGCATCATGTCACTCACATGTCACTATACTAGGGATATAAATATAAAGGGGTATAAAAAATGTTAATGAAAATATGGATACCTACAATATCTAGTGAAAGTAGGGGTTTCTAATTTGGGAAGATGTATTGGGTTCGTATTGGTAGGGGGTTAAATAAAGTGATTTTTAGAGGTATTTTCAATATTTAGTAAAATTAAGGGTATTTTTTAGTATGACATGAACACATGTGCTATAATCCTCGGTGACATGAACCCATGCTTCACTACTAAACACACAAAATAACCTTACTTTTGGTTTAATTTTATTCCATTCTTCTTCCAATTGTATTTCTTTAAAAACATTTGTTAGGGTGCAATTAACTATGTTGTTTTCACAATTAATGGATTCTCCCAAAAACTGATGAATTAATCCCTTATATTGGGTCATACAATTTACCATTTCCTTTAATGTGTGGTTATTTCTCTCATTGAAACCATTATGTTGTGGTGCATGAGGAATAAAATGTCGCATTTAAATTCCTTATGTGATTCCATAAGTTGTAAATTTGTTGTTAACATAGTTCCCTCCATTATCTATTCTTAGTTTCTAAATTTGATGTCCATATTGTTTTTCCACAAGGCCTTTGTAAGCCAAATATATTCCAAAAATTCACTCTTAAATTTTCAAGAATAAATCCATGTATGTCTACATAAGTCATCAATGAAAATTAAGAAATATTTCAACCTAGATAAATAAGTAGAAGGATAAATATTTTAACCTAGAGGAAAAACAAAAGGAAGCAGACCATGAAAACCACTATGAATAAGATTCAAGGGGTCAAAGTCTGTCAATGGGAATTCTTATCAAAATTGTCCCAATGATGCTTTTCGAGAAACAACTAGGAAAAATATCATCTCTGCAACAAATGAGAAGAAGTCTATTCATTGTATTTTTATTACATAGTTACAGTTGAAATGAACAATAGTTTAGACCACAAAATCACTCATGCCAAATTGTGTTCAAGTCATCATTATGAGAAATAAAAGTTAATGTAAGAGAGTATGGCCCAAAGTTTTCAAATTTGTACAACTTAGTAATATCATCAACAATTCCAATTGCTAGGAAATTCTTAGGATCTTTTAAATTCTTGAGTAAAACTCAATAAGGTGAAATTTCTAATATCATACCTTCACCTAAATGAGTGAATTGATACAATTATAGAATATTGTGGGGGTTTCCCTTGCATAAGGATGACATGCACAAATCAATAAATGGTATAAATATTGAATCAGTTTAGTATAGAGTTGATATAGGTAGGGAGTGATCGCATTCATGCTTTGTTCTAGGTTTAACTCTGATTTTGTTCCTGACATTGTCGACAACCATAAGCATGAACTTTGTGTCAAGGGGAGGCCATGGAGCACATCTGTAGAAACCAATATCATTTTGTATGACTTTCGATGGGAGATCAAGATCTTGTTTGTGGTGGAATGGTTGAATCTTCGTCCTAGTGTTGAACAAATGTAGCAATAAAGCCTCAATTTTACTTTAGCCTTAGTCAAATTGAGTAAATCGAATTTCCACATTAGCAAGAAAACTTGGAGGTAGTTAACTAGTGTGACATGGATCTTGTCTCTCTGTTAGATTAATATATTTGAGTTAGTGGGCTTGGATTTCATTCATGCATGTGTGATTTCTAAATTTTATTAATCCAATCCATTTATTTTCAGTTGTATTTAGTTAAATGACCTCTAACTATTAATAGAGTCAGTTGATGGTTAGTTGTGCAGTGGGACAACAATATAATTCATAGATATTTCAGTTAACTAATCAATCAACCAAAAATAGCTAATGCATGAATGGAATTCAGATTTCTCAGTTGAAGTGGAGATGAAAACGAAGTGTAACATGAGTTGTATACTTGTTTGAGTGTACAAGTGTTGCATGAGGTCAAGAGATCAATCCTTGAGATTTTTTCACTCAATTAGGAGGGAATTCCTATATTTTAGGGGCTAATTTTCCTTAGTATTTGCACAAGGAAATACGAGGCTAAGTGAGTAAATAATTGTCTATGTGTTGGCTAGAGTTTCTCATTCAATAAAGAGAACATTTATTCTTTTACAGGTTGAGCTCAAAGGTGGATCTATCAATTGTAATAGTTTCTATATTCAATTGATTAATGGAAATAGGCTTGAGAGAATTTTCTTAGTTCGGTTCCTCTATAAATCATTGTGTACTTATGCTTTTCCTTGTTTCATGTCTATGCATGTTGTTCTAAATTGTGATTTCCACGCCACAGATCAGTATAGTAGAATTGTGTCTCTTGTTTTTCAGTTTGAATTATTGAGAATCCACAATTTCTATCAAAATTATACATGGTATTAGAGCCTTAAAATCACATTAGAACTAGTATTTTGAATTTTCGTCTCAGGAATTTTGATTTTGCAGCTTCGGTGTAGTAGTTTTATTCAGGATCGGGAGGATGTCTTTCAACATGCTAATATTGGAGTATGCCATGGAGGATAGCTAGAATTTCATAGTCTGGAAGGATCAGATGGAAGAAGTGTTTGATGATAATGGTTTGTTAGAATATATTAAAACTGATATTGTAAAACCCCAGTAGTTGGATGAAGAGGAATTAGCCCAATGGAAGAAGGATGTTGCAAACTCCAAGATAATTCTTTTGGAAGGTGTGAGAGACCATGTGGTATTAAATCTCCATGGAAAATAAACACCATTTGATATGTTGAAGACAATGACTGAGTTGTTCAAAAATAGCAGTGAACATATAAAATTGGCCCTGAAGGACAAACTTCGAAACATAAGGATGCAAAAGAATGATACCATTCCGCAATATCTCTCCAGATTGACTCAAATTTGTGATGAGCTTGTAGGGTTGGGGTGAATGTGGCAGAAGATGACCTAGTGAGCCTAACTCTTCTAGGCCTTCCAAAATATTGGCACAACTACTAGGACTCTGTGAATGGAAGGGATAAATTATTGAATTGGGAAAGGTTGTGGTTTGATTTGGTTCAATAAGAGTTCAGGAGAAATACCAGATATGGAACTTCATCAAGAGCAAAGGATGAAGAAAATTTTTCCTTGATTGGAAAGGGGAATAAGGGAAAAAGATAGAAGAACCCAAGAAAACTTGAATCCACCCAAAATAATATCAAGAATAAATACTTGAGCAAGATAAAAAAATTCCACTACCACGAATTTGGGAATTATGCAACAAAATGTTCACACAATAATTCTACCAAGAAGCCTTCAGGAGGAGAAGGAGGTGAAGCATTGGCTTAACAATTCGAATTATAATTCACTCTAATAGCATGCATGGCCAACATGATATTGGGGAGTGTGTGGTACCTTGATTTTGGTGCCTTGTTCCATATGACAAGGTGCAAGGATTTTTTTAGAGCCTGGAGGAGAAGCATCTCTAGATGGATATCGAAATGGGGGATGATGGGAGGTATATTGCTATAGGAATTGGTATTGTAACCTTTGAGAGGGAGAAATCCTCTCCTCTTTGCCTCAAATACGTTGTGTTTGTACTTGGGTTGAAGAAGAACCTAATATTTGTAGCAGTATTAGAGGATCATATCTATGATGTTATTTTCAGTAAAGGGAAATCCTTTCTGAGACACATAACTACCTATAAAGTGAAGCCAATAAGGGTTTGAGTGAATAACATATACAGATTTGAGGTGGAAGATTGCACTTCATTGTGAAATAAGGCTAAAAAAGTGCAGAGTCCAGATATTGGAGAACTATGACATAGGATATTGAGTGATTCTACACCATGGTGCTTTAAAAATCATGCAACAAATAACCACTAGTATCCCTAAATGCTCCCTTGACTAGCAGGATGTTTGCAAGGGTTACACATTGGGGAAATATGTCAAATCCACTTTCCATGACCGAGACAACATAGCAGATGGAATCTTGGAGTGAGTCCACTTTGATATTTGTGGACCCTTTTCTACAACCTCCACAACAAAACATAAGTACTATGCTATTTTTATTGATGATTTATCTAGAAAAAATTGGATCTTATTCATGTGGAAGAAGGCTCTTAGGAGCAATAATGGAGGTGAATTTATTTTGCATGCCTTAAAGTATTTATGTTCCAAAGAAGGTATTTGAAGAGAACTGATAGCACCCCATAACCCATAACAGAATGGGGTAGCTGAAAGGAAGAACATAAGAATAGTGGGAGCAACAAGGGTCATGTTTCATGATCAGGGGCTACCATTACATATATGGGAAAAATCATGCAACACCACTTGTAGAAATTAGTATACAATAAGCATGCATACATATAGATTCCCTTGATCTCACAATATTTAACTTCTTGAAAAATACAGAATCATTCCATTGTTAATCTTTTGCGAAGAATTAATTGCAAACACATGTGAAGCATAAATAAAAACAATCACACATAACACAGTTGTTTAACAGGAAAGCTTGAAGCTGAAAACCCCAACTATCATATATTATGTATCATGGAGATCATGTAACAATCTCATACAAAGCTTAGTACATCAAGCTCTTAGTACAATCAGTCGTCACACACTAACATAGAAGAAATATGCAAATCCATGCACCGATCTCTGCCCTCCTGTTAGCCTGGCTCCACTGCACAATCCCTGCTGAAGAATAGCTCTGAATGAATTCGAATTACCCTTGCCTTGACTGTGAAATCCTCATTGGAAACTCCAATGTGTGTGTGGCGCACTCAATGCATCACTATAGTCACAACAAATAGTCCATCTTTCCCTTTCACCTATCTCTCCACTGGGTCTCTACTGGAACTGACATGCACTGTAGTTAACTGTTGTATTGTTTAGTTGATTAAAGAGTTATTATTTGCGAATTAATCAACTAATTAATTCTTCCACTCTCACTAGTGTATCATTCAATTAGACTAGATACAACTAGCTCAACTAAGTCTAATTGAGTTAAAATGAATACAACTCCATGAACTACTCTTCCAACTCTGTCATAACTTTTCCACTTCAGTTCTAACTAAGTCCTCCATGCATGAACCACCATTAAACCCTAGGAATTGCGTAATTCCTTCAACCCACTGATTTTCCAAATCTATGCACTGAAATTAAGTGCTCCAAGAGAATAAGTTACTATTTATTGTCGGATTATTGTTAAGAGCTAATAATAATCGACACTTCCATTTTTAGATCGACGATCTATAAATAGACTTCGCCCAATATTCCAAAAATAGAATTTCATATATTTTTCCAACTTGACCAACCATCCACAAATAGCATCCTATAACTTTTGAAATATGATCATCATGTCTAAAAATAGACATAGTCTAAAAATAGACTTGCGCCAAAAATAGCCTGCGGGCCCACTTAGTGAAGGCGACTCTTTTCACTAAGCTCATCATCTTGTTGAATCTCAACACTCCCTCTCAACTATATAGGGATTATCTTTCACCCCGACCTTGCCGCTATGGTATTCGAATTTGCTCCTGGTGAGCGCCTTCGTCAGAATATCTGCATCCTGATCTTTTGTAGGAATGTACTGAAGCAACATGATCTTCCGCTGCACACAATATTTGATATGATGATACCGGATATCAATATGTTTAGATCTATCATGAAAAACATGATTAATCAAGAGTTTAATGCAACTATGATTATCACAATGTATCATTGTAGGACCTAAATGTGAACCGAACAAACCAACCAAGATCTTCCTCATCCAGATAGCCTCACATGCAGCTTGACTTGCTACCATGTATTCTGCTTCCGTTGAACTGAGTGCCATAGATCTTTATTTCTTGTTGTACCAAGAAACTATCGTAGATCCGATATTGAAAATCCCTCCTGATGTGCTCTTTCTATATGTTGGGATGCTTGCCCAATCTGCATCTGTGAAGCCATGCAACTTCACCTCATCCATCTGTCTGTACCATAAACCATACTTAGATGTGCCCCTGAGATACCTTAGGACATGCTTTCCTGCCTTCCAAAATAGCTTGGTAGGCTTAACCATTGCTTGTGAAATTTGGTTCACTGCATAGCATATGTCGGTCTTGTATTGACTAAATACATGAGCGAAGCCACCAACTGCCGATAAATAGTGACATCCACTACCTCTGCCGATGTAGCATCCTTTTTCCTCAAATTTCCTGGAAGAGGAGTTTCGATAGGCTTGCAGCCTTGCATGTGAAAATTCTCCAGTATCTCCCGGGCATACTTGCCTTGAGACACAAACAATTCACCTTCCTACTGCCATATTTCCAATCCAAGGAAATAATGAAGGAGGCCCAAATCCTTCATCTCAAACTCCTTTGCAAGATCTGCCTTGCATGAATGTATCAACTGCTCATCACCTGTTAGTATTAAATCATCAACATAAAGAAAAATGATTAAAAGCTTACCCTCCACCACAATTTGGTACAGGTTTGCATTCACCTCACTCTTGGTGAAGCCAAGTCCAGTGAAATAGATGTCGATCCGTGTGTACCAAGCACAAGGTTCTTGCTTCAGCCCATACAACGCTCTTTTGAGTCTGCACACATGCGACTCGCTGATGTAGATCTCAAATCCTTCCGGCTGCTCAATGTACACCTCTTCTTCACTGAACCCATTAAGGAACATAGTCTTCACATCCATCTGATGAATGTGCCAACCCATCTACGCTGAGAGAGCAAGGATGGTCCGTATGGAAGAATACCATGCGACAAGTGAAAAGGTTTCTTCATAGTCAATCCCCTTAATCTGTGAGAAGCCCCGAGCAACAAATCTTGCCTTATACTTCTCGACGCTCCCATCAGTAGCTTGCTTTACCTTGTAGATCCATCTTAATCCTACAACTAATTTTCCCACCGGCCTTGGAACAATCTCCCAAGCACTGTTTCTGACAATGGAGTCATATTCCTCCACCATGGCATCTACCCATGTGGGCTCCAACACTTCTTCTTCAAAATAAGATAGCTCTGTCATGATACACTTGCTCATAAGAGCCATGTATCCAGTAAATCGGTCAGGTGACTGTCTCTGTCTGCACTATGATGTATCTAGCTCTACATTCCTGTGCCACATTTAGCTTCGCCAAACCTTCGTGGGTCCGTCGCTCTTGTCTAATGTTTGGTTCTGCATTAGTGGACTCCTCCACTCCATGAATCTCCTCCTGTGGCTGATCCACATCCAGAGGCTCATCTTTGGGAACAAGAAGTTCCTCCTTTGCATGAAATTGTAGCTCCCTCTCAAGCGACAAATTCATGGCTTTCACCTCATTTAATTTTATATCCCGTCGCACCATAGTAATCCGACTATCTGGAAAATACACACGATAATTATGGGGTGTTTCTATGTACCCCAAAAATATCCCAACTTCTGCAATCGGCTCCAGCTTCTTCCTGGCGTCCTTTGTCACATGAATGTAAACAGATGAGCCAAAAATCTTCAAATGAGAGCTATCAAAGTTTACCAAGAAATCTCTTCAAAAATTGCACCACATCAAGAGTGACAATGGTTTTGCACACAAACTCAGTTGTTGCATGCTCTACAAGTGCATTGGTAGCCTCTCGGTCATGCAAAGATCGTCAGGCAACACCCGTGATCATTTTGTTCTTCCTCTCTCGCGAATTTAGCCCGTCGGTGGGTTATGAGGCGCTATGAGTTCTCTTCGAATTCCTTCTTTGCTACAGAAGTCTTTGAATTCGCCCGAGATGTATTCACCACCATTATTGCTCCGTAGAGCTTTCACTTGCTTCCCCGACTCATTCTCCACCAATGCCTTGAACTCACAGAAGTTTGAGAACGTTTCACTCTTCTTCTGCATGAATAAGATCCAACATCTACGAGAATAATCATCAAAAAATATAACATAATACCCGTGTTTTACTGTTGAAGCAACCGAGAAAGGTCCACACATGTCTGTGTGAATTCTCTCTAGGGTCACCGAAGCACGGTTCTCCTTCTCATGAAAGGTGGTCTTCACAAACTTACCCATAGTACATCCCTTGCACTGATCTAATTGCACAAGAGTACCCTTGGGAATTCCAGTAGAAAATTGCTGCAAAATTTTCAAAGCACCATGGTGAAGATGGCCCAATCTCCCGTGCCATAATTCGCCCTCATCCTGGCCCACCACTTCTTCTGCTTTGCCTACCATTACAACGCAACTATCTACCTCGAGCTTGTAGAGATTCTTAATTCTAACCCCTATCTTCTTGGTTTGACCCGTTGTTTTATGTCGAAGGAAGGCTTTTCCCTCACTGAAAACAACATCATAACCTCTGTCTTCCAGCATTGCGACTGAGACCAAGTTCTTCTTCAGACCTGGAACATGCATAACATTCTTCAACAAGAATGGATTACCGGACTCCCTCTCAAAGGTAATGGTCCCAATTCCAGTCACACTGTATCGACCATCGTCGCCCATCTCTATATGCATCTGGAGGTCCTTCTCCTCCAAGTCACTAAACAACTCCTTGTCTCCTGTGATATGGAAAGATGCACCACTATCAAGATCCCACACCGATTCCATACAACTTGAAACCAAGCATGTGATAAAAGAAAAATAAAGTTAAAAATTGTGAGGCTAAGGCCTCTCTAGCTACATCTCCAACAACCTTCTTGTTCTTCTTCTTCTGTGGGCATTTAGTGGCGAAATGCCCATGTTCGTGACAGTGAAAACACTTCAATTTGGACAAATCCTGCTTCTTTCCTTTAGCTTCGTATTTTGAAGGAAATTTCTTCCCCTTCCCTTTCCTTGCTTTGGAAGCCAAAGCGCAATTCTCTTCATCTTCATTCTTTGATGAAGAGCCATCCTTGGTACCCCGCCTTATCTCCTCCTGCACAATATCCGACCAAAGTCGCTCCCATCCTGGCAGTTTCTCCCGTCCATTGACAGAGTCTTCGCAGCTATGCCAAATCTTCGGAAGCCCAAGGAGAGCCAAGCTCACCAAGTCTTCATCATCAACAGTAATCCCCACACTTCCCAGTTCATTCCTACAGTGGACAAACTTTGTGAGATATTTTGGAATACTGTCGCCCTTCTCCATTTTTATTTTTTCGAGCTTGTCTTTCAACGCCAACTTCCCCTGGTTGCTTCTGCTTTGGAAAAAACCTGTCAAAGCCTTCCACATTAAAAATGGAGTGGTTTTCCCGTGAAGGCTGGACACAATATGATCCTTCACACCTTCCAACATAATTCTTCTTGTCTTTGCTACCTTCTTTTTCCATGCGTCAAGTAATGCAACATCGCTAGATCCCGGCTTAGGAACATCGCTATCAATGAACTCCTTCAGTCCATTATCTTCCAGCACCACCTCCATCCTATGCTTCTAGGCTATGTAATTCAAGCTCCCATCAAGGGAATACTCCAATCACAACCCATTGAAATATATTTCAATGTATACTCAACTTCTGCACCAAGAATCTTCTGTAGAAAATTCGAATTTCCCACCAGCACAAACTCAACAATTCTTCACAATTGCAGTCTTCAAGAGTTAATACTGCTCTGATACCATGTAGAAACTAGTATACAATAAGCATGCATACATATAGATTCCCCTGATCTCACAATATTTAACTTCTTGAAAAATACAGAATCATTCCACTGTTAATCTTTTGCCGAGAATTAATTGCAAACACATGTGAAGCATAAATAAAAACAAACGCACATAACACAGTTGTTTAACGGGAAATCCTGAAGCTGAAAACCCCAACTATCATATATTATGTATCATGGAGATCATATAACAATCTCATACAAATATTAGTACATCAAGCTCTCAGTACAATCAATCATCACACAGTAACATAGAAGAAATCTGCAAATCCATGCACTGATCTCTGCTCTCCTGCTAGCCTGCCTCCACTGTGAAATCCCTGCTGAAGAATAGCTCTGAATGAATTTGAATTACCCTTGCCTTGAATGCGCAATCCTCATTGGCAACTCCAATGTGTGTGTGGTGCAATCAATGCATCACTATAGTCACAACAGATAGTCCATCTTTCCCTTTCACCTATCTCTCCACTGGGTCTCCACTGGGACTGACATGCACTGTAGTTAAATGTTGTATTTTTCAGTTGATTAATGAGTTATTATTTGTGAATTAATTAACTAATTAATTCACTCCACTCTCACTAGTGTATCATTCAGTTAGAGTAGATACAACTAGCTCAACTGAGTCTAACTGAATACAACTCCATGAACTACTCTTCCAACTCTTTCATAACTTTTCCACTTCAGTTCTAACTAAGTCCTCCATGCATGAACCACCATTAAACCCTAGGAATTGCGTAATTCCTTCAGCCCAATGATTTTCCAAATCTGTGCACTGAAATTAAGTTCTCCAAGAGAATAAGTTATTGTTTATTGTCGGATTATTATTAAGAGCTAATAATAATCGACACTTCTATTTTTAGATCGACGATCTATAAATAGACTTCGCCCAATATTCTAAAAATAGAATTTCATCTATTTTTCCAACTTCCTGACCAACTATCCACAAATATAATTCACTTTAAAATATATTGAGACTGCACTATGTCTAAAAATAGACATAGTCTAAAAATAGACTTGCGCCAAAAATAGCCTGCGGGCCCACTTAGTGAAGGCGACTCTTTTCACTAAGCTCATCATCTTGTTGAATCTCAAAACCACAGCCTAAGCTCATCATCGAAAAGCCACAAAATTATTGGGTGTATTACCTTCCCTTAGGATGACAGTTGTAAGGAGATATGTCAAGTTCGATGAGGAGAAGGTTATGATATGCTCATTGGAATGAGAGCTGAGTATCCCACTGGAGAAAGAGATTACAAATCCAAAGGATGAGCCCCAGGATGATTTTTACAAGGTTGTGGAGCAGCCACATGTAGAGGAGTAGACAAGAAGTAGAGTGGAGGCACCCACTTAGCCACAACCTTCCAGAGAGGGGAGAAAGTGAACCAAATAATTTGATAGATTGTTGTAGGATTGAAGGAAGAATATGGGAGGCCCCACAACATATTGCAAAAAAAGGGGGTCCCCTGATAGGTACATTGGGTACATGGATCTCATGACAAATATCATTGAGGAATAACCTTCTTCATTTGAGGAAGTAGTTTCTCAACCTGTTTGGGTTGATGGAATGGTGGAAGAATATGATTCGATAATGGAGAAAAATGTATGGGAGGTGGTGTCGAGACCATAAGGGAAATCAGTGGTTGGCTCCATATGGATCTAGAAAGTGAATCATGCAGCTAATGGGAGAATCTATAAGTACAAAGGCAGATTTGTGGCCAAAATATTTTCTTAAGTATAAGGAGTGTAATATGAGGATAATGTTGAACCAGTTGCAAGATAGTCCTCAACCAGATCCATTCTAGCATTGGTTTCATAGATGGGGTAAAAAATCCACTAGATGTATGTAAAGATCACTTTTCTCAATGGTGTTTTTGAGGAGTAAATTTACATAGAGAATCTAGAAGGATTTTAGGCATATGATCGAGATTCACATGTGTAAAGACTCAAGAGATCATTATATTGTCTCAAACAGGCACCCAGAGCATGGTACACTTAGATAAAAAATTATCTCAGTGGATTGGGCTTCACCAAAATCCAATCATTTGTGAACTTCTATCACATTTTGGTAGATGGTAAGTTGCTTATTCTTGTTTTGTATGTTGATGATTTAATATTTACATGTGATGAGAAGTTGATCCGTTCTTTCAAAGAGGATCTTGCAAGGGAATTTGAGATTAAATACATGGGCCTTATGAATTACTTCCTCGGTTCAGAAGCATGGAAAGGTGATGGTGAGTTATTTGTGTCTTAGGGGAAGTATCCCTCTGAAATACTTCAGATATTTCACATGGATAATTGTAAGCCCATGGAGACACCTCTAGCTACAAATTGGAGGAAGAAGAATCCAAATTTAGGTGAAGAGGTCGATGTTATCATTTACAAGAAGCTTGTAGGGTCTTTGATGTATCGTGTGAACACAGTACTCGACATGTGCTATGCAATTAACCAGTTGATTCAAGCTATGGTGAGGCCTACCAAACTATATTGGAAGGAAACAAATCATGTCTTACGGTACCTCAAAGTCACTATCGAGTATGGATTGTGTTACAAGAGGACATAGGGAGTGAAATTTCAAGGATTCACCGATGCAGATTTGACAGGGAGTCCATCAGATAGGAAAATTACTTTAGGTTCTATCTTCAATGTTGGGTCCACAACTATTTCCTGGTACAGTAATAAGCAAAGGAATGAGGCTCTCAAATTTGAACAGGTTGAATACATGGTTGCAAGTCAAGCAGCATGTGAGGCCATATGGAGGAGGAAAATACTTATGGCTATTTTCATTTAGGATATGGATCCGATAGTGATATATTGGGATAATCAGAGTTGCATTAAGCTCTCTAAGAATACGTTATTTCATGACAGGTCCAAGAAAATTGATATATGGTATCATCATTTGCAGGATTGCGTGCAAAGGAGAATTATGTTGCTACAGTAAATTCCAATTGAGGAGCAAGATGTTGACATCTTGACAAAGGCAATGTCAAGAGGTAAATTCAAATTCCACGCGTGCAATATAGGGGTGGTGAAAAATCCCTTTCTAGTTAAGAGGGAGTGTTGAAATTTTTTATCAAAAAAGGATTAATTTGACTTTAGCCTTAGTCAAATTGATTAAATCAAATTTCCACATCAGCAGGACAACTTGGAGGTAGTTAAGTAGTGTGAAATGGATCTTGTCACTCAGTTAGCTCAGTAAATTGAAGTTAGTGGGCTTGGAGTTCAATCATGCATGTGTGATTGCTAAAGTTTAGTAATCCAGTTCAGTTATTTTTAGTTGTATTTAGTTAATTTACCTCTAACTATTGATAGAGTCAGCTGAAGGTCAGTTGTGCATTGGGACAACAATCTAACTCAAATATTTGTAAGTTAACTGATCAATTCGCCCAAAATAGCTAATGCATGCATGGAATTCAAATTTCTTAGCTAAAGTGGAGATGAAAAGGTAGTGTAACATGAGTTGTATACTAGTTTGAGTGTGCAGGTGTTGCATCAGGTCAAAATATCAATCCTTGGGAATTGTGCAATCAATTAGGAGGAAATTGCTATCTTTTAGGGGATAATTTTCTTCAGGAATTGCGCAAGGAAATAGGAGGCTAAGTGAGTAGGTAATTAGCTAAGTGTTTTCCAAAAATTTTCATTCAGCATAAAGAACAATTATTCCTTTTCAGGTTGAGCTTAGAGATGGAGCTAGAAAATGTAATAGTCTCTCTCTTCAATTGATTAATGCAAAGAGGCTTGAGGGGTTTTTCCCATATGGGTTACCCTTGAAATCACTATGTACTTCTGGTTTTCCTTTTTGTATGTGTTAGTTTCAGTCTTTACATCCTGTCACCAGTGATCAAATGAACTCTTATCATGTTCCAATAGGGTTATTAAATCAAATTTTTGTCATTCCATTAGGTCATCAATAAAAAATTTGGTCACTGGATGTAGATCTAGGTTTGATTTTGCTCCTTCAAAATTTTACTAATTGCTGGCTCATTTCACCTCTCAGCTGAGTGTACCATCATTCATAAGTTGTCATCATCATTACTGTCACTTTCATAATGGTTTCATTCATTCCAGAATCTCCATTAGGTCTTTAGGGTTCCAAGGTCATCAAATCATCATTCCATGCATAAAGTCCAATAAGTGGTGGAGTGACAATAAAGTAATTTCATCAATAAATTTGATTTCAAAGAAAAATGTAATTTTATTTTCAATGCAATTTCATATTCTTAATTTGTAATAAGTACTTCAGAGTTCCAAGTAGCTTCAAATTATCAAGTTCCACCAAAAAATGTTCAAGGTTCGAGAAAAAAGTTCAATGTTCCAAATCCACCAAAAGTTCAAAGTTCAAATGATCAAGTTCAAGGTTAAAAGAAAAAGAAAATGAAAGGTTGATTTTGAAAAGGAAAATGTGGGTCCATGATCATTTAATGATTTCAATCCAAGTTTAAAAGACCCTAAAAGGCCAAAAGACATTCATTCTTACACTTCAGCATCGAGCTCTCAACTTGCCCAAGTAAAAAAACCAATTTTGGCTTCAAGAAATAGAGTTTCTGGTCCATCATTGTGCTTTTCCTCAAGGATCTGCACTTTACAGGTGAGAAAGTTGTGCTTTTTCCAAAGATGATGCACATTTCTCAAAGATGCTGCATTTTTCCTCCACTCGCTATGCTTTGTCCAGTGAAGCAACGTTTTCACTCCTACAACCATAAAACTTGTTTGCAAGGGTTCTGAGGGGCAACTAAAGGTTTCTTCAGCTATTTTCAAGTAAGTTCAGGTCTTCAACATCTCCTATTAAAATCTATTTCATTTCTTTTGTGGTGAAAAGCCTCCATTTTTCTCCATGTTATGTTTTAGTGGCTAAAACCAATTTTTCAAGTTTGCAAGGTTAATTTGCTTTCTCCTAGACTCTTTTACCTCTCTCACACTCATAATCATCGCCCGCAAGCCTCACATCCATTCATTCCCTACTCCTAAATCCTATTCTCTAAAACCCTACCCCTACTCTGCGCTTTTCTAGGCAGGTAGAATATACCCCTGTAATCAAATTTTCTAGCCCATCTCCCTTGTCATTTTAACTCCCCTCCACCTCCCTAATGTTTCTAACTCCCTTACACCCTTCGCTAAATTTTCCCACACCTATCCCAATTTCCTAATCCCATAATCACATTCCCTTTTCATTCCACTTCTCCCCTAGGGTTTCTAGCAAATTAAACACCATGGAGGAAGAGAAAAAGACCTACAACAAAGGAGGGATAATTTTTAGGCTTGAGCCATCAGACACCAAGGAATTGATGTCATCACACCTAGCAGTCAAATGCTTCTAGCATGTAGGTTGTTTTGAGTTTTTTAAAATGGTCCAAAGAGTGCAGAGCCATCCAAATTTGACCAGAAGCTTCATCAAAAACCTACGAAAAGAACAATTCACTATTTCAGGGGTGACATTCACCATTTCTACAGACATTATTGCAGCAGCAACAAGGATACCTAATGTAGGTGAAAAGTGGTTCAACACTCATTATTTGGATGCCCAGCTGTATGAAACCAACCTAAAAGCACCCTACAAAGACAACATCAAGAAAATCTTCCCTTTTGGTCAGCTACTTAATAGGTTTTCTCCCATGATGAAAATCATCATGAAATACTTTACTTGTGAGAGCAGATTCTCTAGGTTATACAGTTACCACATCAAGCTACTCATGCATTTTACCAGGGTGAAATTGATCAACATTCCCTATTATTTGTACAGGAGCATTGAAAAGATGGCCTAAAAGGTACAACACAAAGAGTATGAGCTTAAAATGAACATTATTTTCCATCATTTACTCATCAAAATCATTGTACTTCATCACCTCAAACAGCTAAACATTGCATGGGAAACTTTCATTGAGGGAGAGGTCTTCACATCACCAGCCAATCAACCTGCTAGACCTATTCCACCATCAGCATCTGTAACTCAAAAAGAAACTTGGTCATCTAACATGGATACAATTAGGAAGAGAACAAAGGATAAAGAGGTCAGAACTTATCAAAGAGGACATAGGGAAGTGTTTTCTCTACAAATTGTGGAAGAGGCCTTTCCTTTTACATCAGCAAAGCAGGGATATCATAAGCAGCAGGAGACAGTTGTCCAAGAGAAAGAAGCCCTTCACCATGACATTGAGATGGTAGACTTAGAGTCCCAAGATGAACACGAAACCCTAAACCTGGTCATCATAGGAAAATATACCAAAATTAGAGAGCTATAAGACAATTTGGCAAGGTCCATTTTGGTTATCGCCTTCCTTGAGCAAGAGAACAAACAATTGAAGGAAAAGAAAATACTCTTGGAAATGGACTTGTTGAAAGCTAAGAGGAAAGATGTCAAATTCAAAGTTGTGATTGGACATGATAATCCTAATGAGGATGAGGCTCAGACCAAAAGGACAAGACCAAGAACAAGGGGCCTAAAAAGAGCATTGAAGTTAGAAAAACAATAGGAAGCACTTCTTGTAGAAGAACTCACCTTTAAGGAAAGGATTGTCATGGAAATTAATGAAGATAGGGAAGTTTGGCTTAACAAAGTAAACATAATCCTAGAGAAGCTCCTTCAAAAAGCCAACAAGGAAAATCAGATGTTGAGGCACATGGATGACCACTACCATACAAGAAACAAGATTTGTAATGTCAAGGTTAAGCAATTGTAGGATAAGCTCAAGGAAACCCTAATCAGGAAAAAGGAGAAGGGTAAACTTGAATTTCTTGTTGATGCATCCTTGGTTGCATAACACACTTCATCAGGACCTCTTTCAGAAATTTTGAAATTTTTTGGACAATTTTTTGGTATTTTGGTCAAATTTTATCAATTTTTTGCACAGTCCCTACAAAAAGTGTAGCGTGTGTGACACTGTGATGTTTTTGGAGGCCTATAAATGATGAAAACACACTTGTTATGGATATATTATGGCCTATACATCAAATTTTGACTATTGGCAATCCAAAATATAGCTTTTGATAGGTGGAAAATCCAAAAAATCACCTAAAAACACCTTTCTGCCAGTGTTTTCAGCCACATGCTGTGCGTTTTGACTAGTCTTGGGATAATTGAATTTTTAGGGGCTTAAATCCATCATGTTCAGTACTTGAGAAAATTTTGGACAAATATATAATAAGATATTTCCAATGAGCTATCTTGGGCTTAATTTGGACTTCAGCAAGGCAGTCAAAAGTCAACTGGAAGCTCATGCTGTGCTTTTTCCTATTTCTTGTTTTCTTCAGAAATTTGACTTTTTTTTCAGTAGGTTGATGAAGTTCATGGAGTTTTACTAATGTAAATGTGAAAATAAAATGTAATTATCTCTTTTATAGTTACTATATGTAGATACATCAAGTAAAATTGTATTTTTCGGTCAAGTGAATTAGTTTCATCAAAGATTGGGACGAGTTTGTTGACCTCCCTAATCATTAGGATTCCAGTTGAGGAATTTGGGGAACAACTCCAAAAGTCATGGATTCGACCCCTGAGAGTGAGAGAAGTTTGTTTTGGTCCATATCTTTCATTTCATTTTTCATTTCAAGGGTTGGATGTTGTGTAATTGATCTTTGAACACTAGTGTATTCAGTCATTCTGGCAGGAACTAATAGAGAAAGTTGCAACTATTGTGGTGGGATTCATGTGGTATGTGTTTTAACAATGTTTCCTCTTATGTTTTCATATGTTTGAAAGTATTGTAACTTCATCTTTCATTTCCATCTCTTATGAGATTTATTTCTAAGTTGATAAGCATAATTCATTATTTTGATGCTCTGTTTTGGAGAAGTTATCACAGTTATGTTTCACTTTCTTCTGATATAAAAGAATTCATAATTACTATGCCCGTTTTGAAACCCTATTAGTCTATCACATTCACCAAGATACCTTGAAGTACTAAAGTGTGTGCCTACCTTGCCCCATCACATCTCTGCAGGTCTGATTTTCAGTGCCCTGAACTACTTTTTTCCTAGACCTAATTTACCATCTAGCGCCAAATCCAAATCAATCAAACCCTAGAGCCTACTATACCTAGCCTAAAAACTTCATTATCCAGTCAATTTGGCTGTGATCTCATGGAGGGAGTCGTCTCCAGCCTAGTAGGGCTAGCTACAAGGTCAAAGTGGTATGTGGTTACCTTTGCTGGTCTCCATACTGGGGAGTGAGGTGATAGATCTTCCTCGAGAAAGAATGAAAAAAATCAAATCAGATTTTTGATGGTGAACAACGGTCAGACATAAAGAAGGTTGTGCATCATTCATGTGGCTACTCCAGTGTCGAAGAATCCAAAGGGTTAGAATGTTCATAGCGACTCCACTATTCAAGAACCGATAGTCTAAAGAACTTATTGGTGACTTCATTGTTGTCAAAATGGATTCAATTACTCGAAGGTATGCTCCTATGAATCATGATCAGATTCCAGGTTTTCTGAACCACATGCCTTGTGTAGATTGGCAGGCTTATCTCCCAAAGTTCAAAGACGAGAAATGAGATGATGATTCTCTGCATCTCATTAAATTTCACATGCATGCACACAAGCTGAGTGTTCAATTTCCTAAAGATTGTATGATGAAGATGTTCATGGCCACCTTGGAGGAACAAGAAAGATCATGGTATGAAGGTTTTCCACCTGGTTGTATTTATTCACTTGCTGATTTTCGTATGATGTTTTATGAAAATTTTAAAGAAGAACATCCATCTTTAATGATGGTAAAATATTTTTGCAAGAATTTTCAAGGTTTTATTCGTCATTTGGAAAGCGTTTATGGTGATGAATAATTGATGGATGAGGAACTTCAAGAGGCCTTGCTTGAAATTACCTTTCAACAACATGAGAAAGAATCATATCCTAGCTGTCATTTAGTTCAGGAAAATTTCCAGCAAACTATCTTTGCCTTGACTGAAGAGAATTCCAATCAGCCATTAGTTGGTGAAGAGCAAGTTTTTTCCACTTCAACATATGAAGATGATCAACAATGTATTCAAATTAAAGAGGACTAGGACATTGAGGAATGTCATTCAGATTTTTCTTCTCATGTTTCATGTCTTGAATTCTTGTTTCAATAAGAAATTTACTCACCTGCTTGTTCATATTTTTTTGAAGATCAGGAACACACTCTCATTGAGTTACATTATGAAGAGAGATCGGATTCTAGAGAAAAAGGTACCTTGTTTCTTCTAGATTAGCAAGAGGTAAATTTTCATGTTTTTCATGATCCAGTGGAAAGTTTGTTGCAGTCAATAGGGATGATATATTTTCTTAAATTTATGGATCATGAGGACATGTTTAGTAGACACTTGGAGTGGCCTAGTTTTTGTTTTTTATGCCTGCTTGAGGAAAGTGAGATAAAAACTCAAGTAAGTAGCCATCTGTTGGATTGGTTACACTAAAAGGATCACTTCACATGATTGTACATACGTCTTCAGTAGGCAGGTGGTTGTCATCAAGATTTGAAGCCCTCAAGTCTTGGTTATATGCTTCCATCAATAAGTTTTCTGGTTTTTATTTTAGTCAGAGTTAGATAGTTTATCATGTCAAGTTTTCATTATTTAGTTTGGTTTTTAACATTTGACTCCATGCCCAATGGTTAGGATACTTGGTCTATGGTGTTCTTGACACCTCCAAGGAGCTGCCATCCCCAGTTGGAGCCAATGTTAGTGTTAGTATTTACATCCTATCACCAGTGATCAAATGAAATCTTATCATGTTCCAATAGGGTCCTTAAACCAGTTTTTTGTCATTCCATTAGGTCATCATGCAAAAATTTGGTCACTAGATGTAGATCTAGGTCTGATTTTACTCCTTCCAAAATTTTACTAATTGCTGGCTCATTTCACCTCTCAGCTAAGTGTACCATCATTCATAATTTTTCATCATCATTACAGTTGTTTTCATCATGGTTTCATTTATTCTAGAGTCTCCATTAGGTCTTTAGGGCTCCAAGGTTGTCAAATCATCATTCCATGCATAAAGTCCAGCAAGTGGAGGAGTGAAAATAAAGTAATTTCATCAATAAATTTGAATTCAAAGAAAAATGTAATTTTATTTTCAATGTAATTTCATATTCTTAATTTGTGATAAGTACTTCAGAGTTCCAAGTAGCTGCAAATGATCAAGTTCCACCATAAAATGTTTCAAGGTTCCAGAAAAAATTTCAATCTTCCAAAGCCACCAAAAGTTCAAAGTTCAAATGATCAAGTTCAAGGTTAAAAGAAAAAGCAAATGAAAGGTTGATTTTGAAAAGGAAAATGTGGTTCCATGATCATTTAATGATTTCAATCCAAGTTTAAAAGACCCCAAAAGACCAAAATACATTCATTCTTACTATTCAGCATCGAGCTCTCATCTTGCCCAAGTCAAAAAACCAATTTTCGTTTCAAGAAATTGAGTTTCTGGTCCATCGTTGTGCTTTTCCTCAAGGCATCATGATTTTCATGTGAGGACGTTGCGCTTTTTCCAAAGATGTTGTGCTTTTCTCAAAGACATTGCGCTTTTCCTTTGCTCGTTGCGCTTTGTCTAGTGGAGCAGCGTTTTCACTCCTACAACCATAAAACTTGTTTTCAAGGGTTATGAGGGGAAACTAAAGGTTTATTCATCTATTTTCAAGTCTTCAACATCTCCTATTAACATCTATTTCATTTATTTTTTGGTGAAAATCCTACATTTGTCTCCATGCTATGTTTTAGTGGCTCAACCCTATTTTTCAAGTTTGCAAGGTTAATTTTCTTTCTCCTGAACTCTTTTACCTCTCTCACACTCTTAATAATCCCCCACAACCCTCACATCCCTTCATTCCCCAATCCTAAATCCTATTCTCTAAAACCCTACCCCTACGCTGCATTTTTCTAGGCAGGTAGACTATACCCCTGTAATAAAAAATTTTAGCCCATCTCCCTTGTCATTTTAACTCCCCTCAAACTCCCTAAGGTTCCTAACTCCCTTATACCCTTCCTTAAATTTTCCCACAACTATCCCAATTCCATAACCCCATCATCTCATTCCCTTTTCCTTCCCATTCTCACCTAGGGTTTCTAGCAGATTAAACACCATTGAGGAAGAGAAAAATACCTACAAAAAAGGAGGGATAATTTTAAAGCTTGAGCCATCAGACACGAGGGAATTGATGTCATCACCCCTATCAGTCAAATGCTTCCAGCATGTAGGTTGATTTTAGTTTTGTGAAATGGTCCAAAGAGTGCAGAGCCATCCAAATTTGACCAGGATCTTCATCAAACACCTACAAAAATGCCAAGTCACCATTACAGGGGTGACATTCACCATTTCTACAGGGACACCTAATGTAAGTGAAAAATGGTTCAAAAATTAGGATTTGGATGCCCATATGTATGAAACCTACCTCAAAGCACCCTACAAAGACATCATCAAGAAAATATTCCCTTTTGGTTAGCTACTTAATAGGTTTGATCCCATGATGAAAATCATCATGAAATACCTTTCTTGTGAGGGCAGATTCTCCAAGTTATACCATTACCACATCAGGCTACTCGTGCATTTTAGTAGGGTGAAATTGCTCAATATTCCCTATTATTTGTACAGGATCATTTACAAGATGGCCTAAAAGGTACAACACAAAGAGTATGAGCTTAAATTGAACAATATTTTCGATAATTCACTCATCAAAATCATTTTCCTTCATCACCTGAAACAGCTGAACATTGCATGGGAAATTTTCAATGAGGTAGAGGTCTTCACATCACCACCCAATTATCCTGCTAGACCTATTCCACCATCAACGTCAGTTACTCAGAAATAAACTAGGTCATCTAGCAGGGCTACGGTTAAGAAGAGAAAAAATGACAAATAGGTCAAAACTTATCAGAGAGGAAATAAGCAAGTGTTTGCCCCACAAATTGTGGAAGGGGCCTTGCCTTCTACATCTGCAAAGCAGGGATATATAAGCAGCAGGAGACAGTTTTCCAAGAGAAATAAGCCCTTCACCATGACATTGAGATGGTGGGCTTGGAGTCCCAAGATGAATAGGAAACCCTAAACCTAGTCATCAAAGAAAAATATTCCAAAATCAGAGAGCTATGAGACAATTTGGCAAGATCCAAGTTTTTTATCTTCTTCCTTGAGTAAGAGAACAAACAGTTGAAGGAAAAGAAATAACTCTTGGAAATGGACTTGTTGAAAGTTAAGAGGCAAGATGCCAAAGGAAAAGTAGTGATTGGACATGATAAGCCTAATGAGGATGAGGCTCATACCACATTGAAAATTCCAATAACAAGGGGCCTAAAAAGAGCTTTGAAGTTAGAAAAACAACAGGAGGCACTTCTTGTAGAAGAACTCACCTTTGAGGAAAGGATTTCCATGGAAATTAATGAAGATAAGGAAGTTTGGCTTGATAGAGTAAACATACACCTGGAGAAGATCCTCACAACTCCAACAAGGACAATCAGATGTTGAGGCACATGGCTGACCACTACCATACAAGAAAAAATATTTGGAATATCAAGGTTAAGCAATTGCAGGGTAAGTTCAAGGAAACCCTAATCAGCCAAAAGGACAAGGGTAAACTCGACTTGCTTGCTGATGCATCCTTGGTTGCATAACAGACTTCATAAGGACCTATGTTAGAAATTTTGAAAGTTTTTGGACAAGTTTTTGGTATTTTTGGCATTTTGGTCAAATTTTATCAGTTTTTTGTAGAGTCAACTTGCAAAAAGCGCAGCGTGGGCCATGCTATGCTTTTTCTGGGGGCCTCTAAATGATGAAAACTCACTTGGGATGGATATATTATGGCCTCTACGTCACATTTTGACTATTTGAAATCCAAAATATGAGATTTTGACAGGTGGAAAAGCCCAAAAACCACCTTAAAAACACCTTTCTTCCAGTGTTTTTAGCCACACGCTGTGCTTTTTGACCAGTCTTGGAAGAATTGACTTTTGAGGGGCTTAACTCCATGATTTTAAGTGCTGGAGGAAATTTTGGATAACTAGATAGGAATATATTTCCAATGAGCTATCTTGGGCTCAATTTGGACTTCGGCAAGGCAGTCAAACGTCAAATGGAAGATCACGTTGCGCTTTTCTTAGGGGCACGCTATGCTTTTTTCACACATGCTGCGCTTTTTACAGTTTCTCGTTTTCTTCATAAATTTGACTTTTTTTTAGTAGGTTGATGAATTCCATGAGGTTTTATTGATTTAAATGTGAAAATCAAATGTAATTATGTCTTTCATATTTACTAGAGGTAGGTACATCAAGTCATTAGGGGAATTTTGAGGTATAAAATGGGCCTCCTTAGAAAAATGTACAACAAAAATAAACTTTATAAGAACCAATCGGATTCAAGATGATGATGTCAACCATGGGGGATGATTCACCATTTTTTGAGTAAAAGGGTAAAAATATTAAAAAATAATAAAATGATAAAACTATTTTTTCAACTTAGCTCCCAAAGTTTTTACTCAAATTTAGAGTAGGAGTACTCATTGGATGCAAAATTTAATTCCTCATCCAACGAGTACCCATGTTGCATACTTTTGATGGACCCTGCTACACAAAAAATGAGAAATACATAAAAATTATGATTACAATCACGTTTTTCATGTACTCCAACGAGTACTCCTGCTCGAAATTTGAGAAAAAACTTTGGGAGATAAGTTGAAAAAAGTAGTTTTTAATTTTTTCCCTCTAAAATTTGATGATGTAATCAAATATTATTTTATTATTTCCACTATTATTTTACAATTCCTTAGGAGGCCCATTTTAGACCTCAAAATTCCCCTAATGAAAATTGTATTTTTGGGTCAAGTGAATTAGTTTCATCAAAGCTAGGGATGAGTTTGTTGACCTCTCTAGTCATTAGGATTCTAGTTGAGAAATTTGGGGAACAACACCACAAGTCATGGATTCAACCACTAAGAGTGGGAGAAGTCTATTTTGGTCTATATCTTTCATTTCCTTTGTCATTGCAAGGGTTGGATGTTGTGTAATTGATCTTTGAACACTAGTGTATTCAGTGATTTTGGCAGGAACTAATACACATAGTTGCAGCTATTGTGGTGGGATTCATGTGGTATGTGTTTTAGCAATGTTTCCTCTCACGATTTCATATGTTTGAAATTATTGTACCTTCATCTTTCATTTCCATCTCTTATGTTATTAATTTCTAAGTTGATAAGTAGAATTCATTATTTTGATGCTTTGTTTTGGAGAAGTTATCACAGTTATGTTTCAATTTATTCTAATTTAAATGAATTCATAATTACTATGCTCATTTTGAAACCCTATCAGTCTATCACAACCACCAATATACCTTGAAGTGCTAAAGTGTGTGCCTACCTTGCCCCGTCACATCTCTGCAAGTCTGATTTTCAGTGCCCTAACCTAGTTTTTTCCTAGAACTAATTTACCATCCAGCACCAAATCAAAATCAATTAAACCCTAGAGCCTACTATACTTAGCCTAAAATCTTCATTATCCAAGAAATTTGATTGCAATCTCACAGAGAGAGACCTCTACAGCCTAGTAGGGCTATCTACTAGGTCAAAGCGGTCTGTGGTTACCTTTGTTGGTCTCCTTCTCAGCCTTTAGAGATCCTGTGGAGTGATAACAACATGTCTATGCATATTGTTCTAAATTGTGATTTCCATTCTCCAGAGCAGTAGAGTAGAATTGTGTCTCTTGTTTTTCAGTTTGAAATCTTGAGCAATGCAATTTCTATCAAATTTATACGCCCATGGTTCTTTTGATCTTTGAGGATAAGAAACAGTGAAAATATATGGATCTCCCTAGTGAAAGGGCTCTCCATGATAAGATATAGTTGAGGATTAAGGTGTCCACACAAATTGGGCTTCGATTTGTGGCCACCGCTTATGGGGATTATTCTGATCAAAGGACTGAGCTTGTAACCTCTTTTGTTGAATGAGCAATGACTCTTTCCTTTGGGTTCACTACTATTGATCGGTTTCTAAAGGAATTGGAAAATTTGATATCTTTTTTAACATGTTCATGGGGATCCAGTTCTACTATCGTAGATCTACACTTTCCAATTGTGGACATGTTTGTAGAGAAAGAGCAGTGTCTCATACAGGAGAAAAATCTTCAAGTAAAAGGTTGTTAGGATTAGATTCGTGCCCCTCGTCCTCAGATTTTCTATTTTTCCCTAGATCTTTAGGTAAACCATGACAAAAGTAGTTTTCAAATCATAGATCTGAATTTTTTAATTATACATATGTCCATAAAATCATCGAATCTCGTAGATCTGGAGATGAGACAATATGGTAAGGAACATTTTCAAATTCTTATAAAAAATATAAATGGAAAATCCTTTGTTTTATGGATTTGGGAGTGATATCTTGTGGGATATTTGAAGTACATCATCCAATCCCATATGGGTATACCATCATCTTTTTAGGTGCTTAAATATGGGGGAAAGGTTTTTCAAGATCAATATCTGGTGGAAGCTTATGCATTGAGAAAGGAATCTTCTATTTCTATGAGCTTGAGGATGAGGGGAGGATCATCTAATCTAAACTCGAAGAAGCCTAATGAATCCACATCATTCAAATATGTCCTTAAAGGGAAGATTGGCGCTCCAGCAAAAACATATTAGACTAATGTCTTTCTGATTAATCACATCATTAGGAATTGGTCGACGTTTCAAACCATCTAATGTGGTTCATCCTCAGGACAAGGTGAAGAAGGAAATCGATCTCATTGAATAAATAGTGTTAGTCATCAGTAATTTTTTCCTTCATAGATGACTAAATGATTTCCCTATATTTCTAGAAACAAAGTTCATAACCGTTGTGAGTTCTAGAAATCTCACTGCCTTCATTATCCTCAAGATAATTTTTCAATATTTCATCATACCATCATGTCAAGCTTTGCTTACCAATCCCAGAAAACCCATTAGGGGCTCATGCCACTCATTTTTGTCTATATATTATTACCTTTGAACCAAATCCTATGTTTTTGTTTTTCCTAAACCCCTCACTGCTACCTAAAGCCACCAATCAAATAGCTCTGCTATGTCTCCCCAAAATACCTCAAGCATTGATGATCTCAAACCATCTCTGTAGGCTCTTTAGATGAATCAAGTGCATTGGATTTTGGATCTTCAATACATCAGTTTATCATTAAACTTTATCTTACACTCGATGACCCCAAATTATAAGTTTCAGTCCAAAATCCAAGTCCAAGGAACCTTCCACTAGGTCACCTAGGGTTTCACAAAGTCATAGGGTGGATTTGGTATCCTAAAAAATTTGTTTTTCCTGTATGAAGAAACTGCATTTAGAGAAGAAAGGGACAAATGATTTTGTCCAAAACTCATCAAAGAGGTCATTCAAGGAAAGCCTTTTCGGCCTAAAGAAAAAATCTTGCAGGGGGACAACTGCCCCTTGCTCACATTTTTGCAAGAGGATCAAGATGGCCATCAACCTAGAAAAAGGTAATGTAATGGGAAGATCATCACAAAAATATAATGAATAGCAAAAAGAAAGCAAAATGCACATGTTTGAAGAGAATCAGGGTTTGTGACTGCTTTGGCCAAACAAGAAATCAGTACTAGGGCTACAAGGACAAAGGTCACCTCCACTCCATCAGTGCACAATTGAAGGTCTTTAGAAATAATAAATGATGATTGAAAGGTTTTAGAGAACTTAGAATACAACACAATTTACTTTTTCCTAACATCCCTAAAACCTAGGAGTTTGGGAAGAATGCTAAATAGGTCAAATGATGATGATAAAGCCTCCTTCATAACAACAGATGGCATTCAAAGGGTATCAGTACAAAGGTCCCTCAAAAAGGATCAAAAGGAAAGCAAGCATGAGGTAAAATTGACCTAGAAGGTAATTATGATAAGAATAGGCTAACTGTTGAAGAAAAGAGGTGTCAAACTCTAAAAGGACAGTGATCAAAGGTAAGGGTTGTGTAGGCACTTGCAAAAACAGAAGTGGCTAGGGGAGACACAAAATGGTTTCAAAAACTGCTAACTTTTCCCACCAAATATATAGCACTGGCAAAGTGATCAAAGGAACACAAATGTAATTGGTCTAAGAGCAGTAAAACCTCCAACAAGGGTTTCCTTATCAAAAGTATATTCTGAACATGAATGACACTTCTGCAGGACTGTCAAAATGATTACCTACAGGAAAATTGATAAGGTCAAACAGGCCTAAATGTTTTTCACAATGGTGGCACACATGAAGACTAAAGGGGTTGTTGATGCTTGTTGCTAGGGTTTTCACACTAGGAGGTTTTCTCACTGCTTCACAGAGAAAACATAACACAATGTCAGTCAAAGGGAAACATGTCAAAATAATCACAAGTTTGTTGTTCACAAGTGTTAAAAATCATGAAAAGGGTTCATGTTTCCAAATATGGATAAGAGGCATAGTTTAAGCTTCTTCAAGAGTTTTTCAGTTTGAGGGGTGACATCAAAATGCTCCAGCACGGAAAAAAAACCATATTTTTAGAACTCTGCCACCTACAGGACAAACAAATCAAAAGGACAATGAAGAAAGTAAGAAGAGAAATAGACATTAGAAAGTGGGTTTTAAATCATGAAATATTTTTCAAAAGGGGAGAATAAAGGTCTCTTTTACCTCACCCCCAACTCATTTGTGTCTTTGAAAAGGAGCAGGAGAGCCGTTGAAGAATTTTTTTAGGGTTTTCTGCAAAAAATAGGTGAATTTTCAGGTGCTACGCACTGAGCCGTCGACGCTATGCACAGAGGAGGCATCCGCAGTGTTAAAATATACTGCGCTATGCACCGAAGATACGGTGCTACGCACAGAGGGGTTTTGTCCGAAATTGCCAAAAATTTGCTCAAATCACCCTCTTTCTCCTCTGATTTGTCTCTAAGCTCCTACACAGAGTTAGATAAGGTTGGTAGTAATTTTTCCTACCCTCCAAATTAATCTTTTTACATGCATAATCAAAGGAGAAGTTCAAAAACCTAAACTTGGAAAAACCCTAATATTCATGCCAATCAAAATTTTGACCTTCTAAGGCAAGGATTACCATTTTGAGAGTGATCTTGAGCATAAAGACACTCAATGCAAGACAAGCCTCCTCCTAAACTCTGAAAGCTTTCCTTGATTACTTCATTTTGCCCTCATTTGCTAAACTCTTCCCTCACATCACTCATTTGTCCTCCCTAGACCTAAAGCCTCTCACCAAGCTAAAAATCATTTTGTTCTAGATCAGCCACCATGTCTGAAGAAGAAATCAGTAACATTAGTGATGAAGGCCAAAGGCCTATCAAGCCAAAACACAAGGGAGGAAGGGTTAACATGTTTGAGCCTTTAGATACCATTCAAATCACCTCTTCTCCCATCATCCTTGCATGTTTTCAAGATGTTGGATTCTATCAGTTCTGTGAGAAGGTTAAGCAGGTCCAAAACCACTCAAAGTTGACTAGGTTGTTCATTCTCAGCCTACAAAACCACCAGGTCAACCTAGCAGGAGTAAAATTTGAATTATCATCCAAATCCATTTTTGAAGCCACATGAATGCCAGATATTGGTGAGATATGGTTCAAGAAGAAGAAATTAGAATTAAGCTACTATGAGCCCTTCCTCAAACCTAGTCATCAACAGGGTTGCAAGGTTGTTTTCCCCTTCTCCCACCTGCTAGAGAGATATTCCCTACTGATGAGGCATATCATCAAGTACTTCACTTGTGAGGGGAGGTACTCCAGGATTTATTCATATCACATAAGGCTGCTAATTCACTTCACCAAGATTAAATTGCTAAACCTACCAAACTATCTCTACCAGAGCATTGACAAGATGGCTTCAGTGATCAAGAAAAGGAGTTATGCCCACCAAATGCAAAGCCTTTTCACCACTCCTTGATTAATATGATTTTTTTGCACCAGCTAGAGCAACAGGGAATTCCTCGGGAAGTTTTTATCTGACATGATGTATTTGCAAATCCCCAAGCCTTCATTTAGCAAAATTTTCCTTCCACTTCACACCCACTTACCTCCACTCCTCCATCACCTCCACCTATTCCTTCTCCACAAGGAAACTTACCTCCTACTTCTTCTCCTAATGCATCAAATGAAGATGATAACAGTGACACTGATGAACAAGAAGATGATGGTGGAAATGAAGAAAACAATGAGGCAGAGACAGAGTTAAATGAGGAACAAGGAGATGACAACAGCCATGAGGAATAAGAAGATGATGATGGAAGTGATGAAAACAGTGGGGCAGATACAAATTCTAATGAGGAAGTGCAGGAGGATGATGATGACAATGAAGAGGGAGATGAGCATGGCAGCCAAGAAGAGGAAAACAGTGAGCGCTATGAGGGAAACAGTGATAGTGATGGTACAAATGAATCACTCCCAAATACAGAAAAAGGTATTGCTAATGAGCAAGATGAAGACACAGAGGATAATGAAGAGAATGATGAGGATGATAGTCAGCAGGAAGATGAATAGGATAGCTAAGAGAAGAATGTACATGAGCATGACAATGAGCCTAGTCTTAGTGCAAACATTGACAATATAAATGAAAATGATGAATATGATGAAATAGAAGGTGATGATGAGGAAATAGAAGACCAAGAACAAGAAGATAATGAGGCTGAAACAAATTTTGAAAAGGCAGGCAGTGACCAAGAAAATGAAGAAGGGGATGACATGGCAGAAAATGAAAATGCCTCTAACAATGACCCCACAGAAAGTGAAAATGGTTACAGCCCTGGTGCAGAGGCAGACTTTGATGATCAAAATAATGAAAGTGAAGAAGAAGATCGTGACAGTGCTCATGAACAAAGCAATGATAAAGAGACATAATTTGAAGGTAAGGATAGTGGGCCAAATAATGAAGAAAAAGACTTTCATGAGGAACAGGGTCAAATTGAGGCAAGGGAGGAAGGTCATGATCAATTTGAAGACCAATATGGCAGTATGGAAGACAATGAAGACAATGATGATGAGGATGCTAAAGATCAAGAAAGCAGTGACCCAATGAGACATGAGGTGACTCATGAAATCCATGGAAAAAATGAAAAAGCTGGTGACAACAATAACATGGGTCAAAGCAATGATGAGAACATGTTCAAAACTACCATTGTCACTCCTCTCACATGCACATATCACAGGGGGAAGAGGGATGTGTTTGCTGCCTCAAAAATGCAAGGGGCCATCTCTTCTCCAACTATCAAACCATTGGACAAAGGTAAAGAAAAAATGGATGAAAATGTTGAGGATCAACATAATGAAGGGAGAGAATTTGAACTTATACATATTGATAGTGAGGAAGAAGAGAAAATCTCTAAGTCACTCCTCCAAAGTAAGAGTGCCCAAATAAGAGATCTTCAGGCAGAGTTGGATAGAGCCAAGTACAAATATGGTGTCTTAGATTGGGAGAACTGACAAAGGAGTGCACACATGGAAATTTATGAGGTAAGGGCACTCAGGGCCCGGAGACAAGACATAAAGGCAGAGGTGCAATTTGAAGAATACAAGAAAACCCATCCAGAGAGTGAAGAAGAAGAAGAGGAACAACCTAGAAGGAGGCCAAGGACCCTTGGGCTAATAAAAGCATTGGCCAAAGAGAGGGAAGAAGAATTTTCCCTAGCTGAGCAAATTCCTATCAGTGAGCTACTTGACAGAGATATAGAATTTTATAGGGAGCCTTGGATTGAGAGGGCCAATATGAATTTATAAGAAAAATTGGTGAAGGAAAACAAGGCCCTTGAGCTCCAAAGGAAAATGACTAAACACTATGCCCTCAAAAATCAAATTGCTAGGGCAAAGCTTAAGAAGGCATTGCTTGAAAATGAAAACCTAAAAAAGGCAAAAAGCCATGATAGCCTTGGAATTTTGGCTGAGGCTTCTCAACAGGTGTCCAAGACCTCTTGAGGGACCTCTCCACCAATTTTGAGCCAAATTGGACAAAATTTTATCTTTTTGAAATTTTGAGACCTCTGTGCACAACAACCTAGGCGCTACGCACAAATTTGGTGAATCCTCAGCTTGAAAAATTTACATTTTTGGATTCCCCTCATCATCAGAAGTTTGCTCACAAAATTTCAAATCATTTGGAGCAGTTTTGACCCCCCAAAAGGTCAAAAAACACCTAAATTTTGACCATTCTGCCTCATTTTCAGGCAAGGTGCTGTGCATAGAGAAATGTTGGGAGAATGGGTTTTTGGACAAGAAAATGGCACTCATTCATAAAAAATAAAGATATATTTGGAAATTATACTTCAAGAACTTTCCAACGAGCCATCACAGAGCCTTTTTTGACATTAGGAAGCCCTCCAAATCACTGCTTCAAGAAGATCCATTTTTGATGTCTCCATGTTACACTTCTATGACTGAAAAGTCAAAATGTTCATTTAGCAAGTTTTCAGAGGCTTTTCAGGGCCTAAAAGTAAATTTAATTGCTATAAGTGGCTGAAAAAGATATTTATTTTAGATATTTTGTGCCTTGGGACTTGTAAGGCCTCAAGGACAATAGAGATACTTATGTTTAACCAATGAACTTCTAGATACTCTCTTAGATATTTTTTCTCCATGCATGATAAATAGAGCATGGAGAATCATTGTAAAATGTTGGCATTTGATGAGCTTTCAAGAGAAATACATGGTTTTTATGAGTTTGGAAAACAAATAGCTCTTGTGAAGATTGCTGAATGGCTTGCTTGGACTGATGATGGAGAGGTTTGTTTGCAGGATTCCTTAGCTTGGTGAATGGTGATGTCTTCTTAATTTGTTTATGTTTTCTTGTTCTCATTATGCTTCATCCTTCTTGGTTTCTATAAATAAGAAAAGTATAGGTTGATACATGCTCTTTGAGGCACCTCAGTCCTCCTGTTTTTTATAGCCTTGATGTTTTCTTTTGTTTGGTCATCTTAAGGAATTCTTGACTGCTCCATAGGCCCACCTAAACTTGTTTGTTTCATGTATGGATTAGTATGCTAGTTTACAAGTATGATTCACAGTATGCCCTTCTTACTTGAAGCTGTTCAAATTTTGTCTTGAAACCTCTCTTTGGAATATTGTTTTATAGTTTAAGTCAAAGAGGTCTCGTTCAATCTTGCCCTTTGTCCATGTCTACCTACTTATTTTAGAGTTCTTTATAGCTTTATTTATGATGTTTAGGAGTTCCCTCTTCATAGATTGAGTTATTGTGCTATCTTATATGTTTTCCCAAATTCTGAAGGTGAATTTACTAAAGTTAGAAGCTCTTATGCTTTCTATGTTTCACTAGAATGTTTATCTTGGATATTTATCAGTTTAAGTATTGTTCATTGAGCTTAATGGTTTTCCCTACCTCATGAGTTATAAATTTTAACTATCTGTGTTGAATACCTCTTATTTTCTCCCAAATTTGATGTTCACTCCACCTCACACATTACCCTAAGGATCAATTTACCTTGCTGGATTGGCCCTGCAACACACTCTGATTCATCATTGAGACACTCATGACTTTTATTGACTCCATAGCCCAATGGATTTGACAAACTCTCACTCCATCTATCCTACTTGACCATCTTACCCAACCAAAACAACAAACAAACCCCACACTTCACAACTAGCCTAAAATCAACCATCTAGAGTGAAAAAGTTCACATCCTTCGCACACAATAGAGAGAGCCCTCTCTAAGTCTAGGAAGGCTAGGTCCTAGGAATCTAAAGACTGGTTTCATGTTACCCTGTCATTTGGTTTAGCCAATCTGTCAAATCACGGGACACTAACATTCTGGTGATCACGGTGGGACTCTGAGAAAATAGCATCCTAAGTCCTCCTTAGAATTTCATAAGCACTCCTGTCAAACAATATCCATTGATCTATCACCACCTCACCTCCACACTAACATTCTGGCGATCACGGTGGGACCTTATGAGTTAGTGACGATCTAAGTATTCCTTAGAGACTTCAGAAACCTTTATTAGATCATAGGAAACGCAACTGATAGCCAAGAGTAGAATCTGGTTGTTTCACCTTATTAGCAAAATGATGACTTAGTTGTATAACACTCTCGCAAACCTGAGGGCTATATAAAGGAAACTCAGAAAACCCCAAAACATCCTTAGATTGGCTTTTTGTCAGTATTGGTGGTGGACCATACACACATATCCTCAAAACAACTAAAAACATCCACCTGGCAACTCCACTAGCCTCCAGTAGGCCTATTACTTCACTAGTTCTCATTTAGACTCCCTGGGATTGTATCAAATTAGGCTGAAAATGTTTAGAAGCCTAGTTCTACATTGTGTGAGTTTACCAAACACTAAGAGAGGTTAGCCTTCCGAAAAAAAGTCCTAAAAATTTTAGTCTCTTTGCCTTTTTAAGTTTGAAATCTGGCTTCACAAAGGATCAGTACTAGATCTCATCTGGACCCAAATCCTCCTACTATAGTTGATGACCCAAAAAAGATTTTGTGGAAAACTTCTAGATATGGAAACTCAACTCTTGTTAGGACTATGCATAGAGCAAGCTCCATACCTGAACATCTTATAGATTTACAAGATCCCCAATTTGACTTGCATCATGCAAAGAACCTTTCCAGAACCAAGTCACAAATTGATATTGACCAGACCGACTTTGAACCTGTAGATTTGCAGCAGAGTTCTAGTAGAAAAGCCTCTCCTTCCACACCACCTAATTTTCAGCTTCTCCATCACTTTAGCTCGTTCCATACCAAATCTTCTCAAAATCAGCTTACCTATCCAAGTACTTCCACTACACCCATCCATACCCCCACTGTGCAAACCACTCCATCCCATCTCACAAACACACCTCTTGTAAATCCTCTATTAGCACCCATCATGGCAACTTGGTATGCTCCCCTGGTTCTACCACAACCTTTGGTACCTTTACCAAATGAATACCAATCCCGAATTCCTCATTTTACCAGAGTTGAATCCATCACTGCCTAGCATCATGTATATAGAATAAATGATGCCTTTGATTACATGGAAATAGAAGAAGAAACCATCAAAATGAGAATTTTTGCACAAAGCTTAGGAGGTGAAGCCAAAAAATGGTTCAAAGCATTAACTCCTAGCACTATACATAATCTCCCTTCCCTCTACCAAACTTTCATAAACAAGTGGGAAATCAAGAAAAACCCCCTCCAGGTCCTTTCCGAATATAACAATCTTAAGAGGAATGTAAGGGAAAGTGTACAAGATTATTGTACCCAGTTTAATAGTGTTTACAATGCCCTCCCATCTCATATGAAAACCCCTCAAGGCCTAGCACTAGTGAAATTTCCTGAAGGCTTTGATCTAAACATGACATATCAATTGAGAGAGAGAGATCCCACAAACTTAGAAGAAATGCAAAGGGAAGTTATTAGCGCTGAAGCAAACTTAATTGAAAAGAGAGCTAGGGTGAGGTAAAAAAAAAGAGTTACTTACAAAGATAAACCCAGTACCTCAACCTCCTCCTCCGATGCAAAAATTGACAGCCTAATCAAGACAATGGAAAGAATTATAGAAAGAATAAGCTTAAACGAAAGAGCACCTCCTGGGGATAACCAAAAAAATCCCCAAAATAGAAATAGAGCTCAAAACTTCAGAAGAGACATGCCTCACATCAAACAAAGGGAAAATGACCAACAAATTAGGACCCCTTTCCAAGACAATTATCTAGATGAAGAGGGAAGAGAGAACATAGAACCTGAAGAAATCCATGTAAACTTAATAGGTTTAGATAATGAAGATAATGTTTTTCTCACAGAAGAAGAACAAGAATTCTTTTCCCCAGATCAAACTGAAACTAGCTATGAGGATTGTGAAGACTATCGCTTGGGATTTAAAAATGCCATAATGGAATTCAATAGGCAATATGACCTTAGGAGCAGAAAGAACCAAGATCCCCCCAAGAAAAACCAAATAGGCATTGCTGTTAGGAAAATACCTGAAAACATTCCTAGGAAGACAATAGAGAATGTCAATAGTATGGTCAAGAAAACTGATCCAAACAAAGGAAAAATCGGCCAACAAAATAATGACCCAAGCTTCCCTAGTACCTCCATTAGTGGCCCTGATAAAACTATTTTGTCTAGACCCCCAAATAAAATCAACAAATCAAAAATGTAGAAAATTTCATGGCTGATAAAACTGATATAAATTTTCCCAAAACCCAAGACCCTTTTAGCTTTGAGGGAGAGATTGCTAAAATCAAGATCACTGTGCCTCTCACCGAACTGGTTACTCAAGAAGTGTATAGGTCCAATATTTTGAGAGTATTAAACATGGAAAATGACACTAATACCTTAAACTTGACAGATGATAAACCAGAACTGTTGTTTGGTCCCGAAGTAGACGGAAGGCATCAAGAAGGAGCCATTCCACCTTTTTATGTCAGCCTAAATATACATGATAAAATTTTGCACAATGCCATGCTAGACTCCAGCGCCTCACACAACCTCATGCCTAAAGTTGTGATGGATAGGCTAGGCCTAGAAATAACTAATCCTTACAAGGACTTGTACTCATTCGATTCGATCAGAGTAAAATGTTTGGGCCTAATCAAGGATGTTTGTGTCAAGTTGGCACAAGTACCTGCCAAGAGTCTAGTCATGGACATAGTGGTTGTTGACATTCCCCCTAAGTATGGGATGCTTTTATCCAGATCCTGGGGAGCCAAGCTTTATGGGAACCTCCAACTTGACATGTCCTATGCTACCATCCCTATTTTTAATCAAACAAGGAGACTATACCGAGAGTCACACATGAAGTACACGGTAAGTAGCCTAGATAGGCCAAACAACACTCCTGATTATTCCATTCATTCAGATTTAGGCTCTTTCATCTTATATAATGAAAATAACATCGGTGAACAAGTGAAATAAAATGAGAAAGAACAAGGCTTTCCGGAATACTCACACTCACCCTTAAATGAAGAACATGACGACCAGAACTCTAGTAGACCTGAACAACAACATAATGACAAACATGAACTAGAAACACTTTGGAAAATAAGATTTGATGGTTCTTGTGGAAAGTCTGGTTCGGGAGCTGGTGCCTGGATACATAACACAAGTAAGGGCCATTCATACAAGCTAGACTTTCAATGCACTAATAACATTGCAGAGTATGAGGCTCTCCTCCTTGGTTTGCACTTGCTTGAAAACTTAGGTGCTGAGAAAATATTTGTCCAAGGAGATTCAGAACTTGTCATTAAACAAATCAAAGGTGAGTACTCAACAAAGAATCCAAGATTAAGAGAGTACAAAAATGCAGCCCTAGAACTCCTCAAAACCTTTGAGAAATATGAACTCATTTATATTCCCAGAGCCCTAAATAATCTTGCTAATGAACTTGCTTTTGCTGCTAGAAATTGCCAAATACCATCTGCAAACGATCAAAACACTATCAAAGTCAAACACCATCCTAAAATGCCTGAAAACATTAACCATTGGCAAGTATTTGAGGGTGATGGAAAAATTGATGATTTTTTGAAATCTAGAAATGAATTTACAATAACAAAACCCAGCCTAGAGCATGATGAAATGGTTTTTGTTGAAGAACAAGCTCATAAAACAGAGTTTTCCTCTATTGCTTATATAAATCTGATTGCACATCCTTGTAAGAAAGAATTGTTTGAGGATCTAGACCCAAGGGATCTTGAATTCCTACAATGTAAAGATGATACCTTACCAAGAGGACTTGCACCATTGGAAGAGTTGTTCAACTTTAACGATGTAGCCAAAAAACCAAAGATAGAGTCCACCAAGAGTGATGTAGAAGAGTATAACCTTGGTAACCTGAATGAACCCAAAATGATTAAAATTTCCAGAACTATTCCTCCCCACATGAAACAGAAATATATTTAACTTTTTCAAGAGTTTAAATATATTTTTGCTTGGGGATATGAAGATTTGAAGTCATATGACACAAGTATTATTCAGCACAAGATTCCTCTTATAGAAAATCAGAAACATTTCAAGCGAAAATAGAGGAGAATAAACCCTGTTTTACTACCTTTAGTTGAGAAGGAGATCAAAAAGATGTATGATGTTGGGATCGTAGTCCCTCTTAGATACTCAGAGTGGGTTTCTAACCTCGTGTCGGTTAGGAAGAAGACCGGGGAGATTAGGCTTTGCATTGACTTTAGAAATATGAAAAAAGCTTCTCTAAAAGATAACTACCCCCTGCCTAAAATGGATCACATACTTCAAAAGGTAGTAGGCTCTAAGAGAATCTCACTGCTTGATGGTTTCTCCGGTTACAACCAAGTGCTAGTATTCCCGAGTGATCAACACAAAACTGCTTTCACCACACCTTGGGATACATTCATGTACGTTAAAATGCCATTTGGGTTGATGAATTCGGGGGCCAATTTCCAAAGGGCCATGGACATAGATTTTTCAGAAGATATAGGCTACTTCATAGTTATTTACCTTGATGACATCACTTTTTACTCTAAGACTGATGAAGAACACTTAATCCACTTGAGAAAAGTTTTTGAAAAGTGTAGGAAATATGGCCTATCTTTGAATCCCAAGAAAACACTATTTGGTCTCCAGGAAGGTAAACTCCTAGGCCACATCATCTCTAAAGAGGGAATCAAAATAGACCCCAAAAGAATTGAAGGCATATTTCAAATCAGTCTTTCTTGAAACATCAAAGAATTACAATCCTTCATCAGGAAAATCAACTTCTTGAGGAGATTCATCCCCAACCTTGCTGAACTCTTGAGAAATATTAAAAACATGCTAAAAAATGAAATAGGAGTTAAGTGGACTGTGGAAGCCAAACAATCCTTCGAATTGGTTAAGCAAGCACTCACCCAGACACCAGTCCTAGTCAGTCCTGATTTACCAAAGACTTCTATATTTTCTCATTTTCATATGAACATACTGCAACTGCAGTTTTGCTACAAAAGAATGTGATGGGGCAAGAACAACCCATAGCCTTCTTCCACAAAGCCCTTAGGGATTCTCCTCTAAAGTACAACATCATGGAGAAATAATCCTTTGCCTTGATTAAAGCATTAAAAGAGTTCAGAGTTTATATCTTACACTCACATGTCATTTCTTTTGTTTCACATGCAGTTGTCAAAGACATTCTAAATCAAGACCCTGATGGTAAAAGGGGAAAGTGGATTGCTATTATTTTAGAATATGACTTAGAGATCAAACCCACTAAACTAGTTAAAGGACAAGGACTTGAAAAACTTATGGCTGAATCAAACTTCAAAGAATTAGATATAAATATGGTTGATGTTTTAGAAGAACAAGAAGAGTGTATTGCCCCCCATGTTGAAGAAGTATTTCTCAGTTCACCTTGATATATGTACTTTTCTACCTCAATGCTCCCCCTACATTATCAAAGACAAAAGCTATATTCTTGAAACAAAAAGCTTTAAAATTATGCATTTTAGATGGAATATTATATTGGAAGAACCTTATTGGTATGTTTCTTAAGTGTTTGCTTGAGGATGATGCAGGTGAGATTATGCATGAACTGCATGAGGGAGAGTGTGGGGGCCATATTTACTACAAAACCACAACCAACAAGATCCTTAGAGCCGGCTACTATTGGCCCACCCTTTTTCCCAACACCCACAAACTAGTCATGACTTGTCATAAATGCCAATTTTTTTATGGCAAAAGAAAACTCTTACCTTTGCCCTTGCATCCCATTACTGTTGAAGCTCCTTTTCAACAATGGGGTTTAGAATTCATTGGAGAGATTCACCCCACCTCATCTGCCCAACATAAGTCGATCCTCACTGCTATTGATTACTTTACTAAGTGGATAGAAGCCATCCCCTCAAGAAATGCCACTGATTAGTCATTATCAAATTTCTTGAGACAAACATCCTATCTAGATTTGGTTTCCCAAAAAATATCATCACAGATAATGTTGTTGCCTTTTCATCCAAAAGAATTGTTGAATTTTGTTATAAATATCACATCACATTAGGACACTCCACATCTTATTTCCCTCAAGGTAATGGACTAGCTGAGTCCTATAACAAAACCTTGGTCAATATCATCAAGAAGCTATTGGAACAGAACCAAAAAGCATGGCATGGAAAAATAGTACATGCACTATGGGCTGATATACCAACCACCAAGAAATCGATCGGTATGTCTCCATATCAACTAGTGTATGGCATGGATGCCATTTTCCCAACATCCTTGGGAGTTTTAGTGATAAAGCTTCTCCAAGAAGTGCAAACAGAAGAAAATGATATGCAAAGGAAGCTGAACCAAACTATTCATTTGCAGTAGACAAGGGAAGAAGTCTATAACAAGACTCAAGCAGTCTAAGAAAACATAAAGAAAACCTTTGACAGAAGAACTAAAGCCGACAATTTCCACATTGGAGACACAGTGCTGAAGTGGGATTCCAGGAGGGAGGACAAAGGTAAACATGGTAAATCTGAAATTTATGGAAAGGCTCTTATCTCATTTAGTCGGTTAGAGGTTATAATGATTTATTTATACAATGATTGAATGGAGAAGAATTGTTTGGAGGTCCTGTCAATGGCAGGATGCTCAAACATTATTTCCGTCAAGAGTCTTAGTTTCAAAAAATTTCATTCATTGTACATAAACATTGCATGAGAAAAGTCACAAAAATGCAAAAACAAGGAAAGAGAGAAAAGAGGGCAGATTCAAAAGAAGGTACAACCCCATACCCAAAAAATAGTAGTACTGAAAGTGTGCAAGCCTAAATGCCACTACTTGTGCCTAAAATTCTTGTTCAGTCATCTAGCCTAATCATGGATGAACATGTTTTGAATTTATGTTGATAAGTTAGTGAATGAATGCTTGCCAAATAATTTAATCTTGACTTGTCAAAAAGAAATAGATTAGGAGAAAAAGATATTGGTTCCTCATGCCCAAAACAGAACTAAAGAGAAAAATGGGAATGCATAGCAAATGATACATCATAGCCCTTATTTTTCTAGTTATTACTTATGCAAAATAATGTTTTTGTGCAGCTTGTCCCAATGCCACAAACCATGATAGATCAGATTGCCTAATCCTGATTTGAATCATGTTTTCAATTTCATGTCAATAGCTTAGAGAATGAAGTCTGCCAAACAGTTTAATATTGGTGGTTAGATAGTCTAGGTAGAGAATAAAAGAGATCACTAGTTTAATCTGGACTCTTGGAAGAAATAAGTGTAGAAGTAGATAGTTTGTTTTTGCTTTCAAGATAAAGAGGTCAATGGGTTTGTTAGTTCAAGTGCACCCAAGGAAGAAAAAAATGTTAGGCAATGTAGACTGGGTAGGTAGAAATTAAGTTGAACTAATCATGCTTTCAAATGATCAAAATCACTACTTCAGGGAAGCAACAGCAAAATAAAAGAAGAAAATCTGCCCAATGGATGAGGCACTGGTCGCCATGAACCAAGAGATCTGAAGTTCTAGACACCTCCTGAAAAAGAGCTACCCTCCCTAAGTGGAGCCACTGTTAGTCATCAGTAATTTTTTCCTTCATAGATGACTAAATGATTTCCCTAGATTTCTAGAAACAAAGTTCATAAACATTGTGAGTTCTAGAAATCTCACTGCCTTCATTATCCTCAAGATAATTTTTCACTATTTCATCATTCCATCATGTCAAGCTCTGCTTACCAGTCCCAGAAAACCCATTAGGAGCTCATGCCACTCATTTTTGTCTATATCTTATTACCTTTGACCCAAATCCTCTGTTTTTGTTTTGCCTAAACCCCCCACTTCTACCTAAAGCTACCAATCAAATAACTCTGCTATGTCTCCCCAAAATACCTCAAGCATTGATGATCTCAAAAAATCTCTGTAGGCCCTTTATATGAATCAAGTACATTGGATTTTGGATCTTAAATACATTAGTTTATCATAAAACTCTATCTTACACTTGATGACCCCAAATTCTAAGTTTCAGTCCAAAAGCCAAGTCCAAGGAACCTTCCACTAGGTCACCTAGGGTTTCACAAAGTCATAGGGTGGATTTGGTATACTAAAAACTATGTTTTTTCTATATGAAGAAATTGCATTCAAAGAAGAAAGAGACAAGTGATTTTGTCCAAAACTCATCAAAGAGGTCATTCAAGGAAAGCATTTTCGGCCTAAAGCACAAATCTTGCAGGGGGACAGTTGCCCCTTACTCACATTTCTGCAAGAGGATCAAGATGGCCATCAACCTAGCAAAAGGTAAGGTAATGGTAAGATCATCACAAAAAGATCATCAATAGCAAAAAGAAAGCAATAGGCATATGTTTGAAGAGAATCAGGGTTTGTGACTGCTTTGGCCAAACCACAGGGGTGTCACTCAATTAACCTATGATATAGCACGTGCGTTCGTGGCATACTAAACAATACCCTTAATTTGACTACATATTGGAAAATACCTCTAAAAATCACTTTATTTAACCCCCTACCATTACTAACCCATTGTATTTTCCCAATTTAAAAAACCCCTACTTTCACTAGATATTGTAGGTATCCATTTTTTCATTCATTTTTTATACCCCTTTATATTTATATCCTTAACATAATGACATGATGCCTCTCTTATGACCCCACATGCATTCTACAATTCACCTTTCTTCTTGTGATATACATAGGAGATGCATATTAGTATTCCCACAATTTGATTAGTCAATCCACACTCAAGCACATCTCACTATGATTTGTGGCATTTAATGGTCTAAGGAATACAAAGATCAACCATGTTTTAGGAAGATTGATTATGTGCATGTCTATAAAATGACATATAAATTGATCTTTATGATGATGAAAAATCAATTGATCAATCTTTATGAATATGTTTGCACCAAATAATGTGTTCAATCACAAGTATAGACCCTCTAGATGCAAGACCACTATCTACAACCAAGGTTAGGGCCCCAAATCTCAAATCCATATAAAGCAATGGGTTATATCCCCATCACTCAATTAATAATTCAATCGCTATCTCTCAAGCAAGGGAAATTATTACAACCTATTTGGGTCTTTGGAGAGGAATAAATAGAGCAACCTCCTTGTGTGTTATTGCAATGCATATATAAGAATCTTGCTATACTCGTGCATTCATGGCGAATTATAATGGACATGAACAACCACCCTTATTTATAAGTAACAACATTTCGTTTTGTAGTATTTACAAATTACAAGAAATAGATGAGCAATTTGCTATTTTTTTGGCAAATGTTGTATATACAGACTATGGTATAGGAACACTAAACTAGATGAATAATGTCTAGTCTCTACAATGATGTGATGTGATCCTTTGTAAATTCTCAATAAGATAAGTCGTTTATTTTATTTAAAAGAAATATAAAGGATATGTAGATTTTTTACTTAAAATTTTAACAATACCATTATTTGTTTTAGAATATTTGAGAGTGGTTCCAAACTCATCAAACATTAGCTGGAGGAAAAGAATTTCATATCGCATTCAAAATTCATCAAACCTAATAGTTTTCAAAATTTCAAGATCAATGGGATTGAGACATTTCATTAGATTATATCATGTATGAGGGTAAGTTACTATCATTTAATCAAGAGAACCGAGCCCTATATGCACCCCAATTTTGGTGGTGTTGATTGTTGAACTCCTTTGTCATGGCCTTAGCAAAAATGTACCCTTCACTCAAACCAAAATCATTGATCAGGAATGTTAAGCTTTTTCTACAATATTTTAAGGCCTGGATTAGACTGTTTGATCAAAATTTTCCCTTGGGTGGTGTCAACTTGTCTATAGAGAAACAAGGTCTAGGCAAAGGCTAGACAAGAGAAAAATGAAGAATGATACTAGCGATGAGGAACTCGACGTAAGTGATGGTGGAACATTTTTTGTCAAGAAGTGGTGGAACAAGCATGGTGGTGCTACCCCACAGCTACAACATTTGGAAACATGGGTGCTTTCATAATTGGTGAAAACTTCCTCTATAGAGAAGTGTTTAGCAACTAGATCAGTTTATTGTTTTGGACCTTTTGGTCTTCATATTTCAGTGTGTAGGTAGCCTATTTTGTAAACATAGCTATTTGGTCATTTTATTGATGATGGTTGCTAGATAACCTATTTCATTCCATAAGTTAATGGTCTACTTTCTATTATATGACTTAAAAATTTGTATATTTGTTTGGAATTGATAGAATCTAGTTTCTAGATAGCCGATGCTCAAATAATTAATCATTAATGTACTACCTATGCCATTTCTCTCTTGATTAATGTAAAAATATGTGCAACATTGTTCTAGCTTATAGCATATAGAGTGCCAAACAAATATCTCAGAGGGTCGTATGTGGAAAAAAAATACCTTGTAAGGAGTAGGAAGACTCCAAAGAACAATATGAGTACAATGTAAATCAATTTGCCTGAACTAGAAACCGCAATCCTCCAACTACATTTTGAGTTCTTTGAAGCGAGTGAGGAAGTTTTTGATCCTCTTGAAAACTTGTGTCTCCATGTTCATCAAATCAGTTGCAATCTTCATCGATGGAATCTCATTAGATTGGAAAAAATTTATTAAACATATCTCCAGCCTCCATGGGAGATCCCAATTTCTAAATATGGAATTGCAACACATTCAACACCAGCCTCCATGGGAGATCCCAATTTCTAAATATGGAATTGCAACACATTCAACACATGGATGCCAATTAGATCTTAGGCTTCATAAACATTGTTCAACTATTCCTCCATGTTCTCATCATCTTTGGGTTCATTCTTAGGCCAAAATACTGGAGCACATCTTCTATTCTTCTACAATTTTCACCTGTGAGAATGGAGCTAGGGTTTATGGGCCCCATGACAAATCTAGGCAAAAAGTGCTAGTGAAGAGCAAGGGTCAAGTGGGCACACAAGGCCATTGGGCTTTGGATTGACCGTGAATGGGTGTTACGTTAACGCACTCCATGCGAAAAGGTCACAGGCTCAAATTCCCCAAGAGTGTTTATCCCACCCACTAAAAATAAAATAAAATAAAAAAATGAAAAAGTGGGCACACAAGGTGCAGGTATCCTGTGATAACAACAACAAAATTCTCTTTTGTTACTTGGAAAAATACCACTCCCCTCCCTTCCCTCACTCAAGAGAAAAAACAAGTCAAAATTTTATTGATTATACAACAAAAAATAAATAATCCCCACTCAAACAAATACCCGATACATAACTCAAAACCTAAAATGATTTGACAGACGAGGCAGCTGGGAAAACACGGACTTGTTGTAGAAACATGCCACACTGAATTAAAAAACATTGCGCAGTAATAACCATGCTGACTAAAAATTACACATCCCGCAATGCTATATTCATAGATCTGCATTAAGCGCAGGCTCAAAGTTGGCCCCGGCCTATCGAAATTGGCTGCAATTTCTGGCTGTAAAAAAGACAGCAACAGTTGGTGGCTTCTTAGAGTGACAGAAATACTACTCCCATATGTTACCCCAAGTTGTCATCCTTGGATTGGGTTCTTCCACTTAGATGCTAGTTTAGGTAATAACAGTGTTAATGCCATGGCCCATTACTGTTTCTTGACAAATGTTAGCATAATTGAGATAATGTGTGATTCTTGTAATGGAAGTAAATTTATGTGTTTTGTTAATTTATATCGTTGCATTGATTCCACCTTAGCATGCAATTAGTTTTCTTTTCATATTTCCATCCAATTTTGTGCACTGTTGCTGGATCATGTTCTGAATCCTGATGGAACGAAAAAAAATGAATTTGATTCCCAAGAGCCAAGGAAAGTGAGTTTTGGCACATGAAAAAATAAATTCATACGAGTGTTTCATTTACCATTGAACCCATACACTGGAACCTATATCTTTTCAGCTCTAAAAAAGGCAGTAAGGTACTGAGATATCTATTATGATGAGCACTTCATTCAATACTAGACTTTTACTCTATATCAGGATGCAAGTGATAATTAGATATGGAAAACCATAGGACCCCATAATCCTAGCACTGCTCAACTCGGGCCTTCCTCACCAGCAACACAGAGATTATAATTACTTTTTATATTACTACACTACAATACCAGATTATTGCCTATATTCTCTTTCCTAATATCAGTATCTTCAAACATTTTTTAATGCAATGCAGAATTTAGGATTACTAACAGCCATCAAATAGCCATTATATCGCAATGTCGAATGCATTGCTTATGACAAAATAACAAATTTAACAACATTGAAAGATACCAAAATGGAGTTGACATACTAAATCCAAGTAATAGGAACAATCAATGCTTTTATTACCTCATCCAGATTCAAACCACCAACTCAGGGGACACTCCCACAAAATGCTATGTCAACCACTTCTTTACCCAGCCCATATATCTCAAAAATTTGTGCTCCAAAATAACTGGAAAATATTGCATCAAACATTCCTTGAGTTTGTGAATACTAGTCATCTCCGTTATGTTAAACATACTAGAAAGAATTGACTTTTAATTCAAAAAGTAGCCAATTACCAAAAATATGACACTGGAATTAACTGATTCATATGCCCAACGAGACCAAGTACTATAAGTAAAATAATAATAAGTTAAGAAAAGGTTAGTCAGAACTTAGCTAACCTAGAAAGAAACGAGATACCCATCTTTGAGAGTATCTTCAAAAGGCTAGCCTTAATTGCGTGCAAGATTTAGATAAAGTTACATAAGTTTCTAACTCTTCAGAAATATCATTTCTCTGACAGGGCAACAAAAATTAGCACTTCTATTCTCCTAGAGAAATTGAAGGAAGAAAATTCTAACACCGAAAACTCTTTAGCTTCAAAAATGAAATGTGATATATCCAAGATAGTAGACAACCACACAAGCAAACTACAAATAGAAAATTACTTTGAGATCCTAAAATTATTGAACAGATAACTTGGGTTTGTATCCAAGGAGATTGCGAAAATAGTAAACATTTATCATTATTAAACTTAGGTGTGAAAGAGAACAAAATTTGAGAATGCAATATCAGATAGATATTATCTATAACTTCTAGACATGGTAGCCACGATTTACTTTCTCCAGTTAAGAATACAATGAATCATCAGTGCTTTATCTTAAATTGAAGAAACGATTAACCAAAACCATGCATCTATTTACGTATCCACATCCATAGTAGTTTCCTTGCAATCATCACTTTTTAATACACCCTTCCCATTTATCAGCATCGTTTAGAGTTGTAAAACAATGTCTTTAGCATCCTTGATATTAGGCACATATTTTTTGCTTATAGGTTTATATTCTCCGAGGACAGAAACAGTAAACAATATCATCAATTTCCACTAGTTGTTAATATATATGCAAGTTGTCCTAATCACATATTCTTTGCTTAAGTTAAGGTCTAATCTCATGCTAACATAGTCTTCTTTTAATTGCTTATGCTCCCCTCACATCCTCATTCATTTATTGTAGAATAAACTATTCCATCAGATATTTCTCCCGAAGAATTTCATGTGAATGTTGAATATTTTTGGAGTATGTAAAACTAAAATTTCATAATCACGGTTATTGTCTAATTGGATTTTCTTCTCAGAAAAATTAAGAACTTAAGAACTTCCAGCAATAGATTGGACTGACAATAAAGATTGGATTGTTGCTATACAGATGTCAAGGTTATTGTGACAAAAGCAAGATCCGTCATGTTGTCATTAAACATTAGTATACAAATGTGAAACAGGGTTAATCACTGACACATAGGTCACAGTCTATAGATTACTTCCCTTGAAAACCTCATTATTATCTATCCACAAGATTATTATAAATGTCATTTTCAAATCAAGGTTCTCTTATGTCACCAAAGGTGTCAAGACGTCGTGACGATATTAAATTCTAAATCACCATGCTCAACCATACTGCCTCAAAAATCAAATCTTGCAGCAACCAAATAAAATTTATTTTGTTAATAAGCTTTAAAACATGCTATCTATGATACACAGATATACTCAAGACTTATTTGCATCTAGCTAGACAATTCAATACATCAAAATCCTAGACAATTGTATACTTTAAGGCTTGGTCATTAATGCACAAGCACATAGACTTCCATTAGTTCTTTTCACTTCCACAGAAGCCCTTGCTTTTGAACCTATTCCAATTTAATCATGTCTAATTTTAATTTTTGATTAACTAGCAATAGCAAAACAATACATAAAAAATACATGTCACTTTCCAAGTATTCATAAATGGTAAACCATGTAGACCATCAGTATTGATTAGAGTGCATACCCCCAAAGGAATCCAAGTATTCATAAATGGTAAACCAGGTAGACCATCAGTATTGATTATAGTGCATAACCCCAAAGGAATCATAGGATTTGAACTCGTGACATCCCACTTCAAAGGAATCACAGGAGTTGAACTCGTGACATCCCACTTCAAAGAAGTTCAATGTCTGACTCCAAGGCCAATCAAGCCAATCCTCGGGGCTAAAAAATAAGATAATAAAAAATATTTGTATTTGGTAACAATGCGTGATACCTATCATCTAGCTCAGAAAGGATATATGTTGGTAACAATTGAAGTAGACTTACAAATTATCTAATTTAGACAGTTTCATTGTGGGCAAAATCAAGAATCTCATTCTAGATTATGATTCAAGTTGGGAATCAAACCCTACTCAAGGACTGAAAATTGCCAAACCCGTTTCCAGTACTAATTTAAATATGTAGACTATAGATTGGCACTCCCCAGCTGACATTATCAAGCAGCACACCGGTAGCTCCAGAGTGATTGATACAGATGTGGATGCCTCTTCTCCCTCTACTTTTTACATCTATCCCACAGTATGTTGTAATTGGTGTACTTTTGAGCCCCATTGACCTATCTTTTTGTCGCCCACTGCCATTAATAAAACTAGTCTTATATTATCTTATGTCGTCCGTTAATAGGAAATGGTACTGTAATATAAAAAAAATGCTAAATAGCCAAGACTAACTCTCACCAATTTAGATCCTCATCTAGGAGTGAGCACTTAGTGCCTATACTTTCTTTTCTATATTTGAGGCCAATGTACATTGAGGAATTACACTGTACAATACAAGTATTCAAGAGACAGCGGCTATCAATTCCATCTCAGCAACACCAATCTCAGTTACATACCATGAACCACGTAATCCAAATGTACATCAAGAAATTAAACTATACAAAACAACTATTCGAGCGACACCTCTCATCAGTTCTGTTTCAGCAAAAAAAATCTCAATTATTTACCCTGAACCTCAGATACAGGAACATACTACACAAAAAACTTAATTTCATGGACCCAATTCCAAAAACCATAACACCCTATATCCAAAAACACCTGAAACTAGAAAGCCGGACTACTATTAAGGTAGAAACATGGACATAAAAACCATAATTAACAAATCAGACAAACCCTCCCTTTACAAAAACCATATGGTGTCATGCAAAGGAACAACATGACCACTACAACAGGCAGAAGCTAAGGCTGACCTCCCCAAAAGTAAAGATCTTTAATTTCTCCTTTTAAATTAAAATGGTTTGCAGAGGTGGATGAAACAAACTTCTATGATTTTTATCCTTGTTTTATTAGACTTATTGATGCAGTCAGTTTTCCCTTCCCCAGTTGAAAATTAAGCAAGTAACTTACAATTGTGACTTGCATAGTCTTGTATTTTTAATTAGTTCTATCCCTTTATGAAATAAATAGTTTTAAATAAACAGATACTATTATGGCATAGTTTACAATTTGTCTATAAAGTCAATGCAATGAAGAAAAATGCTAAAACCATACTGACTATACTAAATGATTTCTTGCATATATGACAACATTTCACATTTTGATTTTTAGCAGGGGCTTGGTGAATTGTTTGAGGTCATTTGAACATCATTTTTCTTGATTTTTCTAGTTTCAAAAGCTCATGTTAGCGAGCTGAATAAAATTCTCTCTTTACTCACGAGTCACTATAGAGCACCGATAAACATGGTACTGAAAGATGGACTAGTGGTCAAACGATGGGATATGGTGTTCTTAAATCTTAATTTGCAGAGCTGGACACCATATATCCTATAGAAAAGAGATATTTGCATACAGTAGTATCAAATTCCAATTGAACTATGAAATCCTTAATTATTTATTTTTGATAATTTATTTATGTAGAGAACCCAGAGTTGCTTACTTTTTTTGAAAGACACAAGATGAGTGCCCTCATATGTTTAGTTAATATTCTTGTGGACAATGAAGACGTGGTATGGGAAATTTGGAATTCTTCATACTGTGAAATGCCCCTGTACAGTTCCTAAACCTAAGGAGATTGGAGTATATCAGGGATTTACCAGCTAAGGATGGAGTTAACATGTTCATTCTGGGAAATACCTTTGGACCATAAAAAACTAGGACCAAAAAATGCCTTCTCAATCATGAAGTTATCTCATTCTATCCCCGAGTTGCTTACATTTTCTGAAAGACACAAGATGAGTGCCCTCATATGTTTAGTTAATATTATTGTGGACAATGAAGACATGGTATGGGAAATTTGGAAACATTTCTTCATAATGTGAAATGCCCCTCTACAGTTCATCAACCTAAGTAGACTGGAGTATATCAAGTATTTATCAACTAAGGATGGAGTTAACATGTTCATTCTGGGAAATACCTTTGGACCATCTGAAATTAGGACCAAAAAAATGCCTTCTGAATCATCAGGTTATCTCATTCTATCCTTTTCTCAGGGACAATATAAATATACTATCTTTATTAGTCTAATATTTATATTTCTATATGGTCTAATCTTTATCTATGCTTGGAATTTTTCTCAGGGATCAATTCCTGCATATATTAGATTAGTATTGAACCACGATATCTATTGTCATCTATTTAATTAGTTATTTTTTTTGAAGCTTCAGTGAAGTAATGAACCCAGATTTGCTTAAATTTTCTGAAAGACGCAGGATGAATGCTCTTATTTTGTTACAATTCTTGTGGATAATGAATATGTTGTACATGAAAAGTAATTTGAAAACATTTATTGATAATGTGAAATGCCCTTGTACTCTCTGTAAACCTAAGTAGACTGGAAGGGTTAGTTATTTACCAGCTAATGATGGAGTTTAAAAAGTTCATATTGGAAATTGCCTCTGGACCGTTTGATAGAAACTAGGACTGGAAAATGTCTTCTCATTTATGAAGTTATCTCACTTTACTTTTTCCTTAGGGATAATATACTTGGTTACTAGTCTAATCTTTACATTTATATACGGTCATGCTAATGCCATATTAAGTTCAATGAAAACCTTGTACATTTCTTGTTTATGATTTACTAATGACTCAAAAAGTTCAAGATAAGATGAGATTTGGGATTCATAAAAATCAAGTTGCAAGGTTGTTACACATTCATTCTCAAGCATTTTATTGAGATGAATTTGCTTTGGACTTTGAGGTTTTATCATGGTGAACTAGATTTTAGAACCAAACACATCCTTTGAGAATAAATTTCATATCAATAGAGAAAATAGAAGCTATACACATTCAATGTCAATTATATATTGACATTTGTTTAGGTGTAGCTGCAACAAAATGATTATATAATGTGACACAAGACACATCTTTGGGTTTTAGAAAGTTCATGATATTTGCTGACAGCTTACGTATATACTCCATAACAAATGGTGTGTGGAATAGAGATGGATAGAAGCATGCCTAAAGGCCAAAATTATCTCAAACAGCTTCTATTCTAAAGTAATCTACAGAGTTGTGTGCACTATGTACGTATTGAATTATAAATTTCACGAAGGTTGTGAGAAAGATCATACCCGAAGGCATATGGAGTGGAAGGAAATCACAAACAAATTGTCTCAAAATCTTTTGTTGCTATTTTTTTTCACATGCAGCAAATGGAAAACATGCAAAAAAAAATAACACATCTTTGAATTAGAAGAGAAAACATAATTGGTAGTACATATGTTGTCTTGGAGAAAAGGGAAAAAAGGAAAAAGTAGAAGGGAAGCAATCTACAGAGGTATGTATAACTCAACAGACTCCACAAAGGCTGTTTTTGAAAACAGCAAAAGGAAGAAGGAAAAAAGGACAAAAGTAGAAGGTAAACAAAAAATACACATCTTTGTAGGGTACACGAAGAGTCAAAAGTGTACGCTCTTTGAATATATATATATATATATATATATATATATATATATATATATATATATATATATATATATATATATATATATATATATATATATATATATATATATATATATATATGCTTTTGATTTCCTTCCACTCAATGTGCCCTCTGGTGTGATGTTTCTCACATCTTTTGTGGAGTCTTTGTTGAGTTATGCATGCCTGTGTAGATTGCTTTAGCCTAGTTTAAGATATTTTGCCCTTGCCCATGATCTTCATCAAAGGTTTAGCACAATACAGATGTTGTCTTTGATGAAGATCATGGGCAAGGGAAAATTATCTCAAACAACATCTTTAACTAGGCTAAAGCAATCTACACAGGCATGTATAAGTCAAAGGCTCCACAAAGTTTGTGAGAAACATCACACCAAAGGGCACATGGAGTGGAAGGAAATCACAAGCAAATTGTCTCGGAGTCTTTGTTATGATGTGGTTGTATGCTCGTGGCAAAATAAAATTAGGCAAAAGCTAGAAGACAAAAGCAAAATACACATTTTTGTAGGGCACAGTGAAGAGTCCAAGGTGTATAGGCTATTTGAATGAGGAAGTAAAAATAAGTCTTTGATAAATATTAAATATAATCTGCAAGAAGTATCAGACTATATTGTTGTACCATGGCTTGTATTAAAAGATAATGTAAGAAAGGTCACAGAAGTAAAGGAAAGCAATCTAAAACATGAAAATATGACCAAACAAACATTAGGTGATGCTGAGGAAGCTAGTGCCAACAAGACAAACAGTAACAAATCAGACCAAAGTTCAAGAGAATTCCAAAGTCGTATCTACATAAAGAATGATGATGGATTCAAAGTTCCAAGAACTACCTACAACTAGTGAAGAAGTCTGGAAGTCAATTAGCCTACAACAGTCAACTGTATATCCAGTAAGTGTTGCTTTTGAGTATTGACTCACATGAGTCTAACTCATTTGAAGAAGTGAACATAAAGAAAGAGTTGCAGAAAGAAATTCCAGAGGATTATACCGAAATACAGATAAATCAGACTTGGGAGCCTGTGTAGACTTTGAAGAAACTTTGCACTTGTTAGATGAATACAATTAGTTAGGCATAGGTGTGAGATTTATTAAGTGGATGTCAAAAGTGCCTTCTAGAATACAATTTTTGCAGAGGAAATGTATATGCATTATAGCTCATATGGACTGAGGCAGGCTCATAAAGCCTTGTATGCAAGCATTGATGAGCAGTCAAGGATAATTGTTTTGGAAACCTGTCAGAATGTCAAAAGAAAAGTGAAGGACGAAATATTGATTGCATCTTATATGTTGATGACATCATTTCAGTGAATCCAACTTCCAAGAATTATAAAAGTGATAAAAGATGAGCTTCATGCATGAAGCTTTTGAAATGATAGCTCCAATGTATTTATATTTTCCAAGCTGAGTATGTAAGGAAGATATTGAAATTTGAAACATATTTGATATTGTTGATGATAAATCTGCAACAACTCCTATTGAAATGGATATGAAGTTATCGATTCTTAAAGACTCAAAGTTAGTGGATTCAACACTACATAGTAAATTGGCAGAAGTCTTATTTATCTTATCACTATTTGATTGGATTCAAACTGTATTGTTGGTGGCATGATATCATGATTTATGGCTTTCCTCAATAGCTATTCATTGGAAGTCAGCAACATGGTTTTAAGTATGTGCACAAATATGACACTAAGCTACTTGATCGCACACCCATTTATAAAGGATTTTGTGTTTCATGCTAAGACTAAGACAGTCATCATCCCTTATATCAGAGAGCAAGAAAAAACCATGAAGATTGACTTGACCTATTTCAGGTCTTAGATGCATAGTATTGAAAACTGGAACTGGTGGCCAGACCGGTCCATCTAATAAATCGGGTTTCAAACCGGAACCAATCAAACTAGGACTGGTTAGATCTCAATGAACGAATGTTAAAAAAATTAATTTTTAATGAAAAAACTATTTTAAAGATTTAAAACCATAATTCCAAACCAATAGACACAAAATATGCAAAGTTTGTTCATATATATACCATGTAAAGGTGAACATATCAAAATGGCACCAAGTGCAATACATATAACTTTCCTATTGTCGATCAGGCCTAGAAATGGAAAATTCTATATAATATTCTGGTTTGAGTTCTCTCCTAGAGTCTGAACTAACGTCCAGTCTAGTCAGAAAATAAAACTACCCAATTGCTCAGCCAGATACAACAATATGATTAGAACCCAGATAATAAATCGCACACCATCAGTTTGCTCAAGCAGCAATAGGGATGTCATTCAAATAACTTAGGGATGACTCAAACCAGAGGCGAACATGTCTAAATAGTCAATAATGGTGCTCTAATACGCCCTATAGATCAAGAACATGGAATTGGCCTCTCGGCCTCTACCTACAGATGAGAGAGGTTTGTGAATGTGGCAATTACCTAAAGAATTATTGGATTATAAAATCATATGGAGCCCTACTGATTCCAGACTGGCTACCCCAAAAGTTCCACATAGGCAAGGGGAAGTTATCAAGCAAGTTTGATTTTATTGAACACTAACCACCATCCTCCACAATTATCAAATTGGGACCTAACTTCTGCAGCCCACAATTACTGGCTATATGTAGAAAAAATTATGAAATAACTTAGGGATGACTCAAACCAGAGGAGAACATGTCTAAATAGTCAATAATGGAGCTCTAATACGCCCTATAGATCAAGAACATGGAATTGGCCTCTCGGCCTCTGCCTACAGTTGAGAGAGGTTTGCGAATGTGGCAATTACCTAAATAATTATTGGATTATAAAATCAGATGGAGCCCTACTGATTCCAAACTGGCTACCCCAAAATTTCCACATAGGCAAGGGGAAGTTATCAAGCAATTTTGAGTTTATTGAACACTAATCACCGTCCTCCACAATTATCAAATTGGGACCTAACTTCTGCAACCCACAATTACTGACTATATGTAGACAAACTTATGAGACAACTGTCAATTGGGTGTATCTTAGGTGGTTGAGAGGAATGATAGACATGATAAAATTTGTTGTAATGACTTCGAGCCTTGTTGAGTTTGAGTTGTTCCTCAAAGACCAAAACATGTATAAATTAGAAAACAATTCTAGAAATGTAAAGCTGCCTGTAGTAATTTTGGTTATTTTTCTTCCAATTCTGGGTTGGCAAAGCTCTGGGTTTAAACGTAGTTTCATGCCTTTTCGTCACCCATGTTCTCATAATTTCTTAGGAGCTCTGCACTGCCCACTTAAGAACTTTACAACATCTAGAATTTTATAGCAGCTCATATTTCAGCATCTAAGCAACACAGACCAATCTTTAAACAAAATGGGGAACCAAGCTTGGGAGCTCTGCACTGGCCACTTTAATTTTACAACTCTTATCCCACCATCTAAGCAACATACATCAATCCTCAAATAAAAGAGAGAATAGAGCTCAAGCGCGGAGGGGGAGATTGCAGGCTACTAGTAACTGTGGCAAACCCTTTCTCCTCATTATTTTTATAAATTTTGTATTTATCATCCATTCATACCATATTGGTATTCAACTTCTCATCAGATTTGAACTACCAACATATCTTGTTGGAAATTTCCACCTAACAAGGACAACCATCGCTGGAAATTTCCACCTAACAAGGGAAATCCATCGCTCAACCCTTTATGCAAGAACAACCAAGAACTCAGACTCCAATTAACAGAACCCAAAGCTAATCATACAAAAACCCTCTTCTCCTGGACTCCCTCTATATAAAGTCAGTTCCAAGCATACTTGCAAAGTGCTAGGCCAGACCCACTACATCTGCTCCTCATGACTCACCCAAAATGCATCCTTTCTCTCACACACAGGAAGAAGACGACTCTGCATTATGTGTCCATGGAAATGAAGAATTCATGAACACCAACTTCTTATGGACAAACTGTTAAACATTTCAAAACCTCAAACAAAGAAATAGAAGACAAAAGGAAAACTGAAGGCAAATCAAGCTATAATACCTTAATCCTACTGAAGAACTCCTTCTTTCCTTTAGGCTTAGACGATGCCATGGAGATATTCTCCATGTTGGAGATCATAACAGATATGTGTGACACACCGCCAATCTCAATTGACACCGTCAAATTCTCTGTAGATACCCACTTTCAGAACTCGAAATATATCTTTGCTATTCAAATTTAAATGAATCTTAGGACGAACCAACAATTGCAAAGGTATATAAGGTACATAAAAATGAAGGTAAGGAGGACACAATATCATACAGGAACTTGTTACAACATGACCATGACAAACTTGGAAAATAAACTAGAATGGGATTCTGCATTTGCATTTGTTTGAAGAAGAGGATTATTATATGAAGTATTTCACTTAGGTAATGAATTATTTTCTTATCTTATATGAAGTAAATTACATTTAAATTACATGCATAGCTTGAAACCTTCGACTCACCAGCGGATATCACCAGAAGCTACAGTAGAGACAAGAGAGTTGGCTTGCGAATCTCAAATTCACCCACTGCCTGTCTAAACCCTAGTCCGTCTGCCTCTACTGTCTGCAATGGTGCCCGTCCACCTCTGATATCTGAAATGCTCATCCGCCTCTACTGAATCGAATGGAAATGGTGCGTCCTGTTGAATCTCTGTTGAATCGAATGGCAATGAACCTCTGCTGAATCGAATGTGCTCCAATGGAAAAACGCATGGTCGGCCTCTGCTGAATCTCTAATGAATCGAATGCCAATGGCAACCTCTGCTGAATCTGAATCGAATGCCAATGGAAATGGTCTTCTGCAATGGAATGTGCTCAAATGGAAAAACTGTCGGACACGCACTTTTTATTTTTGACATCCCCGCACAATAAGCCATTTGGCCAAATAAATCAATAATAAATACCCTAAAATATTTATATTCCCTATGTTATAAAAAAAAAACCCTCTAACCCATAGTTATATTTCCAATATAACGTTTTGGGTTTTTCTAAAAAAATTTACCCTAATATGAACGCACGTGATATAATATTTCTTTATCAGTGACACCCCCATGGGCCAAACAAGAAATCAGTAGTAGGGCTATAAGGACAAAGGTCACCTCCACTCCATCAATGCACAATTGAAGGTCTTTAGAAATAATAAATTATGATTGAAAGGTTTTAGAGAACTTAGAAGACAACACTATTTACTTTTTCCTAACAGCCCTAAAACCTAGGAGTTTGGGAAGAATGCCAAACAGGTCAAATGATGATGATAAAGCCTCCTTCATAACAACAGATGGCATTCAAATGGTATCAGTACAAAGGCCCCTCAAAAAGGATCAAAAGGAAAGCAAGCATGAGGTAATATTGCCCTAGAAGGTAATTATGATAAGTATAGGCTCACTGTTGAAGAAAAGAGGTGTCAAACTCTAAAAGGACAGTGATCAAAGGTAAGGGTTGTGTAGGCACCTGCAAAAATAGAAGTGGCCAGGGGAGACACAAAATGGTGTCAAAAACTGCTAACTTTTCCCACCAAAGATATAGCACTAGAAAACTGATCGAAGGAACAAAAATGTAATTGGTCTAAGAGCAGTAAAACCTCCAACAAGGGTTTCCTCATCAAAAGTATATTCTACCAAAGATAGCAAAACATGAATGACACTTCTGCAGGACTGTCAAAATGATTACCTACAAGAAAATTGATAAGGTCAAACAGGCCTAAATTTTTTTCACAATGGTGGCACACATGAAGACTAAAGGGGTTGTTGATGCTTGTTGCTAGGGTTTTCACACTAGGAGGTTTTCTCACTGCTTCACAGAGAAAACATGAAAAAATGTCAGTAAAAGGAAAACATGTCAAAATAATCACAAGTTTGTTGTTCACAAGTGTTAAAAATCATGAAAAGGGTTCATGTTTCCAAATATGGATAAGAGGCACAGTTTAAGCTTCTTCAAGAGTTTTTCAGTCTGAGGAGTGACATCAAAATGCTCCAGCACGACAAAAAACCATATTTTTAGAACTCTGCCACCTACTGGACAAACAAACCAAAAATACAATGAAGAAAGTAAGAAGAGAAATAGAAATTAGAAAGTGGGTTTTAAATCATATTTTTCAGAAGGGGATTATAAAGGTCTCTTTTATCTCTCCCCCAACTCATTTGTGTCTTTGAAAAGGAGCAGGAGAGCTGTTGTAGAAGTTTTTTAGGGTTTTCTACAAAAAATAGGTGAAGTTCCAGGCGCTACGCACCGATGGAGGCAGTACACACCGAGCCGTCGGCACTACGCACAAAGGAGGCAGCCATAGTGTTAAAATAAATGGTGCTATGCATCGGAGAGCTGACACTACGCATCAGCCAAGGCACTGCGCACAGGCCTAGGCCCAGCCTGAATTGCCTGCTATTTTAATGGCGCTACGCACCGAGGAGGCCCGACAGGCCTGTTCATTCACCCGAGATGCCCACAACTGACCCGGTGCTACGCAAAAACATGTCAAATGCCCGATCCGACTCAACGCTATGCATAAGAAGGCCCGACAGGAATGGCCTGTCGGGTGGCGCTACGCACAGAGGGGTTTTGGCCGAAATTGTCAAAATTTTGCTCAAATCACCCTCTTTCTCCTCTGATTTGTCTCCAAGCTCCTGCACAGAGTTAGATAAGTTTGGTATTCATTTTCCTTGCCCTCCAAATTAATCTTTTTACGTGCATAATCAAAGGATAAGTTCAAAAACCTAAACTTGGAAAAACCCTAATCTTCATGCCAATCAAACTTTTGACCTTCTAAGGCAAGAATTACCATTTTGAGAGTGATCCCGAGCATAAAGACACTCATTGCAAGACAAGGCTCCTCCTAAAATCTGAAATCATTCCTTGATTGCTTCATTTTGCCCTCATTTGCTAAAATCTGCCCTCACATCACTCATTTGTCCTCCCTAGACCTAAAGCTTCTCACCAAGCTAAAAATCATTTTGTTCTAGATCAGCCACCATGTCTGAAGAAGAAATCAGTAATAGTAGTGATGAAGGCCAAAGGCCTATCAAGCCAAAACACAAGGGATGAAGGGTTAACAGGTTTGAGCCTTTAGATACCATTCAAATCACCTCTTCTCCCATGATCCTTGCATGTTTTCAAGATGTTGGACGCTATCAGTTTTGTGAGAAGGTTAAACAGGTCCAAAACCACTCAGAGTTGACTAGGTTTTTCATTCTCAGCCTACAAAACCACCAGGTCAACCTAGTAGGAGTAAAATTTTAATTATCATCCAAATCCATTTCTGAAGCCACATGAATGCCAGATATTGGTGAGAGATGGTTCAAGTAGAAGAAATTGGACTTAAGCTACTATGATCCCTTCCTCAAACCTAGTCATCAACAGGGTTGCAAGGCTGTTTTCCCCTTCTCCCACCTGCTAGAGAGATATGCCCTACTGTTGAGGCAGATCATCAAGTACTTCACTTGTGAGGGGAGGTACTCCAGGATTTATTCATATCACATAAGGTTGCTAATGCACTTCACCAAGGTTAAATTGCTAAACCTACCATACTATCTCTACCGGAGCATTGACAAGATGGCTTCAATGGTCAAGAAAAGGAGTTATGCCCACCAAATGCAAAGCCTTTTTCACCACTCCTTGATTAAGATGATTATTTTGCACCAGCGAGAGCAGTAGGGAATTACTTTGGAAGTTTTTATCTCACATGATGTATTTGCAAATCCCTAAGCCTTCATTCAGCAAAATTTTCCTTCCACTTCACACCCACTTACCTCCACTCCTCCATCACCTCCACCTATGCCTTCTCCATAAGGAAACTTACCTCCTACTTCTTCTCCTAATGCATCAAATGAAGATGATAACAGTGGCACTTATGAACAAGAAGATGATGGTGGAAATGAAGAAAACAGTGAGGCAGAGACAGAGTTAAATGAGGAGAAAGGAGATGACAGCAGCCATGAGGAACAAGAAGATGATGATGGAAGTGATGAAAATAGTGGGGCAGGTAAAAATTCTAATGAGGAAGAGCAGGAGGACAATGATGACAATGAAGAGGGAGATGAACATGGCAGCCAAGAAGAGGAAAACATTGAGCGCTATGAGGGAGACAATGATAGTGATGGTACAAATGAATCACTCCCAAATACAATAAAAGGTATTGCTGATGGGCAAGATGAAGACACAGAGGATAAAGAAGAGAATGATGAGGATGACAGTCGGCACAAAGATGTACAGGACAACCAAGAGAATAATGTACATGAGCATGATAGTGAGCCTAGTCTTAGTGAAAACAATGACAATATAAATGAAGATGATGAATATGATGAAACAAAAGGTGATGATGAGGAAATAGAAGACCAAGAACAAGTAGATAATGAGGCTGAAACATATTTTGAAAAGGCAGGAAGTGACCAAGAAAATGAAGAAGGGGATGACATGGCAGAAAATGAAAATGCCTCTAACAATGACCCCACAGAAAGTGAAAATGGTTACAGCCCTGGTGCAGAGGTAGACTTTGATGATCAAAATAATGAAAGTGAAGAATAAGATCATGACAGTGCTCATGAAAATAGCAGTGATAAAGAGACAGAATTTGAAGGTAAGGATAGTGGGCCAAATAATGAAGAAAAAGACTTTCATGAGGAATAGGGTGAAAGTGAGGCAAGTGAGGAAGGTCATGATCAATTTGAAGACCTATATGGAAGTATGGAATACAATGAAGACAATGATGATGAGGATGCTAAAGATCAAGAAAGCAGTGACCCAATGAGACATGAGGTGACTCATGGAAGCCATTGCAAAAATGAAAAAGTTGGTGACAACAATAACAAGGGTCAAAGCAATGATGAAAACATGTTCAAAACTACCATTTTCACTCCTCTCACATGAACATATCACAGGGGGAAAAGGGATGTGTTTTCTGCCTCAAAAAGGCAAGGGGCCATCTCTTCTCCAACTATCAAACCATTGGACAAAGGTAAAGAAAAAATGGATGAAAATGTTGAGGATCAACATAATGAAGAGAGATAATTTGACCTTATACATATTGATAGTGGGGAAGAAGAGAAAATATCTAAGTCACTCCTCCAAATTAAGAATTCCCAAATAAGAGATCTTCAGGCAGAGTTGGATAGAGCCAAGTACAAATATGATGTCTTAGTTTGGGAGAACCAGCAAAGGAGTGAACACATGGAAATTTATGAGGTAAGGGCACTCAGGGCTCGGAGACAAGCCATAAAGGCAAAGGTGTAATTAGAATAATACAAGAAAACCCATCTAGAGAGTGCAGAAGAAGAAGAGGAACAACCTAGAAGGAGGCCAAGGACCCTTGGGTTGAGAAAAGCCTTGGCCAAAGAGAGGGAAGAAGAATCTGCCCTAGTTGAGAAAATTCCTATCAGTGAGCTACTTGACAGAGATATAGAGTTTTATAGGGAGCCTTGGCTTGAGAGGGCCAATATGCATTTAGAAGAAAAATTGGAGAAGTCAAACAAGGCCCTTGAGCTCCAAAGGAAAATGACTATATGCCCTCAGAAATCAAATTTCTAGGGCAAAGCTCAAGAAGGCATTGCTTGGAAATGAAAACCTAAAAAAGGAAAAAAATCATGATAGCCTTGGAATTTTGGCTGAGGCTTCTCAACAGGTGTCCAAGACCTCTTGAGGGACCACTCCACCAATTTTGAGCCAAATTGGACAAAATTTTGTCTTTTTGAAATTTTGAGACCTCTGTGCGCAACACCCTAGGCGCTACGCACAAATTTGGTGCATCCTCAGCTTGCAAATTTTACATTCTTGGATTCCTCTCATCATCAACATTCTGCTCACAAAATTTCAAATCATTTAGAGCAGTTTTGACCCCCCAAAAGGTCAAAAACCACCTAAAGTTTGACCATTCTGCCTCATTTTCAGGCAAGGTGTTGTGCACATAGAAGTGTTGGGAGAATGGGTTTTTGGACAAGAAAATGGCACTCATTCAGAACAATAAAGCTATATTTGGAAATTATACTTCAATACCTTTCCAACGAGCCATCACGGAGCCTTTTTCGACATCGGGAAGGCCTCCAAATCACTGCTTCAAGAAGACCCATTTTTGTTGTCTCTGTGCTACACTTCTGTGGTTGAAAAGTCAAAATGTGCGTTTAGCAAGTTTTCAGAGGCTTGTCAGGGCCTAAAATTCAATTTAATTGCTATAAGTGGCCGAAAAATATATTTATTTTAGATATTTTCTGCCTTGGGCCTTGCAAGGCCTCAAGGACAATAGAGATACTTCTGTTTAACCAATGGACTTCTAGATACTCTCTTAGATCATTTTTCTCCATGCATGATAAATAGAGCATGGAGACTCATTGTAAAATGTTGGCATTTGATTAGCTTTCAAGAGAAATACATGGTTTTTATGAGTTTGGAAAACAAATTTCTCTTGTGAAGATTGGTGAATGGCTTGCTTGAACTAATGATGGAGAAGCTTGTTTGCAAGATTCGTTAGCTTGGTGAATGGTGATGTCTTCTTAATTTATTTATGTTTTCTTGTTCTCATTATGCTTTATACTTCTTGGTTTCTATAAATCAGAAAAGTGTAGGTTGAGACATGCTCTTAGAGGCACCTCAGTCCTCCTGTTTGTTATAGCCTTGATGTTTTCTTCTGTTTGGTCATCTTAAGGAATTCTTGACTGCTCCTTAGGCCCACCTAAACTTGTTTGTTTCATGTATGGATTAGTATGATACTTTACAAGTATGATTCACAGTATGCCCTGCTTACTTGAAGCTGTTCAAATTCTATCTTGAAACCTCTCTTTGGAATATTGTTTGATAGGTTAAGTCAAAGAGGTCTCATTCGATCTTGCCCTTTGTCCATGTCTACCTACTTATTTTAGAGTTCTTTGTAGCTTTATTTATGATGTTTAGGAGTTCCCTCTTCATATATTGAGTTATTGTGCTATCTTATATGTTTTCCCAAATTCTGAAGGTGAATTTACTAAAGTTAGAAGCTCTTATGCTTTCTATGTTTCACTGGAATGTTTAGCTTGGACATTTATCAATTTAAGTATTATTCATTGAGCTTTATGGTTTTCCCTACCTCATGAGTTATAGCTTTTAACTATATGTATTTAAGACCTCTTAGTTTCTCCCAAATTTGATGTTCACTCCACCTCGCACATTACCCTAAGGATCCATTTACCTTGCTGGATTGGCCTTGCAACACACTCTGATTCATCATTGAGAAACTCATGACTTTTATTGACTCCATAGCCTAATGGCTTTAACAGACTCTCACTCCACCTATCCTATTTTACCATCTTACCCAACCAAAACAACAAACAAACCCCACACTTCACAACTAGCCTAAAATCAACCATCTAGAGCGAACAAGTTCACATCCTTCGCACACAATAGAGAGAGCCCTCTCTGAGTCCAGGAAGGCTAGGTCCCAGGACTCCAAAGATTGGTTTCATGTTACCCTGTCATTTGGTTTAGCTAATCTTCCAAATCACGGGACAGTAACAAATAGTAAGGATGTGCCATTGCCCAGTAATAGCTGTTCAAACTAGCCATTATAAAACTAGCGATTAATTTGTTAATTAGTTGAAAAATAAAAATAAAAAGTTTTTTAATTTATTTTAAATATTATTTATTATTTTAAAATATTATATAGAAGGGGAAGGGGTAACAAATAAAATAATGATATTGATTAAATTACAAAATTATAAAAGAAATAAGGGAAAGGAGTAAATACTAGTGTAGGGAATAAAAAGGAGGGGTTAATGAATAATATATAAAAAGGGAATAAGTTGAAGGGGTCAATACTAGTATAGGGGATAATATTAAAATAAAGAACATATTAAGAGAAATTAATAAAAAGGGGGGGTTAATAAATAATAAAGCAGTGTAATAAGGAGAAGGTGGGGGGTTATGAATAATAAAGAATAATATAAAATAAATCTAATAATTCTAAAGAGCGGAAGGGGGGGAGAAAAATATCAACAAAGATATATATATATATATATATATATATATATATATATATATATATAAGAGTTAAGAATCAACAGAACCAGGGATAATATCCAGCAAGAGGAAGATGCATAAAAACATAAACCATATAGAAAAGAAACCACAGATACAAAAGGAGGAGGAAAAAATAAAAGGGAGAAGAAAATAAAAGACAAAGGAAAACAACCCATGGGGGATGAATCACCTTGAGAGGGTCGGAGTCTAGCTCTTACTTAATTTCCACCCATCATCTCTGTTGAGATTTTTGGGATGTCTCTCAATTTCAATAGCCTCCCTCAACTTTCTATGATGGAAGTGATCCACCCTAGCAATGACTTTGGAGTCTTCAATGCAAACTTGGTGACATGATTTCCCAACATGCTCTACAAGGGCATAAGTGCAGGAACGAGTGTGCCTAATGTCTGCAGCATGCTCAAGGATTCTCTGTCTAATGGATCGACCAGTTTCCCCAATATAGGGAGTACCATAGGAGCAAGGTACTAAATAAACAACTTTCATCTCCTTGGGGTCTATAGGGTCCTTAACCGATCTGAGATAATTCCTATTAGTACAGATAGGTCGGAAAGAAGAGGCAACATTATTTCTTCTAAGGACATGGGCAATTCTATCCGAGGTCCCTTGGATAAACGGAAGATTTACCTTGGCGATAGGATCCAACTGAGAATATTTGTCTCAAGCCTTTAAAGGCTTTTTGAAAGGCCTTTAGACCTTGAGATCTGATATACCCATTAACCTCAAACATATCCAGAAGATGGGATTTCTCAGATTCCAGATGGCTATTATAAAAAATCCTAAGAGTCCTGTTAGCCAAAGTGAAAAGAACACCAAATTTCTGAGTAGGGAAATGATGAGAGTCAACATGAAGATATTTATCAGTGTGAGTCTTCGTGAGGAAAACTTGGTGAGAGATAGAACGATCCTCCCTTCTAGAGAGAAGAATATATAAGAAGGGAAGGCAACCATCTACCTCAACTTCCATCGTAAATTTTATGTAATCAGACTGGGAATTCAGGTGACTAAGAAACAATTCTAATTTTTCACGGCCATGGGGCCAAATGACATATGTATCATCCATGAACCTATTCCAATTTTTCGGTCAAAATTGAGTTGAGGCCAAAGCCTTCATTTAAATTTCTTCCATAAATAAGTTAGCAACAACAGGGAAAAGAGGGGAACCCATGGCCACACCGCAGGTTTGCTCATATATCTCACCTTGGAAACTGAAAAAATTCGAAGTGAGGCACAAACCAACCAACTTAGTAGTGTCCTCATCCGAGACTCGCTTAATGACATCAATAGCTTCCGGGATGGGGATTTTGGTGAATAAGGAGACAACATCGAGACTAACTAATAAATCCCCAGGACCTAGCTTGATGTCTTTCCATTCCATGATGAAAGAAGCAGAGTTCTTCACAAAAGAATCAATAAGCCCCACCAGGGGTTTAAGCTTACGGGCTAGGAATTTAGCCAGATGATAAGAGGGACCACCTATTGTATTAACAATAGGTCTTAAAGGGACCCCCAGTTTATGAATCTTCGGAAGGCCATAAATCCTAGGGGGGAGGGGATTACTTTCAATAAGCTTCCTCGAGAGGGGATTAAGAGAGGGATTAGACTTAATGGCGAGGGAAATCTCCTTATAAATAGATTTAAGGGGATTCTTCTTAAGCTTAACATAGCTACCATTAAGGGAATGGTCCACCATCTTGCTGACATAGTCGGACTTATCCATAATAACAATAGCACCACCCTTATCAACCTTAAGGATGACAATGTCAGGGTTGCTTTTAAAGGATTTAAGGGCAAGAAACTCAGACTTGCTCAAATTACTTCTCAGAGGCTTTGCCTTTCTAAGAATAATGGAGCAATATTGCCTGATATTTTCCTTAATAATATCAGGGAGATCCTTGATTCCATATTCTAGGTTGCAGATAATGTTATCCACGGGGATCTTCCTAGGGGCCATGGAAAAATTTAGCCCTTTATTGAGAAGACGAAAAACAAAGGAATCAAATTTCAAAAAGGACAAGTTAATAACATTTTTCCAAGAAGAAAGATTCTTATTAATATCTATATAATTTATATTATAAATATCAATTTGGTTATTATTATTATTATTTATAATATTATTATTATTAATGTTAATATGGTTATTAATATTCACTTTAGTATTATTATTATTAATGATAGAAGAGGCCCCATCATAAATAATACAATCCTTATTACTTATTATTAAATTATGATTTAAGTTATTATTACCAATAATATTATTATTGTTCTTAATAACCAAATAATTATTTATGTAGTTATTAGAAGGGGGTTTAGGGCAGCATTTATTAATATTTAAATTTAAGGGGGGTTAATGGAATTAAAACTAGAATTATTTACGCAATTATTAGAAGGGGGGTTAGGGCACTTATTAATATTTAAATTTAAGAGGGGGTTAACGGAATTAAAACCAGGATTCACGCTGTTGCTGGGCAAGGTCACCACCATGACTGAAGCCGGAACATAAAGTCCACAGGAGAGAGACGGAGCAAAACAGGAGCCTATCGACGAAACAAACATAGAACAATCACGTAGAGGTTGTGGGAACTTGGTCACGCCTTGGTTAAAACCATGAACAGAAGAAGAGGCTGCATACAACTCCACTGGTGAAGAAGAGTCTACCGAAACCGAAGAATCCGGAGAGATAGCATGGGCCACCGAAGAGTTACACGCCAATATTTCTTGGACCGAGGGCAGATCCATGCTAAGCTCGACTGCACCGGAAGCTGAATACACAGCACCATTGTTGATCGAGGGAGACGCAACCCGGGAATTTGAAGGGAAATTAGAAATACCACAAACCGGATGCAAAACCTCAGCCGAAGATGTTGCTTTAATGAAGAGTTTGAGACCAAAGTTGAGGACGAAAACGATAAACCCAAGGGCAATCTAGAGGACTGCCTACCAACCCACGAGCTGAGGGCAGAGATCTACTCTTTCCTAACTATGGATCCCATCATGTGTGACGGAGCCTAAAAATCCGAAGAGTGATAAGTCGAGAGCTTCTCAAATTTAAGCAAGTGCTTCTTCTTTGAAACATCTTCCACCCGCAATGCCATAACCGCAGAAACACCATCCAATATGCTCCAGAGAAACGGTGAAATATTATTCGCTAGATCCAAATGGAGAGAGAAAATCCTACAGGAAATAAAATCCAGATCTCTCCTTAATTTTCCAATCTCTGATCTAAGCAGAGCAAGATTGGATTTAAGAAAAACAGGTTTATTAAAAGAGAAATTAAGAGGGTGTGAAATACTAGCAAAAACTGGAATTAATGATGCATCCTTGCATCTTTTAAGGAATGTGAGATCAGATTTCTTCTTAGCCACTTGTAGTCATCCCGTTCAAAATGACGAGCTTTATCAGCGATTCCCTTTCCGTATGGGGCAATAATGTTAGATCTAACTCTTTTGAGATCCATAATGTAGATAAATGTCTTTCAGATTAATCCGTCATTAGGATTTGGTCGACGTTTCGAGCCATCTAATGTGGTTCATCATCAGGACAAGGTGAAGAAGGAAATCGATCTCATTGAATAAATAGTAAGGATGCACAATTTCCCACTAATAGCTGTTCAAACTAGCTGTTAATTAGTTAATTAGTTAAAAATTTAAAAAAAGTTTTTTAATTTATTTTAAATGTTATTTATTATTTTAGAATATTATAGATAGGGGGAGGGGGTAACAAATAAAATAATGATATTGATTAAATTACAAAATTATAAAAGAAATAAGGGGAAGGGGTAAATAATAGTGTAGGGAATAAAAAGGAGGGGTTATTATAGGGAATAAAAATGAGGGGTTAATGAATAATATATAAAAAGGGAATAAGGTGAAGGGGTAAATACTAGTATAGGGGATAATATTAAAATAATGAATTTATTAAGAGAAATTAATAGAAAGGGGGGGTTAATAAATAATAAAGCATTATAATAAGGAGAATTGGGGGGAGGAGGGACGGGGGTGTTATGAATAATAAAGAATAATATAGAATAAATCTAATAATTCTAAAGAGCAGAGGGGGGGGGAGAAGAAGGGGGGCGGGAATATCAACAAATATATATATATATATATATATATAGGAGGGACGGGGGTGTTATGAATAATAAAGAATAATATAGAATAAATCTAATAATTCTAAAGAGCAGAAGGGGGGGAGGGGGGAGGGTAATATCAACAAATATATATATATATATATATATATAGGAGGGACGGGGGTGTTATGAATAATAAAGAATAATATAGAATAAATCTAATAATTCTAAAGAGCAGAAGGGGGGGGGGGAGGGAATATCAACAAATATATATATATATATATATATATTTGTTGATATTCCCCCCCCTTTTCTGCTATATATATATATATATATATATAAGTTAAGAATCAACAGAACCAGGGATAATATCCAATAAGAGGAAGATGCATAAAAGCATAAACTAAATAGAAAAGAAACCACAGATACAAAAGGAGGAGGAAAAAATAAAAGGGAGAAGAAAATAAAAGACAAAGGAAAACAACCCACGGGGGATGAATCACCTTGATAGGGTTGGAGTCCAACTCTTACTTAATTTCCACCCATCATCTCTGTTGATATTTTTGGGATGTCTCTCAATTTCAATAGCCTCCCTCAACTTTCTATGATGGAAGTGATCCACCCTAGCAATGACTTTGGAGTCTTCAATGCAAACATGGTGAAATGATTTCCCAGTATGCTTCGCAAGGGAAGAAGTGTGGGAACGACTGTGCCTAATGTCTGCAGCATGCTCAAGGATTCTCTGTCTAATGGATCGACCAGTGTCCCCAATATAGGGAGTACTGCAGGAGCAAGGTACTAAATAAAAACCTTTCATGTCCTTGGGGTCTATAGGGTCCTTAACCAATCTGAGAGAATTCCTAATAGTACAGATATGTTGAAAATAAGAGGCGACAATATTTCTTCTAAGGACATGGGCAATTTTATCCGAGGTCCCTTGGATAAACGAAAGATTTACCTTAGCGATAGGATCTAACCGAGAAGATTTGTCTCTTGAGCCTTTAAAGGATTTTTGAAAGGCCTTCAGACCTTGAGATCTGCTATACCCATTAACCTCAAACATATCTAGAAGATGGGATTTCTCATATTCTAGATGGCTATCATCAAAAATCCTAAGAGCCCTGGTAGCTAGAGTGCAGAGAACACCAAATTTCTGTGCAGGGAAATGATGAGAGTCAGCATGAAGATATTGCTCAGTGTGAGTTTTCATGTAGAAAACGTGGTGAGAGATAAACCATCCTCCCTTCTAGAGAGAAGAATATATAAGAAGGGAAGGCATCCATCTACATCAACTTCCATTGTGAATTTGATGTAATCAGAATGGGAATTCAGGTGATTAAGAAACAAATCTAATTTCTCACGACCATGGGGCCAAATGACACAGGTATCATCCATGAACCTATTCCACCTTTTTGGTTGAAATTGAGTTGAGGCAAAAGCTTTTATTTCAAAATCTTCCATAAATAAGTTAGCAATAACATGGGAAAGAGGGGAACCCATGGCCACACCACAGGTTTTCTCATAGAACTCACCTTGGAAACTGAAAAAAGTCGAGGTGAGGTACAAGCCAACCAACATAGTAGTGTCCTCATCCGAGACTCGCTTAATGACATCAATAGCTTCCAGGATGGGGATTTTGGTGAATAAGGAGACAACATCGAAACTAACTAATAAATCCCCAGGATCTAGCTTGATGTATTTCCATTCCATAATGAAAGAAGCAGAGTCCTTCACAAAAGAATCAGTAAGCCTCACTAGGGGTTTAAGCTTATGCGCTAGGAATTTAGCTAGATGATAAGAGGGACCACATATTGTAATTAACAATAGGTCTTAAAGGGACCCCAGGTTTATGAATCTTCAGAAGGACATAAATCCTAGGGGGGAGGGGATTACTTTCAATAAGATTCCTCGAGAGGGGATTAAGAGAGGGATCAGACTTAATGGCAAGGGAAATCTCCTTAGAAATAGATTTAAGGGGATTCTTCTTAAGATTAACATAGCTAAACTAAGGGAAAGATGGTCCACCATCTTGCTGACATAGTTAGACTTATCCATAACAAAAATAGCACCACCCTTATCAGCCTTAAAGATGACAATCTCAAGGTTGCTTTTAAAGGATTTAAGGGCAAGAAACTCAGACTTGCTCAAATTACTTCTCGGAGGCTTTGCCTTTCTAAGAATAATGGAGCAATATTTCTTGATGGATTCCTTAATAATATCAGGGAGATCCTTGATTCCATATTCTAGGTTGCAGATAATGTCATCCACAGGGATCTTCCTAGGGGCCATGGAAAAATGAAGCCCTTTATTGAGAAGACAAAAAATAGAGGAATCAAAGTTCAAAGAGGACAAGTTAATAACATTTTTCCAAGAAGAAATATTCTTATTAATATCTATAGAATTTATATTATTAATATCAATTTGGTTATTATTATTATTATTAATGTTAATATGATTATTAATATTCACTTTAGTATTATTATTATTAATAGTAATTTGGTTATCAATGATAGGGGAGACCCCATAGTAAATAATACAATCCTTATTATTTATTATTAAATTATCATTTAAGTTATTATTACCAATAATATTATTATTGTTCTTAATAACCAAAGAATTATTTACGTAGTTATTGGAAGGGGGGTTAGGGCAGCATTTATTAATATTTAAATTTAAGGGGGGGTTGATGGAATTAAAACCATAATTATTTACGCAGTTATTAGAAGGGGAGTTACTAGAAGGGGGCTTAGGGCAGTATTTATTAATATTTAAATTTAAGGGGGGGTTAACGGAATTAAAACCAGGATTCACGCTGCTTCTGGGCAGGGTCACCGCTATGACTAAAGCCAGAACATAAAGTCCACGGGAGAGAGACGTAGCAGAATAGGAGCCTATCGACAAAATAGAAGCAGAACAGTCACACAAAGGATGTGGGAACTTGGTCACACCTTGGTTTGAACCATGAACAGAAGAAGAGGCTGCATACAACTCCTCTGGTGAAGAAGAGTCTATCGAAACCAATGAATCCGCAGAGATAGCATGAACCACTGAAGAGTTACACACCAACATTTCTTGGACCGAGGGCAGATCCATGCTAAGGTCGACTACACCGGAGCTAAATACACAACACCATTATTGATTGAGGGAGATGCAACCCGGGAATTTGAAGAGAAATTAGAAATACCACAAACCGATGCAAAACCTTAGCTGAAGTTGTTCACTTTAATGAAGAGTCTGGGACCAAAGTTGAGGACGAAAACGATAAACCCAAGGGTGATCCAGAGGAATGCCTACCAACCCACAAGCTGAGGGTAGAGATCTACTCTTTGCTAACTCTAGATCCCATCATGCACAACATAGCCTAAAAATCCAAAGTCTGAGAAGTCGAGAGCTTCTCAAATTTAAACGAGTGCTTCTTCTTTGAAACATCTTCCACTCGCAATGCCTTAGCCCCAAAAACACCATCCAATATGCTCCAGAGAAATGGTGAAATATTATTCGCTAGATCCAAATGGAAAGAGAAAAGCCTACGGGCAATAAAATCTAGATCTCTCCTTAATTTTCCAATCTCTGATCTAAGCAGAGCAATACTGGTTTAAAGAAAAATGGATTTATTAAAAGAGAAATTAAGAGGGTGTGAAATATGAGCAAAAACTGGAATTAATGATGCATGCCTATATCTTTTAAGGAATGTGAGATCAGATTTCTTCTTAGCCACTTGTAGTCGAGCCCATTCAAAATGACAAGCTTTATTAGCCATTCCCTTTCCGTATAGGGCAATAATGTTAGATCTAAGACTTTTGAGATCCATAATGTAGATAAATATATTTCGGATTAATCACATCATTAGGATTTGGTCGACGTTTCAAACCATCTAATTTGGTTCATCCTCAGGACATGGTGAAGAAGGAAATCAATCTCATTGAATAAATAGTAAGGATGTGTCATTGCTCTGTAATCGTTGTTCAAACTAGCCGTTATAAAACTAGCAAGAGGAAGATGCATAAAAACATAAACCAAATAAAAAATAAACCACATATACAAAAGGAGGAGGAAAAAAGAAAAGGGGGAAGAAAATAAAAGACAAAGGAAAACAACCCATGGGGGATGAATCACCTTGAGAGGGCCGAAGTCCAGCTCTTGCTTAATTTCAACCCATCATCTTTGTTGAGATGTTTGGGATGTATCTCAATTTCAATAGCCTCCCTCAGCTTTCTATGATGGAAGTGGTCCACCCTAGCAATGACTTTGGAGTCTTCAATGCAAACATGGTGACATGATTTCCCAGCATGCTCCGCAAGGGTAGAAGTGCGGGAATGATTGTGTGTGCCTAATGTCTGCAGCATGCTCAAGGATTCTTTGTCTAATGGATCGACCAGTTTCCCCAATATAGGGAGTACCGCAGGCGAAAGGTACTAAATAAACACCTTTCATGTCCTTGGGGTCTATAGGGTCCTTAACCGATCCGAGAGAATTCCTAATAGTACAGATAGGTCGAAAAGAAGAGGCGACATTATTTCTCCTAAGGACAAGGGAAATTCTATTCGAGGTCCCTTGGATAAATGGAAGATTCACCTTAGTTGAAAACATATTTTAAATTTTCAACTAATTAACTAATTAACGGCTAGCTTGAGCAGATATTACTAGGCAATGGTGCATCCTTACTATTTATTCAATGAGGTCTATTTCATTCTTCACCTTGTCCTGAGGATGAACCACATTATATGGTTCAAAACATCGACCAAATCCTAATGATGTGATTAATCCGAAATAAATTTATCTACATTATGGATCACAAAGTCTTAGATCTAACATATTAGATTCTCAATGTTCCTGGCCCCTACATTGTGGAACATATGAATCAGGTTTCATAATTAGAAGAAGATCTTTCAAAGTTTTAATAATATTAGTTCAATATTCCAAGCTCGAGAAATTATATGTAGATTTAGCAGTTTCTAGCCAAAACCAACAGATCAATTTCAATGGGGTTTTACTACCTGGACAATATATTATGATACTCATTTATGTGTCAAGGGTTTTTTCATTGTTAAATATTAATCATTGGAGGTAAAGGATTTGGTCTTGAAATAAGGGCCATGGTTTTGGGGATTTGCAGGTATTTTTATAACCCCGTGTTTCCTAGAATTTGACATCAATGCAATGGTGGTTTCCAAAATTTCAGTTTGGGTTAGATTGCATAATATCCCTCTTCATTTTTGGCATCATAAAGCTCTATAAGGAATTGGAAAAAATCTAGGACAGTATATAAAGACAGATACACAAAGAATTGAAGAATTAATCTTACTTTTGGTAGAATCTGTGTGGAGGTAGACCTTATTAAAGGTTTCCCGATTGCATTCATCTATTACATAATAAAAAGTGTTGGAACCAATTTTTATATTTTGAAAAAATGACATTTAGATGTCAAATATGTCTACAAACTGGGCACTTACAAAATTTATTCCCTCTAGAAAAGAAATATTCAAAAAGGAAAAAGAAACAAGCAAAAAAATCCAAGGGATGGAAATTTCTAGAGAATCACCTCTTAGAAGAAGAGGACGAAGAAAAACAGGTAATCATATTACTAAGGTCAATCAGAATCCATAAGAAATAGTATCAGAAAGAGGAGGGAAAAAAGAAGGAATAATGGTACGAAGTCCAATAGGTGTGAAAGTAACAGGAAATTTAATTCCAAGATAGTGGAAGGAGAAGACTCCCATAAAAAAGGATATGGGAGGTTACAAATGTAATAGCCCTGTTGAAAATTCCATGTAATAAAATTTAATAAAGGAAAAATAATAACCATAGTTATGGGGCACTTATTCCAAGTTGAATGTAGGGAAAAAACATCCTATTGTGGGTGTTCATCTGGTTTATTATGGCTAAGGAAATTGGCAAAGGCAATGGAAAAGAATTTGGAAAGGCAAAGTAGCATTAATTGGCATTTTAGTTAGGAAAATAATGGAAATTAGAAGAAAATGAAGGTGAAAGGTCACAGGTTTCATGTGAGGGGTAAAATGAAAGAAAATAATGGAAAATTGAAGAAAATAGAGGCATCGTTAATAAAAAGGATTTTGAGGATTAGTTGGTACCTTTTTGTCAGTTCAGTTTTTGAGCTCTCTCTCCATTCTCTATCTCTCACACTCTTGGACACTTAGAGTTTTCTTGGAGAAATTCAACATTGGGTCAATAAAGGCAAAGAAGCCAAAGAGGAAGCAAAGATCAAGCAAGAGAAAGATCAAGAATCTATAGCGGGTTTGTTTGCAGGTATCGAGTTGCATATATGATTTCCTTGCTAGTTTTTGCATGCATGGGTATGCATGTGTGTTCTTGGTTCTCTTGTTGTCATTGGCATGGGTTTTGTCAGGTGTGATAGTGTTTTTCATCCTAGCCTTGCCATTTCTGGATAGTCATGGTGTGATGAGGTTCTCATGTTTTGGTTGAGTTGGATTATCAGATGGATTTCAAAATTGAGTGAGGTGGTTTCTGAAGGAATGAACAAATGGCTTAGTGATACTTGAACTATATTGTGGATTGTGGTAAATCCAATGGACTATTAACCCCTTAACCATATCATGGTTTGTGGTTAAGCCAGATATTGTGTGCCTCGATGGGCCTAGTAATCCTTGACCAGTGAATGGCAGGATATACCGTAAGCCATAGAGGTGTGTGGAATCGGTCAGGCCTAGTAATCTGGTGGGGATTGCGCTAAATCCTGGAGAGTGGAGTATCGATGAGACCTAGGAATCCTCAACCGATGATCGACGGGATATACGGTAAATAATGGATACTGGATCAATATTTATTATTCCTAGGGATCCTCGATTGTTGTATGGCACGGTGTACGATAAATCCTAGAGACTAGGAGACAGACAAATTCCTCACGGTGTAGGTGGAGAAATCTAGTGGCATCCATGATTGTCTAGGGCCTAGTGATCTAGTGTGAATTGTGATAAACCCTGGTTCTATTGATGAGGGTGAGTTGGTGTAGCCTCAGGAAGCCCTGGTTGATTTTTGGTTACGAGTCCCAACTTCTTGCTTGGAATATGGCATGAGGGTGATTAGTGGAAATAAATATTTGGTTCATCCAATCTATGGTCAAGTGGTACGTGGAAGTCCCAAATCTTGTTGGATTTTTCATTCATTAATAAAAGTTTATTCTCCTTGGTATTTCATATGTAAATATACTGGTTCATATGTGGCATTTATGGTTGTTGTATCCATGTTATTTATGTTGTTTGTATGTTGGTTATGAGTATGTTATATGACAATAATGATGTATGGATCTCATCATGTTTTTATTTGTAAATGAATAAACAATGAATATATGGCCTAATAGATGATAATGAAGCTAATGTGATAAGGCATCAAATATTCATAGCGATTCTCAGATAAGTATGAGACCCCTATGCTCATATTTGTTATTATGACATGTAGAATGCATATTTGTGACGTGTTTTACAAAATTATTATCATGGCTAGTAGGGGTATAATCAATTCATTAATAAAATGTTTAAATGAGTACCTTTGTATCAGTGTTATTTATCACTTATAAAGCTTTCATGATGTTCTGGGAAGTTTCTTGAATCATGACCCTGAAAAAGTGGCACGGAATCTGGGTTACTAGCATAGAAATCGCTGAAAAAGCCCACAGTCGTTGGCTTTCCCTTGTTGTGGGAGCGACTGGTGGCCTACAGTCGCATGCATGGCTTGTTAAGGGAGCGACTGGGGATTTAGATGTGAAAAGCTAAATTTACTCAACGTTTGGTCACTTGGAAGGGTTGGTTGGCTCCTGGAGGTTCTGTAGCATGTGTGGAAGGTCAGTTTGGTTTGTTTTGCCAGTTCCACTTCCTTAACTGTACATGGGTATTCGAATCACATCGTAGTATCCTCTCGGCGCATGTTTACCCCAGTGGATCGGGTAGCTTGGGTAAATGTGGGAGGAGGCTGTTACAAAGTGGTATCAGAGCATGATTTACCCCTTTGAATGAATGGGTGGTGTGTTGTTCATGCATTCATGTCAGTGTTTACATGTTGTTAAGCATGCATTGATATGGTTGTAGTTGTAATGCATAAGGTCATGATGTGTGGTTAATATGGTCATGCATTGATTACTGGACTATGGTTCACATTATATCCATATGTTGTTATGATTATGTTTATACATGTATCGCGTTAATCTCATTGATCTTGTAGATGATATCCTCCCCGAATTATATTGAGGTACATTGGTTTTTTAATGATTTGGTTTAGCTGACATAGTATACCTTGCGAGAAAGAGATTAATATGAATAGCAAGATGGTTTACTAAAATTCATGAGATTCTCCTTATGGATCAGATGAGAAACATGGTGTTAGGAACTCTTCTGACTTAGCAGAAAAATTGAGAAGTTTGAATGAAGAAATAAGAAGTTTTAAAGTATAAAATGACATAATCATGCAAGCACGGGAGAAACAAGCAGAAGTTAATGTAGTAATCCTTTAGAGTTTGTCAGAATTTTAGCGACAAGGGCCACTTCACATTAGCCATGAGTAGGATGATAGAACTAATGGGGCATATGGAAATAGGTCGCATGGTGGTCATAGGTCAAATAGGAATGCCACAATTAGAGATGGCAGGCTCTTGGATACTCTGGATAGGAGAAGTGATGGACACAAGTACCATTCTAGTTCTAGTTCTGGCAGGCACTATTATCGTCATCGTTATGACCCTTATAAGAGGAGTGAGAAGGGATATTTTCCGGATGAGTTTAAGAAAGCTAAGCCACCTACCTTTGATGGATATTTTAAGAATCCTAAGGACGCAGAGGCTTGGTTACTTTGCATCAAGCATTTATTTGAGTTGCATGAGTACACAAATAATACAAAGGTCAGAATATTTATCTTCGCCCTCAAAGGGAAATCATGCATCTGGTGGGAAGATGTAAAATGGGTTAGAGACATCAGGACAAAAGACTTGAGTTGGAATGAATTCAAGAGACTCTTGAGGAATAAATACTTGTCAGAAAGGTACTACGATAGTAAAGACAAGTAATTCTATGAGATTAAGATGGGATCAATGACAAATGAGGAATATACGACCAAGTTTCTGGAGTTATTAAGGTATGTACTGTATCTTAAAGATGAGAAGGCTAAAGTTCATATATTTGTCAGTGGATTGCCTTTAGATTTTAGAGATTGAATTGAGTATGATGTGATAAGCCTCGATCACTTGAGGAAGTTATTGGGAAATTCAAGATTTGTTATGAGTAGTAAAGGTGTTAGAATGAATCTCAGTAAGGGTGGAAAGGGAAAGATAAAGGTAAGGTAAATGGAAATAAAAATGAAGAATGCCTCATAATGCAAAAGAGAAAGAGAATGCAATGTCGCATAATAAGTTCAAAACATCTAACAGAGGATAGGAATTTCGGTCCGAGGAGTAGAATAAGGGATAAGGTTGGAAGACTTTACAGTGTTGGACTTATGGTAAGGATCATAGTAGGAGATATTTTTCACAACATCGAGGTGGTAGACCAAAAATTTATAGTGCTTTGGAGGCATAGATAGTGGGGGATATTAGACAGAGCATTCCTCAAATTTATGCAGCATTGGATAACCGATATGCAGATCATCATGCATCTATCATTGAGATGTATGGTAAGCTTTGTAATAAAGTTGTTTCTATTTTGGTTGACCTTGTATCTAATTATAGTTATGTTAACCCTGAATTGGTGGATATGTGTGGTTTAAATAATGAATTGAATGAAGAATCTTGGTTAGTGCAGTTGGCTACATGTACAAAGAAGTGAGTTCATCATTGGCTAAGAGCTTGTGCATTTGAGTTGAATGGTATGCATACATCAACACATTGGAATGTATTTTCGTTGGGATTATACAATATGTTTTGGGATATGGACTGGTTATATCTTCATAGGAAAAAAGTGGATTGTTATGACAAAGCCATTGAGTACTTGGATGACAATGGAGAATAGAGAATCTTGTAGGGTAAGAAGAAAGCAACCTCAATTAGGATAGTGCCAATTATGTAGGCAAAGCGCAGTTGTAAAAAAGGGTGTTTGTTATTTGCAATGCACATTTCTAGCTATAAATGTAAGGAGGAGGATGATGCAAAGATATTGAGCAGATACCTAGTTTTACAATAGTTTCGAGATGTGTTTCCAGTAGATATTTCAGAGTTGTTGCCTCACAGGGAGGTATACTTTTCTATTGAGTTGGTACCAAGGGCAACACCAGCATCAAAGGCACCATACAAAATGACCACTCCAAAGTTAGAAGAGTTGAAGTTGCAGTTGAAGGAAATTATTGAAAAGGGATATGTTAGGCCAATTGTATCACCGTGGGGTGCACCAGTATTGTTTCGGAAGAAGAATGATGGTAATCTCAGGTTATGCATCGATTATAGGAAATTGAAAAAAGTGACCATCAAGAACATATATTTTTTGTCGAGGATTGATGACTTATTTGAACAATTGAAGGGAGAAGCAATGTTCTCAAAGATTGATCTGAGATCAGGATATCATCAGGTATGCATCGAGGAAGAGAATATTTACAAGACAACTTTCCAAACTAGGTATCAGAATTATGAGTTTCTTGTAGTTCCATTTAGTTTGACTAATTATCTAGCTACTTTTATGTGCTTGATGAATAGTGTGTTGCATCCTCATCTGGACAAGTTTGTTATTGTATTCATTGATGACATCTTGATATATTCTAAAAATGAGGTAGAACATGCCAAACATTTAACACCAATGTTTATATTTCTAAGAGAGCATCAGTTATATGCTAAGCTCAGCAAATGAAACTTCTTTCAGACATAGGTAAATTACTTGGGGCATGTGGTCTCCAAGGAAGGCATAGAAGTATATCCAAAAAGTATAAGAGCTATCATGGAGTGGGAAGCTCCTATAAATGTGGATGAGGTAAGATCATTCATGGGACTAGCATGTAATTATATGAGGTTCATCCGAAACTTCTCTCAGATTGCATATCCTATTATGTCACATCACGAGAAAGGTAAGAAATTTGAAGGGATAGAGGAATGTGCAACAAGTTTTGAACAATTGAAGCAGTTGTTGACAAATTCTCTAGTGTTAAAGATTGCAGATCTGCACAAAGGGTTTGTGGTATGTACAAATGCTTGCAAGAGAGGACTTGGCGGAGTCCTTATGCAGGAGGGAAAATTAGTGTGCTATGAGTCATGGAAATTGAATGAGAACAAGTAGAATTATCTAACACATGATCTTGAGTTGGAAATGATCATCCATGCATTGAATATGTGGAGGCACTATATTCTTGGAAGGAGTTTTGTATTGATGAGTGATCACAGTGGGTTGAGATACTTGTTTGACCAGTTGACTCTGAATTCCAAGAAAGCTCAATGGTTGGCCACGATTAGCAACTTCTACTTTGAGATCAGGTATATCAATGGTAAAGATAAAAGTGTTGCAGAAGCTATTAGTAGGTGGATACAAGTGAATCATATAGAAGCTCTGAGTTCTTATGGGACAGACTTATAGGATTGGATATCACAGGTAGGTCAGCAGGATAAGAGGTACATGGAACCTAGGCACAGGTTACAACAAAGTATAGGTATAGGTACATGTACAAATATAGGTACAAATACATGTATAGTTACAAGTGCAGGTATAGGTGCGTAGTATGTGGACTATCGTCTTACAACGGATGGATTGATCAGATTTAGGGACAAGATATATCTTCCACACATTAGTGAGCTCAAGAAAACTATCTTGAGAGAGTTTCATGCGAAACTATATTCAGTTCACCTAGGATACCAGAAGGCATTGACAGTAGTGAAGAAGTTTTATCATTGGCAGAATATGAAGAAGGATGTGGCATAGTTTGTGGCTAGATGTTTATACAGTCAATAGGTAAAGGCAAAGTGTAAACATCCAGGTGGATTGCTACAGTCGATTTCAATTCCAAAGTTGAAGTGGGAGGTCATTTCCATGGATTTCATTACTGGATTGTTGAGGTGATCCGAATGAAAAATGGCCTACACCCATGGTTTCATCCACCCATGGTATTTATCCACCCGTGGTATTGTAAGTGACATCTATCCATGATATTCATTCACCCATGCTATGTATCCACCCATGGTATTCATCCACACATGGAATTTACCCATGGTATTGTAAGTGGTATCTACCCATGGTATTGACCCATGGTATCCACCTATGGTATCTACCCATGGTATTATAACTTCAAAAAAGGCTATAAATAACAAGCCTCACTTTGTAAAAGGACAGATCGTCCACCAAAATGTAGCTTCTACAGTTATTCTATATTCAAATAAAACAAGTATCCGGATTTATGCAGGAACACAATAGAATACACATATAACCATAAATACAAAGATGCAGCAAAAATAACACTTCATTTCATTAATATCAAAGAACTGAAATTTTCTTACAGACAAAATGGAAATAAACTAGCTAGGGCGTTGGTAGCTTATCTCTGAGAATCAAATGAAACCACAAAGAAACTTGTTTTATTAAAACAAAGAATAACTGTAGAAGCTACATTTTAGTGGACGATATGTCCTTTTACAAAGTGAAGCTTGTTATTTATAGTCTTTTTTTGAGTTACAATACCATGGGTAGATACCATAGGTGGATACCATGGGTCAATACCATGGGTAGATACCACTTACAATATCATGGGTAAATTCCATGTGTGGATGAATATCATGGGTGAATGAATATCATGGATAGATGTTACTTACAATACCACGAGCGGATAAATACCAGGGGTGGATGAAAACCATGGGTGTAGGCCATTTTTCATTCAAATCATTCCTCTCTCCTTAAGAAGCAATGGTCTCCATTGCGTGAAGTTCCCTTTTGAGAAGCCCTTGTTGAAAATGAAGATCCACTGAAGAGAAGGGTTTTGTGTGGTTAACCCATAATCGTGATGAACGAAGATCCGAGGATAGAGATACCCTGTAATGCTTGTGACCAACTGTAATACTGACAGTGTGCAGCCTAGAAAATGGACTTCGATGAAGTGTGGGTTTTTGGATAACCCAGAACCATGACAAAAAAAGATTCGAGGATAGAGATACCCTATAATTCTTGTTACCAATTGTGATACTAACAATGTGCGGCCTAGCAAATGGACTTTGATGAGAAGGATTTTGTGCGGTTGACCCATAACCATGATGTTGATTGTTAATGAAGTAGCAGGTGCCTACATAAATTGGGGTGGGGGGGCACGTCTCCAAATAACCCAAGCTTAATACTGCTATGCTGAAAATGATAAATGTAAAGCAGGTGCCTACTAAAGTAGGGTGGGAGGGCATGTCTCCAAAGGGAACCCACTCCGAATGCTTCTTCAGATTTAAAATGAGCATAACTCAATTAATATAAATCGGAATATTTATTATAATTTATTTTTGGAAATGGAATGATAATTTTGCATCTTCCCATGTGTTTGAAATCGCTATATGGAGAATATAGACTCTTAGATTCACGTTGGAACTATCTCGTCGTCACAAATTTTTTGAAAACATAGTTGATTTTAAATCAACGATAACTCCCTCGTCTGGATTCCGATTCGATCGATTTTTTTTTTTTTTTTGAAATCGGGTGATTTTTCAAGAGGAGCTCAGATATATAACCATTTCTCTGAAATTTTGCACTGAAAGCTACAAAAAATGACAGGAGAGCTGCCATCCACGAATTTTCATCAGAACAATTTATGCAACATTGTTGATTTTGAATCAGCGATGTCTCCCTCATCCAAACTCCAATTTAGCCATTTTTTTTTTTTGAATTTGGGTATTTTTTTTCAAGGAATCCAGATCTGGTATTTGTTTTTGTAAAATTTTCACGAAAATTTTCAAATCTGAACTTCAAAATCGCCGCCCAAAAAATTCATGGAGTTTGCTGAAGATTGCTAGAAAACATTGAAACTGAAATATGCTTCAAACCCTCATTCTCATGGATTTGTAACTTGAATATGATACCACTAAAAGAAATAAATTTTTCTTATAGACATAATGGAAATAAACTAGCTAGGGCGTTGGTATCTTATCTCTGAGAATCAAATAAAACCACAAAGAAACTTGTTTTATTAAAACAAAGAATATTTGTAGAAGTTACATTGTGGTGGACGATCTGTCCTTTTACAAAATGAGGCTTGTTATTTATAGCCTTTTTTTGAGTTACAATACCATGGGTAGATACCATAGGTGGATACCATGGGTCAATACCATGGGTAAATTCCATGTGTGGATGAATACCATGGGTGGATACATACCATGGGTGAATGAATATCGTGGATAGATGTCACTTACAATACCACGGGAGGATAAATACCATGGGTGGATGAAAACCATGGGTGTAGGACATTTTTCATTCGGATCATGAGGAGATCAGACAACATGATTCCATCATGGTTGTGGTAGACAGGTTGACAAAGGTAGCACACTTCATTCTAGTAAAGACTACTTATTCAGCTAGTGATGTAGCACAGGTCTTCATTAGAGATGTGGTTAGATTGCATGATGTATCGAAGAAGATTATATCAGACATTGATTCCAAGTTCATTTCAATATTCTCGAAATATTTATTTGCAGGTTTGGGTACAGATTTGGCCTTCAGCACAACTTATCATCAACAGACAAATGGAAAAATAGATAAGGTAAATAGGATTCTAGAGGACATGTTGAGGATGTATGTGATGCATCAACATCAAAAGTGGGAGGAGTACCTTCAGTTGGTTGATTTTTCTTATAATAATAGGTATCAGGAGTCTTTGAGGATGAGTCTGTTTGAGGCATTTTATGGGCAGAGTTGTAATACTCCTATCAGTTGGAGTGATCCAGTTAACAGGGTATTCATTGGACAGGACATGTTGGCAGTAGTGGAACTGCAAATGCAGGTAATCAAGAAGAATGTGAAAACAATACAAGATAGGTAAAAAATATATGGAGATTGGAATAGGTTTTTTAAGGAGTTTTAGGTTGGGGAACATGTGTACTTGCACATTAATCCCAAGAAGAGATCCTTGATCATTAGATCATGTGCCAAGTTGGCACCTAGGTATTGTGGATCTTTCAAGATTCTTGAAAGGATTGGACCAATAGCCTATCGACTTGCACTTCCTTCAATAGTGAAATTCCATGACGTTTTCCATGTTTCATTGCTAGAGAAGTATGTTAAAGATGTTGATGATGTGATTGATTGGTTTGTATTACAGGTGGAGCCAGAAGGATAATTTCAATCGAAACCTCAGCGTATTTTGCAGAGAAATATGCTCATGCTCGTAAATCAAGCAATCAAGTATGTTAGAGTGAAATGGAATCACTTTTTCCCGATGAAGCTACACGGGAGATGGTTAATCAAATGCGAGCTATGTATCCTTCTCTATTTTCTAGTTGAGTGAATGTTTTTGGTATAAGTTTTGGTTTATGTATATATGTTCATGGATGTAAATATCGCCATGAGTTGTGTTATAAATCTCCAATAATAGATATGGGTTTCATGTCATTATGGTTGTCATGTTATTATGTTGTCATGTTGTTTTTATTCTCAGCAGGTTGATCATTATAAATATTGCAACAAGCTAAGTTATAAATCTCCATGGGAAATCTGTTTTGATTTTGACAGTCTTCTTCGTTATAGGTGTCATTGAACACTAAGAACTGTGTTCCCCCAAGGGGGTGGGTTTTGTAACAACACTGGTCAAAATTCCATGTAATAAACGTTAATAAAGAAAAAATAATAACCATGGTTATGGGACACTTATTCCAAGATGAATGTTGGGAAAAAAAATCCTAGTGTGGGTGTTCAATTAGTTTATTATGGCTAAGGAAATTGGAAAAGGAAATGACAAAGGCTTTGGAAAGGAAAAGTGGCATTAATTGGAATTTTATTTATGAAAATAATGGAAATTATGAGAAAAGGAAGGTGAAAGGTCACAGGTTGCATGTGAGTAGGAAAATAATGGAAAATTGAAGAAAATAGAGTCCTAATTAATAAAAATTCTTTTGAGGATCAATTGGTACCTTTTTGTCAGTTTATTTTTGGAGCTCTCTGTCTATTCTCTCTCTCACACACTCTTGGACACTTAGAGTTTTCTTGGAGCACTTAATCATTGTGTCAATAAAGGAAAAGAAGGAAAAAAGGAAGTAGAGATCAAGCAAGGAAGAGCAGGATTAAGTAGTTATAATGGGGTTATTAGCAGGTATCAATTTTCATGTATGATGTCCTTGCTAGTTTTGGCATGCATGGGTATGCATGTTTTTTCTTGGCTTTCTTTTTGTCATTGGAATGGGTTTTCCTAGGTGCGACAATATTTTTCAAACTAACCTTGTCATTTCCGGATAGTCGTGGTGTGATGGGGTTCTCATGTTTTGGTTGAGCTGGATTGTCGGATGGATTTCGAAACTAAGTGAGGTCGTATCTGAATGAATGAACACATGGACTAGTGATCCCTGAGCTAGAATATGGATTGCAGTAAAGCCACTATCATAGTAACCTGTTTACAGTGATAGAATCGCCAAAATTTAGGGGATCTCCATGATATGAAGTCTCAGTTAAACCTCACGACGTTTGGTGTAGAAGTATAATCCAGATCTACAAGTTGATTGCCGATGTAGTGGGTGTTAATGATATGCCTTGGATGCAAATACACATAGAGTAATGTATGAGGACTTTGGTGGGAGCAAGTGTGTGCCCTTGCGGAAATTCAAGTGTGATGCATGAAGGTTCCAACACACGAAGGGAAAAGAAAGGATCCCCTTAGAAGCCTATAATAGTACGCAGATTTAAAGGAACACACAATCTTAAATGGCATCATGCGATAATATGTGAAATAGTTCACAAGTTAACAGTGATGAAATAATAAAACAACACAAATTCAACAAGATTTGTACCAATGCAAACAGAATAGTTCATAAGCATAAGTGTAAGTTAAATGGCATACATTGCAAATACAACAAGAATAGTCCTACTATATTCACAACATATGCATGAAAGTGTGTCGGCTTTGAGCTTTTATTAAAAGTGAAAGTTCCAATCATACATACACCATTGATGAACCACTAGCCCCAATAGTGGAACGTGAAGTCAACAACACCTGCTCCTCCAAACAATAATACTCCCTCTATGCTACAGAGAAGTCAAGGCTCTCACAAAACTCCCAAGTTCCTTTCTAAGCCTAAACCTATCAAAATCTAGGATCCCAAAATCCCTTTACATGAGTTATGAGGATATATTTAAAACAAAAGGGGGTGACTCTTCACATTCCCCTTTGTGACTCTTGGACTCCCCTCATGAATCTTCAAATTATTAAAAAAATGACTCATTACATTACATCATGGCTCTTCACATTCCATAATGGAAATTTAGCATTCCACTTTACAAATTAATTACAAATAATATTACATTGTACACTCATACTATATAATAAAAACTAGGGAAGAGACAACTTGACAGCCTAACAAGACAAAACACTATGATGCTTGATTTTGGGGAAACTCTAGCTTAAAAAATTCCACTTGAGGCTTCTTGGTCACATATCGGAGGCAAGATCGGTATTGTGCAATGACATCCCCAAACTACATGATGGTGTATGGCTGGAAGAAGACTCTAGCCTCCATAACATCTGAGTACAATGATTTGGAACCATTGTGAACTTCCTTCTGTAGCAGGAGAAACATTGTTCTAATTTGGACAGGACCAATGATGTAGTTCTATGTAATCTGTCTATTCAGCTCCAAATCTCCCTTAGTGGTAATTTTTCTTAGCTACTCCAAGTACTCTTCGATCTCCTACTTGACCTAGTTCCTATGTTTGGCTTCGGTGAGCAAGCCAATTGATGGGATCATGTGTGTGTTCACCAATAATTCCAAACTGTTGTATAATCGTACAAATGAGGCCTAAATGCTACCAATGAATGAGGCAAGTTGTTTATTGTTATGAATCAACATTCAAACTCTTTCTTTCTCTAGCTCTACTTGTGGCTTCATTTTCTTTCCCAAGTCAAGTGGTGCCCTTTTGTATCGCATTTACCATTCTTGCACAATGGTGAGTTGCTTATTGTTCTGAATCAACATTCAAAATCTTGTTTTCTCCAGCCTTGCCTGTGGCTTCATTTTATTTCCCAATTCAATTGGTTCCCCTTTGTATCGTATTTACCATTCTTGCACAGTGGTGATAGAAGCTTGTACATTCTTGTGAGTTTTGACAATGTCTTTTCTCTGTTGCTACAGGCCATGCAAGTGGGCAACTTCCTTGTGTATAGTCACAAGATCCTCATAGAGGTTCTATATGGTATCTCCAATTTTCGATACTTCACAAAGTATAGTTGATCTCATCTCCTCCAAGTAGACCTATGAAGAAGTTGTGCTCTGAGATGTTGCACAAAGTTGTTCTGCCTCTTTCCTGAAATTCTGTAAATCCTGCACCAATTTCTTATTCTCAACCATAAAATACTGAGTGTTTGACATTGCTGCACCTACGAAGGAAAATTTGGTTTCAACAATGGCATTAGGATTCTTCCTAGTTTCTGCCACTATGACCCTGTCTCTAATGAATGTAGGAAATGTGAGGTCATCCAAAAAGTGCTTCTTACGCGTTTGTACAATCTTCTTCTGAAGCTCACCGTACGAAAGATTGTACATGTCCATTATGGGATCATCATCAAGAGGAACAACTTCCTCTTCCTCGCTCGGAGCTAACTTTGCTGCTGGAGGTGGTGGAGACTGAATAGTGACCTATTGTGCACTAGGCATCAGGTTGAAATCCTAATTTTGTGGCTCATGTTCCTCCTCCAGGTCTTCAATTTCAATCAATTATTCAATCTACTGAGAAAGCTCTTGATCCTGCATCTTTTCTCTCTCCTCCACTGTTTCTTGATAGTTTTGTTCTTTCTCTTCATCTTTATTTTGCATTATTTCTTCTTATATGACGCATTTCCTTTATTATTCTTCATGTTTCTTCTTCTCTTCTTGTAATTTCCTCCTTTTCTCTCATTATTCCCTTAGTTTCTATTCTTCTTCCTCCAACCTCATTTATGCTTCCTGCAACCTATTGAGGTTCAACAAGATGATGAGCTTAGTGAAAATTAAGCACCTTCACTAAGTGGGGCCAGCAGGCTATTTTTAGGTGTATGTATATTTTTAGACATGGTGAGCATATTCTATAAGTTACAGGATGTTATTTGTAGATGGTTGGTCAAATGTGAAAAATATATGAAATTATATTTTTAGAAGATTGGGCGAAGTCTATTTATAGATCTCTAATCTAAAAATAGATGCATGTCGATTATTATTAGCCCTTAATAATAATCCGACAATAAATATCAACTTATTCTCTTGGAGCACTTTATTTCAGTGAACAGATTTGGAAAATCAGTGGGCTTAAGGAATTATGCAATTCCTAGGGTTATTTGTGGCTCATGCATGGAGGAATCAGTTAGAACTGAAGTGGAAAAGTTTTGACAGAGTTGGAAGAGTAGTTATGGGAGTTGTTATTTAGTTTAACTCAGTTATGTGAGTTAAACTCAGTTAAGCTAGTTGTATCTAGTCTAGCTAAAAGATACACTAGTGAGAGTTTAGTGAATTAATTAGTTAATTAATTCACAACTAATAACTCACTAACAAATGAACAAATACAACAGTTAACTACTTGCATATCAGTTCCAGTGGAGACCCAGTGGAGAGATAGGTGAAATGGTGAGATGGACTATCTGTTGTGACTATAGTGATGCATTCAATGCATATGACACACACTGGAGATGCCAATGAGGATTTCACAGTCAAGGCAAGGCCAATTCGAATTCATTCAGAGGTCTTCTTCAGTAGGGATTGTGCAGTGGAGGCAGGCTGTCAGGAGGCAAGAAATTGGTGCATAGATATGAAAATTTCTGCATGACTGTGTGTAATGATTGTTGATTGTACTGAGAGCTTGATGTACTAATATTTGTATGATATTATTACATGATCCATTGATATATATAATATATGATAGTTGGGGTTTTTAGCTTTAAGCTTTTCCGTTAAACAATTGTGTTTATGTGCGATTGATTTTCTTCACATGTGTTTGCAATTGGTGATTTAATTTCCGCAAAGAATTAAGTCGAAGGATTTTGTATTTAACATAAGATTAATATGTTAGATCAGGAGAATCCAGTAATACTATCAATATTAATAAATTTCTACATGGTATCAGAGCAGTTTTAATCACTGGAGATTGCAAACTTGAAGAGGTGTTGAGTTTTGTGCTGGTGGACAATTCGAATTTGTAGCAGAAATTTCTTGGTGCGACAGTTGAGTATTCATTGAAATGTATTTCAATGAGTTGTGGTTGGAGTATGCCCTTGAGGGTATCTCGAATTACATAGCCTGGAAGGATAGGATGAAGGCGGTGCTTGAAGAAAATGGACTAATGGAGTTCATCGATAGCGATGTTCTAAGCCTACTTCTAGCGATGCTGCACTACTTGACGCATGGAAAAAGAAGGTAACGAAGACAAGAAGAATTCTGTTGGAAGGTGTGAAAGACCATATTGTTTCAAGCCTTCTTGGGAAATACACTCCATTTGAAATGTGGAAGGCTATGAATGATCTTTTCCAAAGCAACAGCGACCATAGGAAGTTAGCGCTGAAATATAAGCTCAGAAAAATCAAAATGGAGAAGGGCGACAGTATTCCAAAATATCTCACAAAGTTTGTCCAATGCAGGGATGAGCCGGGGAGTGTGGGAATTATAGTTGCGGATGATGACTTGGTGAGCTTGGCTCTCCTTGGGCTTCCGAATATTTGGCATAGCTACAAAGACTCTGTCAATGGGAGGGAGAAACTGCCGAATTGGGAGCGACTTTGGTCAGATCTTCTACAGGAGGAGATAAGGTGGAATACCAGGGATGGCTCTTCATCGAAGAATGATGATGAAGAGAATTGCGCTTTGGCTGCCAAAGCAAGGAAAGGGAAGGGGAAGAAATCCCATCCAAAATTCAAGGCTAAAGGTAAGAAGTTGGATTTGTCCAAGGTGAAGTGTTTTCACTGTCACGAACATGGGCATCTCACCACTAACTGCCCACAGAAAAAGAAGAACAAGAAGGTTGTTGGAGCTGCAGCGGGTGACGCCTTAGCCTCGCAATTTGAACTTGATTTCTCTTTGATCGCATGCTTGGTTTCAAGCACAATGGGATCGTTGTGATATCTTGATAGTGGTGCTTCCTTCCATATGACGAGAGACAAGGAGTTGTTTAGTGACTTGGAGGAGAAGGATCTCCAAATGCATATAGAGATGGGCAATGATGGTAGATACAGTGCGACCGGAATTGGAACCATTACCTTTGAGAGGGAGTCAGGTAAACCATTTCTGTTGAAAGATGTTATGCATGTTACAGGTCTGAAGAAGAACTTGGTCTCAGTCGCTATGTTGGAGGATAGACATTATGATGTTGTTTTCAGCGAGGGAAAAGCCTTCTTGCGACATAAAACAATGGGTCAAACCAAGAGGATAGGGATTCGAGTTAAGAATATCTACAAGCTGGAGGTAGATGGTTGCACTGCAATGATGGGCAAAGCATAAGAAGTGGTGAGCAGGGATGAGAGCGAATTATGGCACAGGAGATTGGGCCATCTTCACCATGGCGCCTTGAAGATTTTGCAGCAGATTTCTACTGGACTTCCCAAGGGTACTCTTGCACAGTCAGATCAATGCAAGGGATGTACGATGGGTAAGTTTGTGAATACCACCTTTTATGAGAAGGAGAACCGTGCTTCGGTGATCCTGCAGAGAATTCACACAAACATGTGTGTATCTTTCTTGGTTGCTTCAACAAAAAAACACATGTATTATGTTATTTTTTTATGACTATTCTCGTAGATTTTGGATCTTCGTCATGCAAAAGAAGAGCGAAACATTCTCAAAGTTATATGAGTTTAAAGCATTGGTGGAGAAGGAGTTGGGGAAGCAAGTGAAGGCTCTGTGGAGCGATAATGGTGGTGAATATATCTCGAACAAATTCAAAGACTTATGTAGAAAATAAGGAATTCAAAGAGAACTCATAGTGCCTCATAACCCACAGTAGAATGGGGTCACGGAGAGGAAGAACGAAACGATCGTGGGTGCTACACGAGCTATGATTGAGAGGGAGATAGACTTGCATGCAGAGGAGGACCTGCCTGTTTCGAAAGATGAGCCTCCAGATGTGGATCAGACACAGGAGGAAGTTCATGGAGTGGAGGAGTCCACTCACGTAGAGCCAAACATCAAAACTGGAAGAAAGCGTACCACTGAAGCTTGATGCGGCATAGAATGTGGGAGTTCATGCATCACAGCACAGATAGAGACAGTCACCTGACCAATTTACTTGATACATGGCTCTTATGAGCAAGTGTATTGTGATAGAGCCATCTTCTTTTGAAGAAGCAGTGCAGGAGCCCACATGGGTAGATGTCGTGGTGGAGGAGTATGACTCCATTGTCAGAAACAATGCTTGGGAGATTGTTCCAAGGCCAGTTGGTAAATCATTGGTAGGTTCAAGATGGATCTACAAGGTAAATCAAGCTACTGATGGGAGCGTCAAGAAGTATAAGGCAAGATTTTTTGCCTGAGGCTTCTCACAGATCGAGGGGATTGATTATGAAGAAACCTGTGCACCTGTCACATGGTATTCTTCCATAAGGACCATCCTTGCTCTCTCAGCGCAGATGAGTTGGCACATTCATCAGATGAATATGAAGACTACATTCCTTAATGGGATCATTAAGGAAGAATTGTACATTGACCAGCCTGAAGGATTTGAGATCTTCAACAGTGATTCACATGTGTGCAGACTCAAAAGAGCGTTGTGTGGGCTGAAGCAAGCACCCCGTGCTTGGTACACATGGATAGACAACTATTTCACTGGAATTGGCTTCACCAAGAGTGAGGTGGATGCAAACCTATACCAAATTGTGGTGGAGGGTAAGCTTTTAATCATTGTTCTTTATGTTGATGATTTAATACAAACGGGTGATGAGCAGTTGATACACTCATTCAAGGAAGATATTGCAAAGGAGTTTTGGATGAAGGATTTGGGCCTCCTTCATTATTTCCTTGGATTGGAAATATGGCAGCGAGAAGGTGAACTATTTGTGTCTCAAGGCAAGTATGCTCGGGAGATACTTGGTAAGTTTCACATGCAGTACTGCAAGCCCATGGATACTCCTCTTTTACGAAATTGGAGGAAAGAGGATGCTACATCGATAGAGGTAGTGGATGCTATTGTCTATCAACAATTGGTGGGTTCGCTCATGTATTTAGTTAATACAAGACTGGACATATGCTATGCGGTGAACCAGATTAGTCAAGCGATGGTTAAGCCTACCAAGCTCTTTTGGAAGGCAGGCAAGCATGTCCTGAGATATCTCAGGGGCACATCTGGGTATGGCTTATGGTATAGACAGACAGATGAGGTGAAGTTGCATGGCTTCATGGATGCATATTGGGTAGGCAGCCCAACAGACAGAAAGAGCACATCAAGAGGGGTTTTTAGTATCGGATCTATAGCAGTTTCTTGGTACAACAGGAAACAAAGCCCTGTGGCACTCAGTTTAGTGGAAGCGGAATACATTGCAGCAAGTCAAGCTGCATGTGAGGCTATCTGGATGAGGAATATCTTGGTCGGTTTGTTCGATTCTCATTTAGATCCTATAGTGATACATTGTGATAATCAGAGTTGCATTAAACTCTTGATTAATCATGTGTTTCATGATATATATAAACATATTGATATTTGGTATCATCATATCAGATATTGTGTGTAGCAGAAGATCATGTTGCTTCAGTACATTCCTACGAAAGATCAGGATGCAGATATTCTGACGAAGGCGCTCAGCAAGAGAAAATTCGAATACCATAGAGGCAGGATTGGGGTGAAGGATAATCCCTATCTTGTTGAGAGAGAGTGTTGAGATTCAACAAGATGATGAGCTTAGTGAAAATTAAGCACCTTCTCTAAGTGGGCCCAGAGGCTATTTTTAGGTGTATGTCTATTTTTAGACATGGTGAGCATATTCTATAAGTTGCATGATGCTATTTGTAGATGGTTGGCCAAATGTGAAAAATATATGAAATTATATTTTTAGAAGATTGGGCGAAGTCTATTTATACATCGCTAATCTAAAAATAGATCCATGTCAATTATTATTAGCCCTTAATAATAATCCAACAATAAATATCAATTTATTCTCTTGGAGCACTTTATTTCAGTGAACAGATTTGGAAAATTAGTGGGCTAAAGGAATTACACAATTCTTAGGGTTATTGGTGGCTCACGCATGGAGTACTTAGTTAGAATTGAAGTGGCAAAGTTGTGACATAGTTGGAAGAGTAGTTATGGGAGTTGTTATTTAGTTTAACTCAGTTAAGTGAGTTAAACTCAGTTGAGCTAGTTGTATCTAGTCTAACTGAAAGATACACTAGTGAGAGTTTATTTAATTAATTCACAACTAATAACTCACTAAAAACTGAAAAAATACAGCAGTTAACTACTTGCATGTCAATTCCAATGGAGACCCAGTGGAGAGATAGTTGAAAGGGTGAGATGGACTATCTGTTGTGACTATAGTGATGCATTCAATGCATCTGACACACATTGGATATGCCAATGAGGATTGCGCATTCAAGGCAAGGCCAATTCGAATTCATTTAGAGGTCTTCTTCAGCAGGGATTGCGCAGTGGAGGCAGGCTGTTAGGAGGCAAGAAATTGGTGCTTAGATATGCAAATTCATGCATGACAATGTGTAATGATTGTTAATTGTACTGAGAGCTTGATGTACTAATATTTGTATGAGATTATTACATGATCCATTGATATACATAATATATGATAGTTGGGATTTTTAGCTTTAAGCTTTCCCGTTAAACAACTGTGTTTATGTGTGATTGATTTTCTTCACATGTGTTTGCAATTGGAGATTTAATTTTTGCAAAGAATTAAGTGGAAGGATTATGTATTTAACATAAGATTAATATGTTAGATCAGGAGAATATGGTAATACTATCAGTATTAATAAATTTATACACAACCTGTGTTTCTATCTCTTCTTCCATTCTACTCTCTGCATCCTCTTCTTCCTCTTTGCTTTTGCAACTAAAGTCACTTCATAAGGATTGTATAATCTTTCATCTTGCATCTTTTTTCTCCCCTTGGACTGTAGGGAACCTTTCTATTTCCTTTATCCTACATGGGGTTGTTTCCTTCTTCTAGAACTACTTTTGGAGTTGCTTCCTTCTATAGAGGGACCTGTGAAGTTTGTGTTATAATTATCGGCTTGTGGGGTGTAGAGGAATCATAAAAATTATTCCATGGATCCTCCTCCAACCAATGAAATTTTTCGCTGAGCCATTGATAATGTATTCTCGCATAGTGTTATTTTCAAATAACACAGGGATCGTACGGATTAAAGTTTCAGATATCAAATGAAAATCTCTCTATCGCCTCTCCTTCGGTATCCGCGAGCGACTTTGAAATTCTTGATCTCGTACAATCCAATTTGCATAGGAAGAGTGGGCCATGGTGCTTTCTTCCTCCTGTCCAAGGCTACATTAGGGAAATTTTGAGGTCTAAAATGCACCTCCTAAGAAAATGTACAACCAAAATAAACTTTATGAGAACCAATAGGATTCAAGATGATGATGTCAACCATGGGGGATGATCACCATTTTTGGAGTAAAAAAGTAAAAATATTAAAAAATAATAAAATAATACAACTATTTTTTCAACTTATCTCCCTAAGGGTTTACTCAAATTTCGAGCAGGAGTACTCGTTGGATGCAAAATTTAATTACTCATCCAAGGAGTACCCATGTTGCATAATTTTTATGTACTCCGCTACATGAAAAATGAGAAATACATGAAAAACATGATTGCAATCAGATTTTTCATGTAGCAGAGTACATAAAAAGTATGCAACATGAGTACTCCTTGGATGGAGAAGTAAATTTTGCATCCAACGAGTATTCTTGCTCGAAATTTGAGTAAAACCTTAGGGATATAAGTTCAAAATACGAGTTGAAAAAGTAGTTTTTTTCTTTTTTCCCTCTAAAATTTGATGGTGTAATCAAATCTTATTTGATTATTTCCACTATTATTTTATAATTTCCTTAGAAGGCCCATTTTAGACCTCAAAATTCCCCTAATGATGACAACCATGTGACGAGATGATATGAAACTTCTTACATGACAAGCTTGTCAGTGGCATACCTTGGCAAAAGATGCAGCAACTTTTGAGCACCGAACATTTTAAGGAAGGTGTCATCTAGTGAGGAAAACCAATCTGTGATATCTGATATTGCGTCCATTGCTTCACGTGACATGCAAGGTGGTTCTTCCTCAAAGATCAGATTTTATAGCAGAATGATGAAATGTTTAATTAGATGCTCCATTATTCCTTGATGACTACAATATGAAAGCATCTTACAATAGACATATACAACAGGGTCTCGTGGTTTCCATGTCTAGTCCATGCCAGGAAATTAATTATGTGCACATATCACATCCAGTAAATATACACACATATATAACCTTTCTTTCTCGCCCTTGGGAGGATTCTGGGCATGTGCTACATGGGATCTCAACTGTAGATCCAAAAAATCTGATCAGTTGAACGTATTCCCCTCATTCACAACCTAGTTCAATAAGACTTCTTGCCCTTCAGGAATGGTATTCATGCTCGATTGACCATAGATTCTGCAAGCTAACATAACCAAGAGCTAGTAGGACCTCCTGAGAGACTTTTTCTTGTACAAATCGGTAGTCGTTTGTCGAAACTCTGATGGATCTTTCACCCAACCTTTAAAAATGTCTCTGATACTCACATAGGTTTTAGTGGCATAGAAGCATGAGTCCATGAGTGTGACTAGGTCGAGAAAATGATACATAAGCTGATAATATTCTGCCAAAAAAGCAACAAGCTTTTGTCCACTGGCACTATTCAATGTCACTGTGGTCTTTTCATCAATATGTGAAACAATCCAGCTGGTGAAATTTTCACATGGGAAGGTTGGATATTTGCATGAAAACCTCTATACTCTGACTATTGAAAACTAAGATACACACGGGAGTCCTATAAATCTTTCTTGAATCTCTTTGCTGAAAAATCTTCATTCACTTTCTTCCATGTTAATTCTGACCCCTTTTCTACAAACAGTTGAGTATCTTCATGTACTTGCAAGTATACTGGCGTTTTCTCAACTGCTTCCCTGGTACTACTTTCAGTGGTATCTTTTGAAGCATCTCCCTTGGGTGCCATGGTAACAATGAATGTTGGAGAGAAGTGCTAAAAAATTGTGGTACCTATGGGACAAAAAATGCACACATGGCAAGCAAACATTAGCTTTTATAAACCTACCTTCAAAGCAAGATCATGCAGCAAACCAATGAAATAGTGAGAAATATTACACAATTTTATTGATCAAGTGAGGGATACTGGTTGTGGGAAGTGTGAATTGTGCAATCCCAATAGCCAAGGGTGTAGCTTGATGCTTGAGACTTCAAAATGCGTAGTTTAGCCTAGGGAGTGACTGTGAGAGTTTTCACATTACGCAGTCTCAGTGGCCAAGGTGGCCTATTGAACCCTAGAAGTACACAATGTGTTGTTGGTCCAACTTGTACTTCACATTGAGTAGTCTCATAGGCCAAGCGCTCGACTTGAGCCTCAAACTTGTGCAATTCCTAGCTGGGAAAGGTGAAAACTAGCAAAGGGAAAGTGCAGATCTTCCCAGCGAAAGTGTGGGAAATAAGCAGATCTAAGTGATGATGTGATTTTGAGTACATATCTGAGTAAGTATGGATGGATCAATGTGAATCAAGTGCACAAACTCAACAAACATAAGGAAAATAAAATATGTGCGGAGAGTCGCCAAAACGACGAGCATTAGTGTAAACACAAGAAAACCGATGCCACACTTACGAAAGGAAAAAAAAAAACTAAAAAAACACTTCTACAAGATAATATAAGCTAAAAATCCGACAAACATGAAGAGAAACAATAAAAAAAACACTCACAGAAGCGAAATGACAAAAAGCAACAGAAAACAACAAAAGAAAAACTCACCCAAAAAATCCACGACAACTCCAATGAAGGTTCCTTGATCTCCTGGGGAATTATAGAGATATAATATTTAATATAAAAATGAGATCTCAAGGCATAAATTAAATAGATTTGAGAAAATTAGAGTTTATGACGTGCATGCCTAAAATCAGGAAAAAGTGACACTTTGCGGAAATTTCTAAAAATAACAACTGTGCCTCCTTCGGGATACTAATAATGAATCCCTATTTTCTAGGGATGTTTTTTTCCTTTTTGATTTTTTTCTTTTTGATTTTTTTGGAAACTTTCCATGCATGTTGTTGGGAAATATTGCGTAATTCTAGGGAATTGTGAAACTTTCCATCTCAGCGCATTGCGCAGTTTTTGAGGTCTAGGGATGGATTGCGCAATTTTTTGGCTCAGTACTGAGTTGCCTTCCATGATTGTACAGTTTTTGAGCTCAAGGAAGATATTTCATTCTCTATTGCGCAATTCCAATCATCAAGACCGTTGGCTTGCCCTCATGGATTGCGCAGTTTCTGGAGGCAAGCCCAAAATTGTCGTAAGGCCAAGTCAAGAGGTTAACTTGTGACTTAAAAGATCAGTTATGTGTGAAAACAAGAAAGAAAAAGCATAGATGAAAAGAATAATTCTTGATAAAATCACGAATGCTTGATGACAATACAAGATAAGCCCATGTGGGAAGAAGGAAGGCTCCAAAATCAAAGCATAGGAAAAAAATTTGAGGGTGGTTGTAGCCGCTACAACACTTGGCGACACATTGGTAGAACTCCAACCCTATGTATGAGTATTTTCTCATGAAAAATATGTCTAACTCTTCAATAAGTATTGTTCAGTTCATTGATTACCACAGCTTCTTCACTTAGCTTGATTTAAACATATAGTCCCTATCATTCTCTTCATCGGAAGCACACTAACCAAGCTAGGTCATATTAAGTTATTTCGATTGGGAACGAGGAGTATATAAGTGCACAAGTAGAATAGGTTTCCAGTCTTAGTTTTCATCTCTAGTGTTGCTCTGCTACTAGTAGACCTGGACAATACCCCGACATATTCACTTCAGGAACACAAACATTGTTCCACTGCCAGTGAACCTAAACATTACCCCAGCAGAGTTACTTGCTTCACCTCTCTATGTAAGAATAATTTCTCTTCTTTCACCCCTTATTTTATTTTTTCATTTTTTCCATTTTTTTTTCATAGAACTGTGCATAGGCACTTATTTATTTCATGGGGCAGAAGAGGGATATCAACTTATTAAGAAAAGAATAAGTTGTATACACCTCTAACATACTTTTTTAGGTTTTCCTCCCCTCCTTACTCTACTTGACTTGGTTTACAAGGATTAACCAAAAATATAAAAGGTTGATTAGAGTAGGCGGTACTAGTTAAACATTCAAGCATTGTAATTCCACTGTGACTTTCTCCGAAAAGGAACATATTTTTCATCAGAATATCATTGACTAAAGTAATCGAATATTCACGCAAATATAGGTAATAGATAAATAACCAAACATTGATAGTAGCAAAACTTCCCCTTAGACTTCACCAAGATTGCTCAGAACCAAGCACGGTCTTATGCGGAAGCTATCCTACAATTGAAAATAAAAATGACAAAAAGAAAAGAAAAGAGCGTAGCAAAAATAAAATCAAAGCAAAACAAAACAAATCAAAAAAGCAAGGAAAAACAAAAGACTACTCCTACTCCTAACCTATTCAGAGAATAGGCCAGACCTATGTGAAATGAAACTTCTAGTGTAGCCATCGACACATTCGCTGGCTTATGTAAGTGAGGGAATTCATATCAAGAAATATATTCAAACATAACCATCAAAAAGAAAGATAAGGCAATACAAACCAAAACATTCAAAGTTTGAAAGTGTGTGCAATAAAGTATGAAAGAAACGTGAACAAGAGACATTCTATAGATGCATTGTGGTATTCAAACACATTTGCAACTCGAATACATGCAAGAAAAAACTTTTGAATTGTGGGAACGGGTGAACATAAAGAAAGAAGAAAATTTTCATTTTGCAACAGTGCTTGCCACGTATGACTCCTCCAATGATTGAGCGATGGGATTGTGAAATACAGATGGAGGATGAAAAAATTGTAAAACAAATTTATTTTCAATGTGCACGCCAGAGTGATGAGGAGCCTCAAAATATTTAACATTGTTTTGATCATAGGCGTAACTGACCTCAAGAAAATGAGAAACTGATATAACCATCAGCTCAGGTTGAAGTGCCTCGAAAGATTGTGGAAGTTCCAACTCATGAGAAGGTATATTGTCAAAGACCTCTAGCTTAGAAAGATCAACATCAAAAAAATGTCACGACAGCCACGATAAAAATTTTCAAGATCAAAAAATGAGACATCCACATGATCTGACAAATCGTAAAGAGGGGAAGATTGAAAATGAGATATTTTCACCCTCTATATTTTTAGAATGATGAGATGAGAGATTGGGAAGATCATGAAGATAAAAAATTTCTTCTCTGCATTCAGATGAAAAATTGGCATTCCACGCGTTCTGAGAATGATTGAAAGTAGTATGATCATCATAAGGTAATTTTTCACAAGATTCAATAAGTTTAAAAAAATTGTGGAAAATGTCAGGGTAATGAGGGAGAGGTGCGAAAGGAGTAGAATCATCCTTCATCGCAGATTCTTGTTCAGAAATTCAGATGTGGACACCCACACATAATCATCGTAAATGATATCGCAAGTTGGTTTCTCAACAGAAACTCCATCGAGAACTTGATCCTCATGAAGATCAAAATAAAGATTCGAAATAGGTGAACACAACAACTCACAATCCAGAGGACCAAAGGAACCAAAGGATGGAGGACGAGGAGATACCACTTCATAGCAACCATCAGATTCACAGTCCAAACCTGCACTGAAATTATGAGTATGTGGGGTGGGAGAAGATGGTGATATATTAGAGGATGAATTCTCAAGTTCTCCCAGCTCAACCTGTGGCTCTAGAGTTTTTGATGAGAAGGGGATGGAGGGTCACTTGGAACAACAACATTGTCCATCACAGATTTAGAAGCTGTAATACCGAGGTATGTTGGGATGCTTTCGAAAGATTCATATTCATGTAGATTATTCAAAATGTCAACAAGAAATTGGAATCTCTCTAACAAGAAATTCCAGACAACTTCATCTTCAGGAAATTCAAAGCAAATATGAATGAAACCATCATGAAAATCCTCTAGAGATATATCAAGTGCTTTTCGTAATTGCAAAATTTTCTTGTATAAAGATTTATGATCATACACATCAAAATTGTGGAACAATTATGTGGCAAGATGTTCGAAAGAGTGTATGGAGGCATCAGGCAATGTGTTAGACCATTATCTTATGTACCCTTCGACTGTGAGAATGAACAACATACAAGCAGCATCCTCGTAGTGGATGTTGTGTTTCATGCAGAAATCAATAAAACAAGAGGTGCGCTCAAAGAAGGTTGTTTCAACCTAGCCATTGAATTTCATATTTGACAAGTCATGAATAATTCGTGCCAGCACTTTCATATTTGCAGATCTAGAAAAACATGTTGGGGTTATGATTTGGGAGGAACCCATCAATGAGTGTGGAAATTAAAACAACTTCATTGGCTCAACTTTTCATCCGGCCCTCCTTCTAGCACCAGAATTTTTGACGATGTTGGACCTGCCAACATTCAGGGGATCTCGCTAATATGAAGTCCCAATTAGACCTCACACCGTTTGGTGTAGGAGTCCCATCTGGATCTAAGGTTTGGTTGTCAATGCAGTGGGTTTCAGTGTTATTCATTGGCTACAAATACGCATAGAGTGATGTGTGGTGACTTTGGTGAGAGCAAGTGTGTGACCCTGCGAAAATTCAAGTGTGATGCATGAAGGCTCCAACACATGAAGGGAAAGTAAGTGAGCCCTTTAAAAGTTTGAAATAATACGCATCTTGAAGGGAACACATGAGCTTAAATGATATCACACACTAATTTGTGAAATAGATCACAAGTTAACCGTGATGAAATAATGCAACAACACACATACAACGAGATTTGTACCAATGCAAATGAAATAGTTCATAATCATAAGAGTAATTTAAATGACATACATTGCAAATACAACAACAATAGTCCTACTATATTCACAACATATGCATGAAATTGTGTTGGCTTTGAGATTTTATTAAAAGTGAAAGTTCCAATCATACATACACCATTGACAAACCACTAGCCGCAATAGTGGAACGTGAAGTCAACAACACCTGCTCCTCCAAAGAAGAATACTCCCTCTATGCTATGAAGAAGCCAAGAAAATCACAAAACTCCCAAGCTCCTTTCTAAGCCTAAGCCTAGCCAAAATATTAGCTCCCAAAATCCCTTTACATAATTTATGTGGATATATTTATAACAAAAGGGGGTGAATCTTCACATTCCCCTTTGTGACTCTGGGATTCCCTTCACGACTCTTCAACATCTTAACAAAATGACAAATTACATTACATCATGACTCTTCACATTCCACAATGGACATTGGAATTCCACTTTACAAATTAATTACAAATAATGTTACATTGTACACTCATACCAATATAACACAAAATAGGGTGGAGAGAACTTGACATCCTACAAAGACAAAACACTATGATGCTTGAGTTTGGGGAAACTCTAGCTGAACAACTTCCACTTGATGCTTCTTGGTCACATATCGGTTCCAAACTTGGTACTGTGCGATGACATCCCAAAATTGTGTGATGGTGTCTAGTTGGAAGCAGACCCTTGCCTCCATAGCATCCAGGTACAATGAATTGGAACAAGTGCGAACTTCCTTCTGTAGCAAGAGCAACATTGTTCTAATTTGGACAGGACCATCCATGTAGTTCCGCATGTTATTTCTGTTTAAATCCAAATATCCCTTGGTGACAATATTTCTTAGCTGCTCTAAGTACTCTTCGATCTCCTGCCTAACCCGATTCTAGTATTTGGCTTCAATGATCGAGCCAATTGATGGGATCCTGTGTATGTTCACCAAGAAGTCCAAATTGTTGTATAACCATACATATGAGGCATGAATACTACCAATGAACGAGGCGAGTTATTTAATCTTATAAATCAACATTCAAACTATTTATTTCTCCAGCTCTTCATGTGGCTTCATTTTCTTTCCCAAGTCAAGTGGTGCTTCTTTGTATCTCATTGACCATTCTTGCACAGTGGGTGATGGCAGCTTATACATTCATGAGAGTTTTGACAAATTCTTTGCTATGCTGTTGCAAGCCATGCAAGTGGAAATTTTCCTTGTGTACAGTCACAAGCTCCTCATAGCGGTTCCTCACGGTCTCTCCCAGTGTCGATACTTCACCAACTGTCGTTTCTCTTATCTCCTCCAAGTAGACCTGTGTGAAACATGTGTTTTGATCTATTATGCGGAGCTGTTCTGCCTCTTTCCTCGAATCCTGCAAATCTTGTGCCAATTTCTTATTCTCGGCCATCAAATAATGAGTGTTTGATCTTGCTTCACCTACGAAGGAAAAGTTGGCTTCATCAATGGCATTAGGATTCTTCCTGGTGTATGCCACTATCACCCTCTCTCTAATGGATGCAGACGATGGGAGGTCATCTGGAAAGTGCTTCTTACGTACTTGTGCAATCGTCTTTTGAAGTTCATCGTAAAAAATATTGTATGTGTCCATCACCAGATCATCATCAAGAGGAAAAAATTTGTATTCCTCGCTTGTAGTTAATGATGCCACCAGAGGTAGTGGAGAATGAATAGTGAAATGTTGTGCACTTGACATCAGGTCAACATCCTGATTCTGTGGCTCTGGTTCCTCCTATATGTCTTCAATCTCAATAAATTCTTCAATCTATTGAGAAATCTCCTGATCTTGCATCTATCTGATCTCATCCCCTGTTGCTGGCTAGTTCTGTTCCTTCTCTTCAGCTTTCTTCTGTGTTGTTTCTTCTACTATGGCACATTTCCGTTCTTCTTCTTCTTCCTGCTTATGATTCTCTTCTTGTTCTTTCCTCATTTTCTCCCGTTCTTCCCTCAGTTTCAGTTCTTCTTCCTGCAACCTCAGTTCTGCTTCTTGCAACCTATGTTTCTTTCTATGATTTCGTTCTTCTCTCTACATCCTCTGCTTCCTCTTTGCTTATGTAGCTAAAGATTCCTTCATGAGGATTGGACCTACTCTCATATTGTGGCTTTGTTCTCCCCTTGTAATGTAGGAAAAATTTCTCTTGCCTTTATCCTACATGGGATTGATGCCTTTTGTCGGCATTGCTTCTTTAGTTACTACCTTCTGGGGAGAGACCTATGAAGTTCTTGCTATACTAACCAGCTCATGCGGTCTCGAGGCATTGTAGAAATTATTCTTTGGATCCTCCCCCAATGAAATGTTTCGTTGAGTCATTGATAATGTATTCTCGCACAATGGTATTTGAAAATACCACGGGGAATGTATAGATTAAAGTCTCAGATACCGAATTCAAACTTATATATCTCCTTTCTTTCGATGTTTTCTAATTTGATATTCTTCATCTCGTACAATCCAACTTGCATAGGAAGAGTGGGACATGGTTCTTTCTTCCTCTTGTGCAAGGCTGATGAAAACCCTGTGGGGAGATTATACGAAACTTCTTGCATGACAAGCTTGTCGGTGGCATACCTTGGCAAAATATGCATCGAATTATGAGTGTCGAACATTTTAAGGAAGGTGCCATCCAGTGAGGAAAACCAATTTGCGATCTCTGATATTTCCTCCATTGCTTCACGTGACATGCAAGTTGGTTCTCCCTCAAATATTATCTTGTAAATCAGAACGATGAAATGGTCAGTTAATTTCTCCATTACTCCTTAATGACTGCAATCCGAAAGCATCTTGCAATAGACATACACGTTAGGGTCTCATGGTTTCCATGTACAATCCATGCCAGGAAATGAATTTTGTGCACAGATCACATCTAGTAAATATGAAAACATATATAACCTTGCTTTCTTGCCCTTGGGAGGATTCTCGGCATGTGATACATGGGCTCCCAACTATCGTGCCAACCTACCTAGCCAGTTGAACGACTTCCCCTCGTTCACAACCAGGTTCAATAAGCTTTCCCACCCTTTAGGAAAGGTCTCTATGCTCTTCTAACCATGCATTTTGCAAGCTAATATAACCAAGAGATGATGGGCCCTCTTGAGAGACTTTTTATTGTACGAATGGGTAGGTGTCTGTCGAAACTTCGATGGCTCTTTCACCCAAACTTTAAAAAAGTCTCTTGTACTCACATAATTGTTGGTGGCACAGAAGTATGAGTCCATGAGTTTACTGGCTCAGGAAAATGATACATAAGTTGATAATCTTCGGCCAAAAAAGTGGCAAGATTTTGTTCGTTGGCACTGTTCAATGTCATGGTATTTTGATCAATATGTGAAACAATCCAGTTGATGACATCTGCACATGGGAAGGTTGGATATCTGCATGAAAACTTGCATAGTTTTGGCTGTTAAACACTAATATACACCTGTTGGTCCTCTAGATATGACTTGAATCACTTTATTGAAAAGGCTTCATTAATTTTCTGCCATGTTAGATCTGACCACTTTTCCATAAACAATTGAGTATCTGCATACACTGGAAAGTCTAGTGGAATTTTCTCAACTGATTCCTTGGTACTGCTTTCAGTGGTATCTTTTGAAGCATCCCTCTTGGGTTCCATGGTAACAATGACTGTTCGAGAGAATTTCTCAACAACTGTGGTACCTGCGGGATAGAAAATGCATTCATGGCAAGCATACATTAGCTTTTGCAAAACTACCTTCAAACCAAGATCAGGCAGCAAACCGTTGAATTAGTGCGAAATATTTCATCATTTTCTTGAGCAAGTGAGGGAGAATAGTTGTGGGAATTGCGCATTGTGCATTCCTAGCATCCAAGGGTGCAACCTGAGGCTTGATACTATGAAATGTGTAGTTCATCCTGGCCAGTGAATATGAGAGACTGCACATTGCTCAGTCTCAGTGGCCAAGGTGGAATACTAAGCCTTAGAATGACACAATGCGCAGTTGTGCCAAAATTTAATATGAATTGTGAAGTCTCAGAGGCCAATCTCTCGATTTCAGCCTCAGAATTGCACAATGCCCAGTTGGGCAAGGTGAAAATTATCCAAAGGAAAGTGTAGATTTTCCCAGTGAAAGTGTGGGAAACAAGAAGATCTAAGTGGTGATGTGTGTTTGAATGCATATCTGAGTAAGTATGGATGGATAAATGTGAATCAAGTGCAGAAACTCAACAAACAGAAGGAAAGTCAAATATGTGAGGAGATTTGTTGAAACGACAAACATCGGTACAAAACCAAGAAAAGCAATGTGACAATTGCGAAAGGCAAACAAAAAACTGAAGCAACACTTCTATAATCTAATATAAGCTACAACACTAGAAACCATGAAGAGAAACAAGCAAAAAAACACTCACATAAGTGAAACGACAAAAAGCTGCAAAATACTACAAAAGAAAAACTCCCCTCGAAAAGTGAGGACCACTCCACTGAAGGTTCCTTGATCTCCTCGGTAATGCTGGAGCTCCAAGATCGAATGTACGAATGAGCTCTAGATGCATCAATTAAATATTTTTTAGTGAAATAGGGTTTATGACATGAATGCTTAAAATTAAGGATTAGGATGGGCTTATGAATCCTCGACTAGTGAATGATGAGATATACGGTAAATCCTAGAGGAGTGTGCCCTCAGCCAGGCCTAGTGATCCGGTGGGGATTGAAGTAAATCCTAGAGGGTGGAGTCTCGATCAAGCCTAGGAATCCTCGACTGGTGAACGACGGGATATACGGTAAATACTGGAGACTAGAGCCTTGATTAGGCCTAGGGATCATCGACTGTTATATGGTGGGATTTATGGTAAATACTAGAGACTAGGAGACATGAAAATTCCTCACAATGTAGGTGGAGAAATATGGTGGCATCCATGCTTGTTAGGGCCTAGTGAGCCGGTGTGGATTGCGGTAAATCCTGGTTTTATTGATGAGGGTGAGGTGGTGTATCCTCGGTAAGCCTTGGTTGAATTCTAGTCATGAATCCCACATTCATGCTTGGAATATGGCATGGAGGTGATTAGTTGAAAGAAATATTTTCTTCAACCAATCTATGTTCGGGTGGTACGTGGAAGTCCCAAACCTAGTTGGATTTTGCATTCATTAATAAGAGTTTCTTCTCCTTGATATTTCCTATGTAAATGTATTGATTCATATGTGGCATTTATGGTTTTGTATCCTTGTTATTTATGTTTTTTATATGTTGTTTATGAGTATGTTTTATGACAGTAATGATGTATGACTCTCAATATGTTTTGATTTATAAATTAATGCCAAAAAATGAATATATGACCTGATAGATCATAATGCAGCTAATGTGATAAGGCATCAAATATTCTTAGTGATTCTCAGATAAGTATGAGACCACTATGCTCAGATCTGTTCTTATGACCTGCATAATGGATATCTGTGACATGTTTGATGAAATTCCTGTCATGGCTAGTAGGGGTCCATTCAAGCCATTGATCAAATTTTTACATTAGTACCTTTTTCGTAGTGTTATTTAGCATTTCTAAAGCTTTCATGAAGTTCTGGGAAGTTTCATGAGTCTTGGCCTTGAAAAAGTGGCATGGAATCTAGGGTCGTTGGCACAAAACTAGATGAAAAGGTTCACAATCGGTGGCATTCCCTTGATGTAGGAGCGACTCAAGGCCTATAGTCCCACGCATGTCTTGTCAAGGGAGCGACTGGGGAGTTAGATCAATGAAAAGCTAAGTTTCATAAGGGGTTGGTCACCTAGAAGGGTTGGTTGGCTCCTAGAGGTTCTATAGCATGTGTGGAAGGTCAGTTTAGTTTGTTTTATCAGTTCCACTTCCTTAACTGTACGTGGGGAGTCGAAACACATCAAAGTAGCCTCGTGTCACATGCTTACCTCAATAGACTGGAATGCTTGGGTAAATGTGGGAGGAGGGTGTTACAACAAGTGTTATCATGTATCTAAGAGTTCAAACTCAAACAAAGAGAATCTTGTTAGATCCAAGAATTTTGTGACCAAATACTAATGATGTGATTAATCCGGAAAGACATTTATCTAAAGAGAATCTTATGGAAGTAGAAGAAAATGAACTATAAATTTTAAATTCCACTCCTAATCTAGGAGGTTGGAGGAAAGTGGAAAAGAAGAGAGGAATAAAAGGGTAAATAAGTAATTTTACTTTATCTTAGGTTGTTTTATTTTATATTTTATGCCACTATTTTTTGGGCACTAATCTTGACTGGTGCGATTAAATGCTCTTGGAGCATATACAACATGTAATTTTATTTTTTAATAAAATTATCATTTTTCTTGGGCGGGGAGGGGAGGAGGAGATAGAAGCTTGTGGGAAATACTTGGAATGCATAAAATTTCATTAAAATGGTCATCATTTAACTAAATTGTTTCAAACCTTACAATAGTAAGAGATATAGAATCATAAAAAAATATTTGTTTGGTGTTAGATTCATTCAAATTAGAAAAGGCGGCATTATCATTAGCCATATAATAATATCCTCCAGAATCAATAAGCCAATCATTATAAGTAGTTGTTTCATTGAAGGAAAAACTAGAATAAAAAAGTGTGCATCCATGAGTAGAAGTGTTAGAAGAATAAGAATCAAGATCCATGTTATGCTTATTTGTCATTGCTTCCAAAAGTTCCATCTTCTTGAAAAATTTAGACTCTAAACGGCCATCTCATGCAAAAATTAGAATGTCTTGAGATTCAAAGAGATGACAATCCTAGTGAAAATTAAGCACCTACACTAGGTGGGGCCCGCAGGCTATTTTTAGGTGTATGTCTATTTTTAGAATGGTGAGAAAATTCTATTTATAGCGGGATTCTATTTTTAGATTGTTGAGAAAATTATATTTATAGATGAGGTTCTATTTTTAGATGCATGTGTGAAGTCTATTTATAGATCACATGTCTAAAAATATAATGCATGTCAATTATTATTATCTCTTAATAATAATTGGACAATAAATATTAATCTATTCTCTTGAAGCACTTGATTTCAGTTAAATGATGTGGAAAATCAGTTAGCTGAAGGAATTTCAAGTTCTAAGGTTGGTTGGTGAGACATGTAAGTGGAGTTAGTTGTAACTGAGTGATTCGAAGTTGTAACAGAGTTGGATGTGTAGTTATGTGAGTTGTAAATGAGTTTAACTCAATTAAGTGAGTTAAACTTAGTTGTGCTAGTTGTAACTAGTTGTAACTAAAGATACACTAGTGAGAGATCATTGAATTAAATATTAAATTAATTCACATGGAGTGATCTCACATGCAACTGAAGATTTACTACTATTAACTACATGCATGTCAGATCCAATGGAGACCTAGTTGAGAGATAGGTGAAAGGGACAGTTTGACTATCTGTTGTGACATTAGTGGGTGCACTCATGCAACCACACACACATTGGAGATGCCAATGAGAATTGCGCAGTCAAGGCAAGGCAAGATCTCATTCATTCAAGGATTGTGATCAGCAAGGATTGCGCAGTGGAGGCAGGTTGTCAGGAGGTAGTAAATTGGCGCATGTATTTGCCAATTTTTGTATGACAATGTGAGACGATTGTATATTATACTGAGAGCTCTTGGATTATAGTTTTATATGAGATTGTTTCATGATCCATGATATATACATAATATATGATAGTGGGGTTTTTAGCTTTATGCTTTCCCGATAAAAACATCTGTGTTATGTGTGATTGATCTTTCTTCATGTGTTTGCAATTGGCGATTAAATTTCTGCAAAGATTTTAGTAGAATGATTTTGTATTTAATAGTGGCATATAATTTTTAGATCAGGAGAATCCAGGAAATACATAATTGTATTAAAATTTCTACATGGTATCAGAGCAAATAAGATTGCAATATTGAAGTAGTAGCTGAGTTTGTTGGTGGAAACAATTCGAATTTGTTGTAAGAATTTCTTGGTGCGACAGTTGAGTAAACATCAAAATGGATTTCAATGGTTTGTGGCTAGAGTATGCACTCGATGGCAGCTTGAACTACATTGCATGGAAGGACAGGATGGAGGTGGTGCTTGAAGATAATGGCTTGAAGGAATTCATCGACAGTGATGTTCCTAAGCCCACTTCGACGGATGCTGCATTACTTAACGCTTGGCAAAAGAAAGTAGCGAAGAAGAGAAGGATTCTATTGGAAGGTGTGCAAGACCATATTGTCTCAAGCCTTCATGGGAAAGCCACTCCATTTGCTATGTGGAAGGCTTTGACAGATATTTTCCAAAGCAGCAGCGACCATAGGAAATTGGCGCTGAAGGATCAACTCAAAAAGATCAAGATGGAGAAGGGCGACAATATTCCTAAGTATCTCACAAATTTTGTCCAATGTCAAGATCAACTAGGGAGTGTGGGAATCACAGTTGTTGATGATGATTTGGTGAGCTTGGATCTCTTGGGACTTCCAAAGAGTTGACATAGTTATCAAGAATCTGTCAATGGACGGGAAAAACTGCCAGATTGGGAACGACTATGGTCGGATCTAGTGCAGGAGGAGTTCAGGAAGAACACCAAAGATGGCTCTTCATCAAAGCATGATGATGAAGAGGATTGTACTTTGGATGCCAAGGCAAGGAAAGGGAAGGGGAAGAAATCCCATTCAAAATCCGATTCTAAAGGAAAGAAGCTGGATTTTTCCAAGGTGAAGTGTTTTCACTGTCACAAACATGGGCATCTCGCCACTAACTTCCAACAGAAAAATAAGAACAAGAAGGTTGCTAGAGCTATAGCTGGAGAGGCCCTTGCCTCACAATTTGAACTTGATTTCTATTTGATCGCATTCTTGGTTTCAAGCGCAATGGGATCGGTGTGGTATCTTTATAGTGGTGCTTCCTTCCACATGACGTGAGATAAGGAGCTTTTTAGTGACTTGGAGGAGAAAGATTTATAAGTGCATATAGAGATGGGCGACGATGGACAATACAGTGCGACCGGAATTGGCACCATTACCTTTGATAGGGATTCAGGTAAACCATTTCAATTGAGATATGTTATGCATGTTCCAGGTCTAAAGAAAAACTTGGTCTCAGTCGTGATGTTGGAGGACAGAGGTTATGATGTTGTCTTCAGAAATGGAAAATATTTCATGCGACATAAAACAACAATTCAAGCCAAGAGGATAGGGATTCGATTTAAGAATCTCTACAAGATAGAGGTAGAAGGCTGCACTGCAATGATGGGCAAGGCAGAAAAAGTGGTGAGCAGGGTTGAGGGTGAATTATGGTGTTAGGGTCCCGTGATTTGGCTGATTGGCAAGCCAAATGACAGTGTAACATCAAACCAAGCTTTGGAGCCCAAGGACCTAGCCTTCCTGGACTCAGAGAGGGCTCTCTCTATATGTGTAAGGGATATCTATGTGTTTTCTTATCGTGTTCTGATTTTAGGCTAGTTATGGAGTATGTTTTTTGGTTTTGGTTTTTTTAAGTTGTGAGGGATGAAACTGATCAAAGATATAAAATAGATAACAAGATGTTAGATTAACTGGGCTATGGGGTCAAAAAGTCAAGAAAGCTATTAGATGACAATACAAGGCTGTTGAAGGGCCGATTTGATTCAAGGTAGAAAGGATCTTAGGGCAAAATGGAGTAAATGGACATCAAATTTGTGAACAACAAAGAGTTTCAAGCATCACTATTTGAATAGATAACATAAACATGGTAGGGTAAACCATTAATCATGCAAAATGTAACTATAAACTAATCAATACATAGAAACAAACATTCAAGCCATGCATAGAAGTATAAGACCCTCTAACTTTGGGAAATGGCTATCAGACTTTGGGGAAAACACATAAGACGAACTAACAACTCAAAACACTATGCCGGAACGCCTAAACACAGTACTTCAAGTTATTGGGCACTTTGAATAACAATATTTGCATGGTTTTAGGCAAAGGGCTAGATCGGAACTAGGCCTCCTTGGTTCAAACAAAATGATAATCTAATCAGTCAAAGAGATAGTTTCATGGATGGGACTATGGACAGTCATAGGTAAGCAGGGCACACCATAGATCCTACTCAACATGCATAGAAATATGAATGAAACTAGCAACAATATCCTCAAGTTGTTAAAGAGCAGTTAAGAATTCTTTAATGCGACTAAGGAAGAAGAAAACATGAAGGCTATGAAGATTCAGGAAATTTGAGGTGCCTCCATGGGCATATCTCAAATGTGTTCTCTACTGATCTATAGCAAGCAAGAAACATGTATCATGAATGAAAACTAGAAGACAACAACAAAGCAAGAGACATTATACCATTCTACCAAGTCATGGAATCCATCAACAATCCTTCATCATCCATCCAAGAACATCCAAGAGGAAATCCAAAAGCATAACACAAGTATTTTCTTCCAAAGCTCATAAGACCATATATTGCTTCTCTTCTCAAGTTCAGCCTCCTATTACAATGAATCCTCTTGGAATATATAGGCCAAGAAGGAGGAAAACCAACCAAGGCAACTAGCTAGCCATTGGTTCAAAATAAATATCTAAACTTGTCCTTGAGGCTTTGCAAAGCCCAAGGCACAAAATATCCCATAAAATATCTAAAAAATGATAAAAAATGGAATTAAATTGACTTTGCATCATTTTCCAAGTGCAAAAATAGCTAAACGCAGATTTTAGAGGTTCAAAAATTACAAAAATACTTCAAATTTTCATCAGCAAAAGGTCCCCTGACTTGCCGGAAACATTTGGCAGCCTTCCTGGTGTCGAAACGAAGCTCATGATAGCTCGTTGGAAAGCTCTGAGTGTCTACTTTCCAGAGCAACTGAATTTTTCCAGATCTGATGCCTGGAAGTCCTCCAAATCTACACCTGTGTGTAAAAATCCAGAAAATTGCAATCTGTTGATAGACCGGGCAGAGTGTGCAAAAAGTGAGCATCTTTCGCCGTTTGAGCAGGAAAATGATCTCCAAATGGTCTGAAAATCACTGAGGGTGTGCTCATGAAATTATGGCATCCAATGATACCATCCTCCTCCTTTTTCGAATCCCCAAAATGAAATGGTGAATTTCATGAGTTTTGACCAAAAACTCAAAAATGCCAAAAAACCAAAACATGTCAAAATGTGCCCAAAATCGGTGTGTATGACCCTCAAGGGTCCTTGGCAACATGTTATGAATCTTGGGCCCAAAATCCAAGCTTAAAGGTGTCTTTCTTTCTTTTCTTCTTGAAACTGCTGTTCTTAATCATCATCCTTATGCTGCTGCTCAAACTGCTGAGTTGCTGCGGTTCAACACTCTCCTCCTCTAGTTCCTACTGCTGCTCATCTTCAACACTGTCATGTTGCTCCTGTTGTCTTGCCTAGAGGGACATCTTGATCTAGATGTGCTCCTGAAACACCAAACTGCTTCCAAGTCTTTGGAATGCCTTCTTTAAACCAAACTCTGTTTCACCTCTCAATCATTGTTTGATCAAGGTGAATTTGATTTCAAAATGCTGTGTAGGATGACTTTTATGATATTAGGTCTCTGCTCTTTGCAAAACAAAGCTTGTCCTACCTTTGTATGTCATTCAACAAGTATATTTAAGAGCATAAACACAGTCAACCAAAAATTATATACACAGTGAAGGTCATTGTGTAAAAGGGTAAGGTAATAGAGCTTATTGTGTTTTTATGATGTGGCAACAAAAGTTTGCAGCTTTCAACAATAACAAACTCCTTCTTAAACCAAAACACTACCCTCTTTATACTTCTCTGTTTTCTCGTATCCATTTTTAAAATATCTCTGATTTGCAATGGTAGCTTTACTCACTGACTATGCTTTATGGAATGGAAAGCTAAAGCACTGTTTTTTGCCCCTTTAACACACAGAAGAAAGTTTTGACCAATAAAAAAGTGACATATGTATGACCTCCATGGCTGAAAATAAGACTACTGCTTCATTTTTCAAGTACCAAGTCTCTGCCTTTGAAATAGCGCCTCCATCTTTCAATATTCCTTAGAAGGCAGTTTCATGGGCTTCTCACAGCAATAAGAACTCACATTCTCACTGTTTTACCTTTATAAAACACAGCAAATATTTGATCTTTTAAACAAAATGGTCAACCCTTCCAAACACTGCTTACTTCACTGCATAAGGCTGACAGAAACTATGTTTTTCATCTCAGTTTCGAGGGCAGCTTTAAGTTTTCTTGGGGCAAGAAAAGGCCACCCCTCTTTTAGCAAATTGTAACACAGCCCTAAGACCCTTTTCATACCAACACATCTTGACTCACACCAAATTTTTCATTTATTCACTGTTTACTTAGTCCTTAAATAACACAACACTCATCACCCTTATATGACTTTGAAAATGCTAAGGAGGTATATGAAACACCTTGAGGATCGATGAGCATTGTTGCTGGAGGAAAGGAGTGGCTTTACCACTTGTTGGAGGCGTTCAGATGGTGCAAAATAAGCGCAGCACTCTTAAAGCAGAAAACACCGCGCAGGAAAATGAACTGGGTCACTGTCGGGCCGACAGGACCAATGCCCACAGGCGCGCCACGCTACCGTTCACTCCTTTGTATTATTTCTGCCTGAGCGCGCCGCGCAACTATTAACTCTTTAAAACTCTGTTTTTCTTGCTTGAGACATTTTATCCGGCTTTGTGAGCATCGAGGGAATACCTTGCTCGCGATCTTGGAGCTTGTCAAGTGGAAATGCAATGGTCCTTTGTCCTTTTTGAAATGCAATAAATCGAAAACTCCTTGAGTTTGTTTTGGGAGGGTTTAGAAGACTGTTATCTTTAAACCACTGCCTCGTCTATTTGATAAAGGGAAAAGAACGATTTTTAATGTGCCGAGAAGGGCTCATACTTTGAACAATGTTGGCAAATTATATGCACGTTTTTTTTTAACAGCCTTAGTGGGTGCCAGCCTATTTACTTATGACAAACATCCAAAAAGCTAAACCCCATTCACTGTGCTTATATGTTTGGAAAGTAACCTCTGCCACTGTTATACCTTTTCACAGTATTTTCAACCCTAGACCAACTACTCAGCACTGTACTAAAGATGATGAGGCAACTTTAGTAATTCTGCAAGGAGATAGATTTACCCTTTGAACCTTTAAACTAATGTGTGTACTATGGATGCGTTTAAAGATGACAAAGCTCACTGTGAAACTAATTTAGCTGTCAGGTGTCCTTTTAGCTCATCTTCTGACTTTACCCTTTTTAATGAAAATGCCTTTCTTTGGTCAAGGTGACATGTCCTGTTGGCTTTGAATGCTGCTTTAGGCTTTGAAATTCGTGCCATAACCTTTTGAAATATAATTAAAATCATTTGCCTGTGTCATGACCTGCCCTTTAACCAATAGCAGAGTTTGAGCGGCAGACTATCTTTTTGAAAGAAACCCTGTTAAGAGAGAAGTTTGATCCCTGCGATTGCAGTGGTACCCCTGTTTTCCTTTTGGTCTTTTCCATTTTCTGCCTGTTTCAACTATCTCCTACTGTCCCTATTGCTCATCTTTGATCAATCAATCTTGAAAATAGTCAATGCCCTGGCCCTCTACTTATGAATGAAGGAGGCCTTTTACTTGGTGATATGTCTGATGATATTTTATGAGCATGCCTGACAAGGGTTCTTCTTATGTATGATGGCAAGCAAACAAATTTGAAGACATCACTGCTTTCACCTCTACCTGCAATCATCATTTTTCTTCAAAAAAACCTATTTACTGTTTCACTGTTTATTAAGCAAACCTGTGCTTACAGTGAGTTTGCAATTCTTCAAGTCAATATTGGCCATCGCCCTCTGCTTGTGTAGGAAGGAGGCGCCTTAACCCTCTGCTTATAGATGAAGGAGGTTCTTGGCCAGGACAAATTTACAAGTCTGTTTGACAGTGTTGTCTTTCTTCTACTGTGTTATCATGCTGAATGAAGCTGTAAGAGTTTGATGAGTAACTCCTGGCCCTGCAGATGTATCTCAGGCTCATGTTCACATTGAGAAGTAGTTGTTCTTCTAATGTGGAGTCAAGCATGTCTTCTGAGATGATGACATGTTTCATGTCTTTGTACAATCCATAAAACACTGGAAAACACCTAAAATCATCTTGAGACTGTGGTCTATGTATTTCTGGGACTTAGGGGTGTGTAAGTGGCGCGACTTAGAGCTGTGACTAACTTTATAAGCAGAGTGGGAGGTCTGTGATGATTGGTCTGTAGCAGATGGAGGTTTTTTTGCCTTTTGATGTTTGCCAAGGGTGAGATGCCTTAAAGCGCCACTTCCTAACTAGGGGAGGCTTTTTGAACAAATTTGGATTGTCATTTTAGAGCTGATGGGCAGACTAGTATGGCTGAGGCTAGATAGGATAGTGATAATGAGGTTTCACGTTGACATCGGCGGATTGAAAAGTAGGAGGGCGAAAAAAAAATTATGAGGGTTTTCTAGATGACAACTTGACATACAGAGATCAACTTCTAGAAAACTCAGCTATGGATTTAGTCATCACCAACAAGTGAAAAATACTGATGACTAACAGTGGCTCCATTTGGGGAGGGTAGCTCCTCATCAGGAGGTGTCCAGAATTCAGATCTTTGGCTTATGAATACCAGTGCCTTACCCATTGGCGCAAAATTTCACCCTTCTTTGATGCTTCTTCTGAAAAGTGACAGCATGGTTAACATCAATGATATTTCTACCTACCCCACTATCTTTCCTAACATTTTTTCTTCTCTTTGGCGCATTTGAACTAGAAACCTTTTGACAATGTATATTTTCTTTTTGCAAACTGAACCTATCTATTTCTACTCTTATATATGCCGGGAGCTCAGATTAAACTGATGAACTCCTTATTTACTCTACCTATGCTAGATCAACTGTCAAGATTAAGCAGTTTGACAGGATTTTGTTCTCTAATCTAAAACACGAAATTTAAAAGATGATCAAATCAGGATTAGACAATCTGATTTGTCATGTATTTGCGGTATGGAAAGACAAACTGCACACAAATATTATTTTGCAAAAGGAAATTTAGAAAAGCGGGGCTAAGATGTACAATGTGTTTTTCATCCCTCGCTTCTCTCTTTGGTTCTGTTTTGGGCGTGTGGAACCAGAATATTTTCCTAATCTACTCTCTGTGATAAGTCAATCTTACACAATGTTGACCATCTTTTTCACTCACTAACTTATCAGCAATTAAATTTAAACATGTTCATCTATGATTAGGCTAGATAGCTGAACAAGACATTGAAGTACTAGTAGCGGAATTTAGACTTGCGCGCTTTCCGAAGGACTATTTTTTGGAACATGGGGCATTACCACTACTTTTTAGAAACTGCCCTCTTTTTCTACTTTTCACTGTTTTTTGTATTTTATGCTTTTTCACTTTTTCTTCAAACAAACTACAAATGAAAAAAGTGCTCACAAGGCTGAGCTTATTTTCTACTGCTGTTTATCTATTCTATCCTAAACTGTACACAACATACACTTGGTGAACTCTTCTTTCCAATGCAACCAGTCAAGTAGATGCTCACATGGATCTTGGAATAATATCTGATCTAGAGGATTTGAGATATAGGTTTCATTCAGGATTATTCTTTCAGACTTCTCAAGGAAAACAGCAAATGGATCTTGGAATAATACCTGATCTAAGGGTTTTGAGATATGGGCTTCATTCAGGATTACTCTTTCAGACTTCTCAAGGAAAACAACAAATGGATCTTGGAATAATACCTGATCTAGAGGATTTGATATATGGGCTTCATTCAGGATTACTTTTTCTTCCATTTGGCTGTATTTGAGACTCTCCTGGTAAAGCAACCCTTCTCTTTGCTCATGATCACTTGAACTATCAGACTCATCATATATTGCAGTGTAGTTCTCTTGCCAAGCTGATGTGTTTTGATAGGGCGGGCTGAAAACTGTGTGAAGGTTATCAGGTCGATGAGTAGGGATACACTTTGACAGCAAATTATCTTCAAAGGATAGTGTGACAACTCTCATTTGTTTCTCAACCTTTACTTCATCATCTGCAATTTGTAACTCAATGGAACTTGGTGGCTGCAAATCTGGAGTTAAGGAAGATTCCATGTCCAAAATGATTTCTTCGATCATTTCAGGAAAAGGCTTCTCATTTACAACATGCTCAAGAATTTCATCATCTTCCTCAACCTCATCATCAAAGCTAAAAAACTGTTGATTTCCAATTATGTGAATGTTATCTCTGATGGACTGAAGTGAAGTAGAGCAAAGAGTCTGAGACTCTTCACTTACTTCTGAACTTTCAAAGCTCTCCTCATCAGTGTCATAGATGACCTGTAATGGCTGCTTACTTTCTTCAAGTTCATGAAACTGAGCTTCCTCTTGGCAATAAAAAACTGAGTCTTCTGCAAAGTTAGTTTCTGTTTGGAAGTCATAATCATCAACATATTGATCAAACATTGGAGAATCATTAACATAATTAATGTCACCTGCCATGTATATTGGACAACCAGATTGCTTTTCATCAACTTGATTTACAATTCTATTTTCTGATTTATGATATGCAGGGTTTAAAAGAGAAAAATCAGTGAAGTTTTGGTTACATGAAGTTTCAGAGGTTGTCTGCATGTTTATTATTTGATCTATTTCCTGTTCAGTTAAGGGAGAAGGTATTTTCTGTTTTCTTTGGATGGGGCAACAATTTCTTTCCATCTTTTGTGGAAGTTGATCTTGTGGCTGAATGTCCTCTTGTATTTTATATGAAAGGGCAGATGGATTGTTATATGTTTCAACCTTTTCAAAGAGTTCTTGTGGATCCTCTCTTATTTCTTGATGGATTTCATCTAGGATCAACTCTTCTTGGTCATCTTGATTGTTAGCTTGGGGAAGAAAATTATGGACCTCCTCTAAAAAATCCTCAGGATTCCAATTTCTGTAGTGTTCTTCAATGTTTACAATGTGTTGTATGAGGTTTTTAGAGTGATCACAACAATTTTCAGCCAATGATAAAGATGGACAGTGCCCTATATAGCATTTACAAAATACTTTGTGGAAATCCTTCAGAGAAAACAAGGTACGAGGTTCTAGGTTTTCATACCATTCTCTTGCCTCTTCTTCTAATGTACCCATGAAAATTTTCATAAGGTAGTCCTCATGCCATTCAACCTTTAAGCTACATACATGCATATGAAATTTGATGAGGTGCAAAAATGGGTTGTCAATATTTTCATTTCGAAAGACAGGTAGGTCTTCGAACCAATTTACATCTGTGGGCATTTTGTGTGGGAAACCAGGGATATGTTCTTTGCTCATCGGAGCATATCTCCTTTGTGTCCTCGGGTGTTGAATCATATCTTCCTCCATCAGGATGTTTGGGTTTACTTACTGCATTCCTAGAAGTCTTTATAAGGACTAGTGGGGAAAAAGGCCTACTGGAGGCTAGTGGAGTCGCCAGGTGGAACTTGTTTGTTTTTGAAAAGATTTAGCTATGGTCCACCACCAGTAACTAAAGTAAAGCCAGTCGGGAAATATTTTGGATTTTCTGAGTTTTATGTGCAGCCTATGGTTTAAAGTATTCTAAACTTATTTCAACACTTTGCTAGGGTGGTGAGAAAAAAAAGAGTTTTACTCTAAAATGATCTTATGGACTGCTTGCTTATTTATGGTATCTAAAGGACTAAGAGTCTATAAGAGTTTGCTAGACTGTCATGTACTCAATGTCCCACCATCTCCCGCTATGTTAGTGAGCGACGGGATAGGTTGATCGGATAGTAATCTAGAGTTCGGTAAAATAGTAAGGCATACTGGAGGCTAGTGGAGTCGCCAGGTGGATTTTTAGTTGTTTTGAGGTATATGTGTATGGTCCACCACCAATACTGACCAAAAGCCAATCTGGAAATGTTTTTGGGTTTTTTCTGAGTTTTTTGTGCCTATGAGGTTTGGAAGAGCTGCTTATAACTAAATCATCATTTTGCTAATATGGTGAAAGAGATAGCTTCTACTCTTCGAGCAACGCTTAAGTTTTCTAAGTTTGATTGAGACTTCGAGAAATCTAAGGTGCACTTAGACTGTCACTAACTCGAAATGTCCCACCGTGATCGTTACTATGTCAGTGAGCGGTGGGATAAGTCAATCAAATAGTATTCTTAAGGCTGCTGGAAAGATTATGGAATCTAAGTTATTTAACACTCAGAGTCCCACCGTGATCGCCATTATGTTAGGGTCCCGTGATTTGGCTGATAGGCAAGCCAAATGACAGTGTAACATCAAACCAAGCTTTGGAGCCCAAGGACCTAGCCTTCCTTGACTCAGAGAGGGCTCTCTCTATATGTGTAAGGGATATCTATGTGTTTGCTTATCGTGTTCTGATTTTAGGCTAGTTATGGAGTATGTTTTTTGGTTTTGGTTTTTTTAAGTTGTGAGGGATGAAACTGATCAAAGATATAAAATAGATAACAAGATGTTAGATTAACTGGGCTATGGGGTCAAAAAGTCAAGAAAGCTATTAGATGACGATACAAGGCTGTTGAAGGGCCGATTTGATTCAAGGTAGAAAGGATCTTAGGGCAAAATGGAGTAAATGGACATCAAGTTTGTGAACAACAAAGAGTTTCAAGCATCACTGGTTCGATAGATAACATAAACATGGTAAAGAAAACCCTTAATCATGCAACATGTAACTATAAACTAATCAACACATAGAAACAAACATTCAAGCCATGCATAGAAGTATAAGACCCTCTAACTTTGGGAAATGGCTATCAGACTTTGGGGAAAACACATAAGACGGACTAACAACTCAAAACACTATGCCGGAACGCCTAAACACAGTACTTCAATTTATTGGGCACTTTGAACAACAATATTTGCATGGTTTTAGGAAAAGGGCTAGATCGGAACTAGGCCTCCTTGGTTCAAACAAAATGATAATCTAATCAGTCAAAGAGATAGTTTCATAGATGGGACTATGGACAGTCATAGGTAAGTAGGGCACATCATACATCCTACTCAACATGCATAGAACTATGAATGAAACTAGCAACAATATCCTCAACTTGTTAAAGAGCAGTTAAGAATTCTTTAATGCGACTAAGGAAGAAGAAAACATGAAGGCTATGAAGATTCAGGAAATTTGAGGTGCCTCCATGGGCATATCTCAAATGTGTTCTCTATTGATCTATAGCAAGCAAGAAACATGTATCATGAATGAAAACTAGAAGACAACAACAAAGCAAGAGACAATATACCATTCTACAAGTCATGGAATCCATCAACAATCCTTCATCATCCATCCAAGAACATCCAAGAGGCAATCCAAAAGCATAACACAAGTATTTTCTTCCAAATCTCATAAGACCATATATTGCTTCTCTTCTCAAGTTCAGCCTTCTTTACAATGAGAGCCTTTGGAATATATAGGCTCAAGTGAGGAAAACCTCATGGTTCAACTTGCATCCTCATTGGCCTAATCAAAATATCTAAACTTGTCCTTGAGGCTTTGCAAAGCCCAAGGCACAAAATATCTCATAAAATATCTAAAAAATGCTAAAAAAGGGAATTAAATTGACTTTGCATCATTTTCCAAGTGCAAAAATAGCTAAACGCACATTTGGAAAAAGCAGATTTTAGAGGTTCAAAAATTACAAAAATACTTCAAATTTTCATCAGCAAAAGGTCCCCTGACTTTCTGGAAACATTTGGCAGCCTTCCTGGTGTCGAAACGAGGCTCATGATAGCTCGTTAGAAAGCTCTGAGTGTCTACTTTCTGGAGCAACTGAAATTTTCCAGATATGATGCCTGGAAGTTCTCCAAATCTACACTTGTTTGTAAAAATCCAGAAAATTGCAATCTGCTAATAGACCGGGCAGAGTGTGCAAAAAGTGAGCATCTTTCACCGTTTGAGGAGGAAAATGATCTCCAAATGGTGTGAAAATCACTGAGGGTGTGCTCATGAAATTATGGCATCCAATGATACCATCCTCCTCCTTTGTCGAATCCCCAAAATGAAATGGTGAATTTCATGAGTTTTGACCAAAAACTCAAAAATGCCAAAAAAACAAAACATGTCAAAATGTGCCCAAAATCGGTGTGTATGACCCTCAAGGGTCCTTGGAAACATGTTCTGAATCTTGGGCCCAAAATCCAAGTTTAAAGGTGTCTTTCTTTCTTTTCTTCTTGAAACTGCTGTTCTTAATCATCATCCTTATGCTGCTGCTCAAACTGCTGAGTTGCTGCGGTTCAGCACTCTCCTCCTCTGGTTCTTGCTGCTGCTCATCTTCAACACTGTCATGTTGCTCCTGTTGTCTTTCCTAGAGGGACATCTTGATCTAGATGTGCTCCTGAAACACCAAAATGCTTCCAAGTCTTTGGAATGCCTTCTTTAAACCAAACTCTGTTTCACCTCTCAATCATTGTTTGATCAAGGTGAATTTGATTTCAAAATTCTATTTGGGATGACTTTTATGATATTAGGTCTCTGCTCTTTGCAAAACAAAGCTTGTCCTACCTTTTTATGTCATTCAACAAGTATATTTAAGAGCATAAACACAGTCAACCAAAAAGTATATACACAGTGAAGGTCATTGTGTAAAAGGGTAAGGTAATAGAGCTTATTGTGTTTTTATGATGTGGCAACAGAAGTTTGCAGCTTTCAACAATAACAAAATCCTTCTTAAACCAAAACACTACCCTCTTTATACTTCTCTGTTTTCTCGTATCCATTTTGAAAATATCTCCGAATTGCAATGGTAGCTTTACTCACTGACTATGCTTTATGGAATGGAAAGCTAAAGCACTGTTTTTTGCCCCTTTAACACACAGAAGAAAGTTTTGACCAATAAAAAAGTGACATATGTATGACCTCCATGGCTGAAAATAAGACTACTGCTTCATTTTTCAAGTACTAAGTCTCTGCCTTTGAAATAGCGCCTCCATCTTTCAATATTCCTTAGAAGGCAGTTTCATGGGCTTCTCACAGCAATAAGAACTCACATTCTCACTGTTTTACCTTTATAAAACACAACAAATCTTTGATCTTTTAAAAAAAATGGTCAACCCTTCCAAACACTGCTTACTTCACTGCATAAGGCTGACAAAAACTATGTTTTTCATCTCAGTTTCGAGGGCAGCTTTAAGTTTTCTTGGGGCAAGAAAAGGTCACCCCTCTTTCAGCAAATTGTAACACAGCCCCAAGACCCTTTTCATACCAACACATCTTGACTCACACCAAATTTTTCATTTATTCACTGTTTACTTAGTCCTTAAATAACACAGCACTCATCACCCTTATATGACTTTGAAAATGCTAAGGAGGTATATGAAACACCTTGAGGATCGATGAGCGTTGTTGCTGGAGGAAAGGAGTGGCTTTACCACTTGTTGGAGGCGTTCAGATGGTGCAAAATGAGCGCAGCACTCTTAAAGCAGAAAATGCCGCACAGGCAAATGAACTGGGTCACTGTCGGGCCGACAGGACCAATGCCCACAGGCGCGCCGTGCTACCATTCACTCCTTTGTATTATTTCTGCCTGAGCACACCGCGCAACTATTAACTCTTTAAAACTCTGTTTTTCTTGCTTGAGACATTTTATCGGGCTTTGTGAGCATCGAGGGAATACCTTGCTCGTGATCTTGGAGCTTGTCAAGTGGAAATGCAATGGTCCTTTGTCCTTTTTGAAATGCAATAAATCGAAAACTCCTTGAGTTTGTTTTGGGAGGGTTTAGAAGACTGTTATCTTTAAACCACTGCCTCATCTATTTGACAAAGGGAAAAGAACAATTTTTAATGTGCCGAGAAGGGCTCATACTTTGAACAATGTTGGCAAATTATATGCACGTTTTTTTTTAACAGCCTTAATGGGTGCCAACCTATTTACTTATGACAAACATCCAAAAAGCTAAACCCCATTCACTGTGCTTATATGTTTGGAAAGTAACCTCTGCCACTGTTAGACCTTTTCACAGTATTTTCAACCCTAGACCAACTACTCAGCACTGTACTAAATATGATGAGGCAACTTTAGTAATTCTGCAAGGAGATAGATTTACCCTTTGAACCTTTAAACTAATGTGTGTACTATGGATGCGTTTAAAGATGACAAAGCTCACTGTGAAACTGATTTAGCTGTCAGGTGTCCTTTTAGCTCATCTTTTGACTTTACCCTTTTTAATGAAAATGCCTTTCTTTGGTCAAGGTGACATGTCCTGTTGGCTTTGAATGCTGCTTTAGGCTTTGAAATTCGTGCCATAACCTTTTGAAATATAATTAAAATCATTTGCCTGTGTCATGACCTGCCCTTTAACCAACAGCAGAGTTTGAGCGGCAGACTATCTTTTTGAAAGAAACCCTGTTAAGAGAGAAGTTTGATCCCTGCGATTGCAGTGGTACCCCTGTTTTCCTTTTGGTCTTTTCCATTGTCTGCATGTTTCAACTATCTCCTACTGTCCCTATTGCTCATCTTTGATCAATCAATCTTGAAAATAGTCAATGCCCTGGCCCTCTACTTATGAATGAAGGAGGCCTTTTACTTGGTGATATGTCCGATGATATTTTATGAGCATGCCTTGATACGGTTCTTCTATGTATGATGGCAAGCAAAAACAACTTGAAGACACCAACTATATCACCTCTACCTCGCAATCATCATTTTTCTTCAAAAAAAAAACCCTATTTACTCAGTTTACTGTTTATTAAGCAAACATGTATTGCTGTGCGAGTTTGCAATTCTTCAAGTCAACATTGGCCATCGCCCTCTGCTTGTAGATGAAGGAGGCGCCTTAACCCTCTGCTTATAGATGAAGGAGGTTTTTGGCCATGACAAATAACAAGTTTGTTTGACAATGTTGTCTTTCTTCTACTGTGTTTTCATGCTGAATGAAGCTGCAAGGTCTTGATGAGAAACTCTTTGTCCTGCAGATATATCTCAGGCTTATGTTCACATTGAGAAGGAGTTGTTCTTCTAATGTGGAGTCAAGAATTTTCTTCTGAGATGATGACATGTCTCTTGTCTTTGTAGAATCCATAAAACACTGTAAAACACCTAAAATCAGCTTGAGACTGTGGTCTATGCATTGCTGAGACTTAGGGGTGTGTAAGTGGCACGACTTAGAGCTATGACTAACTTTATAAGCAGAGTGGGAGGTCTGTGATGATTGGTCTGTAGCAGATGGAGGTTTTTTGGCCTTTTGATGTTTGCCAAGGGTGAGATGCCTTAAAGCGCCACTTCCTAACTAGGGGAGGCTTTTTGAAAAAATTTGGATTGTCATTTTAGAGTTGATGAGCAGACTAGTATGGTTGAGGCTAGATAGGATAGTGATAATGAGGTTTCACCTTGACATGGGCGGACTGAAAAGTAGGAGGGCGAAAAAAAATTTATGAGGGTTTTCTAGATGACAACTTGACATACGGAGATCAGCTTCTAGAAAAATCAGCTATGGATTTAGTCATCACCAACAGGTGAAAAAATACTGATGACTAATAGTGGCTCCATTTGGGGAGGGAAGCTCCTCGTCAGGAGGTGTCCAGAATTCGGATCTTTGGCTTATGAAGACCAGTGCCTTACCCATTGGCGCAAAATTTCACCCTTCTTTGATTCTTCTTCTGAAAATTGACAGCATGTTTAACATCAATGATATTTCTACCTACCCCACTATCTTTCCTAACATTTTTTCTTCTCTTTGGCGCATTTGAACTAGCAACCTTTTGACAATGTATATTTTTCTTTTTGCAAAATGAACCTATCTATTTCTACTCTTATATCTGCCGGGAGCTCAGATTACACTGATGAACTCCTTATTTACTCTACCTATGCTAGATCAACTGTCAAGATTAAGCAGTTTGACAGGATTTTGTTCTCTAATCTAAAACACGAAATTTAAAAGATGATCAAATCAGGATTAGACAATCTGATTTGTCATGTATTTGCGGCATGGAAAGACAAACTGCACACAAATATTATTTTGCAAAAAGGAAATTTAGAAAAGCGGGGCTAAGATGTACAATGTGTTTTTCATCCCTTGCTTCTCTCTTTGGTTCTGTTTTGGGCATGTGGAACCAGAATCTTTTCCTAATATACTCTTTGTGTTAAGTCAATCTTACACAATGTTGACCATATTTTTCACTCACTAACTTATCAGCAATTAAATTTAAACATGTTCAGCTATGATTAGGCTAGATAGTTGAACAAGACATTGTAGTACTAGTAGCGGCATTTAGACTTGCGCGCTTTCCGAAGGACTATTTTTTGGAACATGGGGCCTTACCACTACTTTTTAGAAACTGCCCTCTTTTTCTACTTTTCACTGTTTTTTGTATTTTCTTCTTTTTCACTTTTTCTTCAAACAAACTACAAATGAAAAAAGTGCTCACAAGGCTGAGCTTATTTTCTACTGTTGTTTATCTATTCTATCCTAAACTATACACAACATACACTTGGTGAACTCTTCTTTCCAATGCAACCAGTCAAGTAGATGCTCACATGGGTCATTATGGTTTAGTTCTTTTATGATGCAGGAATAATGAAAAGGCCACTCCCACTCGGTTTGTTTTCGGACAGTAGTGTGTAAGTTTTTCCCCATTCTAGGCAACAAATTGTTCATGATAGAACCCACTACTCCTTCAGACTTCTCAAGGAAAACAACAAATGGATCTTGGAATAATATCTGATCTAGAGGATTTGAGATATAGGTTTCATTCAGGATTATTCTTTCAGACTTCTCAAGGAAAACAACAAATGGATCTTGGAATAATACCTGATCTAGGGGTTTTGAGATATGGGCTTCATTCAGGATTACTCTTTCAGACTTCTCAAGGAAAACAACAAATGGATCTTGGAATAATACCTGATCTAGATGATTTGATATATGGGCTTCATTCAGGATTACTTTTTCTTCCATTTGGTTGCATTTGAGACTCTCCTGGTAAAGCAACCCTTCCCTTTACTCATGATCACTTGAACTATCAGACTCATAATATATTGTAGTGTAGTTCTCTTGCCAAGCTGATGTGTTTTGATAGGGCGGGCTGAAAACTGTGTGAAGGTCATCCGGTCGATGAGCAGGGATACACTTTGACAACAAATTATCTTCAAAGGATAGTGTGACAACTCTCATTTGTTTCTCAACCTCTACTTCATCATCTGCAATTTGTAACTCAATGGAACTTGGTGGCTGCAAATCTGGAGTTAAGGAAGATTCCATGTCCAAAATGATTTCTTCAACCATTTCAGGAAAAGGCTTCTCATTTACAACATGCTCAAGAATTTCACCACCTTCCTCAACCTCATCATCAAAGCTGAAAAACTGCTGATTTCCAATTATGTGAATGTTATCTCTGATGGACTGTAGTGAAGTAGAGCAAAGAGTCTGAGACTCTTCACTTACTTCTGAACTTTCAAAGCTCTCCTCATCAGTGTCATAGATGACCTATAATGGCTGCTTACTTTCTTCAAGTTCATGAAACTGAGCTTCCTCTTTGCAATCAAAAACTGAGTCTTCTGCAAAGTTAGTTTCTGTTTGGAAGTCATAATAATCAACATATTGATCAAAAATTGGAGAATCATTAACATAAGTAATGTCACTAGCCATGTATATTGGAAAATCAGATTGCTTTTCATCAACTTGATTTACAAATCTAATTTCTGATTTATGATATGCAGGGTTTAAAAGAGAAAAATCAGCGAAGTTTTGGTTACATGAAGTTTCAGAGGCTGTCTGCATGTTTATTATTTGATCTATTTCTTGTTCAGTTAAGGGAGAAGGTATTTTCTGTTTTCTTTGGATGGGGCAACAATTTCTTTCCATCTTTTTTGGAAGTTGATCTTGTGGCTGAATGTCCTCTTGTATTTTATATGAAAGGGAAGATGGATTGTTATCTGTTTCAACCTTTTCAAAGAGTTCTTGTGGATCCTCTCTTATTTCTTGATGGATTTCATCTAGGATCAACTCTTCTTGGTCATCTTGATTGTTAGCTTGGGTAAGAAAATTATAGACCTCCTCTAAAAACTCTTCAGGATGCCAATTTCCGTAGTCTTCTTCAATGCTTACAAGGTGTTGTATAAGGTTTTCAGAGTGATCACAACAATTTTCAGCCAATGATAGAGATGGACAATGCCCTATATAGCGTTTACAAAATACTTTGTGGAAATCCTTTAAAGAAAACAAGGTGCGAGGTTCTAGATTTTCATACCATTCTCTTACCTCTTCTTCTAATGTACCCATGAACATTTTCATAAGGCAGTCCTCATGCCATTCAACCTTTAATCTACATACATGCATATGAAATTTGATGAGGTGCAAAAATGGGTTGTCAATATTTTCATTTCGAAAGACAGGTAGGTCTTCGAACCAATTTACATCTGTGCGCATTTTTTTTGTGTGGGAAACCAGGGATATTTTCTCTGCTCATCGGAGCATATCTCCTTTGTGTCCTCAGGTGTTGAACCATGTCTTCCTCCATCAGGATGTTTGAGTTTACTTACTGCATTCCTAGGAGTCTTTATAAGGACTAGTGGGGAAAAAGGCCTACTGGAGGCTAGTGGAGTCGCCAGGTGGAACTTGTTTGTTTTTGAAAAGATTTAGCTATGGTCCACCACCAGTAACTAAAGTAAAGCCAATCGGGAAATATTTTGGATTTTCTGAGTTTTATATGCAGCCTATGTTTTTAAAGTATTCTAAACTGTGTTTCAACACTTTGCTAGGGTGGTGACAACAAAAAGAGTTTTACTCTAAAATGATCTTATGGACTGCTTGCTTATTTATGGTATCTAAAGGAATAAGAGTCTATAAGAGTTTGCTAGACTGTCATGTACTCAATGTCCCACCATCTCCCGCTATGTTAGTGAGCGACGGGATAGGTTGATCGGATAGTAATCTAGAGTTCGGTAAAATAGTAAGGCCTATTGGAGGCTAGTGGAGTCGCCAAGTGGATTTTTAGTTGTTTTGAGGTATATGTGTATGGTCCACCACCAATACTGACCAAAAGCCAATCTGGGAATGTTTTTGGGGTTTTTCTGAGTTTTTTGTGCCTATGAGGTTTGGAAGAGCTTCTTATAACTAAATCATCATTTTTCTAAGATGGTGAAAGAGATAGCTTCTGCTCTTCAAGCAACGCTTAATTTTTCTAAGTTTGATTGAGACTTTGAGAAATCTAAGGTGCACTTAGACTGTCACTAACTCAGAAGGTCCCACCGTGATCGTTACTATGTCAGTGAACGGTGGGATAAGTCAATCAAATAGTATTCTTAAGGCTGCTGGAAAGATTAGGGAATCTAAGTTATTTAACACTCAGAGTCCCACCCTGATCGCCATTATGTTAGGGTCCCGTGATTTGGCTGATTGGCAAGCCAAATGACAGTGTAACATCAAACCAAGCTTTGGGGCCCAAGGACCTAGCCTTCCTGGACTTAGAGAGGGCTCTCTCTATATGTGTAAGGGATATCTATGTGTTTGCTTATCGTGTTCTGATTTTAGGCTAGTTATGGAGTATGTTTTTTGGTTTTGGTTTTTTAAGTTGTGAGGGATGAAACTGATCAAAGATATGGAACAGGTAACAAGATGTTAGATTAACTGGGCTATGGGGTCAAAAGGTCAAGAAAGCTATTAGATGACGATACAAGGCTGTTGAAGGGCCGATTTGATTCAAGGTAGAAATGATCTTTGGGCAAAATGGAGTAAATGGACATCAAATTTGTGAACAACAAAGAGTTTCAAGCATAACTAGTTCAATAGATAACATAAACATGGTAGGGCAAACCATTAATCATGCAAAATGTAACTACAAGCTAATCAATACATAGAAATAAACATTCAAGCCATGCATAGAAGCATAAGAACCTCTAACTTTGGGAAATGGCTATCAGACTTTGGGGAAAACACTTAAGGAAGACAAACAACTTAACTTACTATGCTATAATGCCTAAACACAGTACTTCAAGTTATTGGGCACTTTGAACAACAATATTTGCATAGTTTTAGGCAAAGGGCTAGATCGAAACTAGGCCTCCTTGGTTCAACAAGATGATAATCTAATCAGTCAAAGATAAATTTCATGGATGGAACTATAGCTAGCCATAGGTAAGCAGGGCGTACCGTAAGTCATACTTAGCATGTATAGAACTATGAATGAAATAAGCAACAATATCCTCAAGTTGTTAAAGAGCAGTTAAGAATTCTTTAATGCAACTAAGGAAGAAGAAAACATGAAAGCTATGAAGATTCAGGAAATTTGAGGTGCCTCCATGGGCATATCTCAAATTTGTTCTCTATTGATCTATAGCAAGCAAGAAACATGTATTCATGAATGAAAACTAGAAGACAACAACAAAGCAAGAGACACTATACCATTCTACCAAGTCATGGAATCCATCAACAATCCTTCATCATCCATCCAAGAACATCCAAGAGGCAATCCAAAAGCATAACACAAGTATTTTCTTCCAAAGCTCATAAGACCATATATTGCTTCTCTTCTCAAGTTCAGCCTCCTATTACAATGAATCCTCTTGGAATATATAGGCCAAGAAGGAGGAAAACCAACCAAGGCAACTAGCTAGCCATTGGTTCAAAATAAATATCTAAACTTGTCCTTGAGTCTTTGCAAAGCCCAAGGCACAAAATATCCCATAAAATATCTAAAAAATGCTAAAAAAGGGAATTAAATTGACTTTGCATCATTTTCCAAGTGCAAAAAATAGCTAAACGCACATTTGGAAAAAGCAGATTTTAGATGTACAAAAATTACAAAAATACTTCAAATTTTCATGATAGCTCGTTGGAAATCTCTGAGTGTCTACTTTCCAGAGCAACTGAAATTTTCCAGATCTGATGCCTGGAAGTCCTCCAAATCTACACCTGTGTGTAAAAATCCAGAAAATTGCAATCTGTTGATAGACCGGGCAGAGTGTGCAAAAAGTGAGCATCTTTCGCCGTTTGAGGAGGAAAATGATCTCCAAATGGTCTGAAAATCACTGAGGGTGTGCTCATGAAATTATGGCATCCATGGCTGAAAATAAGACTACTGCTTCATTTTTCAAGTACTAAGTCTCTGCCTTTGAAATAGCGCCTCCATCTTTCAATATTCTTTAGAAGGCAGTTTCATAGGCTTCTCACAGCAATAAAAACTCACATTCTCACTGTTTTACCTTTATAAAACACAACAAATCTTTGATCTTTTAAACAAAATGGTCAACCCTTCCAAACACTGCTTACTTCACTGCATAAGGCTGACAGAAACTATGTTTTTCATCTCAGTTTCGAGGGCAGCTTTAAGTTTTCTTGGGGCAAGAAAAGGCCACCCCTCTTTCAGCAAATTGTAACATAGCCCTAAGACCCTTTTCATACCAACACATCTTGACTCACACCAAATTTTTCATTTATTCACTGTTTACTTAGTCCTTAAATAACACAGCACTCATCACCCTTATATGACTTTGAAAATGCTAAGGAGGTATATGAAACACCTTGAGGATCGATGAGCTTGTTGTCGAGGAAAGGAGTGGTTACCACTTGTTGGAGGTTATTAGATGGTGCAAAATGAGTGCAAGACTCTTGTGCGTAAAACGCCGCGCAGAAAAATGAACTGGCCACTGCGGCCGACAGACTAATGCCTGGGCTGTGCGCTACGCTACCGTTCACTCCTTTGTATTATTTCTTCCCCCGAGCGCGCCGTTGCGCAACTATTAACTCTTTAAAACTCTGTTTTTCTTGCTTGAGACATTTTATCCGGCTTTGTGAGCATCGAGGGAATACCTTGCTCGCGATCTTGGAGCTTGTCAAGTGGAAATGCAATGGTCCTTTGTCCTTTTTGAAATGCAATAAATCGAAAACTCCTTGAGTTTGTTTTGGGAGGGTTTAGAAGACTGTTATCTTTAAACCACTGCCTCGTCTATTTGACAAAGGGAAAAGAACGATTTTTAATGTGCCGAGAAGGGCTCATACTTTGAACAATGTTGGCAAATTATATGCACGTTTTTTTTTAACAGCCTTAGTGGGTGCCAGCCTATTTACTTATGAAAAACATCCAAAAATCTAAACCCCATTCACTGTGCTTATATGTTTGGAAAGTAACCTCTGCCACTGTTATACCTTTTCACAGTATTTTCAACCCTGGACCAACTACTCAGCACTGTACTAAAGATGATGAGGCAACTTTAGTAATTCTGCAAGGAGATATATTTACCCTTTGAACCTTTAAACTAATGTGTGTACTATGGATGCGTTTAAAGATGACAAAGCTCACTGTGAAACTGATTTAGCTGTCAGGTGTCCTTTTAGCTCATCTTCTGACTTTACCCTTTTTAATGAAAATGCCTTTCTTTGGTCAAGGTGACATGTCCTGTTGGCTTTGAATGCTGCTTTAGGCTTTGAAATTCGTGCCATAACCTTTTGAAATATAATTAAAATCATTTTCCTGTGTCATGACCTGCCCTTTAACCAACAACAGAGTTTGAGCTGCAGACTATCTCTTTGAAAGAAACCCTGTTAAGAGAGAAGTTTGATCCCTGGGATTGCAGTGGTACCCCTGTTTTCCTTTTGGTCTTTTCCATTGTCTGTCTGTTTCAACTATCTCCTACTGTCCCTATTGCTCATCTTTGATCAGTCAATCTTGAAAATAGTCAATGCCCTGGCCCTCTACTTATGAATGAAGGAGGCCTTTTACTTGGCGATATGTCTGATGATATTTGATGAGCATGCATGACAAGGGTTCTTCTTATGTATGATGGCAAGCAAACAAATTTGAAGACATCACTACTTTCACCTCTACCTGCAATCATCATTTTTATTCAAAAAACCCTATTTACTGTTTCACTGTTTATTAAGAAAACATGTGCTTACAGTGAGTTTGCAATTCTTCAAGTCAATATTGGCCATCGCCCTTTGCTTGTGTAGGAAGGAGGCGCCTTAACCCTCTGCTTATAGATGGAGGTTCTAGGCTAGGACAAATTTACAAGTCTGTTTGACAGTGTTGTCTTTCTTCTACTGTGTTATCATGCTGAATGAAGCTGTAAGAGTTTGATGAGTAACTCCTGGCCCTGCAGATGTATCTCAGGCTCATGTTCACATTGAGAAGCAGCTGTTCTTCTAATGTGGAGTCAAGCATTTAGTCTTCTGAGATGATGACATGTTTCATGTCTTTGTACAATCCATAAAACACTGTAAAACACCTAAAATTAGCTTGAGACTGTGGTCTATGTATTGTTGGGACTTAGGGGTGTGTAAGTGGCGTGACTTAGAGCTGTGACTAACTTTATAAGCAGAGTGGGAGGTCTATGATGATTGGTCTGTAGCAGATGGAGGTTTTTTGGCCTTTTGATGTTTGCCAAGGGTGAGATGCCTTAAAGCGCCACTTCCTAACTAGGGGAGTCTTTTTGAACAAATTTGGATTGTCATTTTAGAGCTGATGGGCAGACTAGTATGGCTGAGGCTAGATAGGATAGTGATAATGAGGTTTCACCTTGACATGGGCGGACTGAAAAGTAGGAGGGCGAAAAAAGTTTTATGAGGGTTTTCTAGATGACAACTTGACATACGGAGATCAGCTTCTAGAAAACTCAGCTATGGATTTAGTCATCACCAACAAGTGAAAAATACTGATGACTAACATATGGCACAGGTGATTGGGCCATCTTCATCATGGAGCTTTGAAAGTCATGCAACAAATATCTACTGGACTTCCAATGGGAACACTTGCTCAGTTAGATCAGTGCAAGGGTTGCACCATGGGGAAGTATGCAAACTCCACCTTTCATGAAAAGGAGAATTGTGCTCGATGATTGTGGAGAGAGTTCACACAGAGGTGTATGGACTATTCTCGGTTGCTTCAACAGAAAAACACATGTATTATGTTATTTTTTTTATGACTTTTCTCGTAAATGTTGATCTTCTTCATGCAGAAGAAGGATCAAACATTCTCAAATTTCTGTGAGTTTAAGGCATTGGTTTAGAAAGAGTCGAGGAAGCAAGTGAAATCTCTACGAAGCGATAATGGTGGAGAATACATCTCGAATGAATTCAAAGAATTTTGTAGCAAAGAAGGAATTCGAAGAGAACTCATAGCGCCTCATAACCCACAGCAAAATGGGGTCATGGAGAGGAAGAACAGAACGATCATGGGTGTTGCACGAGCTATGTTGCATGATCAGGGACTCCCAATGCATTTGTGGGTGGAAGCATGCAACACTATGGTTTATGTGCAAAACTGTTGTCCTCATAGAGTACTTGGCATGAGTACACCTAAAGAAGATTTTACTGGTAAGAAACCAAATGTTTCTCACTTTAAAAAATTTTGGCTCATTTGTTTATGTGCATGTGACTAAGAACGCCAGGAAGAAGCTGGAGCCAACTGTTGAAGTTGGGATATTTGTGGGGTACACAGAAACACCCCATAATTATCGTATGTATTTTCCAAAGAGTCGAATGACTGTGGTGCGACAGGATATAAAATTCAATGAGGAGAAAGCCATGAAGTTGTCACTTGAGAGGGAGCTAGAATTACATGCGGAGGAGGAAATTTTGGTTCCCGAAGATGAGTCTCTAGATGTGGATTAGCCACAGGAGGAGGTTCATGGAGTGGAAGAGTCCACTCAGGCAGAGCTAAACATCAGAATTGGCAGAAGGCGTACCACAGAAGCTGATAGGCTGAAGCTTGATTCGGCACAAAATGTAGGAGTTCCTACTTCACAGCGCATACAGAGATAGTCTCCTGACTGATTCACTGGATACATGGCTCTCATGAGAAAATGTATTGTGACTGAGCCATCTTCCTTTTAGGAAGCAGTGCAGGAGCCCACATGGGTAGATGCAATGGTGGAGGAGTATGACTCCATTGTCAGAAACAGTGATTGGGAAATTGTTCCAAGGCCGATTGATAAATCAGTTGTAGGTTCAAGATGGATCTACAAGGTAAAGCAAGCTGCTGATGGGAGTGTTGAGAAATACAAGGCCAGATTTGTGGCCCAGGGCTTCTCACAGATCGAGGGGATTGATTATGAATAAACTTTTGCACCTATCGCACAGTATTCTTCCATAAGGACCATCCTTGCTCTCTTAGCGCAGATGGGTTGGCACATTCATCAGATGGATGTGAAGGTTGTGTTCCTTAATGGGATCATTGAGGAAGAAGTGTACATTGAGCAGCCTGAAGGATTTAAGATCTTAAGAAACGAGTCGCATGTGTGCAGACTCAAAAGAGCGTCGTATGGGCTGAAGCAAGCACCCCGTGCTTGGTACACTCGGATCGACAACTATTTCACCGGACTTGGCTTCACCAAGAGTGAGGCGGATGAAAATCTATACCAAATTGTGGTGGAGGGTAAGCTTTTAATCATTGTTCTTTATGTTAATAATTTAATAATAACTAGTGATGAGCAATTGATACACTCATGCAAGGAGGACCTTGCAAAGGAGTTTGAGATGAAGGATATGGGCCTCCTTCATTATTTCCTTGGATTGGAAATATGGCAGCGAGATGGTGAAATTTTTGTGTCTCAAGGCAAGTATGCAAGGGAGATACTGGGTAAGTTTCACATGGAGGGTTGCAAACCCATGGATACTCATCTTCCAGGAAACTAGAGGAAAGAGGATGCTACATCTGGAGAGGTAGTGGATGCTACTATCTATCGACAATTAGTGGGTTCGCTAATGTATTTAGTAAATACAAGACCGAACATATGCTATGCGGTGAAACAACTTAGTCAAGCGATGGTTAAGCCTACCAAGCTCTTTTGGAAGGCAAGCAAGCATGTCCTAAGATATCTCAGGGGCACATCTGAGTATGTCTTATGGTACAGACAGACAGATGAGGTGAAGTTGCATGGCTTCATGGATGCAGATTGGGCGGGCAGCCCAACGGACATAAAGAGGACATTAGGAGAGATCTTCAGTATCGGATCTACAATTTTTTCTTGGTACAGCAGGAAACAGAGACCTATGGCACTCAGTTCAGCGGAAGTAGAATATATGGCAGCAAGTCAAGTTGCGTCTGAGGCTATCTGGATGAGGAAGATCCTGGTTGGTTTGTTTGGTTCTCATTTAGATCCTACAATGATTCATTGTGATAATCAGAGTTGCATTAAACTCTCGACTAATCCTGTGTTTCATGATATATCTAAGCACATAGATATCCGGTATCATCTTATCAGATATTGTGTGTAGCGGAAGATCATGTTTCTTCAGTACATTCCTACGGAAGATTAGGATGCAGATATACTGACGAAGGCGCTCACCAAGAGAAAATTTGAATACCATAGAGACATGATTGAGGTGAAGGATAATCCCTTTCTTTTTGAGAGGGAGTGTTGAGATTTAACAAGATGATGATCCTAGTGAAAATTAAGCACCTACACTAGGTGGGGCCCGTGGGCTATTTTTAGGTGTATGTCTATTTTTAGAATGGTGAGAAATTTCTATTTATAGCGAGAGTCTATTTATAGATGGTTGAGAAAATTCTATTTATAGATGAGGTTCTATTTTTAGATGCATGTGCGAAGTCTGTTTATAGATCACATGTCTAAAAATAGAATGCATGCCGATTATTATTATCTCTTAATAATAATTGGACAATAAATATTAATTGATTCTCTTGAAGCACTTGATTTCAGTGAACTGATTTGGCAAACTAGTTAGCTAAAGGAATTTCGAGTTCTAAGGTTGGTTGGTGGGACATGCAAGTGGACTTAGTTGTAACTGAGTGATTCGAAGTTGTAACAGAGTTGGATGTGTATTTATGTGAGTTGTAAAGTAGTTTAACTCAATTAAGTGAGTTAAACTCAATTGTGCTAGTTGTAACTAAAGATAAACTAGTGAGAGATCAGTGAATTAAATATTAAATTAATTCACATGGAGTGATCTCACATGCAACTGAAGATTTACTACTGTTAACTACATGCATGTCAGATCCAGTGGAGACCCCAGTTGAGAGATAGGTGAAAGGGATAGTTTGACTATCAGTTGTGACATTAGTGGGTGCACTCATGCAACCACACACACATTGGAGATGCCAATGAGGATTCCGCAGTCAAGGCAAGGCAGGATCTCATTCATTCAGAGATTGTGATCAGCAGGGATTGCGCAGTGGAGGTAGGCTATGAGGAGGCAGTAAATTAGTACATGTATTTGCCAATTTTTGTATGACAGTGTGAGACAATTGTGTATTGTACTGAGAGCTCTTGGATTAGAGTTTTGTATGAGACTGTTTCATGATCCATTATAAATACATAATTCATGATAGTGGGGTTTTTAGCTTTATGCTTTCCGGGTAAAAACATCTGTGTTATGTGTGATTGATCTTTCTTCATGTGTTTGCAATTGGAGATTAAATTTCCACAAAGATTTTAGTAGAATGATTCTGTATTTAATAGTGGCATATACTTGTTAGATCAGGAGAATCTAGGAAATACATAATTGTATTAAAATTTCTACAGACTCTAAATATTCTTGTCTTTTGATTTAGTTATTTTATCACCATTAGGAGTAGGAGCTTGGTAGGAGGGTTTGGGACCCTTGTCTTGTTTGTTGCTACAAGATGTTACTTCCTTGGATTCTTGGCTTTATCCTTCTATTATACTAAAAAATATTTGTTATATGTATCTATAGTGTTGATTCCTCCAAGATGTAATAACTTATCTTGCTCTCTAATTAAAGAATCATAAAAAGCTTCAAAGGAAGGCATTTTGTAAGTAAACCCTTAACTAATAAGAGCGTCATTAGTGGAGTGAAAAGCATATCCAAAAACATAATAGACATAGCTAAGCTTAGCAAGAATAACATATATATATGACAAGGTGCTTTAGCAAGGCTCAACTGGTCGAGGACTCATTGCCAAAGAACCTTGTCGTTGGGAGGTTATATATGTGTGTGTGTGTCTGCGTATAATCTATCAGCTTCGAGGATTATCTCAATTGGTTGAGGTCTCTTTACTAGAGCACCTTGCCATTGGTAGGTCACAGGTTCAATTCTCCTCAATGCCCTCAAGGTTAGGCTTTGATTATTTTGGTCAGGGGATGTGGTCCCTTCGGGTGGACCTACCCTGATTTTCCGCAAAAAATAATAATAATAATAATGTTTGTGTGTGTGTGTGTGTGTCTGTTGTTTGCAATTGGCGATTAAATTTCCGCAAAGATTTTAGTAGAAGGAATATGTATTTAATAGTGGCATATAATTGTTAGATTAGGAGAATCCAGGCAATACATAATTGTATTAAAATTTCTACAAAATGTCTCTAAATATTCCTGTCTTTTGATTTAGTTATTTTATCACCATTAGGACTAGGAGCTTGCTAGGAGGGTTTGGGACCCCTGTTTTGTTTGTTGTTGCAAGATGTTGCTTCCTTGGATTCTTGGATTTATCCTTCTATTATACGAAAAAAATTTTGTTATATGTATCTATAGTGTTGATTCCTCCCAGATGTTATAATTTATCTTGCTCTCTAATTAAAGAATCAGAGAAAGATTCAAAGGAAGGCATTTTGTAAGTAAACCCTTAACTAATAAGAGCATATCCAAAAACATAACAGACATAGCTAAGCTTAGCAATAATAACATATATATATATATATATATATATATATATATATATATATATATTTCCCAATGAGAAGGTGCTTTATCAAGGCTCAAGTGGTCGAGGACTCATTACTAAAGCACCTTGTCGTTGGGAGGTTATATATGTGTGTGTGTGTGCGTATAATCTATCAGAGCTTCGAGGATTATCTCAATTGGTTGAGGTCTCTTTAATAGAGCACCTTGCCTTTGGTAGGTCACAGGTTCAATTCTCCTCAATGCCCTCAAGATTAGGCTCTGATTATTTTGGTCAGGGGATGTGGTCCCTTCGGGTGGACCTACCCTGATTTTCCGCAAAAAATAATAATAATAATAATGTTTGTGTGTGTGTGTGTGTTTGTGTGCGGGTGCATGTGTGTGTGTGTGTGTGTGTGTGGGTGCATGTGTGTGTGTGTGTGTGTGTTCTATATTTATTATTTTACAACTTGCAATTAAAATTCAAAGTACCTTAGACAGAAATTATCCAATAGAATACAAACCACTAGGATTTAAAGCAATCAATTTATTTTTGAGCTTGTAGGCTTGAATTTCATTGCATTTACTAAACATGATTTCCAACTTTTTCCATAATGCATATGGGATCCCAATTCCTTGAAGGTGAAATGGAAGATCACTTTTTTTTGTCAAGCCCAGCATGGAACTTTCAATGGGAAAATTAGTTAGTATGTTATTAAGAGTATATTGTATTCCTTTTTTGTTAAATGTGGAAAAATGGGAACAAGTTATGGTCATCCTATTAGTTTATAAGTTCCCACATTTTTTTGGGACATGATTGCTATCAAGGCAAAATTAGTTTTTTCGTAATATAAATATTTCCATATAGCTTAAAAAAAAGAAATGGAAGATCACTTAAGATATAAAATTTGATTAATCTAAGTGTTGCATCACTTTTATTATCTCATTTGGCTCTCTTTAATGCATTAGGAGGAAAGTTTCAATTTCCAAGGTAACTTGGTAAAGTCCTCTCCTTCATAATATATCTTTCATACAAGATTTCTATGAGAAGTAGTTTGACCTTGTAAGTAGGAGACCACTTGAACTAACCATATTATAATACGTACGTAATATGATTTCAAACTTATAAACTCAACATCTCGATAGAAATCTCTTGAATAAATAGGAACTTTACAAAATAACACTAAAATAGAACTTTGGATGTCAAAGTTATGTCATTTTGAAGTAAAGGTTGAGCCTTGTGGGAAGTAAAGGTTAATTAATGTGGTGACTAGTGCACAATGAAGTTGTCCAGTGAAAAATAATTCCTTTCTTTTTTTAACTTTTCATGTAAATTCACTTTTAAATATAAGATACTTTTACATTGTAAATGATTGAATTTTATAAAATAAGTGAAAATCAATTTTACAAAAAAGTTTATAACTTAATATTTCATAAAAAAAATATTTTTTTACAGAAACATTGAAATTTTATAAGTGATTCACTTTTATAATTCAAGTGAAACACATTTTATAATAAAATTATTTTTTAACTTAAATTTGCATGAATGTTTCCAAAGGACTTGTACACTAAAATCTCTAATTTAATAAAATAACTTTTAACTTGGTGAATTAATATAAAGTAATTTTAACCTAGTAAATTAATATAAAGTTTATGGAAAAAGTTAATAATGAGAACGATGCCCTTTTCTATTCTTCGCCTCAAAGTGTGTGCTTATCCTCAATACTTTTTTATTAATATGAAAAATTCAACATGGCCACACACAAAAACAAGTAAAATTTTGAGAACAAAATCTAAACTTTACAAGCTTGGAGTTAGTCTTGATTCGTTTATCTAAAAATTGCAACTTGTTTTCTATGTTTTTGGTTTGTTTAGATCATACAAGGTGCATGGAAAAGAGAAACACAAGGAAAAAGGACTTTCTCCTTTGTTTTTTATTTTCCATGGTCATATATAATCGAAATAAAAAAAACGAGAAGAGAAAAAAAATAAAATGAAATATAAAAAAAAAAAAATGAAATGAAATATTAAAACATAATAAAAGAATTTTTAAAAACCATAATAAAAACATATATTTTCGATCTAATAAAAAATGGTACATATCTTGAGAAAATAAAAACATTTTTGAGGGAAATAAAAAAGGTTTACAACTAAAAAAAAGTGCTACAAGCAGAAGGCAATGGTTTTCAATCCATAAATGCTTAAAACTAATAGAATCTAGAAGAATTTGTATACATACAATGACACAAGTTCAAGATCTTGATTAATAATGGGAATAAACCTTGGTAGAGATTCTAATTCCATGTTTAATTACATGGTATGTCCACATAGGTTGAACACCTTGGATAAATTGCTCACTTAAAACAAATCAAAGATCAATCCATCAGTGAATTATGTGGTTTAAACCCTCAAAAAGGGAAGCAATCCATCACCTTAGTCAACACGACCACTTGAGACAATATATTGTTGGAAATAGTAAGAGAGGTGAATCAATATTCCTTTCAATTAGTTAATTTTTAACTTCACTGAGCATTAATTAACATTAGCATCAGATCAAAAACATAAATCAACATCATTGTTCAACAATGCACAATATCATACATAATAAACACAATATTTTTAGGTGGAAACCTTCTGGGAGAAAAACCACCGAATGCTTCTTAATATTGGTCTTCAAAATTTACATCATTTAGAAAGCTGTAATTTCCAAGATTTATAGCATCAACTGAAGGAGGCTCCAACTTGAAGGAATCTCACCCCGTCATTTACCAACTCTAACTGGAAGGATCCTACAACGTCCTTGTTTACATGCTCCAACCTAAAAGAAGCTCCAATTCCCTGATTTACCAAATATGACTCGAAGGACGCTTTAATGCCTTGTGAAAGCTCCAATCTTCTCTAGCACCACCCTACTGCCCTTAAGTGTTCCCATGCTCCAACCTGAAGGAGATTCCTCTCTCCCGCCTTGCATCACCCTACCACCCTATTCAAGAAGCGAACCACGTTTCATAATTTCCAGATTGGATACACCTGTGCTTGGAAATAAATAATACACAAAATTCTCTGAAAATACAAACTATGCTCTACAATAAAATCTATTTTTGCTCAAAATATGCTCACCATCTTTGCATCAATGTACTCCCCGTCCTACAACCATTACTTCATTTATCTGCACCCTTGCTTCAAGCTTGTATCAAGATCTTGCCTAGAATCCTTTGTCATCAACTCTCAATTATTCATAATCACCAACATATAGATATAACATGAAAACCTTGCAAAACAAATTATCATCTCATGCCTTGCATACAAAAATAGCCAAAAATCTTTGATCTCTGCCACGATCCTCTGAGATAAGATCACGATCCTCTAAGATAAGATCAAGTTAGCAAGACAATATTTTTCATTGTGAAACCCCCATAACATTCCTATAACAATGACTACGCATCAATGTAAACATTAATGGAAGTACATACTAGCACAACCCTTGCTCATCAATTCATAGAAAACCCTATATTTACAAAGATTCAGGTAGCCTCTGCGTCATACTCATTTTTACAATACTATAACTTTAACAACATCAAAACTTTTAACCTTTCCAAAACCACAATAGGACATATAAGGCAACACAATTCCTCTTCATTTCTCAACAAGTTTCACTATCAAATGTCTCTAGTAAGCAACATATGCTCACTGCCCAATAATAGCTTAGAAAAACCTTGCTTATAAAACTTTCAAAACATAGCAACGTGTATGACATAATACGACTCTATATTAGAGGCATATATGCATCTCTATCAAACCCTCAAAACTTAGTTCAGGAAAAAATCTGAGCTCATCATACAACGATGTCAATGCTAACTGAGCAATACTCCAACAACCTCATCAACGTCTCTTTGACTTACACCCAACCATAACCAAATTTAATATTGTTGATATAGCTCAGGTGTAGAATTTCCTCTTTTCAAAATAACACACTGTAATTAAATCATGCCTGAAGTATGTTGAACCAAAGAGTTCCATTGTTGTATTGAGCATTAACATCTCATTCATCCTTGAGCGTCGACCTAGTTGTAGACTTTGACAATGTCACCATTGTGTTCACAAACCTAGATCAAATTTCTTCTCTGCTAAAAGTACCATCTCCATAGTTGCTAGTTCTTAGAATGCCTTAGTAAGTTGCTTCAGAATAACCTTTAATACATAAAAACTTTCAAGAATATTATGTTGTTGATCTGTCAAGAGGGAGCCCAAACAGGCTTGAACTTGTGCTCCATATTAGGCATCATAGGATCTACTAAACATGCCCATGAAGCTTCCACAAATATACTTACAAATCAACAATGATTCCTCCTTCCATGGCTAACAAGTTATCTTGGACTTCTAACCACAAAAGGAATCAAAATACATATTACGTTAAAGGGTTTTGCTCATATGTCACCTACTTGTATAAAATTGGCAAGTTGTAGGCTAGGATCAGTTGTAAGAGTACATCAGTCCCTTGCAAGTAACAATAATCTTTCCAAAATGAATTATTTTCTCAAGGAATGAGTCAAATCTGAACCTAAAAAATGCAATAATATGAAACCCTTACAAACTGCCTTTAAAATTAATGAAAATCACCAGCAAAATAACAAATGATGATGCTCCAATGAAAGATTAATGTATCGGTAAGTTCGGATTCATATGATGCTTCAAAATAGGCTTAACGAAATTCAAATATACTTTAGCACTCCAAGGTCACATAGCTCATTCCACACAGATGCCAAAGAATGGATCAAATAGTCCTTACCATAATGCCAAAGTCATTAGAGAAATTTTGAGGTAAAAAATGGGCCTCAAAACAAACATGTATAACCAAAATCAACTTTATAAGAACCAATAGGATTCAAGATGATGATGTCAACCATGGGGGATGATTCACCATTTTTGGAGTAAAAAAGTAAAAATATTTAAAATAACAATAATAATAATAAAACTACTTTTTTCAACTTGTATTTTCAACTTATCTTCTTATGATTTTTCTCAAATTTTGAGCGAAAGCACTCATTGGATGTGGAATTTAATTCTTCATCCAAGGAGTACCCATGTTGCATACATTCAATGGACCTCGCTACACGAAAAATGAGAAATACATGGAAAACATGATTGCAATCACATTTTTTCATGTATTTCTCATTTTTTGTGTAGCAGGGTCCATCAAAACTATGAAACATGGGTACTACTTGGGTAAATTCCACATCTAATGAGTGATCTTACTCAAACTTTGGGTAAAACCATAGGGAGATAAGTTGAAAATATGAGTTGAAAAAAAAGTTGTTTTTTTCTTTTTTCCCTCTAAAATTTACACAACAAACATCACCCATACAGTACGCACTCAAATCACTATCGTAGCCAAGCCACAAATTAGATCGGAATTGCGGGCACCATAATCGATAGGTACAATAATGTGTTCTCGAACAAGACGAGATAGGATGTGATAGGGAGGGATTCAACTAAAGCTTTTGTAGTCGTCTTGATTTCTAAGGATGATCGATTTCAGCCGAGAGTGAAATAAAGTATCCATCCTAGCCATCCATCTTTACCGGGATTAATCAGAATTCAATTAGTTAAACCGTTGGTGTGGGGTAAGACTTTGTTTTCTACTGTGCCTCCAGAACTTCCACTTCTAGTCGAGCATTTTGAAGTTCTTACCTTGAGTGAAGGAGCCCATCCTTGATGTTATCTATTTGCCTTGGGTTTCACTATTTACCTTTAAGTTGGGCTAGGTAGGCGACGGGATACCTTTTCTTCTTTCTTACAGCACAAAAATCACATCACCACACGATTATTGCTTAGATATTGCTTCTTGGGCCAGGCGCCCCACCGGGAGGGTGCTGTGACCCATAACGGTATGCAGGGTGGTATCTATGCCATTAGGTGACTACCCTGTCGCTGACGATATCCGATATTGTCAGTGTGGTCGAGCTCCTTTAGGAGAGGGGAAGGCCTCCCATCTTTGTTCCTTTGAGTTGAATTCTTCCTATCAGTTTCATTTTCCTAGTTATTTTAGGAATTCTTCTTCCTCTCGGTTGAAGTTGGGTGTGAATTTGGGGGCTTGATTTTGGTTGGTCTATAGGTTCGTGTTTTTCATTCCCTTTTGATTTTGAACCTCGTATCGATTTGTTTATGAATGGTGTGGATAATTGTCAAGATTAGGCCCCCTATGATTCATTGCTTCAGTGAGAATCTAGGTTAGGCCCCCCCTCATCCTAAGTGGATTTGAGGTATGTGTTGGGGGGAGAATCCACTTACCTAATATGTTCTTTCGTTCCTATTTCTAGATCCCTTGGTTGCTTTATCGTTCCCTGCGTTCGGTTCTTGGACTTTTGTAGGGTGTTCTCTGGCAAAGGTTTTGTGGCTAAGGGTTATTATGAGTTCGAGTGTTGATTGGCAAGTTGGGTAGGTGGTATGCACCAATGGGCTCGTAGAGTTTTTTCTGCCCTATATTGTAGCCCCGTATTGATCTGATGGTTCGCTACTGTCTTTGCTTTTCGGTTAGGACAAGGGTTGTGTTGGGTGTGATTATGGTGGGTAACTTCAGTGTTTGTTCAAAACTTTAATGTTTTTTCAAGACTTTGACTTATCTTCTGATTTTTTGTTGCTCCAAAAGGCCGCAGGAGGATTAATTTAAATCAACACTTGAGTACATCCTTTGGAGGGCTGAAATGTCACATATTTATAAAATTTGAGGAGGCCTTGAGAGGGAGGTTGACTTACACTTTTGGAGGGAATAAAATCAAATTTGAATTAATTTTGAGCTACAACACCAATACTAAATTTACATTGACCTTAATTCAACCTTTATCCCTTTAATAAATATTCTTTGACCTCAAAATATTTAATCAAGTTCTTCAATAAAACGTCCTTTTTGGCCTCACGATTTGAGCAATTTTATAGCCAATGATGAGTTTCCACATCATCTCATTTGGGGACCTTGACCACAAGAAGGGGGCTTCAATATTTGATGGGGCATATCTCCTCAACCATGAGGAGCCTCGTGGCGTGCCACATACCTTTAGAATCAACATGATGAGGCACATCAATTGATGAAGGTATCAAGGAAAAATTCATTGATCTTCATCCTCAAAAACTTCAACAAGTTTTGGGCTTCTAGTGTTTCCTTCCTTCCTTACACGACTTCTTGTCTATTGGAGTTTCCAATCGATGTAATTCATGGCGTATATTAAGTGCATTCAAGACTGATGTTGGCATCAATGACAACACCATTCAACATTCTCCCCCTTTTTCATTGATTACAACACATGTACTCCCCCTTTGATTACTGCTCCCCTTGTCTTCATGCTTCTAATCTTCTTCTCTCGATTTCTCTCCCCCTTTATCATCAATGGAAAAGGGTTATTCCCCTGATGAAATATTTTCCTCTGACACTTCTCTCGCCATGACCTATTATCCTTCACATAGCTTGTCACAACTGACCTTCTGCAATTTTGTCTGTAACTTTTCTTTCCAAACCTACTACTTCGCAAATCTTCCCACAATGTTGAATACTGCTCTAAGGACTTCTTCCATCTGTCAACCTATCAAATGATAAATCTTCAAATGTGTATTTATTGCTACATAGACTCCTCTTCAAAATTCACAGGACAGGGAGTCATCAAGCTCCATCGTTTAGAATGATACATGAACCTATATTGCTTTAGGATCATCATCTTGAATGTCGATTTTTTCTCCACTTGTAGATTCATCATGCTCTTGAATCTTTTCAATTCCTGAAAGCATGGTCTTCATTTACCTGTTTTTCTTGTTCTTGTTTTCTTCTGTAAACATTCTTGTTCTTAAAATTGGTGTTTTTTGTCATGGAAGACTTCATCATGCTTACTGCAATCACAAACCATATGTACATAGTTGTGGCATTTGAAGCATTCTACATGATACCTAAATAATGGTGAAACTGGGTATTTTCCTTGTGTTCTTGCGAACTTTCTTCTATGGTTTTGATAATGAATTTGATAGTCATTCATGTCATAAGCTCTGCAATCCCTAGCCATGTGCCAAAACTTAATACATGAATAAAAAAAATCAAGAAATATGCTAGAGTACCTAGATGGGGGAAATCTTCTCGATGGTGCAAATATTTTGTAAGCTTCATCTTCAGTCCTCTCTATTGTTGGTTGTTGATTCCACTTTCTCTTATTTTCTTTCGAGGGAATATGATTTTCCTTTTTGATCGAACCCTTAATGGCACTTCCACAACTTTTTTGCTCTGCTTCTTTTCTTATTGTCAAGGAGCTTAAGCCTTTCTCAACATGAGAGGGTTTGTATCCTAGTCCATATTTATCTTCACATGGTCTTTGACTGCTAATAATCTCATCCAAATATTTGGAAGTATTTGCAAAGTTCTATTGAACATTCCTTTTTTACACTTCCTTTCGTGGAGAGACTATCTTCGCTTCCAAACTCTCCTTTGACTTGATGTTATCTTCCAACTCCTCCTTGAGTGATTCTTCGATTTTCTTTGCCTCTTCCAACTGCACTTTGAGATTGATGATAATATTTTATGTCTCTTCCATATTTTCGTTGAGACCTCTAACATTTTTCTTTATTTTACTTAATTCAGCTTCCAATGTCTTGACATTTCTTCTTTCCACCTTAAGTTCTTTTAGGGAATTGATAAGTTCTCTTTCAAGATCAACATCACTTTCTTATTCATCTTCTTCTTATGCTTCAGGAGATTCTTTCTGGTTATCCTTTGCCATCAATAATACTCTTCCCGTGTCATTTTCATTGTTGATATTACTCTCTTCTTTGGATGAAGAGCTATATTCCTTTGAGTAGAAACTTTTCTTGAAGATTTTCTTTTTACCTTGCTTCTTTTATCTTATTTGATTCTTGTTTTCCTTCCTAGGAGTTTCTTCTTCTTCATTATCTAAACTTTTTGCATAAGGGAATTTTGAAGCGAAATGACCACATCATCACAATTGAAACACTTCAATGGAAGCTTACCTTTGTATTTTTCAGTTCCTCTTTTCAATTTCCTCACAAAATTTGCAATCTCTTCATTTGAAACTTCACTACAACTATAGCTAGGGTTTGGATTAGTTTTTTGCTTGTTTTTACCTGCCTTCTTGGATGTTGTAAAGTTGCTTCTCTTTTGGACGGATTCTCCTACTCTGTTCTCATTTCGCAGGTCATAAGAATTACATGCAACTCATCCATGCTGGAAATTTATAAGTTCAATCTTTCTTCTAACACTGATACTTTAGCATCAAATCTCATCGGAAATGATATCAGTATTTTTCAGACAATTACCTTGTTTTCCATTTGTTCCCCCAATCCTTGTATGGTGTTTACAACGTCATCAACCTAGATAAAATAAACTGCAATATTTTCATCTTCATTCATTTGCAGCTACTCAAATTTTCCTCTGAAGGTCTGAAGCTTCACCTCTTTGACCTTCTTGTACCTTTAATATATATTTTGGAGCTTGTCCCAAACGTCTTTCATTGATTTTCAATGCATTACTTTGACATATATTGGCTCTGTTAGATGATTCAAAATAACACATAGCTTTAGTATTACTATCATAAAGCTTCTTGCTTGCATCATTTGTTGGAGTAGAGGGTTATGTATATCTAGTCATTACAGAGCGCCAAACATCATATCCCTGTGCTTGCACATATGATTTCATCATTCCACTCCAAAGAACATATTTTTGTCCATTTAATATTGTAACTCTGATCTTTGTGCAATCCATGATCTCCCTTCTAGTGGCCAGATTGCTAGTGAAGGAACATGCTTTGATACTAATTGTTGGAAATACTAAGAGGGGGGTGAGTCAATATTTCCTTTCAATTAGTTAATTTTTGACTTCATGGAGAATTAATTAACATTAGCATCAGATCAAAAACATAAATCAACATCACCATTCAACAATGCACAATATTAGAGACAACAGAGACAATATTTTTAGGTGGAAACCCTTTCGGGATAAAAACCACCAAACGCTTCTTAATATTTGTCTTCAAATTTTACATCAATAAGGAAGCTACAACTTCCAAGATTTACACTGATCAACTGAAGGAGGCTCCAACGCCCTATTTTATAAGCTCCAACCTGAAGGAAGTTCCAACTCTCTAATTTACCAACTCCAACTAGAAGGACACTACAATGCCCTCGTTTACAGGCTCCAACCTAAAGGGAGCTCCAATTCCATGATTTACCAACTCTAACTATAAGGATGCTTCAGGGCCATATGCAGGATCCAACTTGCCCTAGCACCACCTGTCGCCCTGAAGTGCTCAAGCTCCAACCTAGAGAAGACTCCAATCTCTTTCTTTGCACCACCTTGCTACCTTATTCAACAAGCATATCATGTTTCATGATTTTTAGACTAGATCCACATGTGCTTGGCAACAATACAATACACAAAATTCTCTACAAATAGAAACTCTATTCTACATTCAAATCTGCTTCTCCTCAAAATTTTCTCACCATCTTTTCATCAATGCATCAATCTGCAATCATTACTTCATTTGATCTACACACTTTCTTCAAGCTTGTATCAAAATCCTACCCATAATCCTCAGTCATCAACTCTCAATTATTCATAATCACCAACATATAGATATTACATGTTAGCCCTGCAAAACACATTATCAACTCATGCCATGCATACAAACATAGCCTACAATCTATGATCTCTACTGTGGTCCTTTGAGATAAGATAAAGTCTAAAAAGACTATTTTTCATTGTGAAACCCTAATGGTAGTACACTGACATAATCCTTGCTCATCAATTCATTCTATTTCTATAGAAAACCATAGCTTTACAAAGATTTAGTTAGCCTTTGCCTCATACTCATTTCTACAATATTATAACTTTAACAACATCAAAACTCTGAACCTTGCCAAAACCCTAGAAGCACATCGATCAATATAATAGTGGCAATATCATCAAGCAATACAAGCTCTTTTCACTGCTCAACAAGTTTCAGTATCAAATGTCTCCACTGCTCAACAAGTTTCAGTATCAAATGTCTCTGGCAAGCAACATATGCTCATTGACCAATAATAACTTAACATAACCTTACTTGTTTGTTGAAGAACCTTGCTTATCAAACTGTCAAAACCTAGCAACATGTATGCCAATACAACTCTATATCAGAGGCATATATGCATCTTTGTCAAACCCTGGCAACTCAGTTCAGGAAAAACTCTTAGCTCATCATACAACGATGCCAATGCTAATTGAGCAATACTCCAGTAGCCTCATCAACGCCTCTTTGACTCACACCCAACCATAAGCAGACTTAAGATTGCTAATATAGCTCAGGTATATAATTTCCTCTTGTCAAAATAACACTTAGAAATTAAATCATACCTAAAGTATGTTGAACCAAAGAGTTCCACTGGAGCATTAATGTCTCATTTGGCCCTGAGCGCTGACCTGGTTGGAGACTTTGATAATGGCACAGTTGTGTTCAAAAACCCGGATCAAATTTCTTCTCTGATACAAGTACCATTTCCACAATTGTTGGTTCTTAGAATTCCTCTGGAAGCTGCTTTAGAATAACCTTTGATGCATAAAAAATTTAAGGAATGTTCTGCCACTAGTTTATCAAGCGGGAGTCAGAACATGCTTGAACTTGAGCTCCAGATTAGGCGTCACAGGGTTTACTAAACAGACCCAAGAATTTTCCACAAATATGCTTACAGATCAACAATGATTCCTCCTTCCACAGTGAACAAGTTATCTCAGCCTTCTAACAACACAAATAATCAAAATGCATATTACATTCAAGACTTTTGCTCATATGTCACCTTACTGTATATACTTGACAAGTTGTAGGCTAGGATCATCTGTAAGAGTACATCAATCCCTTGCAAGTAACAATAATATTTTTAGACCGAATGAATTTTCCAAGGAATGAGTCAAATCCGAACCTTAAAAATGCAATAATATGAAACCCTTACGAACTGCCTTTAAAATTAATAAAAATCACCAGCAAAATAACAAACGATGATGCTCCAATGAAAGATTAATGTATCAGTAAGTTCAACTTCAAATGATGCTTTAGAATAGGCTTAGCAAAATTCAGATATACTTCAGAAGTTAGAACTCCAATGTCACAGAGGTCAATCCACACAACAGCTAAAGAATGGATATAATAGTTCTTACCAGAATTCCAAATTACCTTAATAATTGGACCGAACTCTCCCAAGAAAAACTATGAGAATGATCTTCAACAACTTCTCTCATATTAATGCATAAGGTCACTGATTAGGGTTTTATTCTCCTTGCAAAAGACTGAAAATATAATCAGAACTATACTTTAGGATTCATAAGAATGTGCCAAAGTAAGTCTTGGTATTGTAGGGTCAAGATATTCCAGAGAAGAGGACGAGATAAAGCACAAATATCCAGAAGAAATGCCTCAGGAACCAATCATATTAACCTTAGAATAATGGACCGAATAAACCTCTTTTCAATGAGTAACCAATCCAAAGAAAGCAAGAGAACCCTAACAAGTAACCAATCCAAAAACAAGAGAATTGTGTCGAGCAAGTAACTAATCCCAACAAAATAAAACAAAACAAAAAAAAAATTAACCTTTGTTCCAGACTTCGACCTCTTGAAATTTTTGGTTGCTTCACAGGGCCGCAGGAGGATTACTTTAAATCAGCGCATAAGTACATCCTTTAGAGCACTGAAATGTCTCATATATATACAATTCGAGGAGTGCTTGAGAAGGAGGCCAACTTAGTTTTGGAGGGAATAAAATCATTTGAATTAATTTTGAGCCACAACACCAATACTAAATACTAAATTTAGGTCGACCTTAATTAAATTTTGATCCCTTTAACAAATCTTCTTTGACCTCAAAATATTTAATCAAGATCTTCAATAAAAGGCCATTTTTGGCCTCATGATTTGAACAATTTTATAGCCAATAATGAGCTACCACGTCATCTCATTTGGGACATTGACTACAAGAAGGGAGTTTCAATCTTTGATGGGCATATCTCCTCAACCTTGAGGAGCATCAATTGATGAAGGTCTCTAGGGCAAATTCACTGATTTTCATCCTCAAAAACATCAACAAGTGTGGGCCTTCTAGGGTTTCCTTCCTTCCTTTCAGGGCTTCTTGTCTATTGGAGTTTCTAATTGATGTAATCCATTACGTATATTAAGAGCGCTCAAGACCGATTTTGGCATCAATGACAACACCGTTCATATATTAATCCAAAAAAAAAAAAAAACTACATATGAATTTCTCATAATCAATCATCAGTAAGTTGTCCTCCATGCTCTTTAAATAGAGATCATGGACCATGAATCAATATAGCTATTAATATTAAGGAGAAGATGAACCATGAGGTCACTTTTTGTATAGAATATAATTGTGATAGTTGAATTAGATAATTACAATGCATAACACTCTAGATGCGGATGACACCCGGGCATGATGGGACGCCCGTCCCAAGCCGCATCCCAAGGGCGATGGCGTGGGGTGGCCATGTGGCCTCCCACAGAAGCATTAAAGTGGTCATTAAATTCGCCACCCTGCGATCCATTAACTCTACTCTCTCGAAACGTCGACGCCCTGTGCACCTCCCCTGGTTCATTATGGCTCTCAAGTTGGAGTTTGAAATGTTGTATGGCGAGCGCTCTGTCTGCAATTCTATTGTCCCGCGAAGAGGCTCTTGTCCGCCCGCCTGCGCCAAGCCAAGCGCTCGAACGCAGACTGGTAGGCGTTGTGTGCTCCTTTGTTGTTTGGAAACTATCCCGGAGTGTCATTTCTCGCAAAGCAACCTCTGTTGCTCGAATTCCCTGCCTGTCTCCTCTAGCTCCTCTGTGCCGATTCTCCTCCGTCCATTCCACCAGCATCGCTGGGAGCTTTTCCCTGTCACCATGCCCAGACTGCGCCATAGGATGCGATGTCGACGCGGGAGCAGTCGTGGCCGCGCCATCCGTTCTCGATCCTCCCCTAGTTCGGATTCCTCCTCCGAGGACTTCTCCTGTGACCACATTCCCGAAACGTGGAGCCGCAGGGGCAGACTTCATTTTAGCAAACATGCTCACCCCTTCCCGAGCTCTGCGCCTCCCCATGTGCCTTCTTCCGCGCCTCAGGTTCTCCAGTCTGGTGCCTCTCTCGGCCCCCCTCCGTCTACCTCCATTCCCCTGCGACAATCCTCTCAATGGGCGGAGTTCCGTTTTGATTGTTCGTTTGATAAGCCGGTTATTACTGCCTATGTTACAGTTACTATCCGGGAGGAGACAGTCCACCCTGCACCCCCCTCTATCGTTATCCCTGGCCCCTATGCTGCCCCTGCTCCCACGTCTGCAGAAAACGCCAAGGTATCCTTGGCACAGCTGAACATCGCCCGTGACGATACTATGCAGGTTCAAGTGAAGAATGACAAGGGAAAAGACACTGCGACTCCCTCTATAGATGATGGCGGAAGCAGCGATGAGTATAGATGCAAAATCGTGGAGGAGCCTCCTTCTCCAGCCAATGATCAGTACCCAGGAAGACCTTCAGCGGATTTCGTTCCTATTGCCCAGGTTTCCTAGGCTAGTTTTTGCTTTCCTGTTTAATTTCCCTCTGCTGGCAGAGTGCTCTGTCTTTTTACTTGTTTTTTTGTCAAACTCTTTGTCTCAAATGCCGGTTTCCCCTATGAGGGCAGTAAAACTTAACTTTCAGGCACTGGTTTCCCCTCTGTGGGCAGTCCAAACTCTTGATTTTCATGGCTATCAAGCCTTGCTCTTAGGCTTTCTCAGTTGAGGCAGTGGTAGTTTTGTACTATTATGTTACATATTAATAGATTTAGAATTACTCAGAAATAATAATAAATAAGAAAAATAAAATAAAATTACAATGCATAACAAAGAAACACACTTTAATTAATGGTACATTAGATAAATTGTCACCTAGGTTGCTCCTAAATGTATCATGCAATGTTGTCATAGAGGCTATCAAATTCTACAATAAATGGGAAATATTACTAACTAACCATCCTTGGGCCTAGCTTTTGCACTAGGGCTACCAAATATGTTGAGTAACTCTTTTGTGTATTATCATCCACTTTCTTCTTCATTTAAGTAATATTGGACCATACATTATGTAATAAATCAATGAAAATTTGTGAAACAAATGGTTTAATAAAAATTTGGTCTAAGATGCTAAACTTATGACAAAATAACTAGATTATGAAGCCTTTTAGACAAAACAAAAATAGTAAGCACAACCAACACAAAGATGTTGACAAAATATCAACTCCAACATTCCATTACATAAATGTTTGTACATCAAAAGCATGAACATCAAGCTTCCACCAACACAAATACTGACCATCATTTACCGTCCAACCTTATTGCATTAAAAGGGAGGGGTATAAATAACCTTCTATAGCAAGGGAATGCAAAGAGTCACATTAATTTTCATCTTGTTTGTTTATATTTTGACTAGTCACAACAACACACATGTAGAAAAGATAAACAAAAAGAGACCTTGATGATTGGTTGTGTCAATTGAGCTTCATTGTAATGGTCTTTTTGAGTTGTCCATCATTAATGATGTGCTTGCTACAATCCAACTTATGTGCTTATTATCATTTAGTTGCACACAACTATTCTTAATTGCATGTTCTCAGCTCATGTTTATGGCTAACTTTTGGTTTGCATTGGCATCTCAGAACTTGTACATCTAACATTATCATGACTATACATTCATAGCATAACTTAACCTACCACTCCTTATGTGAATTATAACTACCACTATAAAATGTGTTTTACACTCAAGGAAGTATTTCAAGCTTAACATCCCTATAGTATAGCTGCTATGGTCACATTTCGTAAAACTTTAACTCTTTTATAAATCATGTTGCCCATTTTGAATGAGATGAAATACATTGATTACATTAGCCATGTTGATTATTAAAGTTCAATATATAGTGACAATTGTAGTGAAATACATAACTATATTTAATATGCTTAATATAGTTGACTTTGTTGATTATCTTACATGTTAAAGGAGATGGATTACATTGATTATATCGATTATGTTAACTGTGTTGACTATCTTAACTATGTTTACTATTGAAAAAGTTGACTATATTGACTTTTGAAAAAGTTGAACTACATTATTTGTTTAGTGTATTGATTATGTTGAATGTTAAAAAAATTGGCCAAAATTCATTATGTTGATCATGTTAATAGAGTTCAGTATGTTAATTGTTAATGAGTTGTTGTGATGATAAAGTTGATTGTTAATAAAGTTGACTTTGTTGACAATCTTGACTATTGATCACTATCTTATTTATGTTGATTGTCTTCGAGTGTGTAGGTGAAGATAGGTTACCTTTTCATAAGAGGCACACAAACATTTTTTGTGATGACAAAGTCCTGGTCAAAACATTTATCAAAGCAGATTATGGTAGTCCTATTGGGAGTTGACATATTAAAAACTACACCATACACTAGAAAATGTTTCTACCTTTAGCCTGAATATCTAAAGGATGTCCACAATTACGAATGTTGTAATAACCTCACCATATAATCCAAGAAATCGTAAACCTTAATATCCATTAAAACCTAGAAATCCTAAACTTTATTAAATCCTAAAAACTAAAAAAAGGAGTTTAACCAAATATTATAGAAACCAAAATTAGTGCGGAATTAACCAACTATGGTCAACAAAAAATCTAAATCATACTTAACTATAGTCAACAAATTTGAATTTAATTTAATTTGAATTTAAATGGTTTTACTTAGTTTATTTAATTTCTCGTTATTCTTTCTATTTCCAAAAAAAAAAAACAACTAAGGCTCATCAACAAGGATAAACATTGACAAGAGTGTTTTTCCCTTTAGTAATGTTTTAAGTATTAAATAAAATTTTTAATTAAAAAAAAAAAAAAAAACAAAAAACCAAAAAAAAAAAAAAAAAAAATTCCAACCAAGAACCATCATGAAGCTTGAACATTGACCAAGCATTTATTTTGCTTTGACCAAGCATTCTTGCCTCTACTCCCAGTCACACCTCCCGTCTAATCAGGGAAGCCATTGAAATTGAAAAGAACCCCTAACAATTTTAATCCAAAGGATAGTTTTAAGCTTAGTCAATCTTGGCGTCCCACCATCCAGTATCTTTCTCGCAAGCATTCCACACCTCCCGTCTAATCAAGGAAGCCCTTGAAATTGAAAATAACCCTAACAATTTTAATCCAAAAGATAATTTTAAGCTTAGTCAATCTTGGCATCCCACCATCCAATATTTTTCTCGCAAGCATTCCTTTCAATCTACCCAACCCTAATTATTCCTTGGTTCCCTTTCCCTCTCCCCTTCTTGCTTTTCACCCTCTCCCCTCATTAACAAGTATCATAAGTTCTTAGTTTCTCTTTTATTTTTAGTTTTATTATTATTGTCTTTAACAATAGTCTTAATCACTTCAATTTTAATAACATTGGTTTCTTTTATATTAATATTTCAATGGTTGAGATTAATGATATTAATCAATCATTATTTTAATTTTGTATCCCCTCAAATTTAAGTCTTAATAATATTCTAATCATTATATGGTTTTAATAGTTATAATATAATAATAAAAATATTTTAATCATTATATATTTTTAATAATTATAATATTAATTATTTATCCAACTTTAATATTAATATAATAATAATATAAATATTTTAATTATTCTATTTTTAACTAATTTTTAATAATAATTTGAATATTAATGGGATTTACTATTAATATAGTAATCGTCTTAATAAATTTAATATTATTTTATAATAATAATTTCTCCTTTTAATTAATTAATAGTTATTTAATTTTCTTTATCAACAATTTTTTCTATTAATCAATGAATAGTATTATTAACCTAAATATAACAATTATAAGTCTTGAACTAAGACTTTTGTGATCCCTAATGTAGATGAATGTCTTTTGAATTAATCACATCATTAGGATTTAGTGGGCGTTTCGAACCATCTAACCATCTAATGTGGTTCATCCTCAAGACTAGGTGGAGAAACAATGATGCATCCACACTATTTATTCAATAAGATCTATTTGCTTCTCCACTTTGTTGTGAGGATGAACCACATTAGATGGTTTTAAAATCCTAATAATGTGATTAATCTAAAAGACATTCATCTAAATTATAAGTCTTATGAGTTATTTAATATTCTATAGATTAATAATGAATTTTGATCTGATTATCATAAAAAGGTTTCTCAAAAATCATTATAATTTTTAATAGTTTAATAATATTAATGAGTCTTCTTAAACCTTAATATTTTTATTTTCTTAGTAATATATTAATATTTTTATTTTTTAATAATATATTAATATTTAATAATAATAATCCACTGTTTTTAATTAAAAGGATTGGACTCTATTTCTCTTCATCTTTATTAGTGTTTCATGTCCCTTTTCATCCATAAGTTGCAAAGATAATTAACACAGTTTTATGTCCCTTTTCATCCATAAGTTGCAAAGATAATTAACACAGTTTTTTCCTGAAACTTGTTATTCATCAAAAGTTTAAGTTTAAATAAAATTTTAGATTATTAACAAATGGAAATTCATAAATCTTAAAAATAAAAAACCTAGGAAAATCATGTGCTAAACCATAGTCAAATCATGGTTCACTGTAAAAAATTTTGCCCTTTATTAATGTTTTAATGGTTAAATAAAATTTTATATTATTAACAAATGGAAATTCATAAATGATAAAAATAAAAAACCTAGGAAAATCATGTGCTAAATCATAGTCAAATCATGGTTCACTGTAATCACTGTAAAAATTAAGGCTTCTTATGCTTCAATAATGCTTAAAGGATTAGATAAAAAGTCAAATCAGAAACCTAAAGAACCATAGTCAAACCATGTAGTGAACCATAGGCAAACCGCGATTCATTATCCGAGGGTCAAAGCGCTCAAGAGGATGTCTTCGTCTGAGCATGAAGTGCACAGGAATCCTTTGTGGCACACTTTTGATGGGATGGGATGGGATGGGATGGACAGAATGTGCAAAGCGCCCAAGAAACAGCTAACTTATCATGCAACAGTGTCTTTTTAATGGATGTGCATTAAATTCAATATTACGAGTTCTATACTGCTCGATAACAATTTGCCCAATATGTTAGTCCAAGGTGAGATCCATTCAAACTTAAACAAACGTACAACTTAAATAATGAAAATTGCAGCGTAATTCCATTGGCCAAATCTTGAAGGGCTTGGGGTGCCATATGCAGTGTGCAATTGTGCTCTTTCACAACGCCCCAAAGAATGGAAAATAAAAGTGGTGTGGCTATTTTTCTTTTCATGATAAAACGAAAGAATTCATCTGAATAATTATCAACTGATCGTCTCCTCGCAGAATAATATACACATTAGCACCAGCAGGAAAATTGAGAATGCAAGCGACCTCCATTGCCAAATGCTAAGAGAAAGTTATCCCTGAAACCCAGAGCTATTATTGCTCTCCCACTCCACGTTATAAGTCACACTTGGGATTAACAGAGTTTGGACCTGCAGCATTCATTTGATCGTCAGCAGAAATTGCGAGTTAAAAAACGAAGTTCTTTGAAGAAAACTCTGAACACAGAATGCAAAATCGGCACACCTGCTGAGTTGCTTAATATTGATACATACCACAAAACAATTTTATGAACATGTGAGGTACTCCTCTTCATAAGCAAAAGCTCTGGAAAAGGGAACATTTCAGAAAACTAAAGCCTGCCCATGTTTATGGCTGGCAACAATCAAGTGATTCTAGTTTACAATAAGTTGATGCTGCTGTGGTTAAATGAACATTGAAACCTGCCTCAAATGACTGTACTCTGACCAATTCAGAGTCCTAGAAGAATCACAAATCTTTCACTGATAATCTTTCTGATAGACAACAAAGGCTTAGACTGTTAATAGCAATTCGAATAGACAAACAAAATCATTTAATCAAGTATAGTAAAACTTTATAGAAGAAAACAAATACAATCAAAGAAACGCATGGGTTTGATAATAGAAATTTAGTGAAAATCAAAACCTATTTTATATAGAGATAATTTTTGTGAGCATTCCAGTACTTTTTTGTGACGACAACATATTAATTCTAGATAAATATAAAAATTGTTCCTGAAGATTATGGCGAAAAATAAACAACAAATCTCATCTGCCTCGATCATAGAATAACAAAAACAGATATTTCTATAGTAAAAGAAGAGATTATCATAGTCATATACAGTATCTACAACATTCCAATGTAAATTTAGATGTCGAATGCATGTCAGAAATGTTAGGTAGTAATGCATGTCAGAGTTAGGGAAGAGGTCAGACAAGGCCTTGGTGAATCGACCTCACCAGCGCAATTAATGGAAGCAGAGAAGCCTTCAGGATCGAATTCCAACCATAAAAAGAAAGGTGAGTTTTTCCCAAGACAAAAAGGTTAACCTGCTAAGGATTGTTCAGGAATTCTTCACCTGTACAGCTTCCCACAGTTGTTGCGTTAAGACAAGAAAGAACCTTGGCCATGAGCAGAACGAACATGAATTCAGCATTATTGCAGAATATTTCATTGCAAATTTATGAAAAGCATGGTTCCATGATCTCCGAAGTCTCAATTTACAGAAGACAAAGGCTGAGTAAATAATAAATATTGACACCAGACCCTTCGTTCTTCCAGCTTGGACCATGGAAAAGTGAGCACCCTCGGGATAGAAGGATGTAGTGCATCATAGCATGCACTTCAAGCAAAAAGGAAAGGATTATTTCAATGTTGACTTGGAGAATGAGAAAGACACATAGATTGTCTTCTTGGGAGGACCTTAGTTATCCAAGAACAGCAGGTTTTCCCTGCAAAAATGATCACCAATATTTCACCTGACATAAGTGGGGGCCGCTGGCCCACTAAATATCCCAGAATGGATCTGCCTGCCAAATTTACCATAGAAATATAAAGTTCAGGAGATGCTGGTGAAAATAGGACTGATGATTATATAATAAAACTGGACCCAACCATTATGACTAAGAAAACATGAAGAGTTGTTGGAATTAGCATTAGTTAACTACAATAGACCTTAGGGATTGTTTGCACAAGATCTGGCAGGTCTAGTGCAAAGCCTCACTAGGCAGATCCAGACCTCAGGGCAACAAGAGATTGGCTACCACTCTCACCTCAGCAGCCTTTCTCCAGCTATTTAGTGGTATTTTAACCACAAGGGAGGCTTCCCTATAACTAGCAATTGCACCGAGAGGTGCAAAGGAACGCCGGTAATAGGCATAGGGACAATCATATTTAACCTTAACATATTTTGCTTTTTACGGCTGTTTCCATATCCTTGCACGCATGTGGGCAGAGGCTTTAAAACTGATGCATGCAAGGATATGGAAGCAGCCGTAAAAGACAAGATAGGGACTCTGTATGATGAAAACTAAACAGGTCGGCTTGCTTATCAGTTACGGAAGCGAGGGGCATCTTGTATGCATGAATCACGGGCCATATCAATTTGCCAACGCCAGCGTTGAATGAGTATCCTGAAGCATCTACTGACCACTCGGGGGGAAAAACCGGACCACTATTGCTCTTTAAATGCTCCTCTTTGATCTGTTGAAATTTTTTTTTTAAAATCTGATATTTTTCTGTTATGCGAAGTTGAAATATTCTGCTGTTATGCCGAGAAATATAATCACTCCGAAATATAAGTCTATTGTTTTCTTCTATTGAAAAAAAAAAAAAGAGAAATATTGGGCAGAATTAAGGCTGCGAATTCAAGTAATATAGTTGTGACTTGATACTGGTGGGTGCCTAATAATGAGTTTATCGGTGTTCATTAACTGTCCAACTTCATCGGCCATTGCAACAAAAATTTCAAAAATTTTACGAGAACAGCAATATTTGGCAGATTTAAGGTTGTGAATTCACAGTAATGTATGAATGACAGTAAATTAACTAGATCAAAGAGAAGTCTCTGTTAGTCCTGTAGTTTGCATTACTGTAATAAATATTATAATTTCCAAGCCTTTGATAGAGTACAATTTTCAGGGAAATAGCAAAATTTTTACAGGAATGTATGAATGACACTGTAATATCAAATTTAACAAAACAAAAGTCGTTCAAGAGATCAAAGAGGAGCGCAGATTTAAGTCTGAAAATTCATAGTAATGTATGCATTTCAAATTTAAAGAAACAGGAATCGTTCAAGAGGTCAAAGAGGAGCCTCTGCTGGCCATGATGTTTGCATTAGAGTAATAAAATTGCAAATTTCCAAGCATTAATGGAATAAATTTTCCAGGGGAACAACAATGAGTAGTAGATTTAAGTATGTGAATGCACGATCATGTGTGAATGACGGTAAATATCAACTTCAGCAAGACAGAAATCGGTATAGAGATAATAAAAAGAAAGGAGTCTCTGCTGGACATCGCGTTATATTTGCTGTATTACTATAATGAAGATTAAATTCCAAGCCTTTCATGGAATAAAATTTCTAGGGGAAAAGCAATATTTTAGCAGATTTAAGTCTGAATTCACGATCATGGGTGAATGACAAGTAAAATACCAACTTCGACGAAACAGAAATCATTCGACAGCTCAAATAGGTTTCTCTGTTGGCCATCGCCTTAGCATTACTGTAATAAAGATAAGAATTTCCAAGCCTTTAATGGAATAAATTTTCCAGGGGAAGAGTGATATTTTAGCAGATAATTTAACTCTGACTTCACGGCCAATGTGTGAATGACACTAAAATATCAACTTTAACGAAACAAAAACCTTTCAAGAGATCAGAAAGGAGTCTCGGCTGGGCATAGCGTTAGCATTACCATAATAAAGATAAAAATTTCCAAGCCTTTAATGCAACAAAATTTTCAGTTGAAGAGCAATATGTTAACAGCCTTAAATCTACAAATACACAGTAATGCATGAATGAAGGTAAACTGTCAAATTTAACAAACAGATATATTTCTAGAGAACAAAGGCGAGCCTCTGCCGATCATGAAATTCACAGCAAAGATTAGAATTTTCAGAGACTGCTACATTTAAGCAGATCTTATGTCTGTAAAAGGGCATACAGGCTTGCTTTCTTGATAGGCCGAAGTCGCAACTCCGAATACAAAACCCTCAGGGAATTTGTCTCTGCTAATTTCATTGACACTTTCGCTTTCTTCGTCTTGTAGATGGAGACTAACGGGAGCTTCAACAGTAGGCGCCATGGCTTGACTGGGCGTTCGAACCAAATCACACATACTCCAACTCACTCGCACTAAAAGCGCTCTCGTATGCCCGCCAGGGACAGGGACAAAAGGGCAGCTACGCTTTACTTCACGGGTTCGAGTGACTGTCAGAGGCCCGTGCAGCGTTGCGTGCGTGGTGGCATAATGGTTTTTGACAGACAGATTAATGGTGATTGGCACATTTATTTTTATTGGTTGGAGCACAAATAAGGACAAACACGTGGAAAAGTTTAATTGGCTGGAAGGGTGATATTCTAGTGCTCTCATTGGCTGGGGTGAACAGTGTTTGCCCACCCCAAGCCAACAAAGAAAACGCCTCCGGCGTTAAAATAACCTAAAAGATATTCAATGAGGGTTCAATGTGATTAATGCAGGCTAATGATTGGGATGGGATACTGTAATTACTAATATCCCAAACAGGATATTTTGCTAATTATGAAGAAATTTAACTCAACCAGAATTTCACCATAAAATTATCATTCAATTAACAGAAAATTGCCATGTAAAACATAACCAATAGAGTGCATGCAATTCAATAACACCTATAAGCAGAAATAATCCCATCTTTCATTATAATAAATCACTAAAAGAGTGTACATGATGATATCATGATATAACTGGAATAGCTGAGATAGATAATCTGGTCTCAAAAACTGATATGCTCCAATGCTAAAATTGGCCCTCCAAAACTAAACTGAACTGCACTGCTAAGGTCTCTTGTGAATTTTGGATGAACTCTCCAAAGGGGAGACAGGTACTTGCCCAATTTCACTAAATCACCCGAGGGTTTTCGTCCTGGGGCTATTGATGGAGTAGAGAACCGAGTCCTCCAACCTCTCACACAAGAAGAAAGACCAAATCCAAGATGTCCTCTAATGGCCTCCCGCTTTTCTTTTATAGATCTGATGGACCCCTCTAGAAGCTCCTATTTTATTATTATTTTACACATTTCCCTCAATTAAAATATCTTTTTAATGTGGGAAAATGGTAAATTAGCCACCATTCTCTCTCCGACCACTAGAAGCCACTTCTCAGCATCCCATCATGTAGATCTTCTCGTTCCGGTTCCAACGAGCTATTATACTGTGGTGTTCCATCAATTAATCTTCCCGAAATGCCACCTCAAGCATAATTAATTAAGTTAGGCCCCATAATAATGTTATTTTTTTTTTAAATTGTCGAAATGCAACAGAAGGAAAGGAAAACTGTGCAGATGATGGAATATGCCAAGCGAATGCCATCGAATCCCATAAAAACTCCCTCAAAGCCCTTGATGACATAAACCCGCTCCCATGACTTGGCCATCTCGTGCCTTGGAAATCCACCCTAGTTGTACTATAGAGGAAAATAAAAATGGGGACATCTCAAATCCTTCCCCCCAAGATTTCTTGCGCTCAAGCAATCGCACTTGTCCACTGTAGAGGCATTTGCAAATTGATACCAGGATCCCATATGAACCACTAGTCCACATCATCCCTCCAAGCAATCCAAACACAACTGGATCCCATGCCCATCTCTAACTCAACCCCCTACCCGTAGATCCACTTGGATCCCAATGCCACCACGTTCGATCATTGCCCAACTCCCATGGCTCTGACTGTGCCCTGCCCCTGGCTACAGTTTTTGCTCCATCAAGCGAATACCAACTCATCACCTCTCTCCAATCCAACCTCTGGCATAGCCTGAGGTCAACCCCACTTTGTTGATGTTGGGCTAGTGCTATTGAAATACTGATGAACTGTCGTTCCACATCCCACTGCCCACTAAAACATGCAGTAACCCTCTCATCTAATGGCTCCTGTTGGATTGTGCCCCAGACTAAGAATGATACTCCATCAATAGGACACCAACTCATGATCTCCCGCCAATCTATCATGTGAAAAGAATCGAATGCATGGATACCTATATATGGAACAAGTCTACTATGTTGTCATTGGTCCATGCTCAACTCATGTCGCTCTGTCTGGTCCATCAACAAGATTTGTCTGAGGAAGCTTGCCCCTCTCTCTATAATAGGCAAAAGTTGGCAAGATGTGTTGCAAGCCCTGTTTATGTACTCCTAGAGAGGGTTGCTCCCTAAAAATACTACAACTCTGTCAGCTGTCTGTACAAGTACCTGCACCTCATCAGTAGGTCAGCCCAAAGATGGATTCATCACCATCTCAAAAAGATCCTCCCTCATCTGGATGGAAACTCCACGCTCCTCCAATCTACCAACCTCCTGCAAAACTATCCTGTCAGACCCTCGCACCTCCTGAGGACATATGTTTGCAACTGTTGCCACCCTGCTAGTTGTCTGTACATCTTCCTACTCCTTATCAAATGTTGGCCCCAAGGATGGTTGCTCATCCTCCTCCATCATGGGTTCAACATGAACCTCCAACTGGCTCTCCCCAAAAGGCTTATCATGCATATTGTGCATATCACCCTCCTCAGCTGACCCATGCTCCACCATATGTTGCTCCTATTGAATCGTCATTGGTGACTCATCATCCCGAATGTCTCCCCATAGAGTCCCCTAACTGCTCACCATACACACTGCAATATAAATTTGGCTTGTTGTCAACAACTCCACATGACTGCCCATACTCCTCAGAGGCATCCTCGTATGTACCCATGGACTCATCCCAAGAAGGATCCTCATCTTGAAAGTCGAAAGGAATCTCTTCTACCTCTACCATCTCCTCCACATCACTCAAGCATGAGTGGTCAGGTCCCCAAGGTTCCTTTCAAATGAAGCAAAGACCCTTCCTCCTTAACTCATTCTTGTTGTATGGTCCACCAATCCTCTGCAACTCCTGGGTCAATCGCCTCCTGAACAAACCAACATTCTTCTTAACCAACCTTTCGGCTAGTTCATTAGCAGCGGGTGAGACCAATTGTTTTCTCCTCCAAATACCCAATAATCTAGATTGCAACCTCCTGCAAATGGCATCATGGGCTCCCATACATGCAAACAAAATGGACTTCATGTGTGTTATGATTGTGTTAAGATGATGTTTCCTAATGTTGAAGAAACATTGGAACATTTGGAGAATCAGGTCATCACACTCCAAATCAAACATGATGTCATACGATCTAACCAAGGCCATGACTTCTAGAATCTCTAACCTCTTCCCAAAAATAGGGCCCTCACTGTTATCCAAATCCTTAAAGGTCTCCACTATCAGTCTGAAGACTCTGCTCATAATTTCATTAATGTAACAAGGTACAGGGCGATCAGCATCATGATACCACTGAGACAAGAGGCAATTGGAAGTTTGACCCCTACACAAGGATGCTCCAAAAATTTGTGTTGTATGAGAGCAAGCAATGTTGGTTTTAGAGCTCATTTCAAGCTCTTCCCATCTAAATGATGCACCTTGGACAGGAGTGAAGCAAGTTCTTCTAGTTTGAGAAGGGCTTTTGTTGTGACCGCCATGCATCTCAAATTTGTTCCTAGTGCATAAATTTTGGGCCCCACCTCATGTTCTTGTGGTTGCTCTTGTTGTAGCATACAAAGTATCTCCCTAGAAAAGGTTCTATAGATTGCTACTGCTTGTTTATGAAGGTTTGATCCATGTTTTAGTTCAATGTTTGGCAATTACATCAAGCTGACTCTTACAAGACTTGACTGACAATAGAAATTGACCAGCTGACTCAATATATTTTACATGACATAAGTCTCAGCAATGTACTTCAACACTTACTCATGACACCAGCAACATATAGACTCATCACAATTATGACCAACTCTCTCTCTCACCGACAATTAAACAACCACCCCTTTGTTTCAATATTGGACAATATACATGTAGAGAAATTACAGAGTTTAATAGATGCAGCCTCAATACTTTTAAAGTTTTTCTCCAAGTTTCACTTACTGAAGTCCCTGTTCTTGAGGTCATAAGTGTGAATGGAGTTTCATTTTTTATTACCTAGTCTCAGCAGAGAGATTAAGTCCTATGTTTGTTTGTTTTGGCCACAAAGGAATTCTGTCAAAAACCTCATATAGTCCCAAATACTAAACCAGAATAGCAACTTTTGCATTAAGGGTCAAGACAAGTCTAGTGGCTATAAATATTGATTATTGCACATCAGACAAGACATTGTACTGATACATGTAAACACAACAAGGAAATGACGCAAGAACCTAAATAAGGACGTAACATCACCATTTTGTCTTGTTGCAACAATCAAACCAATCCATAGAACTTAACGTACGCACAGGAAACAGGATCACAAGCGCTGGATAATTTTGGCCCCTTTTACCTTGCCCGAGATGCACCACAAACTTTGCGCAACAAGTTTCGACCTCAGCATCTGTAAGAACTAGCAGACACAACAACTCGACTTCACATCAATCGCACTTCAACGTAATTCGGCTCGATACTTGATACACAATTGACTCCTCTGTGGATGCAGAGACCTAATGTGGCTTTGGAACAACATATTGAACGTCTGGTCTACCCAATAAATTGAGGCTTTTGAACTCAATGGTGGAAGGCTCTCAGTTTCCAGGTAACTCAACGTGGCTACAGATATCCACATTGCCAATCAACACTTTGATCACTACACAGGTGAGTTCGACTCTAATGGAGAGTTCGGCCTCAAAGTGATCACAATCTCGTCCCCAAAATTGCACTGCTCCACAATGTCGTTGCCATCCCCGTCAACTGGGATCCAACGCGCGCACGTGGATCCTTACGTAATGTCGGCTTGGTTCCTTGGGTCTGCAACGTCATGATTCTTGCTTTTACGAACTTGGCCTCAGTAGGTGGCTTCCTGAGCAGAGATGGTATCACGCCCCCTTCGAATGTGCTAGCTCTTCATCTTGTCCAAGGATTGGTCCTAGCAATGGGAACACACCGGTCTATGGACCCACGACTTACGATATTTCAACCCACCTCCAATGTATCAACAACAACGACATACACCTGTTTTACCATGTGTGTATCATCGTTGGAACTTGGATCATGTATGTCACTTTAGTACTTATGCAACATAAATCAAAACAATTGTCAATTTCACGTCTGCAATATCACTCGACTTTTAAAAGTTCAACCATAGCAATTGCCTCATGATGCAATCCCAAAGATAGATCACATTCTTTGGTTATTTGAGAATTCCATTCACAATACAGCGCCCATACCAGACTCTTAATTTGTGCACTTGCGTCCATGGCTACCTACTCGGCCCATGATTTGGAAAGCCCACACTATCAACGAGTGACTCGACTTCCCATGTATAATTTGTCCTCCTGTGTTGATTGAAGACAAGCCTCTAGAATGTTACTCGACCCCTTTCAGATATTTCTCGGCAAAGCAACCTCAATTGACATCTACACGCACAGTTGAGTTCAATCTCGGCTTCGAGGTTCTAGTCCCTGCACGCGATGCTTGAATTGGAGCTCGTCCATTTCTGGCGACACGTCCCTCAAATCATTTTCGCAATTCACGCGGCTTATGTAACAACATCGATTTCTCCATAATAGCACTAGATTTCATAGCACGGGATTGTAGTGCAGCCCTATCTCTTCAATGATTTTTGGTCAACAACGACTCGACTCTTCGATTGTGCAACCGTCCCTTTTAATAATCAGGCCTATTATGAAAATAAACATTGGCCGCCATAAAATTTGCATGCCCCTTTTTTCAAATAAAAATTCAGCGCCAAAATTCGTCAAGAAATAATTTTGATGGCTCTTGCAGTCAAACTATCAAATTTTTATGCCAAATTGTTGAGCCCCCAATAATAACTTACTCCTTTTAACCATACATATTATGGCTCTTTTTGATGATGCAATGGCCAAAAATTAAACTTCAAACTGTCGAGAATTTGTAGGGCTAGAGATTAATTCAAATTCTCTACTTGATAATTACTTGTGAGCTTACTTGAGTTACTTATGTCTTCTCTTCGTTATCTTATTTAGTCTTTCATCAAGTCAATTATCAAAATACACAAGACACAAGATTAGGCTCCTAGAGCTAGGGCAAAACCTCTCCCTCTTGGAGAGGAAAACACGCAAAGAATTCTTCTTATAGATCTCCAAATGTCAAGTACCATGACCAAGACTTAGACCCTTGACCTATATATGCTTCCAAGACCTTGTCACTTCTTTTCACAACGTTGATCCTCTTCCTCTGCATTATCTTCTCTGATCTATACTAGAGAACTCGGTCTCTAGATTTACCTTCCTCTCTTATTGCTTAGTCGAATACTGAAGACAAAACATCTTTACTTGACATATGCTTGAAGCTGTAGACAGGAAGGTAAATCATAGATTTACCTTCCTCTCTTACTCACACATTCTGACTGCTTTCTTCATATAAATCACCGTTACAACTGTATGTGTATACTTCATTGTCTCTTGCCCATAGCTTCTATTACATCACAACAATACTTGAAACATATCTGCTCCTTATTGCCATTAGCCATGCATTTGAAACCAGCTCTGTCCACAAAGCTTCTTCAATAGATCAATGTTCAACCCATCATACGATTTGTTCCAGAATATTAATCCCTGAACAGTGGAATCTTTATGATCCTTGAATCTGCACCTTATTCACTTTTGGATTAACAAATATATTCATAACATCCATGCTGTTTTTCTTTTCTCAAGTCCGCACTGAGATTTAGAGTGATTCGCATTTTCCGTTCTCCATAGGACAGTACGCAGTTATCTTCATATTATTATCAACTATATTCGCACTTCTTTAACTGTAACTAATCAGATGTAAGTCTGCACTTCTTTAACAAAATGTGATCTGCAATTTTCCTTAAGATATGCGCAACTCAAAGCTGAATCCGCAATTCTGTGTGTTGCCAAATAGGCCGCAAATCTTGTGCATATATCGTGTTTAGTCTACCCTTTTTTTTGGCCGACCCTACAACAAATATGTAGGCCGACTTCTCCACTGCATGAAGGTCGACATGAAGAGCATAACTTCCAGCGCTCATAAGGACTTTCTTCACTGTATGTGGAGCTGGTCTTCCATCATTGTTTTCCATTTTTCCACAAGGTCTTGGAGCATGTAATTCTAGACTAGATCCTTCATGATTGTGACACTTAATTCTATTTATACTTAGAAGACAAAAACCTAATAGACATCATGAAGAAGTCTATCTACATAATAAAATCTTGCTCATGAAACCCATGAAGCAAGTATAACAAAATATATTTTATTATCTTTGTCTTCTTCTTTACATAGACGCATAATTACATAGTCAACATGAAGACCGACCTAGTTACACTTTTCAACACTCCCTCTTAACTAGGGAGGTATTCATACAGGTACATTGTCACTTTCAAATTGAAGAATCTCATAAGAAGAATCGGATTGGTAATCGCATTTGTATAGCATCATATCAACCAGCATTGTCCTAGTGCAAGGCCTTGACTAACAGCCCCATCTTTCAACGAGACAATGGGCTACAATGCTGATGAGACACATGACTAATAGACACCATAGTCATTGTCTCTCCAAGGTACATATCCCACCTAGGTGTTCCCAGAGTATGACCTTCTTGGACTATTCTTCTCTTGGGTAGCCAGCCCTCAAAGAATATCGGTCCACGACTACTCTTATCTTGAATGCCCTATCTCATTCTCAAAGAGCATCGAATGCTAGATGATTACACAATCCTCCATTCTATCTTCCAAGTGAAGACCAGAATGATGTGTCTATCCATTCTCTTCACATGGCCTTCACTAAGACTTACGCCTGTTAGTCCTGGTCTAGTGCATGACACATGTAATAGAGAATCACATACGTCACTCCCTCTTAACACAGGAAGGACATATTTCAAGTTTCTTCCAAGCAAGAAACTAACCACCAGGCTCCTCATCATCCAGAGTCCTGCAGCAGCAATCCAGTTACTCATGAAGAGTTCCTCTCCTCGATGTCATGGATTTCAATATTGAGGAATCTTTGACTTTTTCCTTCATAGGGCACAAATCATCCATCACTTTCAGTCACGAGTCATGTCCACTATCAGAAAGTAATTCATCAGTGTTCCTCATCTGGTCCACCGTTATGCCATGCTGCTTTCCTTCGAATCATCCCCAAGGATCATAAATCCTTTCTTCTGATTAGCAGCCCTGCATAAATTCATCCAGATAAACATATACATATGAACTTTTAGAACAAAAGTTACCTTAGTGATGATCTTTCACCATGACATCTTCCTATAGGCATCGACATCCTTCATACAGATTGACACATCTCCTAATGATATGTTTTGTCAAGGGTCTTCTTACTTACCAGACTTCTGTCAGAGTCTACATATCTTCTCAGAAGATCTCCAAGTCACATCTTTTGGGCTTCCGGATGATAACTGCCTGTTGACATGGTTGCATTTCATGATCTCCTCCTTTCTGCACATTCTCCATTCCCAGGAACTTACAACCTTTCTAGTTTCTCGTTCATACACAACCACCTCATATTCCATGAGGACATATTATGTTGATTTCATCTGTCCGTGCACTGAGAGATACTCCTCCATAGATCATACTTCTAAATACAGAAGTTCATTACCTGCAACCATATGACATGACTTCACAGCATCCAATGTTAGCATATAAATATATACATACCTCATACCCTTTTTCCCCTGAGTCATCCCATAGCAATTTATCAAGAATGAAGATCTTCATTCTCTTGGCATGCTCCATCAATATCCCAGAAATCTGTTTCCATGATGACCCTTGCTCTTGATGATTGCTTTCCATTAGTAATGTTATCAAAGAGGTTTTCTCGGAGCTGATTCAACAGGAGCTCCTACCATGCTTTCCTCAGGATGCTACACTGCTTCCTATCATATAACCAACAAAAATGACTTAAAGGAGAAGTTGATCTCAATAGTAGTGGAGATCCCTTGCTTCTTCTTTCTTATTAGACTCTTTCCTCATTTCAAAGACATGGGCTTCTTTTCTATTTCTCTTGTCCTTTTTCAGATTAAGGACAATTTCTATTTTAATGCCCAAGTTCATCGAATCCAAGGCATCGTGCTTTGTCCACATTTCTTCTTTTATTCTAAGGACAAAAACTTAACAAATCTTCCTTTCTTCCTGGACATGGCTGCAAAGGCTTGATTCCTTCACTTGATCTTGTAACAGCTGTCTTTCAATCTTGTTTCCTCTATTTATAAAGAGACACTAAATTGTGGAATGGTATGACTTCTATCTTCTCGTATAATTGTGAAGTGAAGTTTTCCCCATTCTTCTCATAGAGCTTTTAGCACTACTATAGTCTTCTCCTAGTTCCTGCAGTTGATCATAGAGATTGCTTCTCCTGTAGTACTCACAGAGAATAGCTCCACTGATTTCTTATATACTCCTTTTGATACTTTTAGATTTTGTACATCGGAGATGATAAAGTCTTTTATGGATTCTATAAGAATCCTTTGGACTCTTATATCTCCCTTGTGAATTTGGCATGACATCATTGTCCTTGTGTTCTATGGAAAGTTTGAAACCCCAAACAGTTTGTTTCTTTCTTTTCAAAGGAGACATTTTGATAGATTCATATAAAGCCATAGATATACTTACTTGAGTAGATGCTTTTCTTCTTCTACCAACTTGTTTACTTTGAAGATGGTTGAATCTTCCTTTGAATGGTGATTGATGATGATATTCTACTGCTTCCTCGAAGGATCAAGGATGATAGGTAACTTGCCTTGAAGCTTTTGATGGCGATACTTCAATGATCTGCTGGCACATTTAAGATGGTTCTATAATACAGTCTTATATCTTTCACTGTGGAAGTCTGACCTTTCTTCTAAGCAAGTCCTTGCTTTGATGCCATCCATGAAATCTGATCCTTGAGTGTCTCTATGCCCTTAACACCTTAGCTCTGAAACCATGTTGAGAATTTGTAGGGCTAGCAATTAATTCAAATTCTCTACATGATAATTATTTGTGAGCTTACTTGAGTTACTCATGTCTTCTCTTCATTATCTTATTTAGTCTTTCATCAAGTCAATTATCAAAATACACAAGACACAAGATTAAGCTCCCAGAGCCAGGGCAAAACCTCTCCCTCTTGGAGAGGAAAACCCGCAAAGAATTCTTCTTATAAATCTTCAAATGTCAAGTACTATGACCAAGACTCAGACCCTTGACCTATATATGCTTCCAAGACCATGTCACTTCTTTTCACAACATTGATCCTCTTCCTCTGCATTATCTTCTCTGATCTGTACTAGAGAACTCAATCTCTAGATTTATCTTCCTCTCTTATTGCTTGGCCGAATACTCAAGACAAAACATCTTTACTTGACATATGCTTGAAGCTGTAGACAGGAAGGTAAATCATAGATTTACCTTCCTCTCTTACTCATACAGTCTAACTGCTTTCTTCATATAAATCACTGTTACAACTGTATGTGTATACTTCACTGTCTCTTGGCCACAGCCTTCTATTACATCACAAAAATACTTGAAACAGATCTGCTCCTTACTGCCTTTACCCATGCATTTGAAACCAGCTCTGTCCACAAAGCTTCTTCAACAGATCAACGTTCAACCCATCATACGATTTGTTCCAGTATATTAATCCCTGAAAAGTAGAATCTTTATGATCCTTGAATCTGCACCTTATTCACTTCTGGAATTAACAAATATATTCATAATGTCCACGCTGTTTTTCTTTTCTTAAGTCCGCACTGAGATTTAGAGTGATCTGCATTTTCTATTCTCCACAGGACAGTACGCAGTTATCTTCATATTATTATCAACTATATTCACACTTCTTTAACTGTAACTGATTAGATGTAAGTCTGCACTTCTTTAACAAAATGTGATCCACAATTTTCCTTAAGATATCCACAACTCAGAGCTGAATCCGCAATTCTGTGTGTTGCCAAATAGGCCGCAAATCCTGTGCATATATAGAGTTTAGTCTACCCTTTTTTTTTTGGCCGACCCTACAACCAATATGTAGGTCGACTTCTCCACTGCATAAAGGCCGACATGAAGAGCATAAATTCCAATGCTCATAAGGACTTTCTTCACTGTATGTGGAGCTTGTCTTCCATCATTGTTTTCCATTTTTCCACAAGGTCTTGGAGCATGTAATTCTAGACTAGATTCTTCATGATTGTGACACTTAATTCTATTTATAGTTAGAAGACAAAAACCTAATAGACATAAAAAAGAAGTCTATCTACATAATAAAATCTTGCTCATGAAACCCATGAAGCAAGTATAACAAAATATATTTTATTATCTTTGCCTTCTTCTTTACATAGGTAAATAATTACATAGTCAACATGAAGACCAACCTAGTTCTTTTCAACATGGACAACTATTGTTGATTCAACAATTTGAAACAAATCGTCAGATGCTTAAAGGAGCAACTTTGATCTATCTTTAGCATTGAAAACGAATTCTCCTGAAACCCTTGATTTTCTCCGAGGTTGTTTAATAAACCCTCAGGCTGGTCGGATCCACAACTCTAATTCCACTATAATATCCCAAACAGGATATTTTGCCAATTATGCAAAAATTTAACTCAACCAAAATTTCACAATAAAATTACCATTCAATTAACATAAAATTTCCATGTAAAACATAACCAATAGAGTGCATGCAATTCAATAACACACTGAGCAGAAATAATCTCATCTTTCATTATAATAAATAACTGAAAGAGTGTACATCATGATATAACTGGAATAGCTGAGATAGATAATCAGGTCTCCAAAATTGCTCTGCTACAATGCTAAAACCAGCCCTCCAAAACTAAATTGAACTGCACTGCTAAGCTCTCTTGTGAACTTTGGATGAACTCACCAAGGGGAGCCAGGTACTCACCCAATCTCACTAAATCACCTGAGGGTTTTTATCCTGCGGCTACTGATGGAGTAGAGAACTGAGTCCTCCAACCTCTCACACAAGAAGAAAGATCAAATCCAAAATGTCCTCTAATGGCCTCCTCCTCCTATTTTTATAAATCCGATGTACCCCTCAGGAAGCTCCTATTTTGTTATTATTTTAATCATTGAACACATTTCCCTCAATTAATATATCTTTTTAACGTGGGAAAATGGTAAATTGGCCACCATTCTCTCTCCGACCACTGGAAGCCACTTCTCAGCATCCCATCCTGTAGTTCTCGTTCCAGTTCCAACGAGCTATTACATTGTGGTGTTCCATCAATTAATCTTCCTGGAATGCCACCTCGAGCATAAGTAATTAAGTTAGGCCCCATAATAATGCTATTTTTTGAAAGTTGTCAGAATCCAACGAAACGAAAGGCAAATTATGCGGATGATGGAATATGTCAAGCGAATGCCATCGGATCCCATAAAAGCTTCTCAAAACTCCGTAGGAGCCCTTGATGACATAAACCTGCTCCCATGACTTGGCCATCCCATGCCCTGGAAATCCACCCTGGTTGTACTATACAAGAAAATAAAAATGGGGATATGACAGATACTAACATATGCTAGAGGACTAAAGATACCCTCCACCAAAGTACAAGCACTTTGTCCCTAGACCACTAAAGCAAATTATAGGGTTGTTATAAGTTAGGGTTTTATAGATTTTCAATAGTGGGGCATGAAATGTCATGTAATAGCCAGAAAAGATAGTCCTACAATAGTTAATCAACAAAGGACAAAGACTATCAATTAGATATGCAAAGTTTAAGGTTTGCAAATGAATTTTTATGGCTAAAACATGCATAAAATAGTAATATAGGGATGACACTAGCCCTAGAAATAGGGTTTAGGCATGCAATAAATCATAGGTTTTGTTTTCTCACAATTATCTAATGCAATTCCTCATTAAATAGAAATGACCCATCAACTAAAATTACCCTTTTCGCAGTGTTTCATACAAACCCTAACCTTAACCCTAGATATTTAGAAATTAAGATAAAGGAGTGAGAATTAGTAAAAATAGAAGGATTGATCCAGTGCTGCAGAATCCTACCCCCCCCCTAAAGGATCCAAGGCCAGAGTCGTGTCCCCTATGGATCCTTGGGCGATCCTCCGACGAAACCGTGGATCCGAAAATCGGATACGCGATTCCGTCGTTTTGAATCGATTCTTGAAAATTTGGAACTGCGCGAGCTCAATTTGTGGTTCCAGATTCCCAATTCGCAAATCCAGAAAAGGATCCATCACAGATCCGTGGAGGTTCGAGCACAGATCCGTGCAGATTGCCAGCGGATCTAGAGGGAAATGGGCAGTTCCGCAGGATTCAAATTTTTTTTTCTTTGACTTAAGTTGGGTTGGGGCTTCCTAGACACTCCCAAGGTGCTCCCTTGATGCTCCTTAGATGCTTCCTAGATTCTCCCTCATGGTAATATTAAATAATTAAAGTAAAAGTGACATTCTCCTGTCACTTTTACTTAAATTTTTAACATTACCATGAAATGACTCTGGATGTTTGAGAGTGGTTCTGGGCTCATCAGACTTCATATGGAGAAAATAGAATTTCATATTCTATTCAAAATTCAGCAGACTTAACAATTTTCAAGAATTCAACATCAATGAAATTGTGGCATTTCATTAGATTATATCATGTATGAGGGTGTGTGATTGACATTTAATCAAGAGCACCAAGTTCTATATGTGCTCATGTATCTAAGTGTTAGTGGTGATAATTGTTGAAGTCCCTTGTCATGGCCTTAGCAAAAATTACCGTTCAATCAAGTCAAAATCATTGATCAATCATGTTAAGCTTTTTCCGCCATATTTTAAGGCTTGAATTGGGTAGTTTGATCAAAATTGGGCAATGTTGGCTAATATCCCTAAACAATCGAGGTAGAGGCAAAGGCAAGACAAGAGGAGGACAATATAGATTCTAGATGGTTGATGCTCGAATAATTAATAATTGATATAAAATGGATGCCATAGCTATCTTGTTTTATGTACAAATATGCATGTTTTCATATCTTCTACAACTAATTTGGTATTTTGGGTTTTTTTTTTAAATATAAATGCAAAAAAATAAAAAATAAAAATATATATAGTAGACGCTTCTGAGACGCTTTGCTTCCTAGATTTTTGGGAAATGATGCTCCTATGTATCCACTTCCAAAAAACATCCCCGCTTCGTGCAACATTGGTTTGATATGTTGATTTTTGGGTAGCATCGGATGTGCTCTAGCTCTGAAACTTTGTGGAGAGACTAGAACACATGAGATCTCCAAGACCCAAAAATCATTTGGAGAAATTCCACCCGGAGCTTAAGTTATTCAAATAATTAATTATTTTAATGGGGACCCTAAGTCTAAACTTAAGGAAATTAAATAATTAAATTGAATTAATTTAACATGAGGGTGAGAATGTTCTAAGTGACGAGGATCAAGTCTTTTCTAATCTTAGTCGTCGATTAGAGATTAGATCATGGTCGTTGATTTGTCAACTGGGAAAGCATACAAGGAAGGCTTGGGGTCAGTTGGAGGATACACACAGTGGATCTAAGAGATCGAATTCTTCTGACAGAGCAATGCTCGGACGAAGATCAGATCTGAGGGATTTAGAGAAGCAGTGAGGGACAAATGCAGTAATTGGTCAGAGGACCAAGAGTACATTGCAGAGCAAGGGCAACAGACACGTAAATGAATAAATGCAGCCACCAAGAGAGGTGACACAATCCCTAGAGGGGCTGACACAGGCCCACACAGGGGTTGCGCAGAGATTCTGAGGGACAGTCCAGAATGTGAAAAATCCTAAATGTGGATTCCTACTGCAACAAATCTAAATTACTTCTCCTATTATTTTTTTTATAATTATTTCATTCCAGTGAAATATTGTAGTAATTACTGAAGCAGTCTACACAAATGATGTTGCGGAATAAATCTAAGTGCTGAAACAAACTGAACAAAATACAATGAAAAATAGCCACATTTGACACGGTTATTTTTGGACTAAGTCCCCGAAAAAACCCAACTCGAAAAAACCTGTGCAGCAGATCTGAGGGTTTTGTATTACTAAGCAGCAGAATCTTGAGTACAACTAGGGTGCCAATATCCTGCTCACCCTTCAGAGAAAATCTAGGCAACAAAAGAAATGTGAGGTATACCTCACTCTGCATATCCCCGATTGATCTAAACAGCGTTGGTGAAGCCCCTCTCTGCCTCAGCATGATGCCTATGCTGCAACTGCATAAGCCTGCATGGGAAAGCTGAAGAACTGCGTCACCTCTCCTCTGCAACTGATCAAGGTTGATCTGAAATTAAGTTTTGGCCCTCCTGGCTCAGAAACCCCAGCTTCCAGCTATCTTCGAACTGAATACAAAAGGCACTGTGTCACTTCTGTGTGATTCCCTTTAGGAACTGCGTCACCCCTCCAGGTGACTGCACTGCCTCTCTCTGCGTCACTGCTGCCTCTCTCTGAAATGTACTCCTGGTCCTCCTGACCAGTTACTGCGTCTGCCCCTCTCTGAAACTGATCACTGAATCAAATCACTTAGCAAACCCAGCCCTAGTGATTCGATCTTAATCAAAAAGTTGTGTCTCTCTCACAAGCTCGAAAATGTCAAATGCTTAATGTGCTCAATGTGTTTTCCATAGGCCCCTCACCCTCCTTCTTATAATCCTTCGTTGACCCTTCAACGGCTAAGATTAAAACATAATCAAGGGCTAAGATTAACTTGGAGGTGATCTATGACTTTATCTAGAAGATTCACACTTAGTTTAATTAATATCCTTTAATTAATAAGTTTCCCTAAGTTTAGACTTAGGAAAACATTAAAAAATGATTAATTAATTTAATTAAACCATCTCTAAGTGGAATTTTCCAAAATCCTTTCTGAATATTATGGAATACGTGTGCCTTAGCCTATATACCAAGTTACAAGGCTAGAGCACATCCGATGCTACCATAAATCACCACTCCCTCTTAGCGAAGAAAGTGCTCTAGCAAGACAACTCAATGTGTTGCTATGACTTCTGGAACATATGTTGTCGTGTTGTTGATGCTGCTCACCAACATTGCACAAAAATGTTGCATCTGTACTGCTGCTGACTCTATATGCTACTCTGCATTGCGTTGCACCACTGTGCACTGCGCTGCTGCTGCTGCTGCTCAACTATTGCTGCTGCTGCACTGTTGCAAATTGCAACAGAAAAACATCCGAAATTGGACAAGTAATACTGCAACTGAATAATAAGACTGACTGCTGCTCACTTATGCACTAGCTCTCTGAATATGCTGCGCTGCTGCTGCTCTGCACTGCACTGCACTGCGCTACTGCTGCTCAACTGATGTTGTTGTTGCTCCCTCTCTGCGTTGATCAAGCTCTAGTACTGTTAGCCACTACATTGTCTCTTCATCTTCCACTGCTGCTGTCCATCTTGCTACTGTCTTAAGGCTGTTGTAGCTCACATGTGATCCAAGAGTTCGGAAATACTCAAGGATCCTGCCACCTGTAGATTCTAGATCTACAACTCCAAGTCAGCCCATTTCTCTCCTTTCGGAATATGAGCTAACATAGCACAATCAGCTTCTGCCTCAATCTTGGTAGCTCTGGCTTAAGGATCTTGCTTCTCCTCCTTATCCTTTTTCTTAAGAGGACATTGTGTGGCATAATGTCCCATTTCCCACACCTGAAGCAGTTGATCTTGGACATATCTTTCTTATTTTTCCTCTGTTGCCCCTTTGATGCAAGGGCTATGTTTTCTTCCTCCTTCTTGACTTTTGAACCGTTGTTGCCATCCTCAATATGGATTTTGAGGAGATCTCTCCTCAGCTCTTCTTGCTGCAAGACTACCCACATCGCTTCCCATCCTGGAAGCTTTTCTCTGCCCAGAATGCTTTGGACAAAGACCTGATAGTCTTCTGAAACAGAGTTCAGAGTGAGCCTTACCAGCGCTGAGTCTTTAGGTGCTGATCCCACTGCTGATAGCTGGTCTCGGTTATCCTGAATTCTAGACAGGAAGGAGTCAAAACACTCTCCCTTCTTCATCCTGGTATTACGCATCTTCTCCTCCAGATACATCTTCCGTTGCTCGGAAGATCCTTGGTATAGCTTTTCCAGCCCTATCCACATTTCTCTAGCAATGTTCTTTGCTGCTATGTGAGGTACGATGTGATCCTTCACACCATCTAGGATCAATCGTTTCGCTCTTGCCATATTCTTCTTGAAGGCTCTCAGATGTGCTGCATCTAGCGGCTCTGCAACTGCGCTAACAATGAAGGCCTTTAGATCATGCTCATCAAGGAGAAACTAAATCCTTGACTTCCAAATAACATAGTTGGAGGCACCCTAAAACCTATCTTGGTCACGCAATCCGTTGTTGGCCATCTCCTCGACTGTCGATTTCTCCCTCTAAACCTCTGCTCAGCTAGACTTATGCACTCCTTGAGGAGTAAGTCAATGCTTCTGCTGCTGCACGGGAAAAAATGAGTCTCTTTGAGTAAGACAACTCTCTGAGGTCAAGAAATCCCCAACTATGTTTTTCAGAAATTTTCTGACGCTTGTGCACCAACACTCACTGTTGTGCAGCTACTATGCCCTTCAGTTACGCTGGTCTGCTACGCTGCCTCTTTTGCAACTGAAAAAGCTTACCCCTCTGTCAACTCTCTCAGGGAGCCCTTTTCTGCGTTGGATTGCCCTCTTGGCCTGGACTACATAATTTCTGGGGGAGTCTGCTACTGCTTACGCAGTTCCCAGTCTCTTCAGCACTGATCTGTTGGTTCACTCTTGTTTCTCCTGCACTTCAGCTTGAATAAGCTCTGATACCATGTGAAAAATCCTACATCTGGATTCCTACTGCAACAAATCTGAATTACTTCTCCTATTATTTTTTCTATAATTATTTCATTACAGTGAAATATCGAAGTAATTACTGAAGCAGTCTACACAAATGATGTTGCGGAATAAATTTGTGCTGAAACAAACTGAACAAAATACAATGAAAAACAACCACATTTGACACAGTTATTTTTGGACTAAGTCCCCGGAAAAACCCAACTCGGGAAAACCTTTGCAACAGATCTGAGGGTTTTGTATTATTAAGCTGCAAAATCTTGAGTACAACTAGGGTGCCAATATCTGGCTCACCCTTCAGAGAAAATTTAGGCAACAGAAGAAATGTGACGTATACCTCACTCTGCAAATCCCCGGCTGAACTAAACAGCGCTAGTGAAGCCCCTCTCTACCTCTGCATGATGCCTATGCTGCAACTGTGTAAGCCTACGTGGGCAAGCTAAAGAACCGTGTCACCTCTCCTCTGCAACTGATCAAGGCTAATCTAAAACTGAGTTTTGGCCCCCTAGCTCAGAAACCCCAGCTTCCAGTTATCTCCAGACTGGATACAAAAGGCACTGCATCACTTCTGCATGATTCCATTCAGGAACTGCATCACCCCTCCAAGTGACTGCGTTGCCTCTCTCTACGTCACTATTGCCTCTCTCTGAAATGTACCCCTGGTCCTCCTGACCAGTTACTGCATTTGCCCCTCTCTAAAACTGATCATTGAATCAAATCACTTAGCAAACCCAACCCTAGTGATTCGATCTTGATCAAAAAGCTATGTCTCTCTCACAAGCTCGAAAATGTCAAATGCTCAATGTGCTCAATGTGTTTTCCATAGGCCCCTCACCCTCCTTATAATCCTTCGTTGACCCTTCAACGGCCAAGATTAAAACATAATCAAGGGCTAAGATTAACTTGGCGGTGATCCATGACTTTATCTAGAAGATTCACACTTAGTTTAATTAATACCCTTTAATTAATCAGTTCCTAAGTTTAGACTTAGGAAAACATTAAAAAACGATTAATTAATTTAATTAAACACCTCTAAGTGAAATTTTCCAAAATCCTTTCTAGGTATTATGCAATACATGTGTCTTAGCCTATATACCAAGTTACAAGGCTAGAGCACATCCGATGCTACCATAAATCAACACAGAATCAACTAGTGATCGGGGTTTCTAACCCGGCAGGGCTAAAACTCAATTTCTGGAGAGGCAGATCAACGCAAAGGAAGGGCGACGCAGTCCATCAACCAAACCCATGTAGGCTTACGCAGTGGTAGAGTAGAGAATTGTTAAATTTGGACAACTAGGTCCAAACTCCGGGTTGTGTTGCTCAGATGACGATCCCAATATTTTTATTGGATTCCTCTTTCGAAGAGGTGTAAGATTGATCTAAATATCATCTCGATCAGATGAGCAAAACATGTACTTTGAATTTATTCCACTTATGTGGTAGGTCGACCTGGAATATAATATAGACTTAAATGTTTTAAAGAGCGTGTCACACACCCCCAAAGATGCCTATATAATGGAGAGTCTTGGAGTTCATTATAGACACATTTGTGTGGAGGATTTTATTCTCTCTTGATGGCAATGGAGCTACATTCTTGGTGTTGCGTATTTATGGAGTGTTCTTTGTTTGGGTTGTTCTGGAGTTATGTGTGACATGCTTGGCTGAATGACCTATTGGAGACTTTGCTAGTAGAAGCATCCTGTTGATCGCTGTAACGCCACCATTTATTATCTCTATTTTGGCTTGTCTTCCATCGATCTATTAGTGTGTTCTATCTGCTTCAGTATTGTGTGCCCTAATCTGAAATGGCATAGAACATGTTCAGAAATATACATGGTATCGGAGCTGAGGAGAAGACAAAGCCCAAATCCATGGTGAAGGAGGAAAGTACCCCTGAAGCTTGCCACAAAAAACTAAGGAAGGCCGAGGAAAAGAGCTGGAAGGCTGAAATGTTTGCGGCCTTGTTTGAAGGTCAAACAAAAGTTTCTGAAGGCAGTTCTAAGGGCTGTTAGGGAGCCGTAGAGAATCTGAAGGAGGCCGCAACCCTAGGAAGAGAAGCTGAAGTTCCTTTGGAAGGAGACCGCAGGAGATAGGCTACTACAGCTAGGAAGAAAAGGATGCGTGGAGCCTTTTAGGAGCTGTCTGAAGGGCTGTTTCCTTCAGCAAGGAGGCCGAGCATCTTCAAGAGTCTACGCGGGTCTGTTTGGGCTACAACGAGGTGTAGAGAAGCCTGTTTTCATGGGGTTGTTAAGTTACAATCAGATCTGTGGTAGGCCGCAGGCCTAACCACCTTAAAACACGACAACGTGGGAGTTTTTGGGGATGTAAGACGCCCATAATAACAACCCGCATGAGAGAATCTCTCCTTGGCTAAGCCGCAACAATTTAAGGATTGTTTGATGGGTGAATAGCGCTCATAAGAGGCTGTTACAGGTCTGTTTAAATACCTGTAGGATGCCGCTATTAGGAAGGCATCTAAGTGTAAAAAGGGCTTGTATCTTCCCTAAGGAGTAGCGTGGAGGGGCAGCCTACCATTGAAGGTCAGCCGCAGCTAAGAGGAGAATTATGGGCCAGATTTGAGGGTTTTAGGGACTGTGGTTCGTGCCCTAACCAGTCCAGATTTGCAGCGTGGAGCAGACCCTAAAACAGGGAGCTAAAGTATGCATTTTGGGTGCATCTTGTGTATGTTGGATCCTAGTTTAGGGTCAGATTTGCATCTGTTATCTAGCAGCCTGTGGAAGCCAAGGAGGGAGGGTTGATGTGAGGTCAGAAGCCCTAACCAATGGGCAGTCTCTACAGTGATGAATGGTACGTATTGAAGTGTATTTCGGTGAATAAATTGTGTGACATATCTCTGTCTACAGGACCGCAGAGAAGGGTAGCTACAACACCATGTGTGGATCATTTGAAGGCTAAAACCAAAGTAAAGAAGCCAGCCGAGGTAGGTCGCAGGTCTAGCCTCCCAAAGCAGTGCAGCGTGAAGGGTTCATGGGCTATAACGTGCACAGATTAGCTAATTGCATGAAGAAAGAACCTTCTCTGCCTAGGCCTCAAGCTAGAACGAGGTTGTAAGTGACAACAAGATGCTGAAATAGGCCGCAAGCCTATAGGAGGCATTTTTGAGGGTCAAAACAACCCTATCATGAAATATAGGTGCCTCCTCACATTACAAGGTCACCATTGATGCAAGGAAAGGAGGTTGCATCATTTGAGGTGTGTTTTGGGCAAAAAGGATGAGTCCGTGTGGAGCCCTAACCTATGACTAAATTTTTGCCTATGAACAAACCAGCGTAAAGTTCTTTAAAGACTGTCTCATAACCAGAACATCAGCCCATTCATAAGGCACCTTGCCTTGCCTAGGCTACAGTTTCAGAAGGTTGTCCAATGACTGGTTAGTGGATGGTGCAGCCTGAAAAATGCCCTAACAGAAATTTACAACAATATACAAAAATTCAGTAAAGCCTTTGAATTACTACGCATCTCCTTTGGACAGTCCTTGCAAAATAATTATCATATTTAGTCTTCCGATCTGTTTGATAAAATTGTCACTTCTGCAATTGATTTCTTGGCTATGTGTATACATCAAGGCCTGCAAATTATTGATCATCATCAGCAAAATTCATCTCTATGGAAGTCATCTATGAGATTTTCATTCAAAACTCTGGATGTGAAGGCTCCTGTCGCAGTTTATATGCTGTGCACTGTGATTAGAAATCAGGATGAGGTATGTTCATCGGTGATGAACAATAATGATTGATGTGCACTTATGACTGTGCTAGATCTGCATAACGGAAAGGTACCACGTAAGGTATGGACTGACATGTAGAAAGGGTAAATTCTGTGTTTGGAACATCTGTATGATTGGTTCCTAGATATGTGCAATTTAGGAGACAGATTGCAGATCTAAAGACTTGAAGCCCTAGATCAGTCATCTATTAACTGTAGTTGGGCAGATCTGAAAATGAGAAGCAGTGCCGGATGAGATGCCAGATGTAGTAGATGAAGCCTTCAAGTGCAGAATTGTGAGAGAAGGAATCATGATTGGATTCCTACTTCTATGGGTTGCAGTAAAGAAAATCTTAGAGGGCTGGTTGAGGAAGCTACAACAGATCTCCACAGAACATCAGGTAATTGTTGTAAGCTTGAAATCTTTAGTATTCTTAATGATGAAGAAAACAGTGATGCAAATCAGAAGGTATCTCTGTAACCACCATTTTGAGGAGTTAAATTTGTGAGTCTATGTCTCTGTCATTATGACAGTGACATAGACAGACACCCATGTCTATGAGATTCATAATAACAGTAAGCTTGTGACAGTATTAAAACTTGAAGTGTGAACTGAGAAGTTTTTGCAGCCTTCAGTCACATTGTTGGAGTCTTGAACTATGATCAGCAAAGCTTGTTTGGATGGCTTTGACTGTGGGAGAATAAGACCCCTTTTCCAAGTTGGTGTTTGGGATGGCCTCATTTAAAATAGATGTCTTCTCGAGAGAGAGAAGCTTGCATTAAGAGGGAGAATACATTTGTATATGCTCCTAAGCGAATATCATTGCTGAACGAAAGAAGATCCTCATCGCTCAAAGACATATGGCTTCAGAGGGGGAAATTCCAAAAGAAAACCGAGAAGCCATATAAATACCAGGGGTATCTAGCTGCCATGAGTACAATATGAGCCTGGATCATTTGAAGCAACTGGAAACCATCAAAGTCTGCATGGATGCGAGGGTGATGTCTAGAATATGGTTCCTAGACCACCGATCAAAGCTGGTGTCACCTCGATATAAGATCAAGCATGGATCTGATGGGAAAATGTGTTGCCTGAAGGCACTGATTATTATTGCACCTATAATCTATTATTTTCCTTGCTGCTACAAATGGATGTAAAGACCGTATCTTTTGTGGCATGGTGCGATAAAGGAAGAGGTGTATGTGGAGCAACCTCTAGGATTCAAAGTCTAGGATCGGAACACCCATGTTTGTAGGTTGAAGAAATCCCTCTATGGGTTGAAGCAAGCACCCAGAGCTTGGTACGAGAGGATAGATAGCTACCTGATGAAGCTGGGTTTCACTCGTAGTAATGTTGATCCGAACCTTTACTTCAAGGTTGACAGAGAGAAGCCTCTCATTCTGGTGCTGTATTTGGACGACCTCTTCCTGACAGGTGTTGACCCTCTCATTCATCAGTGTAAGAGGGAGCTCGCTATTGAGTTCGAAATGAAGGACCTAGGACTGATGCCTAGGCCCAGAGGTCTGACAGAGACTTGGCAAGATTTTCCTTTCTCAAGGAAAATACATTATGAAGCTTCTGGTAAGGTGGACTGTAAGTCCGTGTCAACACCAATGGAACTCAACTTTAAGAAGCTGAGTGGCAGCACTGTTGGGCCCGTGTTAGCAAATCCTACTAAGTATTGTCAACTCGTAGGGGCTCTGATGTTCTTAGTGAACACCCATCCGAACATATGTTGTGCAGTGAACACTTTGAGACAACACATGGTTGATCATAACATTCACTGGGTTGGTGCCAAGAAACTCTTGAGATATCTATGTGGCACGATAAACCATGGGTTGAGATACACTGCTAGGAGCATGACACTCCCTAGACATACTAATGCCAATTGGGCTGGCAGTGTGGTGGATCGTAAGAGCACATCTGAATGCTACTTCACAAGTAGATCTCCTTCGGGCAGGAAAAGGAAGTCGGTAGCCTTGAGCATTACTGAGGTCGAATACATTGCAGCATGTATGGCCCGTTGTGAAGTCACTTGGTTGCGAAAGCTCTTCAGTGAGTTGTTCAAGCATGTGCTAGGTTCCACCGCTATCCTTTGTGATAACCAGAGGGGGATTCATTTGTCATAGAATCCTGGGTTCCACGATTGATCCAAGCATGTTGATGGTTGGTAGCACTTTATCCGGGATATGGTACAGTGAGGCACCATAAGGCTCGATCATATAGGAACTGATGAGCAGGTCGCAGATATTCTCACAATGCCCTTGGGGAAGGTCATGTTCCTAACCTTTCGTGAGAATCTTGGAATCATGGAACAACCCTATTTGGAGGGTCCTGTTGGACGATGAGCTCTGGGAGCTCCAAGGGGGTTTTGGGGATAGCTTTGGTGCTATAAGCAACCACAGGGCTAGGCTTGCCGACCCTAGTTGGTGTGCTTCCGCCCCACCGTGATGTTATTGAGATGGTTTACCTCTCTCTGATCTGTGCCCCGTATGCATCCTACCCATGGAGTTTGGACTCATGGGAAGTACCTCTCATTTGGCCAATGAGGTGGGAAATGTGAATAGAGACCATAGCAAGACCGATGGACGCATCGGAGATTGCCGTACTCTCTATGTCTAGGATGGCACGTGTCCAACCACTTGATCTGGGATCAAGTTTAGCGAAGTTTCGAACCTCCAACTGACTTCGGGTCACTGAAACTAAGTTTGGGTTAGTATATGACTCTCTTGAGTCCAGTGAGGTTTCGGACCTCTAACTGACTTCGGGTCAGTGAAACTAACTTCGAGTTAGTATATGACTCTCTTGAGTCCTAGTGAGGTTTCGGACCTCCAACTGACTTCTGGTCAAGTAAACCAACTTCGAGTTGGTATGAGACTCTTTGTGAGTCCTATAGAGGTTTCAGAACTCTAGGCTGAATCTGTCAACCGGGTATGATGTCTTTGTGACTGACCCACTTCTGTTCTGAAATAAAGAGGCCAACAAAGCAAGTTACAGCGGGATGATGCACGATGTTTGGATTGCACTAGTGGATGGAGTTCTCCCTAGTTGAGAGGGAGTGTTAAATTTGGACAACTAGGTCCAAACTCTGGGTTTTGTTGCTCAAATGATGATCCCAATATTTTTATTGGATTCCTCTTTCAGAGAGGTGTAAGATTGATCTAAAGATCATCTCGATCGGATGAGCAGAACATGTACTTTGAATTTATTCCACTTATGTGCTTGGTCGGCCTGGAATATAATATAGACTTAAATGTCTTAAAGAGCGTGTCACACACCCCTAAAGATGCCTATATAATGGAGAGTCTTGGAGTTCATTATAGACACATTTGTGTGGAGGATTTTCTTCTCTCTTGATGGCGATGGAGTTGCGTTCTTGGTGCTGCGTATTTATGGAGTGTTCTTTGTTTGGGTTGTTCTGGAGTTATGTGTGACACGCTTGGCTGAATGACCTATTAGAGACTTTGCTGGTAGAAGCATCCTACTGATCGCCATAACGCCACCATTCATTATCTTTGTTTTGGCTTGTCTTCCATCGATCTATTAGTGTGTTCTATCTGCTTCAGTATTGTGTGCCCTAATCTGAAATGGCATAGAACATGTTCAGAAATTTACAAGAATGCACAAAGGCAACTGGGTTTTCACCAGTGTTTGATCTGGATCAGTCGAGACTTGCAAAGTGAGGTAAAACTCACAATTTATCTCTATTTGCCGAGGTTTTCTTTGTTAGGTGAGCCGGATTATGGCAACCTAGATGTACTCAAAATACTGTTGCTTAGTAATATAAACCCTCAGAACTATTGCACCAGTTTTCCCGCATTGGGTTTTTCCGAAGACATTTGTCCGAAAAATCTGTATCATTTGTCTGTGTGCTTTACTTATTTTTCAGTACTTGATATGTATAATTGCGTAGGTTGCAATGTATTTACTTTGATGTTTTCTTGAATTATTCAGAAAATAACTTGTTAATTAAAAGAAAACAAGTAGGAGAAGTAGGTCAAATTTACTGCAGTAGGGTTTCTGGTTTAGATTCAGAAATTTTCACATGGTATCAGAGCTATTGTAGATCAGGTAGAGCTGAAGCCATCAGCGAAGAGACAAAGGGAAAATTTTGTTGCAGGAAGGCAGTTGTCCCGAGTGACAGCACAGATCCAGGAAGAGGCAAGGAAGGGTTACACAGTCACCAAAGGGGCTCAGGCAGAGCCTGCGTCAACTAGCTGGGGTGTAGCTGCAGTAGAGGCAGCACAGTGTTCGTTGGGCCAGCGCAAAGGGTTGAGCCTTCGTCTTTTCGGTTGTTGTGGCTGGAAGAGAAGTTCATTTTTTTTTCAGGAGTTGCTGGTGGGGCATTGTTTATGTCGATGCAGAACAGTGCCTATTGGGGTTGTGACAAAGTAGAGGGAACCAGTTCCTTAGACGACTTCTCGCCAATAAGTCTAGATCCAGTGCTGATCAGCAGCAAAGAGTGATCGAAGACGGTTGATTCAATATACGTTAGCAGAGGATTTCTGGGAGGGAAATCATTTTTCAGAGGGAGCGTGGTTCCTTAGAGGGTTTCTAGTGCCAAGAAACCAAGATCTTAGTTTTGTTGGGGCAGAAGCAGAAGAGGGAGAAGAGAACTAGGTCGACATCTTTTGTTGAGCAGAGATGGCCACACATGGACTGAGGGATCAGGACAGGTTGGATGGAGCATCCAACTTTGTCATCTGGAAGGCTAGAATCCTATCAGTACTGGATGAGCATCGTATCAAGCATCTCGCTGAGAGTGCAGTGGTTGTTCCTGTTGACGTTGATCTACTCAAGAAGTATGAGGAAGCTCAAGCGAAGGCTAAGCACTTGATCATGGACGGAGTCAAGGATCATGTGGTCCCACACATTAATGAGAAGAACAGAGCACATGAAATGTGGACTTCTTTGACCACATTGTATCAAGGGACTTATGTTTAGAGGAAGATGCTTCTTGAGAATCAGCGTCAATTATTCCAGATGCTGAAGGGAGAAGAGATCGACCCGTTTGTCATTAGATTGAAGGTGATCCGTGATCAACTGGTTGCCGTGGAGGCCACACCTGATGAAGGTCTTATGGTGAGGACTGCTCTGAATGCAGTTTCCGATGAGTCGGAGAACTTTTTCCAAGGCATCTTGGGCAGAGCAACGCTTCCAAGTTGGGAAAACATGTGGGCAGCTCTGCGACAAGAAGAGATCAGGAGGATGACCAAGGCAGGCATTAGCAGTGGAGGGATCAAGATGAAGAAGGAGGAGGAGGAAGATGCAACTCTCGCATCTAAAGGATAGCATGTGCAGCAGAGGAAGAAGAAGAAAGACCTTTCAAAGGTCAGATGCTTCAGGTGTGGTGAATTAGGACAATTCGCCACAACATGCCCTATGAAAAATACGGGCAAAGAATATTTTGATTCGAAGGTTGCCGCAGCTAAGGACGATGATGGAGATGGTGACTATGTGGCTATGAGTGCTCATGTGTCTCGAGAGAAGACATGGGGCGACATTGATATGTAGTTCTTTCGAATTGCAGTGGAAGGGGGCAGGATCCTTGAGGTGCCCAAACTCTTGGATCACATACAAGCTACGAGAGCCCTTAAAGACAGTAGCAAGATAATTGGAGTCAATTGGTGCAAGGATGATGAAGAACCAATAGCAGAGCTAGAACGCTGAAGACTGGAGCAGCGCAGAGCAGAGGCAGCAGCAGCAACGTAGAGGTTGATGGACTTCAACAGCGCAAAGGCACTAGAGGGATAGCGTAAATTAGCAGTGGATGGTGCTTTAGTATCGAGGTGCACCCAGACTGGCTTGTACCAGTAATAATACTATAACTTTTGTCCAGAAGGGGACTACTTCTATAGGGCACATTAATTTATATCCTTCTTGTCAGTTTTTTGGGTTGTTTTTTTTTTTCAGTTTCTTACTTTCCAACAACTATGTTGCAGTGCAACAGTTAGCAGTGGCAGTGCTATGGGCAGCATGATGCAGCATTTGAGAGGGAGCTGCAGTACAGATGAGGCAATGTCAATGGCAATGACATGGACAACAGTACAGAGAGCAGCAACACAGTGGATGAGGGGCAGTAACGGAGCATCAGCAGCGCAAAGGACCGATGCTAGGGATCAGAGTAATGTTTTTGGTGAGAAGTGCTACTAGAGCACATTCCTCGCTAAGAGGGAGTGTTGATATTTCGATAGCATCGGATGTGCTCTAGCTTTGAAACTTTGTGGAGGGGCTAGAACAATGAGATCAACAAGACCCATAAATTGTTTGGAGAAATTCCACCCAGAGCTTAAGTTATTCAAATAATTAATTATTTTAATGGGGACCATAAGTCTAAACTTCGGGAAATTAAATAATTAAAGTGAATTAATTTAACATGAGGGTGAGAATGTTCTAAGTGGCGAGGATCAAGTCTTTTCTAATCTTAGTCGTCGATTACAGATTAGATCACGACCGTTGATTCGTCAATTGTAAAAGTATTAAAGGAAGGCTTGGGGTCAGTTGGAGGATACACACAGTGGATCTAAGAGATCAATTCTTTTGACGGAGCAATGCTCAGACGAAGATCAGATCTGAGTGATTCAAAGAAGCAGTGAGGTGCAAATGCAGAAATTGGTCGAAGGACCAAGAGTACATTGCAGAGCAAGGGCAGCAAAGACGCAGAGGAAGCAACGTAGCCACTAGGAGAGGTGACATAGTCCCTAGAGGGGCTGATGCAGGCCCACGTAGGGGTTGCACAAAGATTCTGAGGGGCAATCCAGAATCAGCTAGAGATCGGGGTTTCTAAGATGGCAAAGCTGAAATTCGATTTCTGGAGAGGCAGATCAACACAGAGGAAGGGTGATGCAGTCCATCAACCAGACCCGCGCAGGCTTATGCAGTGGCAGCATAGAGACTGCGCAGATGCAGCTGGAGTTTCACCAGTGTCTAATTCGGATCAGCCGGGACTTGCAGAGTGAGGTAAAACTCACAATTTATCTCTGTTTGCCGAGGTCTTCTCTGTTGGGTGAGCCAGATAATGGCACCCTAGATGTACTCAGAATATTGTTGCTTAATAATAAACCCTCAAAACTGTTGCACCGGTTTTCCCACATTGGGTTTTTCCGGGGACATTCGTCCGCAAAATCTGTGCCCTTTCTCTATGCTTTATTTATTTTTCAGCACTTGATCTGTATAATTGTGTAGGCTGCAGTGTATTTACTTTGATGTTTTCCTGAATTATTCAGAAAATAACTTGTTAATTAAAAGAAAACAAGTAGAAGAAGTAAATCAGATTTACTGCAGTAGGGTTTTTGGTTTAGATTCAGAAATTTTCACATGATCACCACCACCTAAATTAGTGCCTTGATCTAAATGGGCAATGTAGTCATCTAGGGCATATTCAATGAGGACGGCCTTGTTAGAGAGGGTGAAATAGCGAGAGCATTGATTACAAACCCTAACGACTTCCCTTTTAGGGATATTTTCAATTTAAGAGATGCACAACTCAAAGTTCTCTTAAAGGATTCAAGGAAAACAAATTTGCTTATTGGTACCTCAAAATCTAGCAAGTCTTGGGAGGGTAGTGTTGAAAAGTTTAACTAGGTCGATCTTCATGTTGACTATGTAATTATGTACTTATGTGTAATATCCCGGATGGGATATTTTAACTAAAAATGCCGAAAAATACTGAATACCACAATTTGCCGTAAAATAATCATTCATTCAACAGAAGATTGCCATGTAAAATTAAAAGACAGGAAACACTGCAATCCAAGACCATATAGAATAGAGAAAAATCTTGACTTTTATTATAGATAATAACGGGGGTTTACATATAGATGCGACCCAAGAAGAGTGAGTGAGAAAAGCTGGCCACCAAGATAAGTTTGTTGAAACCAATCGGCAGCCCCACAAGCGGATGCGCACTCTCCTCAGAACGCGGCGGACCACTGAACCCACTAAAATGATGAAGCCCAAGTTGAAGATCTGAATGATCCTCACACCAAACTCTGAAGCTCTGTGAAACTCCTAAGTGAAGTCTCCTCAAAAGTATTGGGTTTTCGTCCAATACTCACAAATCACCCGAGGGTTTCCGTCCTGGGGCTACTGCATGAAGTAGAGAACCACGTCCTCAAACCTCTCATATACAAGCAAATGATCTACTCCAAAGATGTCTCCCAATGGCCTCCTCCCTTTCTTTTATAGGTCCCTTGGAGCCTTCTAGAGCATTGTTTTATTATTATTTTATTTATGGAGCACTTTTCCCTTTTATTAAAATATTATAAAATATTCCTTTTTAATGCAGAAAAGGGTATATCGGCTACCACACCTCCTCCGGTCACTGAAATCTCTGTCTAACTGTCCCATCGTGTAGGTCTCCTCGTCCCGGTTCCGATGAGCTATTACACTAAGGTGTTCCATCGTATATTCCTCTCGGAATGCCACCTTGAGCATAATCAGCTGAGTTAAGCCCATAAATAACTCAAAATTCCGAAAGTTATCGGAATGCATCGGAACGAAAGCCAAACTGCTCGGATGATGGAGTATATCAAGCGAATGCCTCCAAACACCATGAAAACTCCTCAAAACTCCTCCGAAAAGCTCCTGAGCCCACTGATAGCACCAATCTGTACATGTGACTTGTCTGCTCCTAACTCTGGAAGTCCCTCCTAGCCCTATCACGGGTGATACCAAAAATGGGAACATTACAGACCTCTCGCCCCAAGATTGCTTGCCCTCAAGCAATCGAAATATGTGGGCCACTCTGTTGGCCCGCTGCATCTCAGACCCAATGCCCGGATCCCATACCAACCTCTAGGTGCTGCTATGCACCTGTGTCAAACCTCTCGGAACAGATCCCTCAATGCCGGGATCCCAAACTGATCTCTCTCTGTCCTAGTCAACAAACAATCCTCCCGGATCCCAATGCCACCATGGCCAATCATCGCCCAAGTCCCACGGCTCAGGCTGCGCACTGTCTCTGGCTATAGCTGATGCTCTCAGAGGTGAAGCCCACCAGCAAGCATTAATGCTCCCGGGCTCCTGCTGTGCTGTACCTGTAACTGCATATGCTGCCCCACCAACTGCATACCAACTCATCACCTCTCTCCAATCCAAGTCCTGACTCAACCCAATGCTGATCCTGTTCTCCTGGAATTGGGAAGGAGTCCTGAAGTAACGACAACCGGTGCCCTCCTGCCAATTGGAATCTGTAACATCTACTGTGTCTAAGGGCCCCTGCTCCACTGTGCTCGCCATGAAAAATACCGTACCATCAAGAGGGTACCAACTCATGATCTCCCGCCAGTCCATCCTGGAAGAGGAATCCAATGTAGCAACAACTACACATGGAACATGCCCAGGGTGTTGTCGCCAGCCCATAGTCAACTCCCACTGCTCTGCCCTGTCTACCAATGGAAACTGCCTATAGAAGGAAGCCCCTCTCTCTATAGTGGGCCAAAGTGGGCAAGACACGCTGCAAGCCCCCTCAATGTACTCCTGGAGAGTACTACTCATCGAAAGTACTGCAACTCGGCCGACTGTATGTACGTCTATCTGTATCTCATCAATGTGTCGGCCCAAAGATGGATGCTCCACCATCTCCACAAACTCATCCCTCTCATCGGGAATGTAAAACTCCTGCTGTCCCCTAGCTCCCTGCAAAACTATCCCATCGATCTCCAACGTCTCTAGAGGATATGGATCTGCAACTGGTGTCTGTGCATCTGACTGCTCCTCCTCAAAGGCTGCCCCCAATGTTAGCTGCATATCCATCATAGGCTCAATGTGGGTGCCCATCTGGATCTCACCCAAGGAAATGTCATGCATGACGTCCATAGTATCCTCCTCTGCTGACTCAGGCTCCATCATATGCTGCTCTGGCTGAATCGTCACAAGTGACTCATCACCCAGAGTATCTCCTATACAGTCCCTTGACTGCTCACCCTGCACACTATAACACAGCTCTGGTCTACTGTCATCATCATCTCTGCATGGCTGCTCTCGCTCCACGGAAGCATCCTCAACTGATCCCATGGACTCATCTGAAGAAGAGCCCTCACCCTGGCATACAGATGGAATGTCTACCTGCTCTAGCTCTGCCACCTCATTTGCATCTCTCAAACATGAGTGATCAGGCCCCCAAGGTTCTTTGCAAATGAAGCAAAGTCCCTTCCTCCTCATCTCATTTCTGCTGCATGACCTACCAAACTGGAGCCGCTCCTCCCTGGTCAACTGTCTCCTGAGAAACTCAATGTTCTGCTCAACTAGCCCTTGGGCTAGCTCATATGCAGCAGGTGAGACCAACTGCTCTCTCCTCCAAATGCTCAGCAACCTAGTCTGCAACTCCCGGCAAATGGCCTCACGGTCTCTCATACATGATGACAAGATGGATTGCATGTGTGTTATGACAGTATCAGGATGATGCCTCCTAATGCTGAAGAAGCATTGGAACATCTGCAAAATCAGGTCATCACACTCAAGGTCAAACATGATGACATAAGTCTTGATTGTGGCCATACTCCATAGAATCTCAAGCTTCTTCCCGAAGGTAGAACCTGTGCTGTTGTCCAAATCATGAAAAGTCTCTACAATCAATCTGAAAATTCTCCTCATAATATCATCATTGTAAGGAGGGAAGGGTGCTGTTATCCTCAAGATATTGCTGAAACAAGAGGCAACTATAAGCTAAACTCTCTCACTTGGATGTTCCAAGAATCTGGCTTGTATTAATGCAAGCATAGATGGCTTCAAAGCCCAATTCAAACACCAATCAGATTGTTGTACCTTTGAAAGGCAGGATTCCAGCTTCTCTAACCTGGGAAAGTCACTTTCTAATCTGCCACTCTTTAAGTCCATCCCAAGTGCATAAAGCCAATTTCCCACTTCTTCCTCCTTCTGCAAATTCCTTGGATGCTCTTGTTGGAGCAATTTATGTACCTTCTTGGAGAAGGGTCTGCTGTTCTGTTTTGTTCTCTAGTTTTCTGATTCATGGTGGTTCAAGAAATCAATTTTTATCCTTCTCAATTTGTTTAGGAGTTCCTCCATCGTTCAGTCAATGGAAAGACCACTGTTTTTCTGAGTTTAATGCATTTTTCTGAGTTTAATTTGTCAAGCATATAACAGACTTATGGCTGTAGGTGCGATTTTTGTCAAACAGTACAAATATATACTGTTGTAGGTGACACGTGTTTGCTGGTGTCAAATACAAGATTTCAACTACAATCAGTAGTGCAAATTTCCCTCTTAGCCATGCACAATAAAAGGAACTTCATGACTCACAGCTAGGTTGGCCTTTTCACAACACATATATGATGCTTATGTTAACAGCTCTAGAATAGATTCACTCATAGTGACTTGGCATCAATACTAATCTGCCGTTACATTGCTCATTAAACTCTTGAGTGATACAAACCAAACTTTGGACACACAGCCGCACAATGGGTTGCAAAATTCAGACCTTACTAACACATACACAATGCTTTCAGCTCAAACAACACCATGATTGATGACAATGGCAATTAACACTACAAAGGCAACGTTCCGAAACTTGTGGCACGATTTCAAGATGAATCATAAAACACCAGGAAGCTACCAGCAACTTGAGAAAATAAAATAAAACGAGAAAGAGAACCTGGTGCTGATGTGTTGACTCAGCTAGTGCAAGATAATCGTTCCTCGCCCAATGAAGTGCCCAAAATTTGTTCTACGCCCAGAATGTTGTTCAGCCACTGCAAAAATTTGTTTTCCTTGAGGCAGAACTCGCCAATCCAAAGGAAACACCTTCAGAAATTAAACGCGGAACCTTTGGCACACCAAGACAAGGAAATTGACGCCTTTAACGTATGCGGCCACCTATGCCCGAATACAATCAACAACTCAGTCCTCGAGGCGCGTCCTCTGCCCAGTTGCCTCAATAACCTCTGCTGCGGCTCCAAATAAATAGTTTCCTGCTCGGATTCGACGTAGGTAGATGCAGATGTAATTTGGAGTACGCCACAGTTGATTCCCCAACAAATCAGATGAAAATTGGTCTTCAATAGCGTTCGGCAACGTTTGTCAAGTATGATTTGGCGGCTGGCCCCACCTTGGCCAATACGCGACACCTGCATTCTAATTCATCTTCGGGAATCTAATCCTTCAGTCCATTGAGAACAAAAATACAATTTCAACCGAGAAGGCTGAGTTCCTCAATCGCTCAAAATTCTGACATTCTTATGTGGCGATTTGACTAGAAGACGACTGTGCAAAAATTTTTATTTTTATTTTTCCCTTTATTTTTATTTTTGACTCCACATTGAACCATTCGGCTTCCCGAATCTCCTTATGAATTCGTCTTGCCTCTGAAGATAATCTTCGAGATAATATTCAAAATTCGACCGCTATCAGTGCCCTGGGCAAGAATTGTATTACTATGTTCGTGGCAAACCTGGCAGGTGAATCGAGCCCTTTGCACAGCGATCAACCGGCTAGAATCTCGACTGCTAATTGACAGCTTCAGAATATAACTTCGGCAGTCGGTTCCCTATCGCTAGGGGATGATCCTGGCTCACGGTTTCACGAATTGGTTTTGCGGCAGCACAAACCCGCGTAACTGGAATATTGGCCCCGCATGGAATTCAAAAATCGGTCCCTTACGCAGAGATAAGATCCCTGTCTTCCAACTGCTTCGCTTACTGCTGACGCGGATGGGTTTCAAGTGGCCCCACACTACCCGGAATCAACCGACTTCTCCTCAAACAATTGTAATGGTCTCCCACCTTAATTTTAGCTTAGCCTCGATCATAAAATCGTTTCGATGTGCATCCAAGCCGCATTCCTTCTTCAATACATCACAACTCAAAACTGGCCCTTTAATTATGTGGATCGGCCTTATATTAACATTCCACAGTTGTTCTATTGGCACAACATCTCCAATCACACTTCTGGAAAAACATTTTCTCCAATACAGAGAACCACCAGCAATAACAATCTTGGTACTGGAGAATCTTCGAAACCCTCAATTTTAACTCAAAATTAATCTATATTGAACCCTCAGGTTGGCAAGATCACCAGCTCCGATACCACTGTAATATCCTGGATGGGATATTTTAACTAAAAATGCCGAAAAATACTGAATACCACAATTTGCCGTAAAATAATCATTCATTCAACAGAAGATTGCCATGTAAAATTAAAAGACAGGAAACACTGCAATCCAATACCATATAGAATAGAAGAAAAATCTCAGCTTTTATTATAGATAATAAACAGGGGTTTACATATAGATCTGACCCAAGAAGAGCTGAGATAGAAAACTGGCCACCAAGATAAGCTGCTGAACGACGCTGGCCACAAACTGAACTGCTGCACTCTCCATCCGGCAACAGCTGACACTAAACCCACTAAAATGATGAAGCCCAAGTTGAAGATCTGAATGACCCTCACACCAAACTCTCTGAAGCTCTATGAAACTCCTAAGTGAAGTCTCCTCAAAAGTATTGGGTTTCCGTCCAATACTCACAAATCACCCGAGGGTTTCCGTCCTGGGGCTACTGCATGAAGTAGAGAACCACATCCTCAAACCTCTCATATACAAGCAAATGATCTACTCCAAAGATGTCTCCCAATGGCCTCCTCCCTTTCTTTTATAGATCCCTTGGAGCCTTCTAGAGCATTATTTTATTATTATTTTATTTATGGAGCACTTTTCCCTTGTATTAAAATATTATAAAATATTCCTTTTTAATGCAGAAAAGGGTATATCGGCTACCACGCCTCCTCCGGTCACTGAAATCTCTGTCTAACTGTCCCATCGTGTAGGTCTCCTCGTCCCGGTTCCGATGAGCTATTACACTAAGGTGTTCCATCGTATATTCCTCCCGGAATGCCACCTTGAGCATAATCAGCTGAGTTAGGCCCATAAATAACTCAAAATTCCGAAAGTTATCGGAATGCATCTGAACGAAAGCCAAACTGCTCGGATGATGGAGTATATCAAGCGAATGCCTCCAAACACCATGAAAACTCCTCAAAACTCCTCCGAAAAGCTCCTGAGCCCACTGATAGCACCAATCTGTACATGTGACCTGTCTGCTCCTAACTCTGGAAGTCCCTCCTAGCCCTATCACGGGTGATACCAAAAATGGAAACATTACATTATGAAAAGAAGAAGTCAAAATAATAAAATATATTTTTGTTGTACTTGCTTCATGGGTTTCATGAGCAAGATTTATTAAGTAGATGGACTTCTTCTTGATGTCCTTTAGGTTTGAGTCTTCTAGGCATAAAATATGAAGTGTTTAGCCAAAGCGTATGCTCCAAGATCTTGTCACATGTCTGCAAAGGAATGCCTCTAAACAACCTCCTTAAACGTTAGAAGACATCTCTTCAAGTCAGCCTATAAGATGAGATGATGTCGGCCTACCCTCAGTCAATTAGGTCGGCTTAAATTATGGAAGATACGCTCTATATAAAGGTTGATGTGCGGCTCATTTGAAGGATAAGTTTTCGGTCAAGTCTGTGATAAATTAATCAGAATACATCTGCAATATAGATCAAGGAAAATCTATTAAAATGGCATAGGAATAACTAACATATAGCACTTGAAGAATTGCGGATATTTGTGTATCATTACAGCATGGAGAAAGGTGTGGATCACAAAACTGAAACTAGTGTTGCGGTCAAAGTGCGGATCACAGAGCTGATACAAGGGTTGCGGTCAAGTACGTTTCTCAGAGTTGAAGTTTGGACAGTGCTCAAGTGCGGATCTCTTTGCTGAAGAAAGTTGTAGATGAAGGTGTTGAAGAAGGCTCAGATTAACTATGTAAAAGTGTGAATTATATCACTGAGGTAAGGTATATCAAAGTACATGACTGTGTTAAATGATAGTGCTAAGGTAAGCGTTGTGTTGATGTAAAACAAGTGAACAATCAACTCAGTCCAACGTTGAGTGAGGGCACAAAGAAAGAAGAATTTAACTAGAGACCGAGTTCTCTAGTTCTGGTATAGAAAAGTGCTAGTCAGTACAGGTCAGTGCAGAAAAGAAGGATCCATCTGTGAAAAGGTCTTGGAAGCATACAAAAGTTAAGGGTCTGAGTCTTGGTCATGGTACTTGTCATTTGAAGATCTATAAGAAGAATTCTTTGCGAGTTTTCCTCTCGAAGAGGGAGAGGTTTTGCCCTGGCTCTAGGAGCCTAATTTTGTGTCTCGTGCATTTTGATAATTGACTTGATGAAAGACTAACTAAGCTAAAGAAAGAAAGACATAAGTAACTCAAGCAAGCTCACAAGTAATTATCAAGAATAGAATTTGTATTAAACACTAGCCCTCCAAATTATCAACGGGTAGCTCACAAGACAAGAGCTAGACCAAGGAACAACACTATAAGATGTGGCCCATTGTCACCACAACCACTACCTCCTGCTCTTTTGCAGACTTTCACCATTTGGAAGGCTTCCCTACGTTAGGTCACGTAAAGGATCTAACAAGTACAAGGGATAATGTCACAAGGTAGGCTTAAGGAGGGTTGCTCCTCTTAAGGACAGGGCTGAGCTAGCATAACAAGGCAATTCACACCCTCCAAAAAAGGCCTAATTAGCGCACAACATCACCTACGGCTTGAGAATTAGCAAGGTAAATAGGCTTGCCTAGGAACAGAAGGCCAAGAAAAGGCTTCCAACAAATGTACACCTCCAATTTATTGAACAAAGAAGCCTTCGATAAGCCCCAAGTTGAAGCCTAGTGCAAATTGGGGCTTTTCTAGGGAAACATTTGTTGAAAAATTAGAGCTTTTATTAAAATTTCTCTTTCAAGATAATTACTTGTGATTTCGTTATGCTTCTTTCACTTATATCTTATCTTCGTTAGATTATTACGTTCTTCATCAAGTCAATTATCAAATGCACACGAGACACGAAATTGAGGCTAGCAAGCCAGGGCCAAAACCTCTCCCTCTTAGAGAGGAAAGCCCGATCAAAATTCTTCTTATAGAACTTCAACTGACGAGTACCAAGACCATGACAAAGACCCTGACACCAATATGCCTCCAAGAACCTTGTCACTTGCTCTTCTAGGTTCCTTATGATGATCTTCCTTTTCTACACTGCTTTGCACCAACACTAGGAAAGCTCGATTCCTAGCCCTAACCAGTGAGCTCCTTTCCTTTGATCTAGCCTTGGCCTCCTAGAGAATTTGTTGATTATTGGGGTAGCATCGGATGTGCTCTAGCTCCAAAACTTTGTGGAGGGGCTAGAACACATGAGATCTCCAAGACCTAGAAATCGTTTGGAGAAATTCCACCTGGAGCCTAAGTTATTCAAATAATTAATTATTTTAATGGAGACCCTAAATCTAACTTAGGGAAATTAAATAATTAAAGTGAATTAATTTAGACATGTGGGTGAGAATGTTCTAAGTGACGAGGATCAAGTCTTTTCTAATCTTAGTCGTTGATTAGAGATTAGATCACGACCATTGAATGTTCAACGGGAAAAGTATTAAAGGAACGCTTGGGGTTAGTTGGAGAACCCACACAGAGTGGCACCACTTGAGCTAAGTCGAAATTTTGGGGCACAGTTTGCTGAGAATTTTTGAGTGAGCTTGTAGTGCAGAGAGGGGTAGTTCGGCAATGGGATTTTTGAGTCCAACACCGAGAGTACAATAGAAGAGAGGCAAATACGTACCGCAGAGCAACGCAGGCCTAGGAGGGGTGACGCAGAGCAAAAAGGGCTCACATAGAGGGACGCAAAGCCAGAAGAGTCTGACGCAGTCACTCAAAGGGTTGCGTTGGGGTTTCAGTGGGCTAGATAGAGCTCATACTCAGCGGATATGAAAGGATGACACAACCACACTAAAGGGTGATGCAGTGACTACATAGGCACATGTGGGGTTCTTCATCCTCAGCTGAATCAGCCATATTATCTGTCTCTGAAGATAGAGGTACTTCTGTCGAGATTTTCTCTGTTGGGTAAACCACTACTGGTACCCTATTTTTTATTTAGAAACTGCAAAATAATAAAACCCTCAAGAGCTGTTGCACTGGTTTTCCCGCATTGGTTTTTTCCGGGGACATTTTTTCCGAAAAATCTTGTTTGTCCTTTGTCAAATGTGCTTAATTCTTCAGTACTTGATCTGTATATTTGTGTAGGCTGCAGTGTGCTTACTTAAATGTTTTCTGAATATTTCTGAAAATAACTTGTTAATTTAAATACACAAGTAGGAGAAGTAAACCAAATTTCTACAATAGAATTTTTGATAAGTGAATTCATAAATTTTCACAGCATTACCCTCGGTCTTCTTGCTGCACCCTAGATCCCAAGACAGAGATCTCCTATCTTGTAACAATGCTTCTTCTTCACACTATGTATATTCTCTGTTTTTCAAAGATATCTAAGGCTTGTATTGCCTTTGCCTTGTACTCCTATTCTTCAATTAGGTAGCCCTCGGCCTACCTAGACTGAACGAGGTAGGAATAGACCTTTCCAACAAAGATACTTCTTCATTGAGGCACCTCCCTTTCACATCTATCCTCGCACTGATTATAGTCCTTGTCTCACACTATAATTGCAGACCCTCTTCAGACTGTCTTCACTGAATTGTCCAAGGCCGAGATGTGATAGCCCTTCCTCTTCGTTGAATTGTCTCCCTCTTTCGCACCAAAAAGATAGACCTTATCTCACACTTAACTGCAAACCTTATCCAAACTATTGGTGTGGTTATGAGGTCGCAGTCCTCTTATTTATAGAGGCTATTCCACTGTCCTAGGCTGACATGTCTAGCTGAGTGTAGAGGCCAACATGATCAAGGAGACTTATCATCATATTTTGAGCCGACTTGATGAAGCATAGTGACAAGGGTTTGGAGTATACTTTTACATCAATAATCTGTCCCTTTACAAGTGTAACATCACTTCATATACATGACTCTAAATTATATTTATGACAAGACGACAAACTCCTAAAGACATCAAGAAGAAGTCTTTGACCTATAATAAAAACTCCTTGCCCATGAAACCCATGAGGCAAGCATTACAAAATACATTTTATTATCTTTTGTCTCTTCATTACATAGATTTGTAATTACAAGTCATTATGAAGACCGAACCTAGTTACACTTTTCAACAAAATCTACCTAGGGCAAGGGATGTTTTCCCTAAGATACAGAAATTAACCATAGGAATGACTTGATTTTGAGGCAAATACCTCACCTCCACATGTTGAATCCCTCCACCAAGGAACGTTTCAAACCCTAGTTAAGAAATATGCCCTAGCCCTAGCTAGTGTTTTACCTTAAGAGGCCAAAATTCAAGATTTAGAGAAGAGAAGTGAGATTTAAGATGAGTTTTAGGTTGATCAATCATGTAATCAGGGCCAATTCCTTAACTTTGGGTGATGGAGTCTCGAGGATGGTTAAAAATGACTAAACCTTGGAAAAATATTAAGGGAATACGAAACCCTAGGTTTAAAACACTAGCTATCACTCTCGTGAGGGAGCAAAGTCAATGGGGAGAGCTGGTTGAAAGATTCACCCATGGGATTGTCATTCACATTCTACAAGTGGGTAATGCATGTAATACTATCATCAAGAGACCATAGAATGATCTTCAACATTAAATTTGCACATAGAAAACCCTAGGCAATCAACCATTCCATATAATAGCCACAAAATACAAAGATTTATTAAATACGGGATACACTTACAAAATAGAATGCCTGAACAATTCCTTTATTGCTCCAAAACGACATCTCCAAAGCCAAAGAATAGCTCCATTAGCAAAAATCTGCCATAGATCACATCTCCACAAGATACAAGTCATAATTCAACTGGGGCGAATTCTCTATGAGGGCCAAAAATACTCACAAGTGATGATCATAAATGAAATGAGCCTATCCTCTATTTATAAGATGCTTAGGTCTCCTAATTATGCCTAACAAAGCCCCTAAAAACAAGTTTGATTATTAAATGTACCTGGGTTACAAGCCAACCCATTAGCTAACAACAAAATAAGCCTAATTTGCCCACATGTGTGAGTCATAGCCTCTTAATTGTTGAAGTACCAAGAGGATTGACTTTGAGGCAACCAACTATACCCTTGGCATTTAGATACTCCAATCCCAAAAATCTCCCTTGCCTAGAGATTTGCACTAAACCCTAGATTGAGAATTTTGCCTTGAAGGGGCCGAATTAGGTTAAGGGAAAGAAGGAAAACATTTATGCATAAAAAGTGGATTTGATCACAATAAGATAGGCTAGTGTTGTGTTCCTTCAGAGTATGGAATCTATGAGTTGATAGGATAGCTAGAAGTTGCTGAGGAAGGATAATTGATGCCTTAGCATCGACAACCCTAGCAATTACTATGCATTGAATCAAGGAGTTTTATGGGAGAAATAATCAAAGTTCACCACTAGGATTATCATTCACATATTATTCATGAGTAATGTATGCAATAATGACATCTAGATCCATCAAATAAATTTTCAACAATTTAGGTCACAATTGAAAACCCTAGATTCAAAACATTCCTTGCATTCGACATAAAGAAAACATTTACCCAATAAAATGTTCACTTAGAAGATAACATGCATGAAAAAGCCATCTATTGATCTGAAACAATAGCTCCAAAGACAAGCAAATCAACTACAAATGTCAAAATGCATTCATCGATCCAAATTCCCCACAAGACAAGAAGGTCAAATACGCAAGAGGTTGAAATACTCAAGTGTGTGTGATGATGATTATTTTACAAATGAATCTCTCCTCTATCTATACAAGGAGTACTAATGTCAATTTTAGCCTAGGAGCCCCTAAAACATTACATTATGCCACAATAACAAGCTAGGTCACAAGCCGACCTACTAGCTTGGACAAAACCATCAAAATTTTCTCACACCTGTGAGTCATAGGGCTGAAAAAGTTGACATCATCCATGTGTGAGCGTCTCTAGGGTATTTGTTGAGGTTTGAGGGTGCCATGAGTGGTGTAAAAGCCCTCTAAAATCATGATGTGAAGGTTGGCCTTCACCCTTCTATCAAAATCTCTTTGTGGGCCCGAAATTTCATCTTGGGCGTCAGAATGTGGCTTCCAGGGTCTCTAACAGGGCAAAGTGCCCACCTCTGCTTCAATGTTGAGGGCTTTCCAGGGGCTACAAGCCCTCCCATGTCTCAAAAGGTGATACCATCCTCATTTGGGCTTTGGATTAGCTGCCATATCTCTAGAGTGCTAAGGCCAACCATGGGCATGTTGGGTCTAGTGTATGTCATCCTAAAGAATCGTAAAATAGTGTGCAAAGTGGCAAAACGTCCTTGGTACAGGAGGTGTCCAAGAGTGCAAATGTTGTGTTGCTACTACTCAAAGACCCAAGGCTCTCAACACTCCACCTGTGAGTGTCAATATGCTCCTCTGGAGGCCTAGGCCATAGTTAGGTTTCCAATGTCATAGTTGTGGAACCACCTAATGATCACATCAGAAAGCCTAGTGAAAGCAACAAATAATCAAGTACGATAATCATTTTTGCATCTATGTGGACCAAACTTGAAAGCGATGGGCTATTTAACACTTCAAACGAGGCTTCCCCTCCAAATTTGGGGCTTTAAACTCGCAATTGTGTTACTTTCCTAAGTAGGAGTGGCTAAAAGACACTCCTATTAGGCATTTATATCTACCAAGGGGTGGTGACATTTCCTCAATCCACCCTTCAATCAATAGGTGCTTATGTGAATAATGATGGTTGTTGAAAAGTGCAACTAGGTTCAGTCTTCATTGTGACATGTGTAATTGTGATTTTATGTAATTGATATAAAGAAGAAAAATAAAATTATTATTGTAATGCTTGTCTCCTGGGTTTCATGGACAAGGAATTTTATTATTTTTAGTAAAGACTCCCATTGTGAGCCCTTAGGTTTGGTCATCAAGTCATAATATATTGAATCAATGTCAAATTTTGAAGACCCATTTGGGCTCATTATATATTTTAAAAATTGAAGTTAAATATGTAACAAACCCTCCAAGACCTAGTCACAAGCTATACCTCAAGTCGGCGTAAGGATGTTTCCAGAAAGGACATATCATCCTATAACTCAGTCAAGTCGGCTTATTTCTCATGGGAAACCCACTATAAATAGGGCAATTCGGCTTCATTTGAAGATAGAATTCAGTGAAGCAATCTAGAGCTAGAAGAACTGCAAAAAGGTCAAGGAAGAGAGCCTCATAGCCAACGAGAAGAAGGGAGGGAGGAGCGAAGTTGTTTGGGTCTTCATTTACAATATATAATGAGCCCAAATGGGTCTTCAAAATTTGACATTGATTCAATAGACTTTATGACTTGATGACCAAACCTAAGGGCTCACACTGGGAGCCTTTACTTCACTCCTAAAAATTGAAGTTAAATATGTAACAAACCCTCCAAGACCTAGTCACAAGCTATACCTCAAGTCGGTGTAAGGATGTTTCTAGAAAGGACATGTCGTCCTATAACTTAGTCAAGTCAGCGTATTTCTCATGGGAAACCCACTACAAATAGGGCAATTCGACTTCATTTGAAGATAGAATTCGATGAAGCAATCTGAAGCTAGAAGAACTGCAAAAAGGTCAAGGAAGAGAGCCTCATAGCCAGCAAGAAGAAGGGAGGGAGGAGCAAAGTTGTTTGGGTCTGTTTTAGGGATGATATCCATCACACGTGCAATGAGAAGTATCATTTGCTGCAGGAAAAGCTGAAGTTATCTCAGTCATCATAGGAGGCCGAATTAAGGAAGAAGTCCGATCAAGAATGCAAGTCGAGTTGAAGGAGAAGAAGTCTCCATCCTAAGAGAAGGAAACAAGGGCACAAAACTGAGTGTTGACACTTCCCTCATACAACAACTAGGGCTTCTGAAATAGGCCGAGAATTGCAAAAAGTTGAAATTTGAAGGGTAGTCGAGAAGGAGGAAAAAGGTAGCAATTTGAACATCGTTGACTCAAGGAAGAAGAGGTTAAGCTAAGAAGTCTTGTGACTTGGTCTTGGAAAGGTTGTTGTGTGAAGGGTCTAGGTCATGGTCTTGGTATTCGTAAATTGAAGTTTCTATAAGAAGAAGAATTTGTTTGGGTTTTCCTCTCAAGTTGGAGAGGTTTTGGCCTTGGTTGATCGCCTATATTCTGTGTCTCTTGTCTCTTTATTGTTTATGCTTTGGTAGTTGTTTGATGAAGAAGAACACCATAATAATATCAAAGAAGGAGATCCTAATCTAAAGAAGTAAAAGGCATTCACAACTAGTTATCATCAGAAGAGAAATCACCTAATTGCTCTGCCCTAGATTTCTCAACATGGTATCAGAGCTAAGGTGACAAAAGTCAAGGAAGGGAATCTTATCAAGGGACACTCAAGGATAAAATCTCGAGAAAGACATCAAAGCAAATTTAAGAAGATCATCTTGAAGTCAAGATCTACAAAGAAGTATCAAAACCCTAGATTGAAGAAGAAGTCTACACCAGCAAAAGTGTTCGAATCCTCTAGTCATCATCAAAAGACAACAAAGACCCTAATCAAGTTGAAGAGATCTACAAATCAAGGTAGCTTGAAGTCTATTAATCCAAGGGAAGCGATATCAAGGATGTTGCCATCATCATAAAAAGTTCTAAGGAAATTTCCCTCTCGTTGAAGCAAGGTTCTTACCATGAAGGACACCATCAAGAAGTCATCATTGATCATCATCAACAAAGACATCACCATCAAAGGATTTAAAGTTATATCCCTCTTTGTGGGGTTCAAGGATCATTCTTGAAGAGAACTATATTCAACAAGGAGAAGTTTTCTATTATCTATATCATCATCAAATTCAAGGAAGCAACAAGTGGAAGAAGCATCTTAACCAATGTTGCACGGGTACCGCTCCCTACCCCTGCAGATCAAGTACCACAAGCTCCGCCACTCCTAGGAGCTTGGGAGCTAGTACGAAATGCTCCAAAAATAGGGGGAGTTGCATTTGGTACGTGGGAGCTTTTCGGGAGCTTGGCATTGAGCTATTACAAGTTTCTGGAGCACGTACCTATCAGGAACGCCGATTTGGAGCATGTGGGAGCTTTGCTCCATAGAGAAGCGGCTGGCCACTACTAGATGGAGCAGAGCTCCCACACGCTCCAAATCGGCGTTCCTGATAGCAACCGAAACCCAAGGAGAAAACGGCGGGAAGAAATTGGGTTTCTTTGTGTTATTTAATCCCCAAACCTCTCAAGTAAATGATCATCGATTCATCTCATTGCTCAGGAGTCTGTTCTTCTGTCTTCATCGTTAGTTCATTGGCAGCTTGGAGAGAGGCGGAGAGAGGAGAGGCAGCGCCGCAGCCGTGGTAATTTGGCAAGAGACAGAGATATCAAGTGTTGGAGGCTGCAACCATCAACTATTGAGAAACGGTGGAACGAGGTATATAAATTTATAATTTATTAATTTTATAAATATCGCAGCTTGGTTTTCACTGCTTTTAAGTTTTATTTGATAGGGAAACAGACCTGCTCTTTTTTGTCATCTTTGTTTTAAGTTAACTGTTATTTACTTAAGTTTCACTAAAATTTAATTGTGGTTTTCAAGATCGATTGACGCCATGGATATTTGGCATTTCCGCATTTGCAAAGAATTCACTTTACAATTTTAAATCCTCTTGAACAAATAATTTCAAATTTTCGATGAAACATTGAAATGTATTCCAATGAATTTTAAATTTTAAATCATTTTGAAATTTGAACGCATAAGAAATGTATTCAAATGCTGGAAATATTTGATTGAATATGGATATTTGACAGTTTTTGTCTAGGCGTTCCAGTTTCCGTGTTCGGAGCGTCGACGCATTTTAATTTATCACTATTTTAGATTTTAGTTATCAAGATCCAATTATAAATTATTAAATTTAATAAATTATAATTTATCGCATTTTAAATTTAAATTTAATATTTATCATTTATGATTTAAACTATGATTTTAAAATTTAATTTTTTCAATTCCATATAATTCGTTAGTTTCAGTTTAGGCATTCCAGTTTCGGCATTCGCAACATCGATGCATTTTAAATTTTAATTTCTCACTGTATTAGACTTTAGTTATCAAGATTCAATTATAAATTTTTAAATTTAATAAATTATAATTTATCGCATTTTAAATTTAAATTTAATATTTATCGAGTTTTCATATGATTTATGATTTTAAAATTTAATTTTTTCAATTCTATATAATTTGTTGTAAGTTAAGCAAGTTAGTAAGTAGTAACTATATAGTATTTAGTATAGTCTATTAGTAATTACATTGTAATTTAAATTTATTATTTAAAAATTAATGTTTATGGCATATGCTAAAGCCTAAGTTCTAATCACTAATATTTATCATTTGACATTTTGATTTATGCTTAGGCCGGACAGTAACTATATACTATATAGTATAGTGACTAGTCTATTACATTGTAATTTAAAAATTAATGTTTATAAATTATGGCATATGCTAACCAGTAATATTTTCTTCGGCATTTTCTTGTGATAACCGTAGCATTTAGTTTTTTTTTTTTTTAATATTTCTATAATTGAAAAATAACAACTTACATTCATTTTTTGTTTCATTCATCGTTTTTAATTTTCTAAGTTCTTTAGTCTTTCTGAAATCAATATTTGATGTTATAAAATTCAAACTATACATACTACATAGATAATAAATTTTAATGGATTACAAATTGAAATTACAATGTGCACCAAGATTGCTTTTAAAAAATTAATATGTCTTGACTTTTCTGTCAAAGAGTGTCAATTTTCCAGCAAGCACTTCTCATGTCAATTTCTTTCAAGCACGACTGGTATAATCATAATGACCGCTAACACCAAGCATACATATTAAAATTTAAATGTATTACAGTTTACAAATTGAAATCTTTTGAGTTTTTAGCTTCAATTCTAATTTAATATTTATAGATTCAAATGCCTGCAAATATAATGATTTTTGGCAAATATGAAATATTTGTGGCTGAACAGTGAATAGATAATAAAAATTAAAATCCTCTACAACCGCTGCAAACTCCACTACTCCATTTGATTAAACATGGGATACATTTAAAATTTTAATGATTTATGATTTCTGCCATATTTTCTTTTGCAAGGGTAAACCTTCGTTCCATGCCTTGTGATGGCCACAACATTTATGCATTCATTTTTAAATAATAATTTTTTTTATTTCTTAATAGTGAACACCATAATCAGAATGATGAATCTCATATTCAAGGTCCATAAATGATAAATGATAATTTATAAAATCAAGTTGTGAATATGCTCTGATTTTGAGTAAGTGATGTTTTGAGTTTATTTGGTGTTAAAATCTATTTCTATCCCAGATTACTCTGCTATGTTTTCCATGGCAATTGAAAGAGTATTACTCTTTGACAGTTTAATAGGCTGCATTTTTCTTTAACCACATAAATTTACTGTCCTAAACATGCAAAACATGAAACTGAGTGTTAAATTTTTTACTGAATTGAACTTTACTTGATTAAAGCATTTCCTTCATTTTAACTTTCAACATTTACTTAAACATGTGGTTTTTTTAATGAGGAAACAATGAAACATGTATTATGATTCTATATGTACATTTTAAAATCTAGTTATTTATTTAGTATTCTACTTCTAATTTGTTTTGTATTTTAATGTAAATTTTCAGTATTGAAATTTGATACAATGGATAGAGGGTTTGGCAATGAATGTGGTAATAACAGCAGCAAGATGAGACCCCCATTACCTCCGCAAGTTCCACAAGTTCAAGAGCAGAATGCAAAGACAACAATGGGTACCCAAAAACAATCAAACAACATTTCCAAGAGGCCCTTAATGAAGTTCATGAAAAAGATAACACAGAACAAGACAAAAAATAGTGGGGGATATGAGGAATGGAAATGCACTTTGTGTGATCATGTATTTAAGGGTAGCTATACAAGAGTATAACATCATCTTTTGGGCATACCTGGGTTAGGAGTGAAGGGTTGCACATGCAGCCTTGAACAAAGAATGAAGAAGACTAAGCTTCACATGAAAGCTAGTGGAAACAATGAATGTGATAGTAGCATTGTATCTCCTAATAAGAGAGGTAGAAATGAAGATTCATCCAAATGTATGGATGAACAAAGCAACATCCAAATTGAGACTACTCAAGGGGGTTATAGTTCTAAGAGGACTAATGTAAGTGAATCCATTCAAAAGATGTACAATGCCATGCATAGGGATGAAGCAAATGATGCCATAGCAAATTTTTTTATGGCAAATGGAATTTTATTTTATGTCACTCATTCACCATACTATAAAGAAATGGTGAAAAAAATCATAGCTGCAGGGACGGGATATGCACCCCCAGATTACAACAAAATGAGGACATCATTGTTAGATAGAGGGGTAACAAGAATGCATGGACTTATGGTGGACCTCAAACAATCTTGGGTTCAATCAGGTTGTTCAATTGTCATGGATGGTTAAACAGATATTCAACAAAAACCTTTGTTGAATGTTATTATCACATCATCAAAGACCCTTATTTTTTAAAAACAATTGACTGTAGTGGAAAAACTAAGGATGTAATATTCCAAAAATTTAGCCTTCAAGCTAAATGGAATATTATAGTTGTTTTATCACTAAGTAGGTGAATAAGTGGGTGAGGAGGCCCATAAGTCTCTTGAGCAGCAATAAAAACACTTTAAGTGTGAAAAGAGACCTTTGTAGTAGTTAAATAAAGCTCCTCCATGTGTGAACAGGGTTTGGATCATGTTGATTCAGTCAACTTTGACCAAGTCAACAGCGTTGTTAAGGAGGAGTGGAGATTAATTAGAGAATAACGCAGTTTTGGAGGGAGGTGAACCTCATGAAGGAAATGACCTAATTGAGTGGGGCCAAGGACATGCAAACTCACATTCTACTTAAGGAAGAGGATGGCAGCCATTTGAGATTATGTTTTAGTTTATCATTTTGATATTGGTCTGCTTAGACTTGCTTCCTCTTACTGTTTAGTAGGGTTGTTGTGCTGTTTAGCACAAGGGTGTTCCTGGTCGGGAATCCCTACCTCATCCTCAGGGAAGGAGAGGTTCTTTGAGTTGCATTTCCTCATTCCGGCATTTTGGCCAAGCTACCTCCTTCAGCTACAGCACAGTTTCTGTTTAGAGCTGGGTTGTGTTGCAGGGTGCAGCAAAGGAGGATCACATAGAGCCAATTATGGGCTTGTTTTTTAATGGAGAGGTAGCCTATCCATTGGAGGATCAGCAAGGAGGGCTCCTAGGCATATTTCTATAATTTTGGCATCAGGCCAGCCATCTACCATCCCTCACAGCGCAGTTCCAGTCCATGACTATGTTATTTTAGTGAGCTGTTGTAGTGGGTAACCCAAAAATGGCCGAAAATCCAAAGTTAAGATCTGGCCAAACCATTTATGGGTTTTTTTGGGTTTTTTGAGTAGAATCCGTGGTTAAAATCCCGTATCATTCTGAGCACGCTAACAACCTTCCGCACATGGTTCTTTGCCTCAGACGTAGCAGTTTCCAGTAGCAGCAGCAGTAGCAGTACACATTTCCAGTGCTTGGTTCTTTGGTGTATTTCAGCCATCTTGTGGCTTGAGTGCATTCCTTTTGGAGCACTGTATTTTCTTCTTTTCTGGGCATTTCTTTTGTTTCTATCAGCCATATTCCATTTATGTATGTTTATAGCAGCAGCTACACTGATATAGACAGTGTTGTTATTGCTCTCCAGCATTCTATACAGTTGCAGCAACTCATGTGCTGATTGTTCTGATCATTGGAGGATTGTTCTTATTGCTTGAGTGGCTTGTCCCTCAAGATCTTTTTGTATATTGTTGCTGATATATTAATAAAATGATGGTTGCATATTGATCCCTCTCATGTCATGATCAGATTTGTTGTGTTTTACATTATTATGTCTTATATTGCTGCTATTTCCAATTTGGAATATTACAGTTGTATCGGAGCATAATCTTGACTCAGCCTGTGGATCTCAGCCATTATGCTATCAAGAGAAAAAGGAGAAGAAAAGATGTACAGAAAAGAGGAGACTCCATTATGTGGAGGAAGGAAGGAGGAGAGGCTCTCAAAGCTTCTTCCTAAATCTATGCAGAGCATTAAAGAAGATCTCAAGAAAATGAGAAGGGAGATGGAATCTCCAGGGGAGTTTGGATCTAGAGCCAAATCTAGATTTTCACATGATAGGTGTGAGCATGCAGCTACACCCTATTATGCATAGCGCAGTCAAATGCCCAGGTCTATCATGAGAGAGATAAAAGAAGAGGAAATGCCAAGGAGAGAAAATCTTAGCTATTTTCTGCAAGAATATGAATCTCAAACTTAGAAGTTTAGAGATCATATCACTTTCCAAGAGTTTTGCAAGATCAAGGTGGAGAGGACCAGGCAGCTTGACATGGATAGATTTTCTCTATCTACTTTTGATGGATCACCAACATGTTTAGCCAAAGCTTAGGTGAAGAAGCTACACACCTATTTGCAGCACCACCAAGTTTCTGAAGATGAAGCCATCAGAGTCGCAGCGTTGCACTTTGAAGGTAAGTCATATGCTTGGTGGATATTTGAGTCATTTTCATTAAAAAATGCCAATATTTCTTCTTATGCAAAGTTCACTAAGAGATTAGTGGAGAGGTTTGATGGAAAACATTCTAGAACATTCTTGGTGAAACCAAACAAACCAAGACAAACAGAACTTTTGCATGGGTTGGAAGGGCCAATAAACTCAAATCCAACTCAGAAAACTTTTGGAGGCTCACATCTTGCATAACACCTTGTTAGAGGCAAGAACTATATCTCATACTCTTGAGGGCATGGAGATCTTCTTTCCAAAAGAAGATCCTCTTATTGAGCTGGTGACTCCCATTCATATTGAAGAGGGAGAGAAGGATGGGGTCAACAGCGCTGTCACATCTAGAGCATATCTAGTCCCTCATACAGAGGAAGGAGGAGCACATGCTCCAACAGGAGGAATTCTTGTGTCATTGCAAGAGATTCCCAGGATCTCACATATGGAGGACAAAGCACAATCAATGAGCAGCATGATTGTGAGACATTGCAGATGAAAGGAGAAGGTAGGGAGAAAGGTCAGCATCACTTGATGAGAAGCACACACTCCTATCTATTTCTGAGAGCTAGTGAAAAGAAAAGGTAGACTGATTTGAGCTGTGTGGGCAAGGGCAAAGTTGCCCAACCCTATGTCTAGTCTACTCTTGACATTGATGTCTCATTACATGGAGGCATCCCACCCGGGAGGCCACCAGATCCGGAGTTGGTAAGAGACATCTTGCCATTTGATTCACCCCTCTTAGATTCCGGAGAGGTGAAGGCTTTGCAAGAGTCTAGTACAACATAGAGAGTTTGGGATAGACTCAAGAAGGAGGGAGACATTCTCCCATTTTCAGCATTACCCACTCTCACTACATATTCTGCGCTAACAGAAGTTGTTGCAGTGATGGAGGATGGCACCTTCATGGTGCAGGGGAGCTGCTCCATGGATTTGGAGAAACAGAGGGTACTTCCTTTGAGGAAGGAATCCTCCATACATTGGAGTAGATGGAGGCCACTCATGCTTACATTGGCCAAGATTGGGAGATTCCTTTTGGATGGGAGCTTCTCATGGGAGGCCAACTTCCAAAGATCACTACTTCTATTTGAGCATGAGCAGCTGCATGATGAGCATGGCAGTATCTTGGAGGATAACTTTGCATGGGGGATGTCAAAGGAGAAGACAGCAACATGTGGGGAGCTTCACATTTTAGATCTTTAGCGCTGTCTCTTAGGAGGATTGATCCATATTGGAGGTCTCAACTCTTGGTAGAGTACTCCAAGGATCTTGGCGCTTGCATGATTCTTGATGACCCGGATGGAGATGATAGATATATGGTGGATGATGTGGTCATCTATTCTTATGGCAGAATCTTCTTGACTAGAGCTTTTGAACTCAAGGAGAAGCTGCTACATGCAGCACATGAGGACTTCCTTTCCATGCACTTTGATGCATATCTCTCACTAGCAGAGGAGTTCATTTGGGAGGACAACCGGTATGATATATTTCAGCGTATAGAGAGATGCATAGCCCAGATGATGATATAGAGGATGTCATAGCCACTTCCCTACTCTTTGGGGGAGAGGGAGAATTTCCGGTTGAGCCATTTCAGCTCAAGGTCCCAAGTACATGGTGGAGAAGGTATAATTTCACATTATGTTTTGTACTTCTTTACTTTATATGAGCAACATGTTGTACCAAGGAGGATTATCCCTTCTTGCATATTATATGATGATGTACTTGAAGCCACTTGCAGCATTGAGATTGGCTATTTTATTGGTGGTTTGTGGGGGAAGTCACATGATTTTTGGTGTGCACCATTGACACCACATTGTACTTTCATGCTTCTATCTCACAGAATGATTGTGGCAGCAAACAAGTGGTTGGGTGAGCACTTGTTATTACTTGTTTTGATGCAGGCAAGGGATGCACTACGCTGGTTCCATGTGTGAAACTATGATCCACTCTCCAGTTGTCATATGGCAGCTTGCTTTCATTAGTTTTGCCTCCATGTATTGCTGATATTTTTATGTTCATGGGGAGCATTGTTTGGAGGGTGCTAGATGAGTTGGAGATACCCATTGGGAGTATGATTCTCCCTACTTTACATGATGCATGTTTCAGGAGAAGCAATGGGCAGCCCATGATTGCCAAACTACATCTCTTTTTTCCATGTGGGAAGAGCCATTTGAAGAGTTTGAGTTTTTGAAGCAGACACTTCATGGCTTATTTGTTTGGGGGGGTAGCTTGGGCCATTCTTGGAGGCCATGACATTTCAGCCCAAGATCAACAACAGCCCCATACTTACCATAAGTGGAGAGAGAAACCACTTGGGTGGGAGGATCCAATCTCTCCATGCAGCCCCAACACACTATATGAACTGGGGGTTGAAGATCTTTTTGCTGAGCTACCTAGAATGGCTCATTTCAGATGGATGATAGCATGAGTGTGGGAGTCACTCATTGGGAATGAGATTCCCCATGTTTGTCATCACTCCTACCTTGAGGAGGCCATTGGACAGCAAGAAGGTTTCTACTTACACCTTCCACCTTTTTATGATGTGAGCCATGTGGTTTTGCATACATGGGAGGAAACATTAGAGGGCAGATTTATTGCAGATTATTTTGAGCAGTGATGGGGACTATTGATGAGGAGGCCACGAGAGGAGAAGGGGAGGAATTTTGCTCTCCTTGTACAGTTGCTTGAGGACAAGCAACATTTTGGAGGGGAGGACTGTAATATTCCAAAAATTTAGCCTTCAAGCTAAATGGAATATTATAGTTGTTTTATCACTAGGTAGGTGAATAAGTGGGTGAGGAGGCCCATAAGTCTCTTGAGCAGCAATAAAAACACTTTAAGTGTGAAAGGAGACCTTCGTAGTAGCTAAATAAAGCTCCTCCATGTGTGAACAGGGTTTGGATCATGTTGATTCAGTCAACTTTGACCAAGTCACCAGCGCTGTTAAGTAGGAGTGGAGATTAATTAGAGAATAACGCAGTTTTGGAGGGAGGTGAACCTCATGAAGGAAATGACCTAATTGAGTGGGGCCAAGGACATGCAAGCTCACATTCTACTTAAGGAAGAGGATGGCAACCATTTGAGATTATGTTTTAGTTTATCATTTTGATATTGGTCTGCTTAGACTTGCTTCCTCTTACTGTTTAGGAGGGTTGTTGTGATGTTTAGCACAATGGTGTTCCTGGTCGGGAATCCCTACCTCATCCTCAGGGAAGGAGAGGTTCTTTGAGATGCATTTCCTCATTCCGGTATTTTGGCCAAGCTACCTCCTTCAGCTACAACACAATTTCTGTTTAGAGCTGGGTTGTGTTGCAAGGTGCAGCAAAGGAGGATCACATAGAGCCAATTATGGGCATGTTTTTCAATGGAAAGGTAGCCTATCCATTGGAGGATCAGCAAGGAGGGCTCCTAGGCATATTTCTATAATTTTGGCATCAGGCCAGCCATCTACCATTCCTCACAGCGCAGTTCCAGTCCATGACTATGTTATTTTAGTGAGCTGTTGTAGTGGGTAACCCAAAAATGGTTGAAAATCCAAAGTTAAGATCTGGCCAAACCATTTCTGGGTTTTTTTGGGTTTTTTGAGTAGAATCCGTGGTTAAAATCCCGTATCATTCTGAGCATGCTAATAGCCTTCCGCACATGGTTCTTTGCCTCAGACGTAGCAGTTTCCAGTAGCAGCAGCAGTAGCAGTACACATTTCCAGTGCTTGGTTCTTTGGTGTATTTCAGCCATCTTGTGGCTTGAGTGCATTCCTTTTGGAGCACTGTATTTTCTTCTTTTCTGGGCATTTCTTTTGTTTCTATCAGCCATATTCCATTTATGTATGTTTATAGCAGCAGCTACACTGATATAGACAGCGCGTCGTACTCCCGGCCATTCTATACGATTCTGTGCACTCATGTATTATTCATATTCCATTTATGTATGTTTATAGCAGCAGCTACACTGATATAGACAGCGCTGTCATTGCTCTCCAGCATTCTATACAGTTGCAGCAACTCATGTGTTGATTGTTCTGATCATTGGAGGATTGTTCTTATTGCTTGAGTGGCTTGTCCCTCAAGATCTTTTTGTATATTGTTGCTGATATATTAATAAAATGATGGTTGCATATTGATCCCTCTCATGTCATGATCAGAATTGCTGTGTTTTACATTATTATGTCTTATATTGCTACTATTTCCAATTTGGAATATTACAAAGGATGCTATTTTCATATTTGAAATGTTGAAGGATGCAATTGATGAGGTTGGTCCTTCAAATGTGATACATGTCATCACAGATGCAGCACCTGTTTGTAGAGCAGCGGGATTGATGATCCAAAGTCGATATAAGCATATCTTTTGGACTCCTTGTTGTGTACATGCCCTTAACAATATATTAAAAAACATTGGTAAAATAAAGTGGATTGCAAAAATCATTTCAGATGTGAGGGAGGCACAAATGTTCATCTACAACCACCATGCTTCCTTAGCAATTTACAAGATGTATTCAAAGAAGCATTTTTTAAAACCTGTAGAAACAAGATATGCCGCATACTTTATTTTGCTTGAGCGCATGGTTGAGGTCTATGCATCTTTACAAGCCACTAATGTTTCTTCAGAGTGGAATGCACAAAATGAGTCTAAGTCACCTCAAGCGAAGAAGATAAGAGAAATGCTTTTGAATGAGGATTGGTGTGTTGATTGCAAATATGTTGTCTCTTTCACAGCTCCAATTGTGGAGTTGATCAAGTATGCTGATTCAGATTCTCCTACTCTTAGAGAAATATATGAATGTATTGATACCATGGTGGGCAAGGTAAAGCACATCATTTGCCAAAGAAACCCTTCTTTGGATTTTTTCCATTAAATCCACAAGCTGATAGAGAAAATATGGATTAAACTCAATACCTCCCTTCACATGGCTGCACACGCCCTTAATCCAAAGTGGTATATGGAAAGACCAAATAGAATTCTTCCTATTGATGATGAAGAGGTAAAACAAGGGTTTCTAGATGTTATAATTAAGATGTATACTGTTGATGAAGCAAGTGTGATGCAGGAACAATTTATTGATTTTGGTACATTAAATCCTCCTGCATTCACTCAAGATGCTAAGAGGGACATCAAGCATTATGCTCAGAAGAAACCCCTTGGATGGTGGAGAATGTATGGGGGTCAGGTTGCAGAGCTCCGAAAGCTTGCTTCACATTTTCTATCTCAAGTTGCTAGTTCCTCAGTTGCTGAAAGGAATTGGTCCACTTATAACTTCATACACTCTATTAAGAGGAATAGAGTTACCTCTAAGAGAGCAGAGAAACTTGTTTATGTGCATAGTAGTCTTTGCCTTTGTTCAAAGAAGCTACCTGAATATTTAGAAGGACCTACTGCACGATGGGATGTGAATGTTGAAGATGCTGCTCAAATTGACGATGATGATGACAATTCTGTACCAAATGCAGGATTGGTTGGCATACCTTTAGATGACATTGTTGCATCTGATGATGATGATGATGATCCAGTACCTAGTGATGCTCAAGCCTATATGGATCTCCTTGATGTTGAAGATCGTACTTTATGATCATCTTAAGCGTTGTATTCTTGTTGCTATATTTTGGCTCTTGGGCATTTGCCATTTTTCCATTTTGAGTTATGTACTACTTTAGGCTTTTGCCTTTTAAATTTTTTCTAATATGAACATCAATATGATTTGGGTGGCTTTTAAGTTTTAAACTTTAAACTTTTTATGGTTGTCTCATGAATCATTTAAAAATTCAATTTAGTATGTACATTTAATCTTTACACTTTTAAAAATAAATTATAAATATAAAATATATATTATTTATTGGGAGTTGTGAATATATATTAATTTTTATTTTTAATATATTATATTATTGCCGCTCCCAAGGTTTCCTGTAAATTTGGGAAAAACTTCTAGCCGTACCGAATACTCATTCCCACGTATCCAAAGTACCCACGTACCAGAAACTCATGCAACATAGATCTTAACAAATAAATATATTTATGTCCACGTATGAATCTTTCAAAATGTCTTTTTGCAAGGAAAGCAACAAATTTGTTGGGGCCTCAAACTATCTTGCATGGAAGAAGAGGACAGATCTGAATCTAATTGAAAATGAGGTTATGGATCATATCAAAGGATCTATCATCAAACCAGCAAAAGAAGATGCCCAAGCATTTGCAAAGTTTATGAAAGGGGAAGTGAGGGCTCAAAGGATTCTCGTAGAATCCATCAAGGATCCCCTCATTCCATATGTATCAAAACTCGAAACTTCAAAAGAAATATATGATAAACTAGTAGAGTAGTATTTTGTAAGCACTGCGAGAGAAGTTATCTCATTAAGACAAAAAATCTACAAGTTGAAGATGTCAAAAGAAGAAGGAATAGCCTCATACTTTATGAGGATATCTGAAATAAGGGATCAACTTCAAGATCTCAGAGGCATCATGTAAGATAGAGAAATGAATACAGTTGTACTAAATGCACTACCGGAGGAATGGGGTAACTATACTTCAAGCATTTATGGAAAGAAAGAAGCTACTCCATTCCAGGATCTATGGTCTCTATGCAACACTGAAGAATCTGGGTTAAAAGAAAAATCTGATGTAGGATTAGGTGATCAAAATCATGCATATGCTACAATGACAAAAGAAAGGGAAAATTTGGAAAGTTTGGTCCTCAGAAAAAGAAGAAGAACCTGGCTAAGATTCAATGCTATGGATGTCAAGAATATGGGCGATACAAAAGAGATTTTCCTAAGCTCCAGAAGGACAATAAGAAAAGAGGCAGAGAAGAAGCACAAATCATCGAAGAAGTGGAGGAAGCTGAAAAGAAGAAGTCCAAGAAAGAGGAAGTAAGAGATCTCTACTATGATTGAGATAGTCTTCCTCATCTAGTTCTTTTCAAGTTTTTGTTTTCAAGTTCTTTTGTTGTAAAGTATGACTATCATGGTAGGAATCATTGGAAGAGCATAATAGGATGCATCATGGCATCATAGAAGCATTAGTAGCAAGAGCTCGTGACATCATCATAGAGAAGTACGAATGATAGCTTAAATAGGTCTATGACAATTATCTATGGAAGGATATAGCTCTTGGTAACCTCATTAGAAGCTCTTATGGTAAAAAAAAAAAAAAAAAAAAAAAAAGTCATCTGGTACAAAGCTCATGATACATCAGTTAAAAGGAAACATCTGTTGGATGAGGACACTTAAGATCCTCTATTGGAATCTTCATCAAAATTTTCGTCAATCAAAAGGGAGCAATTGTTTCACCAAGAATTCCAACTTGGAGGAATTCATGAAAAGATGGTATGATGTCAATAAGCAGGTCAAGGGATTGAAGTTCTTTCAATCATGGAAGTTGCTGAAGGAAGATGACCTAAAAGAAGAATGAGGTATGTATGCTTTTATTTGATAATTTGGAGTCATATCATATGGTTGCTAACAACATGGATGAATGCTCTGCTTCGAGAGCATGATCAAGAGAAGAGGATCTCCTCCATTGAAAAGATGCAGGAAGGCATGGGTCACACATTGACTAGATGAAGTCAACATAATGTGTCCTCATATGAAATATGAGGTGGTTGACAATAAATGGATGAACAACGATCAAAAGTTCCTGGAAATGTGTGAAATCAGAAAGGAAGAGATCGTGAAATAAGCAACTATGAAGAAGGCAATCAACATCCGAGGACTGAGAGATTTGACTATGATATCTCCATGAGAGATGAAAACTCTAATGGAAGTCTGAAGAAGAAGGAGAGCCTTGACAATGTATATATTTTGGAGATGTGTCAACTTATATGCAGGATGCTGATAAGAAGATGTCATGATGAAAGACCATCACAAAGGTAATTTTGACTTAATATGATATATGGATGGGCTTATACAGGGCTACCAAAGTTATGGATGTCTTCCATCACTGATGACTATATGTTGCGGGATATTTAGCTAGTTCAATGCTATCACATGCCTAGTTTGAATCCTTTTGGATTAGATGCACTTATCTATGTCAACGGTTTTACTAGGGATGTCGTCCACAAATATGGGGAAGTATCATGTGGGTTTCCCCACAAAGTTTTCCTTGGGAAAAAATCACTCAGAATCCTCTATTCAATTCAGAAAATAGAAAAACCCTCACATTTTTCAAGGTGCAAACATGATGTTGGAATGATTGAGGGACAAAATTCGCTAAAAAGTAGCCACCTTTTAGTATGGGCATGTGGACAAGAACCTTCTCTCAAGAATTGGCTACAAACATTCTGTCAAAGCACCATTCAGTAACAGATTTCCTTAGGCATGCACATGTAATCAATATAAATAATCACCTCTTAGAGGTACATCCATAGTGAGACCTAAGTCACCTGATACGGGGATACCGGGATACCGGGATTCGAAGAATCGGATACGGGTACGGTGACCCCGGAACAGGATACTTCTGGGATACATTACGTTATATATTATTTTATTAAAAATATATATATATTTTAAAATATATATATATATATATTAATATATTAAAAATTAGATATTTTTTGCACAAATTCATACAAAATTCATTGATTCAAACATAGATATTAGATACTCATGAGTCATACATCATCATTGATACTATAATACAAATTACAATGATACATTGATACACCATACATGATACAATCGTCAAATTTACTCAGAAAGACAAGATTGAAGATAGTAAGATACTGTAGTTTTTTCATTAAGTCATCAGAATCAAAATGTATTACATTAACATAAGAACACTGCCAATGGAAAATAGAAATAGAAAATACAAAAGCAACTACAGTCTACAAGAGCCTGAAGCCTCAATGAGTCAGAGTCATCAATCCTCATAATCAGCATCACTGTCCTCGTCCTGATCATCATGCTCACCACTGCTCTCCTCTGCCTCTGATGCATCCTCCTCCTCTATCATCTCTGCATCTGCTGGTGTGGAGGATGACCCCCCCCTCTACTCCATCATCAAATGTGACAGGCTCTAGCACTGACGCATTGAGATCCAAGTTGGCCAATGCCAACTCAACACTGCTGTCCAGACCCATATCATCAGGAAAGACATCCCACATCTTTGTCTTTCCCTTCAACCAATCCTCCCTCTGCCTGTAGATGAGACGAAGGTTGGTGTGCACATACACCATTGTCTCTGCCCTGGACTGCTCAAGCCTGCTCTTCTTCATACTATACAAATTCCCATATGTGCTCCAATTCCTCTCGCAACAAGAGGATGAAGTCACCTGAGAGAGGAGCCTCATGGCTAACTGTTGTAGAGGAGGGCTTGTTGCCCCATGAGTTGCCCACCAAGAATGGGGCTTCTTAGCCCCCCTGTCTCGAATCAAATCATAGCCTCCAAATCGCCCCCTGCTAGTGGAAAAATCTGCAAAGGCATCCTCCACCTCATCAAGGGATGCCCTATCCTGAAAAATCCTCCTCAATGCATCTTTCCTCCCTTGTGAGATTTCAGCATCCATGTGAAGAGGGAATCTGTGGGAAGGTCCACCATTCAGCCACTCATGGCTGTAGTATTTTGGGTTCAAGGAGTGAGCCAAACAATGTAAAGGTGTGCAATTTTTGTCCCATCTGCTGACAAGAATATCCTGTATGACGGTGAAGAAGGCCTCAGGTGATGTCTCATACTCTGGGCACTGACTCTGTAAAATAATGGTCCTCACAGACTCAATCATGGAATCCCATCCCTCATAAACCTCTCCTAGGATGGGTTGGTCTGTATCTGCAAATCTGAGCAAGGAAATGATAGGCTCCATGATCTGAATAATTAGATCTACCTTCTCCCACCATATATCATCCAACACTATGTCCTTCACCTTCTTTGAGGCTGCTTGATCCGTCTTTCTCCAAAAATACCAAAACTCTGAAAAACCATAGACCCAAGAGCGGTCTTGACCTCCCTCAACCTCTTCAACATGATGAATGAAGAGGCAAATCGTGTATCTGCAATCTTCAACAATGATAGATTGTTGTACTCCTTGTAGATAGTGAGGGCATTTGTATGGTTTGTTACAAAGTTGCGGATATGTCGTGCATCCTCAATAGTGGCTCCAATCCAAAGCACATCAGAAGCAATAGATTTCAGTGCAAAGTTCAATGAATGGACAATGCAAGGTGTCCAAAATACTTGTGGATATTTTGCTTCCACAATCATGCCAGCAGCCTTGCAAACAGGTGCATTATCTGTAATGATTTGCACACAACAATCCACACCTACACTTTCAATAAATTTGAGAAATAACTCACCCATATATTGTGCATCCTTGTACTCTCCAAGTGCATCCACTGCTTTCAAGAAAACTGCACCATTCGTGGATGACACCATGACGTTAATGAGTGGGTGGCGTGCTGGATCTGTCCATCCATCAGAAACAATGCTAACCCCAGATGTTGGCCATGCTGATTTAATAGGCTCAAGCATTTTGTCCACCTCTTTCTTTGCCCTTGTCAACAATGTGGTTCTGAGCTTCTCTGACCCAGGAGGCACATACCCTGATGGAGCCCCATGACAAAGAGCTCGACACATCTCAATAAATAGAGGTGACCATGCAACATTAAAGGATATGAAGTTCTGATAGAAAAAAAATACAATGGTGAGGTCAAGCTCTTCCCTTTTATCTTTTTGGAAAATCTTGTCCATTGGACCAACTGCAGTTGCCTTTCTCTTTGCTAATTCTCCCCTGCTAGAAGTCTCAAAAGGGAACTTGTTGCTGCTTTTCCTCAAGAATGGAAGGGGGTCATCAGTCTTGGATTTTTTTGATTTTGCTGCCACATTTGCCTCACCAATACTCGCCTCTTTCTCCAATTTCTTCCTATCTGGCGATTCAATTGTTGTACAACATTTAACGCCACAACCTGGAATACCCAACAAATGAGCTTTCACACGGAAATATGTGCCATTGAAATGGCCATTGCAAAAATTGCATTTCCATGTACAATTTCCTCCTCCCTTTTTTGTTGCCCCTTCCTCTCTTGTTGCATATTTCCACAATGGGTATTTGGGGTCAACAATTTGTTTTCCCTACACATTTGAAGCTACTGTTGCAGCCCCACTTCCAATGGATGGAATACTTGCAGACCTTGATGAAAGAGGGATAGGAGGGGCATCTCCAATGGAGAAATTCTTCCCCTTTCTTTGCCCCTATCTTGCTGCCTTTGATTGAGCCATAAATACTGTAAAAAATAAACAAAAACAACTAAATATATAAAACATATGCACATGCAAACACTAACAACAAACTAAATGCAAAATATAGAGGGAAAAAGCACTTACCGGATGCTCGAATCTCTTCGAAAGAACACACTTGCTCCTTGCTCACACTAGCTCTCCTTCTCACTTCACAAATGAAACACAAATGAAATGGATGAGAAAATAGAGAAGAAAAACCGCACTTTATAAAAAAAATAGAGCGATTTTGCTTGCCGCGGGCCCGGCCGTACCTGGCAGGACGGGCCACGGCGTATCCGACGGGGTACGGTCGGGATGCGGCGTGTCCCTTTTCGGATACGCCGTATCCCGACCGTACCCCGTACGGATACGCCGTATCCTTCGAATTGGAGCCGAATTCGGTACGTAGAGGTGTTCGATACGGGGATTCGGGGATTCGAGGGCATTTTAGGAGTATCCGGTTACTTAGAGTGAGACTTGGTCAAGAAGCCACAGCATGGCAAAAGAGACGAGGACAGTGTTTCTCAAGTAGATTAGATATAAGGAAATTGTTAATTGAAACAAGTAATTTTCATGATCGTAGCTCAGCTGGAATTTTGTAAAAGAGAAAGAAATTAAGTTGCTTAGTATGTCGAAGGCTAGATGTCTATGTTCCTATGGCCAATGACTCACAGGGTCAGTCAATTTCTCTTACATGCAGTTCATGTTTTAAAAAGTATCTTAATTTGTGATACTTGGCTTTTTTTCTTTATTTTTCTTCATAGGTTGTTTTGTTTATAAATTGTACGTATGGTAAGACCACCACAGGGTAAACAACGTAACAAAATTTCTTTTGAAGTAATAAAATTTTAATCTGAACACAAATTCAAACAATAATACATACTTATTAACTCATAAGTTACAATCATGGAAGTTCCCCACAAGGACATGTTCAAGAAGCGTGGTCCAAAACCTCTGTAAAATCCTTTCCACCCATCTTCTTTCAGTAGTTGCCTCACAGTCTTCATGACGGATGGCCTGCCTTCACCATAATTATCCATAACCTGCATGCCACCAGTAGGAAACAAATGAAATAGATGAGAACAAAAGAAAGGAAATGAATATTGTTCACATGAAAGCCACTAAGAGATCATCAATGACATCTAACTTATACAAAGGAATGGGACTGACTAAGATTCCTTGAAACCAGTTTTTGATCTTTCCTATAATAAACATGCAATGATTTTGAAATTCCTTTAAGCTTATAAAATATTGTTCTAGAACTAAGAACTAGTAATGCTACAAATGAATCACGCACATACATATACCACTCATACAAAAAACCAAAATTCAAAAGTTGAATCATCCTCTGAAATCAATCTAACAGTAAAAGCATCCTGTGTGATCACCTGAAGACGTGTTTTTATTGTATCTAATGGAGTGGTCAAAACAGATGAAGCTGCACCTGCCAAAGTTCCTGCTGTAGCTTGCACTATAACAATTTCTCCATGTGATGGTGATTTTTTTTCTATATCCTCTCCATGGCCCAAGCCCCTGAAGTCAACAACAATAATACATCATATCCACATTGACGTATGATAAAAGTTGAAAGTAATTTCGGAGCAGATAAATATCATATAGTTTTGTAACACATTTTCCATGAATTCCCAACGTTTATCCACATTCTAAGGTCACCTTCATGCAAGAAAATCAAGACTATTCAAGGTTTAAGCAAAATGAGAGACCTCCTTATTTTGGAATTCATTTTTATTTGAGCAAGAATATTATTTTTTGTCGGGCCTTGGGAATTTCAATTTAATTTTATAATTAATAAATATCACTGTAAACCTACAAGAGAGAGAACACAATGTAGGAATAATTAATTTCAATTTACAATAGTTGCATTAAATGCAATTGTAATTATACTTTGAATATTAGATGAATGTTTAATTTATTATTTTAATTATTATTTTAAACCTCCATGAGAGAGAACCATGCATAGCAATAGTCAATGTCAATTAATATTAGTTGCATTAGCTGCAGCTGTAATTATTGTTAGAATTTTATATGAACGCTGATCCAATCACCAATGACGCCTTGGTTCACTGGTGAAGTCGATGCAGTATTAAGATATCCACCAGGGCTCCATTCTTCTTTGATTTGTCATAACTAAATGGCATGAGTATTGAATGAATGCAGTCAGGTGCACGTCCCAAGCAATTTTGACAGACTAGACACCCCTCAAACCTGGCACCTAAGCCAAATGAAATCAATGCCCTGCAATGTGACCCCTGACCTTAAAGAATATTTCTTGATGTACTTCCAAGGAAAAATGATGATCCAATTAAGGTTTCCACTCAAATTATCAATGAAACATTTTGATTTCTGAGTAATGAATAAACATTTGACTAATGCAATAACTAAAAGAGAGATTTCATCTTGATTTTATTGCTAAACATTTGCTTATCTCCACCATCTCCTTGGGCCTTATTTTTATTTTTCTTTTCGGTAAGTTAGCCTCAAAATAGATTTTGCTATTTGAAGGCCAATATAGCTTGAGGCTCCACTGACATCATTACTTCCCCAACTTGCACTTAATGAAAAAAGGCCTAATCCACAAGGTGCCACCCAATAGTAAATTACTAGGATGGTCACCAGTTTAGCCCAATTCACTTCTTCAATTAGCAATCTATAAACAATAGTAACTGAAGATAGAACAGAAAATGCAACGACAAAAGGAGAAAATCAACACATCAACAAGAGGCACCAATTTGGTCAAAGACCAGGGGAAAACCCCACAAGGAAGAAAACCCTTTGAAATTCTTCTTCTATTAGATTGTCATAAAATGTTCAGCAAAGAGTACAATGAACCCAAATCCACAAATAATAATCCAAGTCAAAGTTTCACTTATCCAAATGTAAAACCAACCAAAATCCAAAATATGAGCCAATAGTCAAATCTGGTCAAAGTCAACCACAGCAGCAGCAGCGGCAAATGGTCAACAGTCCAAATGAACTCGGTCAGCAGTCAAAAAATGCGGCCTGATCAGCTAGTCAAAGAGCTCCAAGACAGTCCCAAAATTCACCTCCAATCTTGGTCAAAGTAAAAGTCAAAGGCTACAGAAGCCCTAGTTGCAGATCTGAAGTCCACCACAGTCAACATGACCAGAAAATCTCGATTTGTGTGCCCAAAAATTGGGCTCTCCAAAACAGTCCAAGAACCCAAGTTAAAATTAGCCAAAACATGCCCAATCTCTAAAAGTCAACCAAAGTCAAAGTTTTGGTCAAAATCAGAATTCGGCCTCCCTGCAATTTCTCCTTCCTCTTGCTCGCACACATGAAAAGAAGCTCCTGCAATTTCAAATGTATCGAACCGAAGAAAAGAGAGAGAGGTGTGTGATGAATAATGTCCAAATGAGCTTGAGTGTCCCTATATTACTAGTGTAGTCCCTTATTGTGGTTAGTATATCCCCCTTATTGTTATTGTTGTACCCCTGTAACCCCCATATTGTTATTATTGTGCCCTTACATTATTATTGTTAGGTCGGCTAGGATTATATTGTGACCCCATGCACTCCTATATATAAAAGGAGGTTTTGACATTTGTATCATCCAAGAATTATTCATTTATGTAATGTAAAGAGGGTTGCCCCCTCAAAGTGGCTTATTTCTAAGGCGTTGATCTCTCTTTTCTTCTTTTTTGGAGCTGTTTTCTTAACATTTGGTATCAGAGCTTTGGATTCTAGGGTTTCGCTGCTCCAAACAGGTCATCGTGGCATTTTCGCTATAACTTTTTTCTACGAAAGTTCAGAGGTTGAAATTTTTATCACGTAAAGACGAAATCCCAAGGAAATTTGTGTAAAAATTTAAGATCTTGGTTCGCAATATTCTCGAAGATATGATCTGTGGAAGTTAGGGGTTTTCAAAAACCCGAATTTCATCTCAAAGAAGTGACCGTGGGAAAATCGTCATAACTCTCTCTCTGAGCATCGGATTGGGATTTTGTAAAAAGTAGCCAAAATCAAACAGATTAAGTTTCCTGTGTATCAATTTCAGAGACGAAGGAGGAAACAGTGACACATGGCACGCCGTACAAGTTCGTTCTACTGAACCAGTCCATAATTAGGTCATTGTGGGAGATTGGGCATAACTTTGTCTTAAACCATCCAAAGCAGGTCAGACCTGTGGCATTGGAAAGAAGATTCATAGGGCAACAACAGGACCGAATTTCAGATATTGAAGATCCAAAATCACAGAGATAATTCTGTTTCAATATAGAGCTCCTCAAAAGCAAGAAAAAAGTGTGTATTTTTGTAAATTTTCGTAGATGTTCTATTCTTGATTCAACTTTACTTTAAACCCGATACCAAATAGCAATCACATAAACATGAAAGTAAAATGCTGATAGAACATACCAATAGATCGACGGAAGACAAGCCAAAAATACACTTAACTTGATCAGCGAAATATATGTGTTGTGGTGCGTTATGGCGGTTAGCAGGATGCTTCAACCAGCAAAGTCTCCTTACGGTCAGCCAACCAGAAGTGTCACACAACCCTCAAGACAGCTCTACAACAGTCAACCCAAAGTCAACGAAAGTCAACGTTGTCCAATCAACGGTTAACGCAGAACAACAACAACAGAAAGTCAACGCAGCAAGGTCAAAGGTCAACGTCTAGCCTCCGTTTTTGTGCCAAAAAATGTGGACTGCAGAAATCGGAATTCTGGGAAAGTTTGAGGTCAAATGGACCAAGAGTTGACCAAAGTCAACGCTGGTCAAAGCTGCGCTGAAAACCCTAGAATAGATCCGAAAACCTAGTTGTTGTTTTCCCACGTGTGAGAGAAGAGAAGCCTCCAAATGATGATTGAACCAACCAAACACAAGAGAGAAGTGTGTGATGAGTGAAGGTGAAAATGACCTCCAAGTTTGACCAATATATATCCATCTGTGAGGGTGTGTGACATATCTGTTGGGGCTCCAAGCCTACATTACAATTCTGGCCAACCTTGCACATAAGTGGAATTAATTCAAAATAATTGTTCTGCTCATCTGATCAAGATGATCTTTAGATTGATCTTGCACCTCTCCGAAAGAGCAATCCAATAAAAATATTGGCATCATCATCTGAGCATCACAACATGGAGTTTGGACCTAGTTACCCAAAATTAACAATTTTTTTTTTCAAATTGCAGAAGTCTTGTTTGAAAAATCTGTTTGAAGTGATTCCAAGGGCATATTGAAGCATAGATATCAGTAGTGGGTTTTAAAATGGCCCCTAAAAAGAATTCAACACCCATTAAGCCCTCATATTACTCTACTATGACTCCTGAAGATGAAGAAGTACAGCATGATATATCAAAATTACAAGAGCAAGTGCACCAAATTTCGCTCTCGCAAAGAGCAACAAAAAATGAAATGGAAGTTTTGAAGAAAAGCGTGGAAGCTCAAATGGATGGTTTGAAGAAAGGCTTGGAAGCTAAGATGGATGGCATGGAAGCTAAGATCGATGGTATAGAGGAAAAAATGAAAGACAACAAGAAAGACATGAAGAATGATCTAAAAGCAGACATGGAATGTTTGACAAAGTTGATACAAGAAATGATTTCTAATGGCGAAAAGATAGTAGAGGAAATTCATGATCAAAACAAAATAAATGTTAATCGTGATTTCATAAACTCTAATGTTGGATTGAAGACCCACCATATTCCAAAGATCGATATGAGAAAGTTTGATGGCAAGGATCTCGTAACATGGATACTACAAATCGAGCAATATTTTGATCTCAATAATTTGCAAAACACACAAAAGGTACGCATTGCAACTTTATATTTAGAACAAAATACATTTGTATGGTATCGATGGTTTTGCTCCCATAAAAAAATTGTCACTTGGTGGATTTTTACGGAGGAAATGATAGCACATTATGAGGGTACAAAGAGCAACACCTTCTTTAGCCAATTGATAAATCTCAAACAAAAGGGTTCAGTGGTGCAGCACATTGAGGACTTTCAAAAATTGAATATAAGGGTAAATGATATTCCAGAGGAACATAGGCTTGATGTCTTCATGGGGACTTTAAAGGATAACATCCAACATGAGGTTTGCCTTGGGAAAAATCCTTAATCTGGATTCCTACTACTACAGATCTGAATTACTTCTATTATTTTGATAATTATTTCATTACAATGAAATATCGAAGTAATTTCTGAGTGTTAAAACAAACTGAACAAAATACAATAAAAAACATCCACATTTGACACAGTTATTTTTGGACTAAGCCCCGGAAAAGCCCAACTCGGGAAAACTGGTGCAGCAGATCTGAGGGTTTGTATTATTAAGCAGCAAAATCTCGAGTACAACTAGGGTGCCAATATCTGGCTCACCCTTCAGATAAATCTAGACAACCGATGAAATTGTGAGATATATCTCACTCTGCCAGTCCTCGACTGATCTAAAGAGCGCTGGTGAAGCCCCTCTCTGCCTCTGCGTGATTGCCTACGCTAGAACTGTGTAAGCCTACATGGGCAAGCTGAAGAATTGCGTCACCTCTCTTTGCAACTGATCAAGCTGATCTATGTAATATCCCCAACGGGAAACAGACAGTAATACACAGAAATACAAACAAGCAACTATATAGAACAAATGCCGGAACTAGAATATGGAGCAAGTACACATAAAATACCAGAACGCTAAGCCATTTTATTAATCTGAGAATACATATATGGGTACAAGAGATAATCAGAATAAGTGCACCTATCCTTGCACAAGGCAAGTGAAGAACCCTCTCAGAATAGGAAATGGCTACAATAGAGACTGTGTCCTAGCTGCTGGAGAAATCTGTCGTAGAAAGCTGCTGCTGCAATGTGTTGGAACTAGGGGCTGATCCCCTCACTGGAATGAGCTGAAAATCGGAAGGCTGCCTGTACTCACTGCTCCGGACAAAACCCAGAAACCATGAAGCAAATGCACCACCTCCGAAAAACCACCACTGAAGCCCTCCACAAAGAAAACGTTGTCTCTCCCAGCACAGCGCAGAGGCTCAAGAAGAATGCTGGAAAAGGGCCACAAATCCCTCCGCAAAACTCTCCAACTGGATAGTCAATCCCTCCAAGCTGAAAATATGCTGAGGACTCCACGAAAATCCCCACAACCGAGCTGCACCAACACCAACTGCGTCCTCCCTCCTGGACTGCGCAGTCACTCTATGAAACCCAGCTCCTCTGCAAACGTCCACCAAAATCTCCTGTAAATCAACCGCTGAAACTGAAGGAATACCTTGCCCGAGCAGGCACTCGAAGTCCCCTGCGGCTAAGGGCGAGATCTCCGACCGGAGACACTCAGTTCGCACTAAACAGTGCTGCAGACCGACTAAACAACCGGCGTGCTCAAGTAGACAGAAGTCTAACTCACAATATCATCAACATATCAATAATGCCAAATGGAGTGAAACCCCCGCCTTTTATAGTGTTAGCTCCCTCAAAACCCTAACTGCGTCCTTGAGCTCCTCCTATGCCTGCGCAGTTGCCTTAGGAGCCTACGTGAGGCCTCTCTCATGTGTGTGGGGACCCCCAAGGCTTTCCCCTTTAAGTTACAACGTTCATCTACTAGGAAGCACTTTATTTTATTAAGTGAGTTGACCCCCTCTTTCTCACTTTATTTATTAATTTAACTATAGGCGGCAAAACTATACAAAAATGAAATATTCCAATTAGCGGTGCTAATTAGGAATATTACAGTCTCCCCCGGCAGAACGTTGCTTGTCCTCAAGCAACTGAAGTGATGGATGCTGCAATATCTCCTCATCCTCCCAAGTGGCATCCTCATCCGGCAAGTTCTTCCACCTCACCAAGAACTCCCGGATCGTCCTTCTCCGCAGCTGCCTCTCCCTAGTATCAATAATAGCCTCCGGCTGCAACACCAGATGCCCCTCATCATCCGTGGGTGGTAGCTCCTCTGTGACTGTCACCTGCTGGCCCAATGCCTTTTTCAGGCATGATACATGAAAAATATTATGAATCTTGCTGCCTTGGGGCAGCTCCAACTCATATGCAACCTGCCCGATCCTGCGTATCACCCTGTATGGCCCATAAAAGCGGGGCTTAAGCTTCTCCGCCCCCTTCTGCTTAAGCGAAGACTGTCGGTATGGCTGTAGTCGCAGGTAGACCAAGTCCCCTACCTCAAAGTGTCTCTCCACCCGACCCTTATTGGCATACAACTTCTGCTGATTCTGTGCTGTGGCTATGTTGTCCTTGAGAGCTCGGAGGATATCTTGGCTCTCTTGGATCCATATCTTGGCTCTCGGAGCCCTGCTAGCACCAAACATCATGTCCACAAAAGATAAGGGATGATATCCATACAAAGCATAGAAAGGTGACATACCAATGGACATATGATGCGTCGTGTTGTAGCAGTACTCGCCCAGATGCAGCCACTTCAGCCATGCCCTCTGCTGTCCACTGACGTAGTTACGCAAGTAGCCCTCCAACCACTTGTTAACTATCTCTGTCTGCCCGTCCGTCTGGGGGTGATAACTAGTGCTCGGTGTCAACTCGGTCCCCACTAGTCGGAAGAGCTCCTGCCAGAATCCGCCCATGAAGCGGCTGTCCCTGTCACTGACGATGGTCTTGGGTAGACCATGTAATCTGAAAATCTCCCTAAAGAACAGCTCAGCCACCTGCGCTGCTGTGTGATGTGCGGATATGGCAAAAAAATGGGCATACTTCGTCAGCCGGTCAACGACTACGAAGATGCAATCCTTGCCCTGCACGGTGGGCAACCCTGTGATGAAGTCCATCGATATGCTCTCCCATTTCCCCTCCGGAATGGGAAGAGGCTGCAACAACCCTGCGGGATGGCTCATCTCTCCCTTGTTTCGCTGGCAAACATCGCACTCCCTGACATGCTGGAGTACGTCCTCCTTGAGGCCCTTCCATGAGAACCTCTCCCTGATAGCCCTGTAAGTCTTGGTGAACCCCTGATGGCCCGCCAATGGAGAATCGTGTGAAGCCTGGAGTATCTTCTTCTTGAGCTAAGATCCCTCAGTCAAGAAGATCCTGTCCCTGTAATAGATGATCTCGTCGACCACCCTGTACCTGTCATCTGCGACTTGCCCATCCAACACCTCACACGCAAACCTGTCCTTCGAGTACTCTACCAGCAGTCGAGCCCTCCAATCAGCGTCCAAGCTCATAAGAGATAACGTGGCCGGTCTACGAGAAAGGGCATCAGCTACCACGTTATTCTTGCCTTTGACGTACTCTATGTCAAAGTCATAGGCTTGGATCTTACTGATCCACTTCTGCTGTCTCTCCTGCAACTGCTTCTGCTCCAGAAAGTACCTCAGGCTGTTGTGATTTGATCTCACCCTGAATTTGTTGCCCACTAGATACTGCCGATATTTGGCCAATGCATGCATGATGGCCAACATCTCCTTGTCGTATATGGAATACAACCTCTCATGCGGAAGGAGCTTCCGGCTCTCAAAAGCTATCGGGTGACCGCCCTGCATCAAAACCGCACCAATCCCCTCTCCTGATGCATCACACTCGAGGACAAATGGTTGTGTGAAATCTGGCAATGCCAGCACGGGGCAGCTGCTCATCACCTCCTTGAGCTTATCAAAAGCTCACTGTGCTGTGTCCGACCAACTGAATGCCCCCTTCCTCGTCAAATCTGTGAGGGGTGCAGCAAGCTGTGAGAAGCCCTTGACGAACTTCTTGTAGTATGTGCAAATGCCAATAAATCCCCGAAGCTCAGTCACATTCCTCGGCTCTGGCCAATCTCTGATGGCCCTGATCTTCTCCTCGTGGACTCTCACCCCGTCCACTCCTATAATGTGCCCCAAGTACAGCATCTTCGTCAAGCCGAACTCACATTTAAAGAGCTTGGCATAGAACTGTTGCTCCTCCAAGATGCGCAAAACTGTCTCAATGTGTTGGAGATGCTCCTCCCAAGTCCTGCTATATATAAGTATGTCATCGAAGAAGACCAGCACAAACTTCCTCAGATGACCCCTGAAAATGTGGTTCATGCACGACTGGAAGGTAGCGGGTGCATTGGTCAGCCCGAAAGGCATGACCAGAAACTCGAAGTGCCCATAATGACACCTGAAAGCGGTCTTGGGAATGTCCTGTTCCCTCACGCGTATCTAATGGTACCCGGATCTCAAGTCAATCTTTGAGAAGAACCGTGCTCCTCTCAACTCATCCATCAGCTCATCGATCCTGGGAATGGGGTACCTGTTCTTCAGGGTCTTCTTATTCAGAGCCCTGTAGTCAATGCACATTCGCAATGTGCCATCCTTCTTCTTCACCAGCACTACAGAGGAAGCAAAAGGACTCGTGCTCGGCCGAATGTGACCAAGGGCCAGCAACTCCTAAATAGCACGCTCTATCTCGTCCCGATAGGCCTTGGGATGCCTATACGGTGTGGTGATCACTGCCTGTATCCCCTGCTCAAGCTCGATAGTATGCTCAAACCCCCGATTCGGTGGCTGCCCTGGTGGAATATCCCCAAATACTGCGGCATACCTGTCGAGAATAGACTGTAGCTCAGGATGCACTGTCTGACCTGTATCCACTGCCTCTGAAGCTCGCAACTCTACGACCCACTCTATGTCTCCCTTGCGGAAGGTCGCCTCCATCCTATGTGCCGACACTGTCTGAGGCGGGTATGTGTGTTGTCCCCGTATCTTCTCATGCCTCCCTGTCTTGGGATCATCCCACTCCATCTCTAGGGCCTTCCAATCTGTCGTGACCTTCCCCAGAGTAATGAGCCACTGAAAACCCAATATCAGGTTGGTGTCCGGAATATCTACCACAAAGAAATGATCTGTCAATGTATAAGTGCCCATCGTCACCGATAACTCTGGGACATACCGAGCACATGCCATAGTCTGATCTCCTGGGACCAAGACGGAAAATCCATCAAAACCCTCATTCTGTATGCCTCTCCTCTCAACCATCTGTGCATCAATAAAATTGTGGGTGGCCCCACTATCAACCAAGACTGAGACCCGCTGCCCGCGTACTGTCCCCCGTACGCGCAGCGTCAAGTACTTGGGAACTCCCCGCAATGCGGCTAGAGCTCCTCCAGTGGGTGCAAATGATGCCCCACCTGCTGCGGGTGGTGGAGGTGGTAAGGTACCCTGCGCTGCATAACAATCTCCTGCCTCCACGTCATCCCCCTCATCCTCTTCTCCACTGCTCTCGGAGAAGACCTCAATGAAATGTGCTTTCCCTGCAGCACACCTATGTCCCGGTGCCCATGGCTCCTGGCAGGTGAAGCACAACCGCTTCCTCCTCGGCTCTCTCCTAGCCTCGTCATCAAACTGCCCTCGTCCAGGATTCGCCTTGGGAGGCGGAACCCTCGTGTCCTTCCCCTTAGGCTGGAAGGCCTGTCTCTGGGGATAAGGTGTCCGAGTCCTGGGTAAGACATCCTGTAAGTCCCGAGTCCTGCTGATGGCATCCTGAAGGGTAGCTGGTCTGGTCGACCGGACTAGTCCACGAAGTGGCTCTGACAATCCCTCCACAAACATGTAAACCATCCGAGCCGCAGACAAATCAGGTACCATCACCGAAATCCTCAAGAAGTCTGAAATGTATGTCTCTGCACTCCCAGTCTGTTTGAGCTTTGTCAGCTCAACAAAGTGCTGCTCCGGATCCCTCCTGTCAAAGCGCTCTATCACCCTCTGGGTAAACTCGGCATATGTCGTCACTGCAGAATGTCCGAGTGTCGTCATCCCATGGAACCACCAGTCCTGGGCCTCACCGTCTAGATGTAATGTTGCCACCTTAATGGCCTCTGACTGCGACATCTGGTTAAGCTGGAAATAGATGTCCAACTTCTCCACCCAAGACTTTGCCGAACTGTTTGATGAGCCATCAAACGTGGGCAAATGAAATCTGCTAGCTGCGCGGTGGTCATCACGATGATGCCTGTGCCCTCTGTGATGATCACGGGGTCTAATGTCATGCTGGAGCTGGACAAAGTCTCTGAATGTGATAGAATCTCGGAACGCCGGCCCGTACGCCTGGTACTCTGCAAAAAAGTCACCCATCTGACCCGGCTCCAGCTCTCGCTGTGCTGCTGCCCCTGCGTCCTCTGCTAGGAAGGTTGGCATGGTGGATCGCGTGGGTGCTGGAATATCCCTCTGTGCTCCCCTCTGTACTCTTGCCCCTGCGTCTTCTGCTAAGAATGTGGGCATAGTTGATCGCGTGGGTGCATGCGATGCCATGATGGGGATAGCATCATGCACTGGCACGTGGTGGGACATACCCGACCCCTCACCGATCTGAAAACCCCTGGGGGGTTCCCTCTGCCTGACCTCTAATGCTGTGAGTCTCTATGTCATATCCTGCATGTGTTGGAGGAGTTTCTCCCATCTCCTCGAACCCTCCTCGTCTGCCATAGGGCCCTGCTGCTCTGCGTCCCTCACAGGCTGCTCCTGCTCTGAATCTGTCTCAGGCGGCTCCTGATCGGAATCCGTCACAGGCTCCCCCTCTCTGAAGGGGTTCTCCCACCTACTCTCAACGTCTCTGTATCTCCTCTGACCAATGTGGGGTTTATCCCCGGGCGTCATAGACTGCTAGCTCCACAGGCTGAGCCAGAACTATGCTTTGATACCACTGTAATATCCCCAACGGGAAATAGACAGTAATACACAGAAATACAAACATGCAACTATATAGGAAAAATGCCGGAACTAGAATATGGAGCAAGTACACATAAAATACCAGAACGCTAAGCCATTTTATTAATCTAAGAATACATATATGGGTACAAGAGATAATCAGAATAAGTGCACCTATCCTTGCACAAGGCAAGTGAAGAACCCTCTCAGAATAGGAAATGGCTACAATAGAGACTGCGTCCTAGCTGCTGGAGAAATCTGTCGTAGAAAGCTGCTGTTGCAATGTACTCGAACTAGGGGCTGATCCCCTCACCGGAATGAGCTGAAAATCGGAAGGCTGCCTGTACTCACTGCTCCGGACAAAACCCAGAAACCATGAAGCAAATGCACCACCTCCGAAAAACCACCACTGAAGCCCTCCTCAAAGAAAACGATGTCTCTCCCAGCACAGCGCAGAGGCTCAAGAAGAATGCTGGAAAAGGGCCACAAATCCCTCTGCAAAACTCTCCAACTGAATAGTCAATCCCTCCAAGCTGAAAATACGCTGAGGATTCCCCGAAAATCCCCACAACCGAGCTGCACCAACACCAACTGCGTCCTCCCTCCTGGACTGCGCAGTCACTCTATGAGACCCAGCTCCTCTGCAAAACGTCCACCAAAATCTCCTGCAAATCAACCGCTGAAACTGAAGGAATACCTTGCCCGAGCAGGCACTCGAAGTCCCCCGGGGCCAAGGGCGAGATCTCCGACCGGAGACACTCAGTTCGCACTAAACAGTGCTGCAGACCGACTAAACAACCAGCGTGCTGAAGTAGACAGAAGTCTAGCTCTCAATATCATCAACATATCGATAATGCCAAATGGAGTGAAACCCCCACCTTTTATAGTGCTAGCTCCCTCAAAAACCCTAACTGCGTCCTTGACCTCCTCCTTGACCTGCGCAGTTACCTTAGGAGCCTACGTGAGGCCTCTCTCATGTGTGTGTGGACCCCCAAGGCTTTCCCCTTTAAGTTACAACGTTCATCTACTAGGAAGCACTTTATTTTATTAAGTGAGTTGACCCCCTCTTTCTCACTTTATTTATTAATTTAACTATAGGCGGCAAAACTATACAAAAATGAAATATTCCAATTAGCGGTGCTAATTAGGAATATTACAATCTAAGACTGAGTTTTGGCCCTCCTGGCTCAAAAACCCCAACCTCTAGCTGTCTCCAGACTGACTCTAGGAGGCACTGCGTAACTTCTACGTGATTCCCTTCAGAACTGCGTCACCCCTTTTGAAAACTGCACTACCTCTCTCTGCGTCATTGCTGCCTCTCTGAAATGTACTCCTGGTCCTCCTGACCAGTCACTGCTTCTGCCTCTCCCTGAATCTAATCACTGCATCAAAATCACTTTGCAAACCCTGCCCTAGTGATTCGATTCTAACCAAAAGCTGTGTCTCCTCACACAAACTCGAAAATGCCAAATGCTCAATGTGCTCAACGTGTTTTCCATAGGCCCCTCACCCTCCTCCTTATATTCTTCCGTTGACCCTTCAACAGCCAAGATTAAAACATAATCAAGGGCTAAGATTAACTTGGAGGTGATCCATGACTTTATCTAGAAAACTCACACTTAGTTTAATTAATACCCTCAAATTAATCAGTTTCTAAATGGAATTTTCCAAAACCATTTCAAGGTTTTATGGAATGCATGTGTCTTAGCCTATATACAAAGTTACAAGGCTAGAGCACATCCGATGCTACCATAAATCAACACTCCCTCTTAGAGAGGAAAGTGCTCTAGCAAAACAACTCACTATGCTGTTGTTCTGACATATGGAACATCTACTGTTGTGCTTTTGATGTTTCTCACCACTGTTGCATCTGTACTGCATCTGTTGCATTTGTACTGCTGTTGTACTGCTGCTAACTTTGCATGATGTTGCCAACTACCACTGTATTGCAACTCCCTATTGTTGCACTATTGCTCATTGCAACAGAAAACATTCGAGATTGGACAAGTAAATCTGCAACTGAAAAATAAGACTGATTGCTGCTAGCTTCTGCACTAGCTCTCTGAAAATATTGCGTTGTTGGTGCTTTGCACTGCACTGCACTGTGCTACACCAGTGTGCACTGCGTTGCTGCTATTGCTGCTCCCTCTCTGCGTTGATCAAGCTCTAGTACTGCTAGCTACTGCGATGTCTTCTCATCTTCTGCTGCAAGTGTCCATCCTATTACTGTCTTTAGGCTGTCGTAGCTTACATGTGATCCAAGAGTCCAGAAATACTCTAGGATCCTGCCACTTGTAGATTCTGGATCTACAACTCCAAGTCAGCCCACTTCTCTCCTTTTGGAATATGAGCTAACATAGCACAATCTTCTTCTACCTCAATCTTGGCAGCTCCAGCTTGAGGATCTTGCTTCTCCTCTTTATCCTTTTTCTTAAAAATACATTGTGTGGCATAATGTCCCATTTCTCCACACCTGAAGCACTTAATCTTAGACAAATCTTTCTTCTTCTGCCTCTGTTGCCCCTTTGATGCAAGGGTTGTGTTTTCTTCCTCTTCCTTCTTGACCTTCGAACTGTTGTTGCCATCCTCAATATGGATTTTGAGGAGATCTCTCCTCAGCTCTTCTTGCTGCAAGGCTGCCCACATTGCCTCCCATCATGGGAGTCTTTCTCTGCCCAAAATGCTTTGGACAAAGACCTGATAATCTTCTGAAACAGAGTTCAGAGTGAGCCTTACCAGCTCTGAGTCTCTAGGAGCTGACCTTACTGCTGACAACTAGTCTTGGTTTTCCTGAATTCGATACAAGAAAGAGTCAAAACGTTCTCACTTCTTCATTCTGGTATTACGCATCTTCTCTTCCAGGTACATCTTCCGCTACTCTGAAGATCCTTGTATAGCTTTTCCAACCCTACCCACATTTCTCTAGTAGTGCCCTTTGCTGCTATGTGAGGTACGATGTGATCCTTCACACCATCTAGGATCACTCGCTTGGCTCTTGCCATTTTCTTCTTGAATGCTCTCAGATGTGCTGCATCCAAAGGTTCTGCGACTACGCTTTCAATGAGGGCCTTTAGATCATGCTCATCAAGGAGAAACTCAATCCTTGATTTCCAAATAACATAGTTGATCGATGAATTATTGGATGAATTACATGGAGCAATTTATTTTACCAAGTTGGATCTTCGTTCAGAATATCATCAAATTAGAATGAAGACTGAAGATATTTCGAAAACAATGTTTCGAACTCATGAGGGTCATTATGAATTTTTGGTCATGCCTTTTGGCCTTACCAATGCACCTTCTACATTTCAAGGGTTGATGAATTCCATTTTCAAACCCTTCCTTAGAAAATTTGTGCTAGTATTTTTTGATGATATACTAATCTACAGCAGTCTTGGAAGGATCATGTTGAACATGTTGACAGGGTGCTCAAACTATTGCAGGAGAAACAATTATATGCAAAAACATCCAAATGTTTCTTTGGAGTACAAGAGGTGGAATATCTGGGTCATATTGTATCTCACGAGGGTGATAAAGTAGACCCTAACAAAATTAAAGCTATTAAGGAATGGAAAGTCCCCACAACCATAAAGTAGTTGCGAGGATTTCTCGGCTTAACACGGTATTATCGCAAGTTTGTTAAGAATTATGGGAGAATAGCAGCACCTCTAACAACATTATTGAAGAAAGATGCATTTTCATGGACTCCTGAAGCAACTAAGGCCTTTGAACATCTTAAAGAGGCAATGTGCCTAGCACCAGCCTTAGCTACGCCAGACTTCACAAAAACCTTTATTGTGGAATGTGATGCCTCGAGAAATGGAATTGGTGTTGTTTTAATGCAAGAAGGAAGACCCATTGCTTTTGAAAGTCGTCCAATCAAAGGAAAGTATTTACAGAAAGCTATTTATGAGAAGGAAATGTTGGCAATACTACATGCACTAAGAAAATGGTGACCTTACCTAATGGGAAGACAATTCAAGGTAAACACTGATCATGATAGTCTTAATCACTTTTCGGAACAAAGACTATCTTCAGAAGAGCAGCAAAAATGGGTCACAAAGATGTTGGGTTATGACTTTGAAATCATCTACAAAAAAGGGAAGCTAAATGTTGTTGTAGATGCACTGTCAAGAAAGGATGAAGAGGTGGAAGCATTGCTTTGTGCCATTTCTATTATCCAACCAGACTGGATAACCGACGCAAGGGATGAATGGAAGAAGGGCGAAGAAGTGTGGAGACTCATTCAAAAGTTGCAGCAAGATCCCAATACATCTGATACATTTAATTGGAAAAATGATTCATTATGGTACAAAGATCGCTTATATCTTTGTAAGAATTCCCAACTAAAACAAAAGATTCTTTTGGAATTGCACACTTCTCCTTTAGGAGGACACTCGGGATTTTTAAAAACTTACCACAAAGTGCAGAAAGAAATTTTTTGGGATGGCCTTAAATCTGATATTCAAAAGTTTGTGGCAGAATGTTTCGTTTGCTAGCAAAATAAAGTTGAGAAAACTAAGACCCTCGGTATTCTACAGCCTTTATCCATTCCAAGTCAACGTTGGGAGGAGCGGCGGGATGACGCACGATGTTTGGATTGCACTAGTGGACGGAGTTCTCCCTAGTTGAGAGGGAGTGTTAAAATTGGACAACTAGGTCAAAACTCCGAGTTGCGCTACTGAGATGACAATCCCAATATTTTTATTGGATTCCTCTTTCGGAGAGGTGTAAGATTTATCTAAAGATCATCTCAATCGGATAAGCAGAACATGGACTTTGAATTTATTCCACTTATGTGCTAGGTCGGCCTGGAATATAATATAGACTTAAATGTCTTAAAGAGCGTGTCACACCCGTGACCCCCCCAAAGATGCCTATGTATTGGAGAGACTTGGAGCTCATTATACACACATTGTGTGGAAGATTTTCTTCTCTCTTGATGGCGATGGAGCTGCGTTTTGGGTGTTGCGTATTTATGGAGTGTTTCCTGTTTGGGTTGTTCTGGAGTTATGTGTGACACGCTTCGCTGAATGACCTATTGGAGACTTTGCTGGTAGAAGCATCCTGATGATCGCTGTAATGCCACCATTTATTATCTCTGTTTTGAATTGTCTTCCATCGATCTATTAGTATGTTCTATCTCCTTCAGTATTGTGTGCCCTAAACTGAAATGGCATAGAACATGTTTAGAAATTAACATAGTATCAGAGCCAAGAGGAAGACAGAGCCCAAATTCATCTATTGATCTATCAAGAGAGGTCAAGGTTCCTGTGGAAGAAGACCGCAGGAGATGGGCTACCACAAAGGTTGCGTGGTGCCTTCCAGCGCTTTGTTGTGTGACTGTTTCACCTAGCAACAAGGCCGAGTAATAATGGATGATTTCAGTGGGAAAATCATTCGTAAGAGGGTCGCAGTTCTGTACTGAAGCCAGCAGGAGGGCCGAGTATGAGGAAAAGAGACGCATGTCTGTATTGAAGGTATTTGTGGGTGGAAAACACTTGGAAGAGGCAGCCGCAGCCTTGGAAGCTATTGTGGGTAGGTCACAGCCCTTACCAGCCTGTAACAAAGGAAGATTGAGGGTTGTTCTATGCCCAGAACAACTGCAAACAAGGTGAGGAGTCCTCCAAAGGAAGGCCGCAGCAAATGAAGGGAAGACCACAGTCATTGGAGTTGTTTTGAGATGGGTAGATAACCCTCATAAGAGGCTACTATAGGACTGGTTATATACCTGTAGGTTGCCACTATGTATAAGGGCTTGTATCTTCCCTAAAAGAGCAGCGTGGAGGGGCAACCTTCTATCGAAAGGCAGTCGCAGTAAAAGGGAGGTCTGGAAGGCATGCGAGGTGGGTTGTAGCAGCTTACTAACAAACCCTTATCAAACTTCAAATCTTCAGCAATTTACACCTGTTTTTTTGGAATGCAAAGCATGTATGGACAGGTGTTTAAGGGTTGTTTTATGGGTGCTCTGTCCCTAAAAGAATATAATGCAGGCCTTTGAAGCCTCACTAAAGCTTTCCGCAGAATTAAGCGAGGCTGAGGTTGAAGAGGATGTTTTGGAGGGCAGTTAGGGAACTGTAATATCCCCAACGGGAAATGAACAGTAATACACAGCAAAACAAACAAGCAGCTATATAGAACAAAATGCCGGAACTAGAATAGGGAACAAGTACACATAAAATACCAGAACGCTAAGCCATTTTATTAATCTGAGAATACATATATGGGTACAAGAGATAATCAGAATGAGTGCACCTATCCTTGCTCTAGGCAAGTGGAGACCCTCTCAGAATAAGAAATGGCTACAATAGAGACTGCGTCCTAGCTGCTGGAGAAAACTGTCGTAGAAAGCTGCTGCTGCAATGTACTGGAACTAGGGGCTGATCCCCTCACCGGAATGAGCTGAAAATCGGAAGGCTATCTGTACTCACCCCGCCGGACAAAACCCAGAAACCGTGAAGCAAATGCTCCACCTCCGAAAATCCACCAATAATGCCCTCCTCAAAGAAAACGCTGTCTCTCCCAGGAACAGCGCAGGAGCTCAAGAAATATGCTGGGAAAGGGGCCTAAATCCTCCTGCAAAACCTCCGGCTAAAACAACAATCTCCCCAAGGCTGAAATACGCTGAACCCACAACAAAATCACCCACAATAACGCTACACAAACACTGACTGCGTCCTCCCTGCTGAAACTGCGTCCTCTCTCCTGGACTGCGCAGTCACTCTAAGGGTCAGCTCCTCTGCAAAACGTCCACCCAAAATCCACTGCAAATCACCTACTGAAACTGAAGGAAATACCTTGCCCGAGCAGGCACTCTAAGTCCCCCTGAGCCAAGGGCGAGATCTCCGACCGGAGACACTCAGTTCGCACTAAACAGTGCTGCAGACCAACTAAACAACCGGCGTGCTGAAGTAGACAGAAGTCTAGCTCTCAATATCATCAACATATCAATAATGCCAAATGGAGTGAAACCCCACCTCTTATAGTGCTAGCTCCCTCAAAAACCCTAACTGCGTCCTTGACCTCCTCCTTGACCTGCGCAGTTACCTTAGGGGCCTACGTGAGGCCTCCCTCATGTGTGTGTGGACCCCCAAGGCCTTCCCCTTTACGTTACAACGTTCATCAACTAGGAAAGCACTTTATTTTATTAAAGTGAGTTGACCCCCTATTTCTCACTTTATTTATTAATTTAACTATAGGCGGCAAAACTATACAAAAATGAAATATTCCAATTAGCGGTGCTAATTAGGAATATTACAGTCTCCCCCGGCAGAACGTTGCTTGTCCTCAAGCAACTGAAGTGATGGATGCTGCAATATCCTCTCATCCTCCCAAGTAGCATCCTCATCCGGCAAGTTCTTCCATCTCACCAAGAACTCCCTAATCTTCCTGCTCCGCAGCTGCCTCTCCCTAGTGTCAATAATAGCCTCCGGCTGCAACACCAGATGCCCCTCATCATCCGTGGGTGGTAGCTCCTCTGTGACTGTCACCTGCTGGCCCCGTGCCTTTTTCAAGCATGATACATGAAAGATGTTATGAATCTTGCTGCCTTGGGGCAGCTCCAACTCATACGCAACCTGCCCGATCCTGCGTATCACCCTGTATGGCCCATAGAAGCGGGGCTTAAGCTTCTCCGCCCCCTTCTGCTTGAGCGAAGACTGTCGGTATGGCTGTAGTCGTAGGTAGACCAAGTCCCCTACCTCGAAGTGTCTCTCCACCCGACCCTTATCAGCATACAACTTCTGTTGATTCTGTGCTGTGGCTATGTTGTCCTTCAGAGCTCGGAGGATATCTTGGCTCTCTTGGATCCATAACTTGGCTCTCGGAGCCCTGCTAACACCAAACATCATATCCACAAAAGATATGGAATGATATCCATACAAAGCATAGAAAGGTGACATACCAATAGACATATGATGCGTCGTGTTGTAGCAGTACTCGCCCAGATGCAGCCACTTCAGCCATGCCCTCTACTGTCCACTGACGTAGTTACGCAAGTAGCCCTCCAGCCACTTGTTAACTATCTCTGTCTGCCCGTCCGTCTGGGGGTGATAACTAGTGCTCGGTGTGACCTCGGTCCCCACTAGTCGGAAGAGCTCCTACCAGAATCTGCCCATGAAACGGTTGTCCCTATTGCTGACAATGGTCTTGGGTAGACCATGTAATCTGAAAATCTCCCTGAAGAACAGCTCAGCCACCTGCGCTGCTGTGTGATGTGCGGATATGGCAAAAAAATGGGCATACTTCGTCAGTCGGTCAACGACGACAAAGATGCAGTCCTTGCCCCGCACCATGGGCAACCCTGTGATGAAGTCCATCGATATGCTCTCCCATTTCCCCTCCGAGATGGGAAGAGGCTGCAACAACCCTGCAGGATGGCTCATCTCTCCCTTGTTTCGCTGGCAAACATCGCACTCCCTGACATGCTGGAGTACGTCCTCCTTGAGGCCCTTCCATGAAAACCTCTCCCGAATAGCCCGGTAAGTCTTGGTGAACCCCTGATGGCCCGCCAATGGAGAATCGTGTGAAGCCTGGAGTATCTTCTTCTTGAGCTGAGATCCCTCAGTCAAGAAGATCCTGTCCCTGTAATAGATGATCTCATCGACCACCCTGTACCTGTCATCTGCTACCTGCCCATCCAAAACCTCACACGCAAACCTATCCTTGGAGTACTCTACCAGCAGTCGAGCCCTCCAATCAGCGTCCAAGCTCATAAGTGATAATGTCGCCGGTCTACGAGAAAGGGCATCAGCTACCACGTTATTCTTGCCTTTGACATACTCTATGTCAAAGTCATAGGCTTGGATCTTGCTGATCCACTTCTGCTGTCTCTCCTGCAACTGCTTCTGCTCCAGAAAGTACCTCAGGCTGTTATGATCTATCCTCACCCTGAATCTGCTACCCACTAGGTACTGCCGATATTTGGCCAATGCATGCATGATGGCCAACATCTCCTTGTCGTATATGGGATACAACCTCTCGTGTGGAAGGAGCTTCCGGCTCTCAAAAGCTATCGGGTGTCCGCCCTACATCAAAACTGCACCAATCCCCTCTCCTGATGCATCACACTCTAGGACAAAAGGCTGTGTAAAATCTGGCAATGCCAGCACAGGGCAACTGCTCATCACCTCCTTGAGCTTGTCAAAAGCTCGTTGTGCCGTGTTCGACCAACCGAATGCCCCCTTCCTCGTCAAATCTGTGAGGGGTGCAGCAAGCTGTGAGAAGCCCTTGACGAACTTCCTGTAGTATGTGCAAATGCCAATAAATCCCCGAAGCTCCGTCACATTCCGCGGCTCTGGCCAATCCCTGATGGCCTTGATCTTCTCCTCGTGGACTCTCACCCCGTCCACTCCTATAATGTGCCCCAGATACAGCATCTCTGTCAACCCGAACTCACACTTGGAGAGGTTGGCATAGAACTGCTGCTCCTCCAAGATGCGCAAAACTGTCTTAATACGCTGGAGATGCTCCTCCCAAGTCCTGCTATATATAAGTATGTCATCAAAGAAGACCAGCACAAACTTCCTCAGATGACCCCTGAAAATGTGGTTCATGCACGACTGGAAGGTAGCAGGTGCATTGGTCAGCCCGAATGGCATGACCAGAAACTCAAAGTGCCCATAGTGACACCTGAAAGCGGTCTTGGGAATGTCCTGTTCCCTCACGCGTATCTGATGGTACTCGGATCTCAAGTCAATCTTCGAGAAGAACCGTGCTCCTCTCAACTCATCCATCAGCTCATCGATCCTGGGGATGGGGTACCTGTTCTTCAGGGTCTTCTTATTCAGAGCCCTGTAGTCAATGCACATGCGCAATGTGCCATCCTTCTTCTTCACCAGCACTACAGAAGAAGCAAAAGGACTCGTGCTTGGCCGAATGTGACCAAGGGCCAGCAACTCCTGAATAGCCCGCTCTATCTCGTCCCGATAGGCCTTGGGATGCCTATACGGTGTGGTAATCACGGCCTGTATCCCCTACTCAAGCTCGATCGTATGCTCAAACCCCCGATCCAGTGGCTGCCCTGGTGGAATATCCCCGAAAACCACTGCATACCTGTCGAGAATAGACTGTAGCTCAGGATGCACTGTCTGCCCTGTGTCCACTGCCTATGAAGCCCGCAACTCTACCGCCCACTCTATGTCTCCCTTGCGGAAGGTCGCCTCCATCCTGTGTGCCGACACCGTCTGAGGCGGGTATGTGTGTTGTCCCCGTATCTTCTCATGCCTCCCCATCTTGGGATCATCCCACTCCATCTCTAGGGCCTTCCAATCTGTCGTGACCTTCCCCAGAGTAATGAGCCACTGAACACCCAATATCAGGTTGGTGTCCGGAATATCCACCACAAAGAAGTGATCTGTCAATGTATACATGCCCATCGTCACTGATAGCTCCGGAACATACCGAGCACATGCCATGGTCTGATCTCCTGGGACCAAGACGGAAAATCCATCAGAACCCTCTGTCTGTATGCCTCTCCGCTCAACCATCTGGGCATCAATGAAGTTGTGGGTGGCCCCACTATCAACTAAGACGGAAACCCGCTGCCCGCGCACTGTCCCTCGTACGCGCAGTGTCAAGTACTTGGGAACTCCCCGCAATGCGGCTAGACCTCCCCCAGTGGGTGCAAACGATGCCCCACCTGCTGCGGGTGGTGGAGGTGGTAAGGTACCCTGCGCTGCATAACAATCTCCTGCCTCCACGTCATCGCCCTCATCCTCTTCCCCACTGCTCTCGGAGAAGACCTCAATGAAGTGTGCTTTCCCTGCAGCACACCTATGTCCCGGTGCCCATGGCTCCTGGCAAGTGAAGCACAACCGCTTCCTCCTCAGCTCTCTCCTGGCCTCGTCATCAAACTGCCCTCGTCCAGGATTCGCCTTGGGAGGTGGAATCCTCGTGTCCTTCCCCTTAGGCTGGAAGACCTGTCTCTGAGGATAAGGTGTCCGAGTCCTGGGCAAGACATCCTGTAAATCCCGAGTCCTGCTGATGGCATCCTGAAGGGTGGCTGGTCTGGTCGACCGGACTAGGCCACGAAGTGGTTCTGACAACCCCTCCACAAACATGTAAACCATCCGAGCCGCAGATAAATCAGGTACCATCACCGAAACCCTCAAGAAGTCTGAAATGTATGTCTCTGCACTCCCAGTCTGTTTGAGCTTTGTCAGCTCAACAAAGTGCTGCTCCGGGTCCCTCCTGTCAAAGCGCTCTATCACCCTCCGGGTAAACTCGGCATATGTCGTCACTGCAGAATGTCCGAGTGTCGTCATCCCATGGAACCACCAGTCCTGGGCCTCATCGTCCAGATGTAATGTTGCCACCTTAATGGCCTCTGACTGCGGCATCGGGTTAAGCTGGAAATAGATGTCCAGCTTCTCCACCCAAGACTTTGCCGAACTGTTTGATGAGCCATCAAACGTGGGCAAATGAAATCTACTAGCTGCGCGGTGGTCATGATGGTGGTGCCTGTGTCCTCGGTGATGATCACGGGGTCTAATGTCATGCTGGACCTGGACAAAGTCTCTGAATGTGATAGAATCTCGGAATGCCGGTCCGTACGCCTGGTACTCTGTAAAAAGGTCACCCATCAGACCCGGCTCCAGCTCTCGCTGTGCTGCTGCCCCTGTGTCCTCTGCCAGGAAGGTAGGCATGGTGGATCGCGTGGGTGCTGGAATATCCCTCTGTGCACCCCTCTGTACTCCTGCCCCTGCGTCCTCTGGCAAGAATGTGGGCATAGTGGATCGCGTGGGTGCATGCGATGCCACAATGGGGATAGCATCATGCACTGGAACGTGGTGGGACATACCCGATCCCTCACCGATCTGGAAAACCCTGGGGGGTTCCCTCTGCCTGACCTCTAATGCCGTGAGTCTCTGTGTCATCTCCTGCATGTGATGGAGGAGTGTATCCCATCTCCTCGAACCCTCATCGTCTGCCATCGGGTTCCGCTACTCTGTGTCCCCCGCAGGCTGCTCCTGCTCTGAATCTGTCTCAGGTGGCTCCTGATCAGAATCCCTCTCTCCGAAGGGAAACTCCCACCTACTCTCAACGTCTCTGTGTCTCCTCTGATCAAAGTAGGGATTATCCCCGGGCGTCATAGACTTCCAGCTCCACAGGCTGAGCCAGAACTATGCTCTGATACCACTGTAATATCCCCAACGGGAAATAAACAGTAATACACAGCAAAACAACAAGCAGCTATATAGAACAAAATGTCGGAACTAGAATATGGAACAAGTACACATAAAATACCAGAACGCTAAGCCATTTTATTAATCCGAGAATACATATATATGGGTACAAGAGATAATCAGAATGAGTGCACCTATCCTTGCTCTAGGCAAGTGAAGACCCTCTCAGAATAAGAAATGGCTTCTATGAAAGAGCTGCGTCTAGGCTAACTGGAGAAAGCTATTGGTAAAGAAAGTGTTCTTTATAAATGTCTTTTGCCCATAGAAATTTGATCCCCTCACCGGAATGAGCTGAAAATCGGAAGGCTATCTGTACTCACCCCGCCGGACAAAACCCAGAAACCGTGAAGCAAATGCTCCACCTCCGAAAATCCACCAATAATGCCCTCCTCAAAGAAAACGCTGTCTCTCCCAGGAACAGCGCAGGAGCTCAAGAAATATGCTGGGAAAGGGACCTAAATCCTCCTGCAAAACCTCCGGCTGAAACAACAATCTCCCCAAGGCTGAAATACGCTGAAGCCACAACAAAATCACCCACAATAACGCTGCACAAACACTGACTGCGTCCTCCCTGCTGAAACTGCGTCCTCTCTCCTGGACTGCGCAGTCACTCTAAGGGTCAGCTCCTCTGCAAAACGTCCACCCAAAATCCACTGCAAATCACCTACTGAAACTGAAGGAAATACCTTGCCCGAGCAGGCACTCGAAGTCCCTCGGGGCCAAGGGCGAGATCTCCGACAGGAGACACTCAGTTCGCACTAAACAGTGCTGCAGACCGACTAAACAACCGGCGTGCTAAAGTAGACAGAAGTCTAGCTCTCAATATCATCAACATATCAATAATGCCAAATGGATTGAAACCCCACCTCTTATAGTGCTAGCTCCCTCAAAAACCCTAACTGCGTCCTTGACCTCCTCCTTGACCTGCGCAGTTACCTTAGGAGCCTACGTGAAGCCTCCCTCATGTGTGTGTGGACCCCCAAGGCCTTCCCCTTTAAGTTACAACGTTCATCAACTAGGAAAGCACTTTATTTTATTAAAGTGAGTTGACCCCCTATTTCTCACTTTATTTATTAATTTAACTATAGGCGGCAAAACTATACAAAAATGAAATATTCCAATTAGCGGTGCTAATTAGGAATATTACAGGAACCATACTAATCTGAGGTAGGCCGCAGGCCTAGCCTCACCAAAACAGGCCAACACGGGGTTTTAAGGCTTTGATGAGGGCAGCAGGTTTGAAGTTATACATAAACTTATATAGTGTGTATGGTGATATCGGGGAGGAATGACAGCATGTGGGCCGCAATCCCTACTTCACCTTTGGAAGATGTCGCAGCCCTGTAAGCTTGGTTTGGATACGCTCTTTGAGTTGTTGTCTCACAGGTAAGTTATGGGTGTTGTTTTAGTACATATTTGGTATTCTGATTGAAAGAAGGGACAGCTAGCAAAGTTATGGTTTAGAAATATTTTGAAGGGGCATATTCCACCAGTTAGTGTCCAAGACTGTTTGGACTATTCTTAGATCCGAATTTAGGCAGAGAATCTCATATGATCCCTCTGACACCTCATATCGAGACTGTGTAAGAAGGTTGATACCTGTCACATTTTGAACAGTGAGTAGAACGCTCGGTTCTTAAAGCCTTGAAGATAATTAAGGGCATGCGTAGTGATGGAGGGAGTATTTAAGGAGAAGCCGCAATGAAATCTCGGATCTGTTTTGCGTGAACAAAATGCCATGAGCTGACTGTGTTCCTACAGTACTCATTATTTCAGAATCTCTCCAACCTATGTTGCACCAGAATACAGAAAGGAGATCGGGTGTTTCCTGTGGCTATGGTCGCAGTCCCTAATTTTCACATCATAATAGTTATACCCAGATTCTGAATGGCCAGGTTTGTAGGTATACTGGTGGAAGTTCTAGGCAGAATTTTTTTGGTAATCTCTGCAATTGTGGATTGAATTTCTGTATAAGTAAGGGTGGTCAAAGATCCTACTGGTGGTGAAAAGGAACAACGTTGTAGATTGCAGCCGCAAATCCAAGCGGAAGTTGGTCACAAACACAATGATTCCCAGATCTGTGCATAAGCAAGACCACAGTGATGACACACTGTGTCATTTACCACATGTTCAAGAGTTGTGCACTTATGATTGAGCTAGATCTGCGTAACGAGAACGGACTGGCATGAAGAAGGGTAAATTCTGTGTTTGAACACCTGTATGATTGGTTCCTAGACTTGTGCAATTTAGGAAACGAATTGCAGATTTGAGATCTGAAGATCTAGAGCCCTAGATCAGTCTACCATTAACTGTAGTTGGACAACTCTGGCAGATAAGAAGTAGCGCAAAAGTCAAGATATGTTAGAAGGCTGTAAGTTGTAGATAAGAAAATTTTAAAGGGCTGCTGAGCTTCATTGGGTGACTGCGCAGTCCTTGGAGGGAGGACGCAGTTTGAGTTGAAGCTGTTCAGTGGTAGAGATTTCTGCAGGAGATTCAGGCCTATTCCGGTGTGGAGGTTCAGCGTTTATCATTTGGTGAGTTTCCTGAGGAGTTGTGGCCCCATTTCAGTCTATTTCAGTTGGTGTCTGCGCAGTTCTTGGAGGGACAGCGTTTTTCTAGGAGGAGGGTTTTTGGGGGTGATTTTCGGAGGTGGTCCGTTTTGTATATGGTTTATGGGTTTTGTCCGGGGTGGTGAGTTCAGGTGGTCTGCCGATTTTCAGCTCATTCCGGCAAGGGGATCAGCCCCTAGCTTCAGCTCATTCCAGCAGCAGCAGTTTACGGCAGTTTCTTCCAGCAGCTGGGATGCAGTTTCTTGTAGCAGCCATTTCCTGTTTTTCTGAGAGGGTTCTTCACTTGCCTTGAGCAAGGATAGGTGCATTTATTCTGATTATCCATTGTATCTCATTATATTCTCGGATTAATAAAATGGCTTAGCATTTCCGGCATTTTTATGTGTATTTGCTTTATGTTCTATTTTCGGCATTTCCTATATAGTTCATGTTTGTATTTACGTGTATTATCTTGTAGGTTGGGGATATTACAGTGGTATCAGAGCATAGTTCTGGCTCAGCCTGTGGTGCTAGCAGTCTATGACGCCCGGGGATAATCCCTACTTTGATCAGAGGAGACACAGAGACGTTGAGAGTGGGTGGGAGTTTCCCTTCGGAGAGAGGGATTCTGATCAGGAGACACCTGAGACAGATTCAGAGCAGGAGCAGCCTGCAAGGGACACAGAGCAGCGGAACCCGATGGCAGACGATGAGGGTTCGAGGAGATGGGATACGCTCCTCCATCACATGCAGGAGATGACACAGAGACTCACGGCCATAGAGATCAGACAGAGGGAACCCCCCAGGGTTTTCCAGATCGGTGAGGGATCGGGTATGTCTCACCACGTGCCAGTGCATGATGCTATCCCCATTGTGGCATCTCATGCACCCACGCGATCCACTATGCCCACATTCTTGCCAGAGGACGCAGGGGCAGGAGTATAGGGAGGTGCACAGAGGGATATTCCAGCACCCACGCGATCTACCATGCCTACCTTCCTGGCAGAGGACGCAGAGACAGCAGTACAGCAAGAGATATATCCGGGTCGGATGGCTGACCTTTTTACAGAGTACCAGGCTTACGGACCGGCGTTCATGGATTCTCTCACCTTCAGAGACTATATTCAGGTCCAGCATGACATTAGACCCCGTGATCATCACCGAGGGCACAGGCACCACTGTGATGACCACCGCGCAGCTAGTAGATTTCATTTGCCCATGTTTGATGGCTCATCAAACAGTTCGGCAAAGTCTTGGGTGGAGAAGCTGGACATCTATTTCCAGCTTAACCCGATGTCGCAGTCAGAGGCCATTAAGGTGGCAACATTACATCTGGACGGTGAGGCCTAGGACTGGTGGTTCCATGGGATGACGATACTCGGACATTCTGCAGTGACGACATATGCCGAGTTTACCCGGAGGGTGATAGAGCGCTTTGACAGGAGGGATCCGGAGCAGCATTTTGTTGAGCTGAAAAAGCTCAAACAGTCTGGGAGTGCAGAGACATACATTTCAGACTTCTTGAGGATTTCGGTGATGGTCCCTGATTTGTCTGCGGCTCGGATGGTCTACATGTTTGTGGAGGGATTGTCAGAGCCACTTCGTGGCCTAGTCCGGTCGACCAGACCAGCTACCCTTCAGGATGCCATCAGCAGGACTCGGGACTTACAGGATGTCTTACCCAGGACTCGGACACCCTATCCCCAGAGACAGGCTTTCCAGCCTAAGGGGAAGGACACGAGGGTTCCGCCTCCCAAGGCGAATCCTGGACGAGGATAGTTTGATGACGAGGCTAGGAGAGAGCTGAGGAGGAAGCGGTTGTGCTTCACTTGCCAGGAGCCATGGGCACCGAGACATAGGTGTGCTGCAGGGAAAGCACACTTCATTGAGGTCTTCTCCGAGAGCAGTGGAGAAGAGGATGAGGGGGATGACGTGGAGGCAGGAGATTGTTACGCAGCGCAGAGTACCTTACCACCTCCACCACCCGCAGCAAGTGGGGCATCATTTGCACCCACTGGGGGAGCTCTAGCCGCATTGCGGGGAGTTCCCAAGTACTTGACGCTGCGCGTACGAGGGACAGTGCGCGGGCAGCGGGTTTCAGTCTTAGTTGATAGTGGGGCCACCCACAACTTTATTGATGCCCAGATGGTTGAGCGGAGAGGCATACAGACAGAGGGCTTTGATGGGTTTTCTGTTTTGGTCCCAGGAGATCAGACCATGGCATGTGCTCGATATGTTCCGGAGTTATCAGTGACGATGGGCACTTATACATTGACAGATCACTTCTTTGTGGTGGACATTCCGGACACCAACCTGATATTGGGTGTTCAGTGGCTTATTACTCTAAGGAAGGTCACAACAGATTGGAAGGCCCTAGAGATGGAGTGGGATGATCCCAAGACGGGGAGGCATGAGAAGATACGGGGACAGCACACATACCCACCCCAGACAGTGTCGGCACACAGGATGGAGGCGACCTTCCACAAGGGAGACATAGAGTGGGCGGTAGAGTTGCGGGCTTCAGAGGCAGTGGATACAGGGCAGGCAGTGCATCCTGAGCTACAGTCTATTCTCGATAGGTATGCAGCGGTTTTCGGGGATATTCCACCAGGGCAGCTGTAATATCCCCAACGGGAAATAAACAGTAATACACAGAAAAACCACAAACAGCTATATAGAACAAAATGTCGGAACTAGAATATGGAACAAATACACATAAAATGCCAGAACACTAAGCCATTTTATTAATCTGAGAATATATGTATATGGGTACAAAGATAATCAAAATGAGTGCACCTATCCTTGCTCTAGGCAAGTGGAGACCCTCTCAGAATAAGAGATGGCTGCAGCAGAGACTGCGTCCTAGCTGACTGGAGGAACTGCCATAGAACAACTGCTGCTACAATGTACTGGAACTAGGGGCTGATCCCCTCACCGGAATGAGCTAAAAACTAGAAGGCTAGCTGAACTCAATCCCCCGGACAAAACCCAGAAATCGTGAAGCAAATACTCCACCTCCGAAAAACCACCAAATAAATCCCCTCCAGAGAAAACGCTGTCTCTCCCAGTAACAGCGCAGAAGCCCAAGAAAACGCTGGGAAAAAGGGCTGAATCCACCTGCAAATACTCCGGATGAAATAGCAATCTCCTCAAGGTTGAAATGGCAACCTCCTCAAGGCTGGAAAACTCTGAAACCACTGCCAAATCACCACACAACAACGCTGCTCAACAAAGACTGCGTCCTCCCTGCTGAAACTGCGTCCTCTCTCCTGGACTGCGCAGTCACTCCAAGAGACCAACTCCTCTGCAGCGTCCACCCAAAAATCCACTGCAAACCACCTATAGAAACTGAAGGAAATACCTTGCTCGAGCAGGCACTCGAAGTCCCCCGGAGCCAAGGGTGAGATCTCCGACCGGAGACACTCAGTTCGCACTAAACAGTGCTGCAGACCGACTAAACAACCGGCGTGCTGAAGTAGACAGAAGTCTAGCTCTCAATATCAATAACATATCAATAATAATGCCAAATGGAGTGAAACCCCCACCTTTTATAGTGCTAGCTCCCTCAAAACCCTAACTGCGTCCTTGAGTTCCTCCTTGACCTGCGCAGTTACCTTCGGAGTTTACGTGAGGCCTCTCTCATGTGTGTGTGGACCCCCAAGGCTTTCCCCTTTAAGTTACAACGTTGCCTCTACTAGGGAAACACTTTATTTTATTTAAGTGAGTTAGACCCCTTTTCTCACTTTTATTTATTAATTAACTATAGTCGGCAAAACTATACAAAAATCAAATATTCCAATTAGCGGTGCTAATTAGGAATATTACAGCAGCCACCGGATCGGGGGTTTGAGCATACGATCGAGCTTGAGCAGGGGATACAGGCCGTGATTACCACACCGTATAGGCATCCCAAGGCCTATCGGGACGAGATAGAGCGAGCTATTCAGGAGTTGCTGGCCCTTGGTCACATTCAGCCCAGCACGAGTCCTTTCGCTTCTTCTGTAGTGCTGGTGAAGAAGAAGGACGGCACATTGCGCATGTGCATTGACTACAGGGCTCTGAATAAGAAGACCCTGAAGAACATGTACCCCATCCCCAGGATCGATGAGCTGATGGATGAGTTGAGAGGGGCACGGTTCTTCTCAAATATTGACTTGAGATCCGGGTACCATCAGATTTGCGTGAGGGAACAGGACATTCCCAAGACCGCTTTCAGGTGTCACTATGGGCACTTTGAGTTTCTGGTCATGCCATTCGGGCTGACCAATGCACCTGCTACTTTCCAGTCATGCATGAACCACATTTTCAGGGGTCATCTGAGGAAGTTTGTGTTGGTCTTCTTTGATGACATACTTATATACAGCAGGACTTGGGAGGAGCACCTCCAGCATATTGAGACAGTTTTGCACATCTTGGAGGAGCAGCAGTTCTATGCCAAGCTCTCCAAGTGTGAGTTCGGGTTGACAGAGATGCTGTATCTGGGGCACATTATAGGAGTGGACGGGGTGAGAGTCCACGAGGAGAAAATCAGGGCCATCAAGGATTGGCCAGAGCCGCGGAATGTGACGGAGCTTCGGGGATTTATCGGTATTTGCACATACTACAAGAAGTTCGTCAAGGGCTTCTCTCAGCTTGCTGCACCCCTCACAGATTTGATGAGAAAGGGGGCATTCAGTTGGTCGGACACAGCCCAGCGAGCTTTTGACAAGCTCAAGGAGGTGATGAGCAGTTGTCCTGTATTGGCGTTGCCAGATTTTACACAGCCCTTTGTCCTAGAGTGTGACGCATCAGGAGAGGGGATTGGTGCCGTTTTGATGCAGGGCGGTCACCCGATTGCTTTTGAGAGCCGGAAGCTCCTTCCACACGAGAGGTTGTATCCCATATACGACAAGGAGATGTTGGCCATCATGCATGCATTGGCCAAGTACCGGCAGTACCTAGTGGGCAGCAAATTCAGGGTGAGGACAGATCATAACAGCCTGAGGTACTTTCTGGAGCAGAAGCAGTTGCAGGAGAGGCAGCAGAAGTGGATCAGCAAGATCCAAGCCTACGACTTTGACATCGAGTATGTCAAGGGCAAGAATAACGTGGTAGCTGATGCCCTTTCTCGTAGACCGGCCACGTCATCACTTATGAGCTTGGACGCTGATTGGAGGGCTCGACTGCTGGTTGAGTACTCCAAGGACAGGTTTGCATGTGAGGTCCTGGACGGGCAGGTAGCAGATGACAGGTACAGGGTGGTCGATGAGATCATCTATTACAGGGACAGGATCTTCTTGACTGAGGGATCTCAGCTCAAGAAGAAGATACTCCAGGCTTCACACAATTCTCCATTGGCGGGCCATCAGGGGTTCACCAAGACCTACCGGGCCATTCGGGAGAGGTTCTCATGGAAGGGCCTCAAGGAGGACGTACTCCAGCATGTCAGGGAGTGCGATGTTTGCCAGCGAAACAAGGGAGAGATGAGCCATCCCGCAGGGTTGTTGCAGCCTCTTCCCATTCCGGAGGGGAAATGGGAGAGCATATCGATGGACTTCATCACAGGGTTGCCCACCGTGCAGGGCAAGGATTGCATCTTCGTAGTCGTTGACCGGCTGACGAAGTATGCCCATTTTTTTGCCATATCCGCACATCACACAGCAGCGCAGGTGGCTGAGCTGTTCTTCAGGGAGATTTTCAGATTACATGGTCTACCCAAGACCATCGTCAGTGACAGGGACAGCCGCTTCATGGGCGAATTCTGGCAGGAGCTCTTTCGACTAGTGGGGACCGAGTTGACACCGAGCACTAGTTATCACCCCCAGACGGACGGGCAGACCGAGATAGTTAACAAGTGGTTGGAGGGCTACTTGCGTAACTACGTTAGTGGACAGCAGAGGGCATGGCTGAAGTGGCTGCATTTGGGCGAGTACTGCTACAACACGACGCATCATATGTCTATTGGTATGTCACCTTTCTATGCTTTATATGGATATCATTCCTTATCTTTTGTGGACATGATGTTTGGTGTTAGCAGGGCTCCGAGAGCCAAGTTATGGATCCAAAAGAGCCAAGATATCCTCCGAGCTCTCAAGGACAACATAGCCACAGCACAGAATCAGCAGAAGCTATATGCTGATAAGGGTCGGGTGGAGAGACACTTCGAGGTAGGGGACTTGGTCTACCTACGACTACAGCCATACCGACAGTCTTCACTCAAGCAGAAGGGGGCGGAGAAGCTTAAGCCCCGCTTTTATGGGCCATACACGGTGATACGCAGGATCGGGCAGGTTGCATATGAGTTGGAGCTGCCCCAAGGCAGTAAGATTCATAACATCTTTCATGTATCATGCTTGAAAAAGGCACTGGGCCAGCAGGTGACAGTTACAGAGGAGCTACCACCCACGGATGATGAGGGGCATCTGGTGTTGCAGCCGGAGGCTATTATTGACACTAGGGAGAGGCAGCTACGGAGCAGGAATATCAGGGAGTTCTTGGTGAGATGGAAGAACTTGCCGGATGAGGATGCTACTTGGGAGGATGAGAGGATATTGCAGCATCCATCACTTCAGTTGCTTGAGGACAAGCAATGTTCTGCCGGGGGAGACTGTAATATTCCTAATTAGCACTGCTAATTGGAATATTTCATTTTTGTATAGTTTTTCCGCCTTTAGTTAAATTAATAAATAAAGTGAGAAATAGAGGGTCAACTCACTTAATAAAATAAAGTGCTTCCTAGTTGATGAACGTTGTAACTTAAAGGGAAGGCCTTGGGGGTCCACATGCACATGAGGGGAGGCCTCACGAAGGCACCTAAGGTAACTGCGCAGGTCAAGGAGGGAGTCAAGGACGCAATTAGGGTTTTTGAGGGAGCTAGCACTATAAAAGGTGGGGTTTTCACTCCATTTGGAAATTATTGATATTGTTGATGATATTGAGCTAGACTTCTGTCTACTTGAGCACGCTGGCTGTTTAGTCGGTCTGCAGCACTGTTTAGTGCGACTGAGTGTCTCCGGTCGGAGATCTCACCCTTGGCCCCGGGGGACTTCGAGTGCCTGCTCGGGCAAGGTTTTTCTTCAGTCTTTAGCAGGAGATTTGCAGGTGTTTTGTTGGGAGTTTTGCTGAGGAGCTGAGCTTCATTGGGTGACTGCGCAGTCCTTGGAGGGAGGACGCAGTTTGAGTTGGAGCTGTTCAGTGGTAGAGGTTTCTGCAGGAGATTCAGGCCTATTCCGGTGTGGAGTTCAGCGTTTATCATTTGGTGAGTTTCCTGAGGAGTTGTGGCCCCATTTCAGTCTATTTCAGTGGTGTCTGCGCTGGTCCTGGAGGGACAGCGTTTTTCTAGGAGGAGGGTTTCTGGGGGTGATTTTCGGAGGTGGTCCGTTTTGTATATGGTTTCTGGGTTTTGTCCGGGGTGGTGAGTTCAGGTGGTCTGCCGATTTTCAACTCATTCCGGCAAGGGGATCAGCCCCTAGCTTCAGTTCATTCCAGCAGCAGCAGTTTACGGCAGTTTCTTGTAGCAGCCATTTCCTGTTTTTCTGAGAGGGTTCTTCACTTGCCTTGAGCAAGGATAGGTGCATTTATTCTGATTATCCATTGTATCTCATTATATTCTCAGATTAATAAAATGGCTTAGCATTTCCGGCATTTTTATGTGTACTTGCTCTATATTCTAGTTCCGGCATTTTTCCTATATAGTTGCATGTTTGTATTTCTGTGTATCACTGTCTATTTCCTGTTGGGGATATTACATTCTCCCTGTGTGACAATGACATATGTCAGAATATGTATGACCATGAAGCTTGGAATCTTCTAAAGATGAATAAAACAGTAATGACAATTCAGAAGGTATCTCTGTAACCAAAAATTTGAGGACGTAAATCTGTGATTCTATGTCATTGTCATTATGACAGTGACATAGACAGACACCCATGTTTACAAGATTCATAGTAGCAGTAAGCTTGTGACTGTAATCAGTCTTACATTAGAGCGTAATGATAAACTTGGAAGTGTGATCTGAGAAGTTTTGCAGCCTTCCGTCACATTGTTGGAGTCTTGAACCATGATCAGCAAGGCCTGTTTGGATGGCTTTGACTGTGGGAGAATGAGACCCCTTTTCCAAGTTGGTGTCTGGGATGCTCTCATTTAAAATATATATTAGATGTCTTCTGTTAAGAGAGAAGCTGGCATTAAGAGGGAGAATACATCTGTATATGCTCCTGAGCTAATATCATTGCTAAACGAAAGAAGATCCTCATGGCTCAAAGCCATATGGCTTCAGAGGGGGAAATTCAGGAAGAAAACCAAGAAGCCATATAAATACCAGGGGTATCTAGCTGCCATGAGTACAATATGAGCCTGGATCATTTGCAAAAACTAGAAAGCATCAATGTCTACATGGATGCGAGGGTGATGTCTAGAATATGGTTCCTAGACCACCGATCAAAGCTGGTGTCACCTCAATATAAGATCAAGCATGGATCTGATGGGAAAATGTGATGCCTAAAGGCACTGATTATTATTGCACCTATAATCTATTATTTACCTTGCTGCTACAGATGGATGTAAAGACCGTTTTTTTTGTGGCATGGTGCAATAAAGGAAGAGGTGTATGTGGAGCAACCTTTGGGATTCAAAGTCCAAGATCAGGACACCCATGTTTGCAGGTTGAAGAAAGCCCTCTATGGGTTGAAGCAAGCACCCAAAGCTTGGTACGAGAGGATAGATAGCTACCTGATGAGACTGGGCTTCACTCATAGTAATGTTGATCCGAACCTTTACTTTAAGGTTGATAGAGAGAAACCTCTCATTCTGGTGCTATATTTGGACAACCTCTTCCTGACAGGTGCTGACCCTCTCATTCATCAGTGTAAGAGGGAGCTTGCTGCTGAGTTCGAGATGAAGGACCTAGGAATAATGCCTAGGCCCGGAGGTCTGGCAGAGACCTAGCGAGATTTTCCTTTCTCAAGGAAAATACATTATGAAGCTTCTGGTATGGTGGACTGTAAGTCCGTGTCGACACCGATGAGGCTCAACTTTAAAAAGTTGAGTGGCAGCGCTGCTAGCGCTGCTGGGCCGGTGTTAGCAAATCCTACTAAGTATCGTCAACTCGTAGGGGCTCTGATGTTCTTAGTGAACACCCGTCCGGACGTATGTTGTGTAATGAACACTTTGAGTCAACACATGGTTGATCATAACATTCACTAGGTTGGTGCCAAGAAACTCTTGAGATATCTTTGTGGCACGATAGACCATGGGCTGAATTACACTGCCAGGAGCATGACACTCCTTGGATATATTGAGGCCAATTGGGCTGGCAGTGTGGTGGATCGTAAGAGCACATCTGGATGCTACTTAACAAGTAGATCTGCTTTGCGCAGGAAACAAAAGTCGGTAGCCTTGAGCATTGCTGAGGTCGAATACATTGCAGCATGTAAGACTCGTTGTGAAGTCACTTGGTTGCGAAAGCTCTTCAGTGAGTTGTTTGAGCATGTGCTAGATGCCACCATTATCCTTTGTGATAACCAGAGGGGGATTCATTTGTCATAGAATCCTGGGTTCCACGATTGATCTAAGCATGTTGATGGCTAGTACAACTTTATCCGGGATATGGTATAGCGAGGCGTCGTAAGGCTCGATCATATAGTAACTGATGAGAAGGATGCGGATATTCTCACAATGCCCTTGGGGAAGGTCATGTTCCTAACCTTCATGAGAATCTTGGAATCATGGAACGACCCTATTCTGAAGGTCCTGTTGGACGATGAGCTCTGGAAGCTCCAAGGGGGCTTTGGGGATAGCTTTGGTGTTATAAGCAACCACAGGGCTAGGCTTGCCGAACCTAGTTGGTGTGCTTCTACCCCACCGTGATGATATTGAGATGGTTTACCTCTCTCTGATCTGTGCTCGATATGCATCCTACCCATGCAGTTTCGACTCATGGGAAGTACCTCTCATTTGGCCAATGAGGTGGGAAATGTGAATAGAGACCATAGCAAGACCGATGGACGCATCGGAGATTGCCGTACTCCCTATGTCTAGGATGGCACGTGTCCAACCACTTGATCTGGGATCTAGTTTAGCGAGGTTTCGGACCTACAACTGACTTCGGGTCAGTGAAACTAACTTCGAGTTAGTATATGACTCTCTTGAGTCCTAGTGAGGTTTCAGACCTCCAACTGACGTCTGGTCAGGTAAACCAACTTCGGATTGGTATGAGACTCTTTGTGAGTCCTATAGAGGTTTCAGACCTCTGGGCTGAATCTATCAGCCGGGTATGATGTCTATGTGACTGACCCACCTCTGTTCTGAAATAAAGAGGTCAGCAAAGCAAGTTACGGCGGAATGACACACGATGTTTGGATTGCACTAGTGGACAGAGTTCTCCCTAGTTGAGAGGGAGTGTTAAAATTGGACAACTAGGTCCAAACTCCGGGTTGTGCTGCTCAGATGACGATCCCAATATTTTTATTGGATTCCCCTTTCGGAGAGGTGTAAGATTGATCTAAAGATCATCTCGATCGGATGAGCAGAACATGGACTTTGAATTTATTCCACTTATGTGTTAAGTCGACCTGGAATATAATATAGACTTAAATGTCTTAAAGAGCGTGTCACACACCCCCAAAGATGCTTATATATTGGAGAGACTTGGAGCTCATTATACACACATTGTGTGGAGGATTTTCTTCTCTCTTGATGGCGATGGAGCTGCGTTCTTGGTGCTGCGTATTTATGGAGTGTTTCTTGTTTGGGTTGTTCTGGGGTTATGTGTGACACGCTTCGCTGAATGACCTATTGGAGACTTTGCTAGTAGAAGCATCCTGCTATCGCCATAATGCCACTAGTTATTATCTCTGTTTTGTCTTGTCTTCCATCGATCTATTAGTATGTTCTATCTCCTTCAGTATTGTGTGCCCTAAACTGAAATGGCATAGAACATGCTCAGAAATTAACAAGATTTCAATGGATTTTATCACAGGTTTACGTAAGTCCGAAGGAAAGACTGTCATCATTATGGTAGTTGATAGACTCACTGAGTATGCACACTTTTGTGCATTATCTCTTCCATTTAAAGCAAGAATGGTTGCTACTGCATTTATGGAAACAATTCAAAATCTACATGGAAACCCAAATATTATTGTAAGCGATAAAGATCCCATTTTTACTGGAAATTTTTAAATGGAATTATTTCCTTGTTTGGATACTCAACTAGCTCATAGCTCATCTTATCATCCTCAATTTTATGGTCAAACTGAGATAGTGAACAAATTTTTGGAAGGATATCTTCGTTGTTTTGTATCTAATTAAAAAACACAATGGGTCAAGTGGTTACCTCTGGCTGAATGGTGGTATAACACTTCCTTCCATACTGCAGCAAAAGTGACCACATTTATGGCACTTTATGGATATCATCCACCGTCCATCACATCATCTTTAAGAGAAAATTCCAAGCTTCAAGCAGTGGAAGATCACATCAAGCATAAATAACAAGTTCTCCAACTCTTAAAGGATAACCTAAATTTGGCACAAAATCGAATGAAACAATAAGAAGATCAACATCGCAGCGAGAGAAGTTTTGATGTAGGAGACTGGGTATTTTTACGACTACAACCATACAAACAAATGTCCCTCAAGCAAGCTAAGAAGAATAATAAATTATCGCCAAAGCACTGTGGTCCTTACAAGGTGTTGCAAAAGATTGATACTATGGCATACAAACTGGAGTTTCCTGCTTCTTCGCGAGTGCATCCAAATTTCCATGTTTCATGCTTAAAGAAGGTTAAAGGTGACAAACTTCCAGTTCAAACAATATTGCCAGAACTTGATGAGGAAGGAAAAATCATATTGGAACTTGAAGCAGTGAGGGAAACAAGAACTCGACAGCTACGTAATCGATCAATTTTAGAGTATGTCATCAAGTGGAAAAACTTACCCACTGAAGATTCTACATGGGAGGATGAGAATTTTATACAGAAGCATCCAAAGCTACTCAAGCGTTGAGGACAACACTTTTTTGAAGGACAGGGGCATGTTAGGTCCCTATATTACTAGTGTAGTCCCTTATTGTGGTTAGTATAGCCCCCTTATTGTTATTTTTGTACCCCTGTAACCCCCATATTGTTATTATTGTGCCCTTACATTATTATTGTTAGGTCGGCTAGGATTATATTGTGACCCCATGGACTCCTATATATAGAAGGAGGTTATGTCATTTGTATCATCCAAGAATTGTTCATTTATGTAATGTAAAGGAGGTTGCCCCCTCGAAGTGGCTATTTCCTAAGGCGTTGATCTCTCTTTTCTTCTATTTTTGGAGTTGGTTTCATAACATAGGCATTGGAGGAGGGCTAATTGGCCTCTAGGCCGACTTGATTAATTGTGACATTGTGGGCTTCACTTCAAAAATACACTTTCCCATATCTGAATACAGTGCTTCAAAGGTAATAATTGAACCTATAGGAAAGAGGAATCTAGTCCAATTATTGGAATTTGTCATTCAGTTGCCAAATTAACACTCCCTCTCAGCTAGGCAGAAATTACAATTGCATCATGTGATCATTGCAAATATCATATCATCAAATCATGTATCGTCTCTGCTCAACTCTATCTGCTAAAGCCTGAAACATTGTCGAATCTAAAAAAGAAGAATCAATGAGGAGCTACAATTACCACCATTCAAGGATAATGAGGAAGGTCCTACGGGCCACTCTCACCTCATGTCTATGACAGTGAGGAAGGTCATATGGGGCACTCTCAACCCAAGTCATCTCATACGGGAGCATACAGCTTCCACCCTATATCGAGCAATAGGCGAGATACAACTTACCAAGCAAGAATCACAACCATCCCATTATTCAATCAATGGGTGAGATACCACTTGCTATATAAGAGTTAAGGATCACATCCAGCCTATTGCCTAGCGATCTTCCCAGCAATGACCCTCAAGATGTGAAAATTCCACTGCAGTGTAATAGTTTATTTTCTCCTACTTGATTTAATTAATACAAGTTATTTCCAGAAATTAGATTCAGAAAATACTGAAAAGAAACACAACTACAGCCTACACATGCAGATCATTTATTGAATAATACACTCACGCAACAAAATGACACATGGATTTTTCAAAATAAGTCCCTGGAAAAACCCAAAACGGGAAAACTAGTGCAACAGATATGAGGGTTTGTTATTAAGTAGTTCTGAGTACAACAAATCTGGGTTCCAAATCTGGAAAACCCGACAAAGAATAAAAGAAATCAAATCTACAGCTAACCTAAAGTTCTAGTGCCAAATATCGGACTGATCCACACCCTCAAACGGGATTTACAAGACTCAGCCCGGATCTGACCCTAGAAACCCTCAGGGCTGCTTTTGAAGCCCCAGTGTTGCCTCTAAAGGCCTGCGTCAACCTCTGCGTGGCCCTAGGAGGGTCTGCGTCAACCCCTAGAGGGTCTACACTGCCCCTGCACTGCCTTTGCTAGGCCTGCGTCAGCCCTGCATGGCCCTAGCTGCCTTTGTGTTGCCCCTATTGGACTGCATGTCTTTGAAGCCCCTCTGCGCTACCCTTGTTGTTGCTCCTCTGCCTCTTGTTGTCTCTTGGCTCTTGGGTTGAGACCATCCCTCGGCGATACGGGTTGCGGGAAGCTTAGAGTGCCCCCTTCGCTCCGCTCAGGAAACTCGCTCGTGCGGGAGCGTTTAACTTATTGGAAACGCGCCCGAAACGCTTCCTATCAGAGCGTTTTTCGAGCACCGCGTTCGGCCCAACCGGCTCCCTGTTTTTTCGGGAGCGTTTCAGGGAGCGTTCGGGAGCGAACGCTCCCGAAACGCTTCCGACGTTAAAAAACGCTTCGGGAGCGTTTTTTAAACGCGGGAAGCGTTCGGGGAGCGTTCGCTCCCGAACGCTCCCCGGCAGAAAAAATGCTCCCCGCCGCGCGAAATTTTTTTTATGAAAAATTTTCGATTTTTATAAAAAGGGGGGGGGGGGTTTCATTGAGTTATTGTTTGTTAATTGAGAATTGAGATTGAGCGAGAAGGAGAGCCGAGAGCGCAAGGTTTGGTTGACAGCAATCAGGAGAGCAAGGAGCAAAGCTGACAGGAGAGCAAGGAGCAAGGCTAACAGGAGGATTGCAAGAAAGAGGTAGGCCTTCTAATCCAATTTTGTATTTTCTAAGATGAATTTGTAGATTGTTAAATTGTTTGAAAATGAAAACTTGAATTTTGCTTGAATGTTGCATTTTATTGGATTTAAAACTTTTAAAATGAATTGGTTTTTTCCTATGTTGCATTTCCTATTCCCATTTGGCATTTTTCTATTTGTTTTGCAGGCTAGATTCTAGAAACTTGAAACTTGTTTCCATCATGGCTATATGGCTAGGAATTTTCCTCATGTTGGTTCCTTTCTTTGTGATAATGGTGTTGGAGAGTGCTAGAAGAAAGAGACAAATCAGAGAAGAGGAGGATGAAGAGGAGGATTATGGTGGATCTGAAGAAAATCCTGAAGAGGAGGATTATGCTGAGGAGGAAGTGGGGAGTGGAGACCCTGAGAACCTAGAATCCCCAACTAAACAAGACCAATATCCTTTGTGGAAATATGTTCAAAAACAAGAAGGAGGGAAAGGTGGTGGAACCACTAAATTTATTTGCCCCCATTGCAATAAACAATACCATGGTTCATACTCCCGTCTGAGAAGGCACCTTTGTGGGATAATGCCAGGAGATGGAACTAAAAATTTTGGAATCAAAGTTTGTACTTATGTGCCAGCACCACAGAGAGAGATATATAGGAAGGAAGAGGGGTTGCCATACAGAGATCATCTAAAAGATCTAAGGGTATCGCTGATTCAGGCCCAACACATTCAACTTCCACCCATGCCAGTGGTTTCGGAAGCAGTGGCACTGGATTAAGGCGTAGAACCATATCCGATTTCCTAGACGAAGGGGGTAGGAATGATGTGGATTCAAAAGTTTACCGGTTTCTATATGCATGTGGGGTGCCATTCAATGTTCTTCGCTCACCTTATTGGCATGAAATGGTTTCTGCCATTAATGATGCCCCCAAAGGATACAAAAGCCCTGGGTATGACAAGGCCAGAACCGTGGGTCTTGATCATGAAAGAGCTAAAATAAATCATTCTTTGGCTAGAATGACGGGTTCGTGGAATGAGCATGGGTTGTCCATTGTCTCTGATGGATGGACCAATGTAAAAGGAAAACCATTGATAAATGTTTTGGCTGTGTCGGTTAGTGGTGCAGTGTTCCTGGCAGCTTATGATTATTCAGATAAATTCAAAACCGGCATTAACATTACAGAACCATTACTTGATATAATTGAAAAGACTGGGCCATACAATGTGATACAGGTCATCACTGATAATGCTGCTAACTGTAAGGCAACAGGAGCAATTGTTGAGGATAAATACCCCAACATTTTTTGGTCTGGGTGTTTGGTTCACACAATGAACCTTTTGATGCATGATATCATAAAAAACAAACAACCCCAGTTCAAATGGCTTGGTGATTTGTACAAGAGAGGTAAGAAAATGATCAAATTTATTACAAATCATAGCAATACCCATGGGCTTTTCCGTACTCACTCCAAATTGGAGTTGTTGAAAATAGGAAAAACTAGATTTGCTAGCTATTACCTCACCTTCAGGCGCCTTTTGAAGGTAAGAGAGTCATTGGCGGCAATGGTATCAAGCCCACACTGGCAGCGATTAAAGGACAGGGCGGCAACAATAGTTGACAGGCAAAGTTTCGAACATGTGGAGGAGACCGCCCTTGACCATTTGTTTTGGGCACGTATGAGGGAAATTGTGAGTTTTACCAAGCCCATTTATAACATGATTCGCTTTGCAAATACTGATAAACCAGTGATTGGAGAGGTTTATGAGCAGATGGATAGCATGTTGGGGCAAATAAAAGATATTGTTAAGGATAATGATCCCATTTTGTATGCTATGATTCATGATTGTGTGTGTGCACGGTGGAATAAACTCAATGTTCCACTACATGCTTTGGCATATATCCTTACGCCAAAATATTACTCTCCATCTTGGTTGGGCCAACCTGCACCTGGAGGTGGGGTTAGGGTGAAAGCTCACACAGATCCAGAGGTACAAGAAGGGTACATGAAGGCATTGGACAAATTGGTACCTGACAGGGAAGAGTGTGCTAGATTGCGCCTTGAATTAGGCAAATACTTCAGTTGCACTGCTAACTTTGGTTCATTCCATGCAATGGAAGACGGGGACAGATTCGATGCTCTCACATGGTGGGAAGCATATGGCGGCATGGGACTTTTGCCAAAGTTGGCTAAAAAAGTTCTCTCACAAGTTGTGAACACTTCTTCTGCAGAGAGGTGTTGGAGCACCTACAACTTTATACACAATGTGAGAAGAAACAAGCGGAATGAAAACCGAGCTGAAAGCTTGGTTTATGTGCATTATAACTTGAGGTTGCTCGGCCATTACTGTGATCGAGCAAATGAGGATCAATCATACAGAGTCTGGGACAACAACCCAGAAGATGATAATTTGGAGGACGGCACGTTACATCTAGAAGAATTGGAAGCAGAACTTTATAGGGATGATGATGAAGCATCAGCAGCACCGCCACACACAGGGCCAGTCCCACCATCTACTGGTAGCAGTGCGGGTGCCAGTGCCAGTGCCACTCCTCGATATCACACTATTGTTCCTTTGCATATCCAGCCTCCACCTTCTGGTCGTGGTCATGGTACTCCTGAGAGTACTAGAAGACCAACAGTTCCTCGTGGCTCACAGAAATTAGACATTTCTCGTGGGCGTGGCAAGGGGCCAGCCAGATAAAATATATTTGTTGTTTACTATTTTCTATTTGTTGTTGACAGTGGAACAGTTGAAACTTGACTTGCTACTGATTTCATATATTTAAATTTTTAATGAAGTTGGCATTTATAAGTTTACTGTTTACAAGTCATTATGAATTATGAATATGATGCTTCATGAAAGTTATATGGTGATCAATGAATCAATGATGATAAATGTTATATAATATCAATGATGATAAATGCTATATATTGAATTTTGAAATCAATGAAATTATGAATCAATGATGATAAATGTTATATATCAATGATGATAAATGTATATTGAATTTTGAAATCAATGAATCAATGATGATAAATGTTATAATATATATATCGATGATGATAAATGTATATTGAATTTTGAAATCAATGAATCAATGATGATAAATGTTAGATATTGAAATTTGAAATCAATGATGATAAATGTTATATATCAATAATGATAAATGTTATATATTGAATTTTGAAAGCTTGAAACCTTCAGATTGATGATTTGCGAGACTCAAGAGTCAATATGTTCTCTGCTTCCAACTCGTGGGCGTGGTTGATGAAGATTATAACTTCTAGATGATTGATGTTATATGATTCAATCTATGTTTTTATGTTTTTTATGTCTAATTCATCATTCTACATGTTTTTGTTGACATATATGCATCAAAATATAAAAAATATTAAAAATATTAAAAATATATATATATATATATATATAAAAACGCTCCCGAAAACGCTCCGGACCCGGAAACTTTTAAAAATGGCGCTCCGCGCTCCCGCTCCCGCTTCCAAGTAACCTTGGCCAATACTACCCCTCACTGCAGGAAATTCCTCTAGAAATTCTTAGCAAACCCGCCCTAGAATTCCAATCTATTCCACAGTTCTACAACTGTGTGTCTCCTCTAATTGACCCTCGAGCCTTTCTCTTATACTTTTCGTTGAACCCTTCAATGGCCGAGATTAAATCATTCATCAACGGTTGAGATTAAAAGAGTGCTTGATCCATGTGACTTAAGACAATTTCAGCACATGTGTTAATTAATTCACTTTAATTACTTTATTTTCCTATGTTACACTTAGGAAATCCATTAAAAATAATTAATTATTTGAATATCTTGAACACCAACTAAAATTTCTCAAATCTCTCTCTGGGTTTTGGAGATCAAGTGTGTCCTAACCCCTCCACAAAATTTCAGGGCTAGAGCACACCCGATGCTACACCAACTATACAAAATCTCAACACTCCCTCTGAGCACGGAGTGTGCTTTAGGAAAGTGTACTCTAGCAATGCATCCACACCATGCACTACAAGATCTTGAAGTTGGATTCTGTGTTGTTGATGCTTGGTCTGCTGCCCTCCATCCACTGCACTACTACTCTCTATACTGTTGCCCATGTCACTGCCACTAACACTACCACATTTGTACTGCAACTCCCTCTCATATTGTTGCATCATGCTGCCCATAGCACTGCCACTGCTAACTGCTGCACTGCAAATCAGCTGCTGAGAAGTAAGCAACTGAAAGACTCTGCCCAACTGTTTGACAAACAAGTCAAGTTGCCCTCCACCACTGAAGTTCCTGGATGCTGAATCACGCTGTCCTGCTGGAAACACTGTCATGCTGCAACACTGCACTGCGTGAGCCCAGCTGCTCTACACTGCTAAAGTCCCATCAGCCTCTTTGCGTTGTTGTCTCCACGTTGTTGTTGCCTCTGCATTACACTGCTCCCTCTTAAACTCCTCAACTCCCTCTTCTCCTTCAATGTGGTCTTCTGCAACCATCTCCTAACTCATCCCACTACCGTCTTAAGGCTCCCGTAGCTCGTATGTGATCCAAGAGTAGGGCTGACTCAAGGATCCCGCCACACTGTCTATAGATGCTCTACAGATCCATGTCACCCCACCTCTTATCTCGAGGTACATGAGCACTCATGGTTGCATCATCATCAGAGCCATCATCCTTTGTTGCAGCAGCCTTCGAATCAGAAGAGCCTTTGTCCTTCTTCTTTGTACAACTGCTGGCGAAATGTCCAAGATCACCACAGTTAAAGCATCTGACCTTAGAAAGGTCCTTCTTCTTCTTCCCTTGATGTTTCTTTTCCCTTGATGCAAGGGTTGCATCCTCCTCTTCGTCCTTGACTTTAGCCTTCCGCTTCCTCCACTGATATTTTGACGCTTGGTGACCCTCCTGATCTCCTCTTGGCGGAGGATAGCCAACATATCAGCCCAAGATGGTAATGTTGCCCTTCCCAGAATGCTCTGGAAAAATGTTTCCCAATCTTCCGAGACTGCATTTAGAGCAGTCCTCACTAAGAGACCCTCATCCGGAGTAGCACCAATGCTAACCAATTGATCTCAGATGGCTTGAAGTCTGAAGAGAAATGGATCTATTTCTTCAACCTTCATCATTTGGAACAACCGCATCTGGTTCTCAAGAAGCATTCTTCTTTGTACAGAGCCTCCTTGGTACATCGTGTCCAAGGCCACTCCCATGTCATTTGTTGTAGTCTTACCACCAATATGAGGGATCACGTGATCCTTGACTCCATCTATGATCAAACGCTTCGTCCGCACTTGATTTTATTCATACTTCTTGAGTGGATCTACATCGGTTGGTACATCAAGGACCTTCTCTGCATGCTCTTTAAGTCCATACTCATCCAGAACTGAGAGGATTTTGGCTCTCCAGATAACATAGTTGGACATGTCGTCCAATCTATCTTGATCCCTCGGTCAATATCAAGCCATCTTTGCTTAGATCTGATAGAAACAGTACTTCTCCCTCTCGATCTGGCTTTCTTGTTGACTAGAAACCCTCTAGTACCTGCTTCTGCTGAAAAATCGATTTCCCTCCTGGAAATCTTCCACCAAAACTCAAACGGACAGTACTCTTTGATCCTCCTGATCGAATCTCATATCTGTTTGGCTCAGATCTGCTGAGTAACTGTCTTCCTCCTGCCTTTGTTGCCTTAGCTAGGCACAATTCTACACCTGCAAAATCTCTACCCCACCAACACTGTTGAAGATCTGAAGCACTGCTTCTGATTCTTGGCAAAATTCTTCTGCAACAAGAGAAGTGACTGGACTGTGTCTTCCTGGCTGGCCCAGCACAGTCCCGGCGCTGCTCAGAAGTGGATTGTGTAACCCTAAACTAGGTGACGCAGTCCTTACGCTACCATGGGAAGGGTCTGCATAAGCCTAAAGGCCTTCTGCAGCTTCAGTGCTGTCTCCTGGATCTGCTTTTCCCTGCTATCAAGATGCCCTTTTTGAATCTGCTGCTTCTTCTGCTACCCTGAAGAAACAAATATTTCTCCAGCTGATTGCTGGAGATTCAGCCTGATCTGCTATCGCTCTGATACCATGTGAAAATTCCAATGTGGAAAAAGTCGAAGTCGGGATTAAATCGGCAAGGGTAAAAAAGTTGAAAAACTCGGCAAAGTCAGGGGTTTTTTGAAAAAGTCGACAAAAAGTTGGCAAAATTAAAAAAATACAAAATTATTCAAATTTTTTCAATTTTTTTAGCATCTAAGTATCCACAACATCAAATAAATGCATTTTCACATAAACATGTAAAGAAAGCTAATCTATAATATGTATATGAAGTCTAGTGCTACATCACATATCAAAATAGTGAATCAATTCCTGAATCTTGAGTCCTAACTCCTGTCTCAGTCTCAAGAGTCAAAATATCAACAAAAAATATAATAAATGTATATCATGAGTCATCTCCATGTCATAAAGTAATTAGTCACTAAGATGAAGATCCCCTGCCCCTTTTACGGGAATAGGGAATGTCTTTGCCTTTTCCTCTAGAGGAAGAAGGCCCTACCCCTCAGGATACAAATGGACCCAATCGTCCTCTAGAAGCAAAAAAAAGAGGTGGCCTCTGTCCTCTGTCGCTGTCGCAACCACTGCTACTGCCCATCCTAGATGGTGTCACCTCCTCCTCCACATCCTCCTCCTGCTCTGCCTCCTGACCCTGCTGCTCCTCCTCTACCACTAGCTCCTCCTGCTCTACCACCTCTACCACCTCTGGCGCTAGTGCCTCTAGATCCACATCTAACCAATCAGGGATCGATTCCATGGTCGGCCTCTCAGTCTCGACCTTCCATGCAACAATGGTATCAATATTGTCCAATGAGATGGCGTCCATATCAGGAGTTTTCTGAATTTGTCTCATCCACAATCGAAGATTGTAGTAGACATACACCATGTCATTGAGGCGTTGGGATTCCAATCTGTAAAAGGGTCATAGATTATAAATTAGTAATTAGAAAATTTATATAGTAAAAATAATCAAATTATTTCAAAAATGTAATTGGAAATTTTTTTACCTGTTGCGTTTTTTGCTATGTATTTTGTCAAATACACTCCAATTGCGCTCACACCCAGAGGAACTGCATGTCTGGCTGAGCACTCGAATGGCAAGCTTTTGGAGATGGGGTACTCTACCACCATAGCTTGTCCACCAAGCATCTACAAGTTAAAATAAAAATGAGAAGCAAAAATTATGAAGAGACAATGAATTATTAAATTTGAAAGTTGAAACACACTGAAGCTTACCTGGCATTTTGGTCGTCCTATTCTTAATAGCCATGGTAAAACCAAATGTGCCACCTACCATCCTATATATTTCCATTTCTTTGGAAATTTCTTCACGTTCTTGCTCAGATACCACCATCCTCTCAACACATGTGAAGAATCCATCCATCACCTCGGCATCAAATTTGAAACCACAGGAGTAAGAAAATGCGGGGTTGAAGTAGATACCTGCAGCATGAATGGGGCGACGGAGGGTATTGTTCCATCGGTCATCAATCACTCTCCATATGACCTGTTGTTTCTCTAACCCCTCATCTCCCTTATCTTCATAATAAGCACGAATGGCTTCTTTGGCCCTATCCATGGCCTCATACAAGTAGCCCATTACAGGCTTCTCTCCATCAACCAACCGAAGAACCCTTACCAAAGGTTCTGAAATGGCACACACCTCCTCTACTCCTGCCCAAAAGTTCTGATCATATGAAACAAGTCTGCATATGCCCTCTCCCTCTGGTTTGCGGCTAATAGATAACTCACGCCAATCCTGTGAAAGGAACATGCTCTTCACGTCCCACATAGAATTCAACAGAGACTGAAGAGATATGAAAGTAGTGGCAAAGAGTGTTATCGCAGGACGCACCAACTCTTTATTGTTGGTAAATCTTCTCATCAAGCTAAGCACAGATGCATGATTGCATATAAATTTTGTTATGCTCTTGGATGATTCAACAATATGCCTCACCATAGGAATCTTACCTATATCCTCCAACATCAAGTCGATACAATGAGCAGCACAAGGTGTCCAAAACAGGGCAGGATACCTCTCCATAAACAACCTGCTAGTTGCAACATAATTTGCAGCATTGTCCATTTTGACTTGGACAACATTTTGTGGGCCTATTTCTTGAATGAAGATGTCCAACAACTCTCATAATAAACGCGCATCTTTAATGTGTGCATATGCATCAACAGATTTCATAAACATTGTCCCCTTGGGACAACTAACCAAGAAGTTAAGAAGGGTCCTACCCTTCTGGTCAATCCAACCATCTGACATGACTGTGCATCCAGTGTGTTCCCATGATGCCCTAAACTCCTCCAGTCTAGCAGTGCAATCATTCTTTTCCTCTTGAAGAAGAGGCCCTCTCAATTGTGCAAAGGTAGGGGCTTTGTTCCCCAGGCCAACGATAGCAACAGCATCAAACATAGGTTGGTAGAATGGGTTTGTCTTGGCAATGTTGAAAGGAACATCACTCCATAGAAGACATCTACTCACCAGCCTATCAGCTTCTGCCTTTTCCTTTTTTTTAATTGCTGATTTGATGCCAGGTTGTGCACCGGGTGTGGTTCTAGGGACAAAAAAGGATGAGAAAGCTGAGGGGTTGCGAGTGGAATGTGACGCTGAAGCAAAAGAAGCACTCTCACTTACCCCCACTCTTGAGCTCCCTACAAGTTGGCTTTTCATTACTGACCTGGTGTCTTTGCCATCCTCTTTATCCATCAACGATTCAATGGCCCATCGGATAATTTCTGGAGATGGATCTGGGCAAAGTTCTCCATTTTGCCCTGGAATTTGCCCCAAATGGAATTTTAATCTATTGACACCCCCTGACATATGGTTTCCACACAACTTGCAAGTCAAATACATTCTATTGACACCTCCAGTTTCGGGTACAGGATCAGGTTCACCATACTCCCACATAGGGTCCAAATTCCTTGGCATTTTGTTTGAAACTTTTTGATGTTTGAACCTGGGCACAAAACAAGAACTGAAAAAAAATTAAAAATTGCCCATCACATAAATTAAAATCACTAAATAGTAAACAAGGGTTAGAATTTTTTTTATTTGAATTTTGATTCTTGAAAGTTGAACTGTTGAAATTTTAAAATTTAATTCAATCTAGGATTCTAGCTAGACTCTAGATTCTAATTTCTAAGCACAAATTTTGGGACTACCATTGTGCATTTTGTATGTTGATCTATAACAGTGATATAGTGCAAACTTCAAAGGAGAAAAGGCATACTGTGATAACAGATCTGAGCTTCTGGATTCTGTGATAAAGGAGAAGGGAGAAAGGGTGATAACAGTGAACACTGAAGTTCTAAGTTCTAATGGGGTTACAAGATGAATTTAATTAAATTAATTTTAAATTTTAATATTTATTACGTTGGTTGCAGCCACAGGTTGAAGGAAAGGAGCTGGAGAACTGAGTTCTATACTTCCAAAGTACCCCACAGCAACCAAACAAGGGGATTTATCATTTTTCAACGTTTAAAATTTAACAAGACAGCAACCAAACAAGGCAATTTGCCATGGTTGAAATCAAAAGAAGAGTAGAACTCGTTTAAAATTTATGTAACAAAATCATAAATGAGAAAAAATAAGGAAGAAACTTACCTGGCAACAGCAGCAAGCCCCGGCGGTCCGGCACCTCCCAATCTGCAAGCTCGAGCGATGGAGAAATGAATAAATCTTCAACGCACAATGCAAATCGCAAATAAAGTTTAAACCTTCTGCTCGACTCTCCACAGTCCTAAACGCAGCAAACCGACAAAAATTAACTCATAAAAATCGATTTTCAGCCTTTTATTATCAGCAGTGAGGGGTATCACGATTTTTTTGATCGACTCGGCAAAAAGTCGGGAGTATTATGATTAAATCGCGACTTTTTCGAGTTTGAAAAAATCGTGAAAAAGTCGGCCGATGTTATCAGCGCCGACAAAAACTCCCGATTTTTTGAAAAAAATGTGACTTTTTCGCGACTTTTTCCACACTGGAAAATTCTACTGCAGTGTATTGGTTTATTTTCTCCTACTAGATTTAATAAATACAAGTTATTTCCAAAAATTAGATTTAGAAAATATCGAAAATAAACACAACTACAGACTACACATGCAGATCATTTACTGAATAATTCGCTCATGCAACAAAGTGACACATGGATTTTTGGACATAATTCCCCAGAAAAACCCAAAGCGGGAAAACTGGTGCAGCAGATATGAGGGTTTATTATTAAGTAGTCCTGAGTACAGCAAATCTGGGTTCCAGATCCAGAAAACCCGGCAGAGAATAAAAGAAATAAAATCTGCAGCTAACCTGAAGTTCTAGTACCAAATATCGGACTGATCCACACCCTTAAATGGGATTTACAAGACTCAACCCAGATCTAACCCTAGAAACCCTCAGGGTTGCTTCTGAAGCCCCAGCGTTGCCTCTGAAGGCCTTTGTCAGCCTCTGCGTGACCCTAGGAGGGCCTGCATCACCCCTGGAGGGTCTACGCTGCCCCTGCACTGCTTTTGCTAGGCCTGTCAGCCCTGCATGGCCCTAGCTGCCTTTGCGTTGCCCCTATTGGACTGCGTGCCTCTGAAGCCCCTCTACGCTGCCCTTGTTGCTGCTCCTCTACCTCTTATTGTCTCTTGGCTCTTGGGATCAAATCATCCCCTCAGCCAATAGTAAATACTACCCCTCACTGCAGGAAATTCCTCCAGAAATTCTTAGCAAACCCGCCCTAGAATTCTAAATCTATTCCTCAGTTTTGCAATTGTGTGTCTCCTCCAATTGACCCTCAAGCCTTTCTCTTATACTTTTCGTTGAACCCTTCAACGACCGAGATTAAATCATTCATCAACGGCCGAGATTAAAAGACTGTTTGATCCATGTGACTTAAGACAATTTCAGCACATGTGTTAATTAATCCACTTCAATTATTTTATTTTCTTAAGTTAGACTTAGGAAATCCATTAAAAATAAATAATTATTTGAATAACTTGAACACCAACTGAAATTTCTCAAATCCCTCTTTGGGTTTTGGAGATCAAGTGTGTCCTAGCCCCTCCACAAAATTTCAGGGCTAGAACACACCCAATGCTACACCAACTATACAAAATCTCAACACAAAAGTCATGTGATAGAACACCTGCATCCTAATTGGAGCTTGGCTGAGATACCCGAGTTAACAAAGGTAAGGATCACACACCCCCAAGCCTCCTCAACCCGTTCGCCAGATGAGGAGGTATAATCCCAACAAGCTCGACTTGTGGGTATGATGCCAACTAGGGTATACTCTCCTAAACCAGAATAGGTTGAGATAACTGACTTGTCAAAATGGACAAGGATCACAAACACCCTATAGGTGACACATACGGGAGATACCTTATTGTCCAAATATCCCTCAACCCCAGGAGCCCTCAATGCTCCATTCCCACCTTCGGAGTGTTACTACTCAAACTAACAAGGGTCCTAGGATGGGATCTTATAAAGAAACTATAAGGTCGAAGGGAACAAAGGAGCGATAGCCCACTGCCACCTAAGCTAAGGCTCCTTGCTCTTTACGGACTTTCACTGATGGGAGGAGACATGATATAATAAGGATCACGATAACGAATGTATCAATGATAGAATGAAAGGTGATCCAAAAATCCTATTCACAAGAGAGGCTCAAATATATGGCTTGCCTTCTTAGAAAGCAAGGTGAAAGGCTCTCCAGGAAGGCTAGTAGGATTTTAAGGGCTAGGATTTGAAGAGGAGAAGAGGATCGAAGGAGGAATTTTCTTTGATTTTAATGCAATGATCCCAATGACGTCGCTAGTCAGTGGGAAACCAAGGGCAAGAAATGGTCCCTGAGCTAGGGCTTTCTATATCTCGAGATCCTGCCCTCAGATTTGCTTCAAATGTGGAAGGCCTCTAGAGAAAACCTCGGCGCGAATTATGGACCAAATATCGAAGTGTTTGGATGGATAGATTGTGAGACACATGATGCCCTAGGTGACCTATGTAGGATAGAACTAGAAAAAGAGGGAGGTGAAAGAAATAAGCTTTAAATATGATCACCTCTGGAAAGATTAGTGCCTAATCCTTTGGGAGAGATGGAGTCAAGGAAGAATATATAGCTTGAAATAGATTCATCTAGTCAAGGAGGCCTTTAAAGAACTTTGCATGGCATTAGAGCATGCTAGAAGCAGCTTCAAGGTCTTTATACTTTTGTTTGCAATAAATGATGAATTACCGAGATGTATTTAACATAAATTATCTCTAGTAACATTCACCCATTCATACATGGCCCATGACATGATGCAACGCTATAAAAGATAAAATTTCCACAATTTTGCATGAGAAAGGCAATAAATTTCAACCTAGTATAGCGAAAATCCCAGCAACATGCATGTGACAAAAGTAAATAACAAGAATAGCATTAAAAGAGCACTTAATGTAAGAAAGAGTATATCCAATCATCAAGATATTCCAAGAAAGAAGCTCCAAGACAAAATGAAAGAGGTCCACACATCAAAATCCATCCATGCATCCAAACGCACCCTCCAAAAAGGATGGCGAAATTTTCACAAGAGATAACCCAATCCCAGTGATTATGATCAAATGATTCCATCACACTTCTATTTATATGCTTCCTAATGAATCCGATTTAGCTAGTCAGGCAAAATTAAGCCCCTAAAATAAAATAATGTGCAATAATAACAAAACTTTTGGTGATAAGCCCACCAAATAGCTCAATAATGTAAAGATAAGCCTCTCAGGAGCATCGAATGATCATCAAAGTGAATCATTGGGCCTTTGAGGAGGCCTAATGCACTCCAAATGGTGCCATGATGTAGAAATGGACTCCCATCATATTGGACAAGGGCTTGGCCCCTTGTCTTTCAAGCAAGAACCTGTGGTCCTACCAAGTGGGTGTGGGGCACAAGGTCATCCTCATGGGTCTCCAAATGGATCGGAAATGCCTATAGACCATTTGAAGTGCTGAAAAGATGACATAAGCCTTGCCTCTACAGCAGGGAACAATCCTCTGGATCTTGGAACATCTGCCAAGTGTATAGTGCATCTGTGGAGTCAGTTGGGCATGGTGAACCAGGTGCATCACCCTCATCCTAAAGGTGGAATACGAGCAATCAACAAACGTTGTTGGAGATCCATGAAGTAATCTCGGCATTGATGGAGGCCCATGGCTCTCAACACTCACCCTACATGTGCCAATGTGGCCCTCTAGAGGGCTAGGACCTCGTACAGGTATTAGGGAGACCAAGCCCCAAATGGGAATACACCTACAATCCTGCATAAGATCCAATGTGTCCCCTTGCCCTCCAATACAGCAAATCATTAGAATAATCAAGCAAAAGTACTTACAAGTCATGGAACCAATGGGGCACTTCATGGTGGCATGCCCTTCCATAGTGGGCTTTGGCATGTACAAGTGTCTCCAAGCTCAAAAGGGGGTTAGCTAAGGACCTTATCAGGTGGTTTCAACCTCTAGAGGGGGTGACATGTTTGTGGCTCATCCCTCAAATGGTAGGTGTCAAACAATATAATGATGGAACGAAGTGGGGATCAGGGGAAACATCCCGACCACCTCTCAAGGAGTTAGGGTAGCTAAAATAAGGGAAAGCCACACCCGGGTATATGAGTGTAGGAGGGAGCAAATCGCGGTACATGAGTTACCCTGACCTTTGTTTTTCCACCCTTCATCATATGCCTTTTGCCTTCTTCTTTTTCTTCGTAACTTCTCAGGGCTCTAGGGGATGAGAGCATGATGTGTAACATGTAGCAGTGAATACCCCCTTACGGTGGGGCGGTTCGTCACCCACCAGGGGTTGGGAAAATCATGGGTTCCTTAATGATAGAGGGGGCTCATTTAGGGTACGTAGGAACCAGAGTGATGGCCATGCATAAGGGGTAGAGCTTATGTTTGGCTTTTGCTCACGTGCTAAATTTGTATGTCTCGACCATCTTTCGCATTTTGTGGTACATTTCCTGTTGAGAGTGGCCAAATTATGCTTTTTATTTTATTTTTAGCTGCATCAACCTCTGGGGCATCGTTCCAGGCCCGACCCAAGGTGTGAACAAGGGGAGGGGTGGGCTAACGCTATGTGGAACCAATGGACACATGTGGACCCGAATGGGAAAAGATACTAATGGGGTTTAAATGAGTGGAAGGGGAGAAATGTAGGTGGTATCAGGAACCGGGACCATGCAACCAAAATCGGGATTTCCCATGTAGTCCCAACCCTAAAACCAAATGGTCACTAAAGGAGATCCCACAAGACTAGGATACAAGGGGAACCATGAAATCAGGTAGTGGAGACAAGAATACAAGCCTAACCCACTCTTTTCGCCAAAAACCCCCACCAATCCATGCCCAAAGTGTGCATGACAAGTAAGGAAAATTACTCAACTATACCATGTGAAAATTCGGAAACTCGAATCCTAATGCAGAAACTGATATTGTTTCTCTGAATTGTTAATTAAATTTAACAATTTATTTGCAGTTTTCTACGGCAAATACTAAAATAAATACACTGTAACCTTCACAAATAAAAACTACGGAAGAATAAACGCTGGAAGAAATGCTAGCACACACATAAAATAACACAGTTATTTTTGCACCAAATTCCCCAGAAAAACACAACTTGGGAAAATCGGTGCAACTACTGAGGGTTTTATTATTATACAACAGTGAAATAATCTGAGAACAACTAGATGCTAAAATTGGCAATCCTACAGAGAAAACTAGCAAGAAAAATCTAGTGAGGAATGTCCTCACTCCACAGGCGAATCTGGGCACTGACCTCAACTCAAATTGAGTCGTCCAAACTGGCTCTACACAACCATTGCATCACCCTAGTGCAATCACTTCTGCACTCAGCTCGGAACAGCTTCTCCTCAAGCCGTTTGGTTAGCGATTGTCTGGGAAAACGTCTCTCCTAGCCTCTGGAACCTCTGCCCATGTAATATCCCAAATTGGGAACAAACAGTAATATAAAGCATGCAAAGACTATAACTACAGCAAACAGAAAATAACCATCAAAAACACCATGATAGAGCTAAAAACATCTGAGCCATTTTATTAAATCTCAGATGGCAAAAGGTACAAGGAGGTGCTTAGAAAGATGGCACCTTGGCCTACACAAGCCAAGTTGGTCTGACCCCTCAACCCTACTCAAAAATCTCTACTACTTTGCTGTTCTATGTGGCTCCTCCTCTGCGTTGTCCTAGTTGAACTATTGCTATTGGCTGAAAAGGGACTACGTGTTGAGGCTACTCTGCTGCTCAAAAAATTCCAAGAGTTAGACACCAGGCTCTCCTCAACAAAGCCAGAAAAAACCACGAAGGGTTTCCAAAAATCTTGACACTGGAAATTCGCCGTTTTGGGCTTGGCACATTGTTTTGTTGGGCACTCTGATTTTTTGGCTGAACTGCTGGAAGTAGCTACTGGAAATTTGCCCAAGAGCCCTGCTAGGAAGTGGCTGACCTCCTCTCAAACTCCCGGCTACAATCTGCTCCTCCTTCTTCTCTCCCAAGGCTACTCCTCAACTAGACTGCGTAATTCTCCTGCTACGTGCATGACCTCTACGTTGTCCTAAAGGGACTGCGTATGCCTGAATGTGTGTATGTGGTTCCTCTCTCGAAACTGGATGACACTCCTCTACTGAGCAGGCACTCGAAGTCCCTTAAGGATGAAGTTGAGATCTCAGCTCAGAAATCTCTGTGCTAAACAGCACGGGTAGACTCGGCTAAACAGCTCAAGCATGCTTTCAATCTATCAAATAGAAAAATCAGTGGATGAATGAATGCGCAATGAGTTGCTCTCATCCTCTTTTACCTAGCTGATCCCCCAACGTTCCCTTGGGCCCCACTGGACTATGCTGCCACCTCTGCCAACCAATCCCTGCGCTACTACCTCTCCCACGTTGTCACTACGCTGCCTACATTGCTGCCTCTCCCACGCTGCCACTAGGGCGCTATCTTCTTCGTGTGGTTGGCCTCATGGGCCACACTCAAACCCTAATACTTGTCTTTGGGACTTTAGGAGAGTGAACTGACCTGATAGCTTATTTGTGGCTCTCCTTACCCACTTTATTTCGTGTTAACATTAGAAAAGGCAAAATTTGACAAAAAATAATATTCGAATTAGCTAGCCGCTAATTTGGAATATTATAGTCCTCCCCGCAAAAACGTAGCTTATCCTCAAGCAACTCTAGAGATGGATGTTGCATGATCTTCTCCCCCTCCCAAGTGGCATCCTCATCTGGAAGGTTCCTCCACCTGATCAGATACTCTTTGACTACCCTGCTCCTCAACTGTCTCTCTCGACTGTCTAGGATGGCCTCCAGATGTAGCACCAAATTCCCCTCATCATCAGTAGGCGGAAGCTCCATGGTTGCAGTCACTTGCTGCCCCAAAGCTTTCTTCGAGCATGAGACACGGAAAATGTGTGAAAATTTACAAACAGTTGCAGTGATAGATTTATTTCATAAAGTTATTATAAAGAAATATTCCAACAAATATCGAAATAAATACTACTGCAACATTCACAATTATATATGTAAAGAAATAAACAATAGAGAACATGAGCACAAGAATCAATCACATGTACACAGTTATTTTTGGACAACTGTCCCCGGAAAAACCCAATGTGGGAAAACCGGTGCAGCAGATGAGGGTTTTATTAATTCTTCAGCAAATGATATCTTTACAAGGAAAATATACTGCAGATAAATTTTGAACCACCTAAAACTAAATTTCCGGCTTACTCAGACACTTCTCTAACACCCAGAACATCCCCTGCATGCCCCTGCACCTCTCTGTGTGATTCACTGCGCAGTCCCAGTGCTGGACTGCGTGAGTTTGCACGAAGACTGCGTGGGGTCTCTGCACTACAACCTCAAGCTGCCTCGAGTGACCCACTGCTGCCCTCTGACCCTGATCTCGATCACCCCTAACCTCCTCCTTCTGCTTTTGCAACTTCTCGCCCTGCAACTCTCCCACTGAGATCAAATTCTACATCAGAATGGATCTCCTTCGGGTATTGAGTGTATGCCCGGCTTGTCTTCCAAGTGACCCTCAAGCCTTCTTTTATAATCCTCCTGTTGGAGAACCAACGGCCCAGATTAAAAGATTAATCAAATGGCTAAGATTAAAACTTGACTTGATCCATGTTTTCTAGAAGACTCACACTCTGACTTATTAATACCCTTTAATTATTTCATTTCCCTAAGTTTAGACTTAGGGTCTTCATTAAAATAATTAACTATTTTAATAAGTCTTGAACCGAGTGGAATTTCCACAAACTGTTTTTGGGTTCTTTGGAATGCTACTGTCCAAGCCTCCCTGCAAAGTTTGAGACTCGTAACACTTCCGAATGCTACAAAAATCAACAAAATGTTGTGAATTCGGCTCCCTGATGGCAATTCTAGCTCATATGCCACCTCTCCAACCCGTCAGATCACTCTGCATGGCCCATAGAAATGCGGTTTGAGCTTTTCAATTCCTTTCTACTTCAACGTGGACTGCTTGTAAGGCTAAAGGCGGAGGTACACCAAGTCATCCACCTCGAACTGCCTCTCCACGCAGCCTCTATCTGCGTACAGCTTATGTTGGTTTTGAGTTGTGACTAAGTTATCCTTAAGAGCCCGGAGTATGTCTTGGCTCTCTTGGATCCAGTCTTTGGCCCTGGGGGCCTTACTAGCTCCAAACATCACATCAGCAAAAGTCAGAGCATTATAACCGTACAAAACATAAAATGGAGACATACCAATCGACATGTGGAATTTTGTGTTGTACCAGTACTCCCCCAAATGAAGCTAGTGTAGCCAAGCATTCTGTTGCCCCGTGACATAGTTCTTCAAGTAGCCTTCCAGCCACTTGTTCACTATCTTGGTCTGTCCATCTGTCTGTGGGTGATAGCTAGTGCTAGGTGTTAACTTTGTGCCCACCAAATGAAACAACTACTACCAAAACCCTCGCATGAACCGGTTGTCCCTGTCACTGACTATGGTCTTTGGAAGACCATGGAGTCTGAAGATATCCCAGAAAAATAGCTCAGCCACTTGCGAAGCAGTGTACCGAGCTGAAATGGCAAAGAAGTGAGCATACTTTGTCAATCGGTCAACCACCACGAAAATGCAATCCTTGCCCTACACCATGGGCAATCCGGTGATGAAGTCCAAGGAGATGCATTCCCATTTCCCCTCTGGATGGGAAGCGAGTGTAACAAACCTGCCAGATGGTTCATCTCCCCCTTATTTCGCTGGCAAACTACGCACTCCCGGACATGGCGGAGTACGTCCTCCTTGAGGCCCTTCCAAGAGAACCTCTCCTTGATGGCCCTGTACGTCTTGGTGAATCCCTAGTGGCCTAAAAGCGGTGAGTCATGGGCTACGTGCAAAATCTTCTCCCTTAGCTAGAAGTTGCTTGTCAAAAGGATCCGGTCACAATAGTAGATGACCTCATTCATCACCCTGTACCGATCATCTGTCACCTGCCCATCCAGTGACTCGCATGCAAACCGGTCTTTGGAGTACTCCACCAAAAGTTGGGCCCTCCAATCTGCATCAATGCTCATGAAGGACAGTGTTGCAGGTCTTCGAGACAACACATCTACTACCACGTTGTTCTTCCCCTTGACATACTCAATGTCAAAATCATACACCTAGATCCTGTTGACCCATTTTTGTTGCCTTTCCTGTAGTTGTTTCTGCTCAAGGAATAATCTAAGGTTGTTGTGGTCGGTCCTCACCCGAAACCTGTTCCCCACAAGATACTGCCGAAACTTGGCCAATGCACGCATGATGGCTAGCATTTCTTTGTCATAGATGGGGTACAGCTTCTCATGCGGCAGTAGCTTCTGACTCTCGAAAGCTATGGGATGCCCCCCTACATCAATACTGCGCCTACCCCTTCTCTTGAAGCACCACACTCCAGCACAAAGGGCTGCATGAAGTCGGGTAGTGCCAAAACTGGACAGCTGCTCATCACCTCTTTGAGCCTATCAAAGGCCCTCTGTGCAGTCTCTGTCCAGCTGAAAGCCCCCTTTTTGATGAAGTCTGTGAGGGGTGTTGCAAGCTGTGAAAACCCCTTAACAAACTTCCGGTAGTAGGTGCAAATACCAAAAAACCCCTAGAGTTCTGTCACATTCTTCGGTTCTGGCCAATCCCAGATGGCCCTGATCTTCTCCTCGTGGACTCTCACTCTGCCCACCCCCATGATATGCCCCAAATAGAGCATCTCTGTCAGCCCAAACTCGCACTTGGACAACTTAGCATAGAAATGTTTCTCCTCCAGGATACGCAGTACAACCTTTATGTATTGCAAATGCTCCTCCCATGCGCGGCTGTAGATGAGAATGTCGTCAAAGAACACCAGCACAAACTTCCTCAACTGACCACGAAAGATGTGGTTCATGCAAGACTAGAATGTAGTCGGAGCGTTGGTCAACCCAAAGGGCATCACCAAAAACTCAAAATGGCCATAGTGACAGTGGAACGCAGTCTTGGGGACATCCTGGTCCCTCACCCTGATTTGGTGGTACCCCAATCTCAAATCGATCATGGAGAAGAACTGTGCTCCCCTCAACTCATCCATCAACTCATCGATCCTAGGGATAGGGTAATGGTTCTTCATGGTTTTCTTGTTCAAGGCCCTATAGTCTATGCACATCCACAGTGTGTCATCCTACTTCTTCACCAGAACCACTGAAGAAGCAAATGGGCTCGTGCTGGGACTGATATGTCCCAATGCCAAGATCTCATATATAGCTCTCTCAATATCATCCCTCTAGACCTTGGGGTGCTTGTAGGGAGTGGTGATCACTGCCTGGATGCCCTGCTCTAGCTCAATGGTGTGCTCAAACCCCTGATCTGGTGGTTGCCCTGGTGGGATGTCCCCAAAAACCGTAGAGTAACGGTCTAGGAGAGTCTGCACATCCGGGTGCATAGGCCGACCCAAGACCCCTGCCTCTGAAATTCTCAGCTCCACTGCCCACTCTATGTCTCCCTTCTGGAAACTTGCCTCCATTCGATGCGCAGAAACTGTCTATCGAGGGTATGTGTGCATGCCATTGAGCATCACGTGCTTCCCACTCTTCTTGTCCATCCACTCCATCTCCAGTGACCTCCCAAAGCGAGATAAGCCACTGAACACCCAACACTACGTTGGTATCTAGAATATCGACCACGAAGAAATGATCTGTCAATGTATATGTCCCCATGGTTAATGCTAATGTCGGGACATAACGCATGCACTACATGGTCCTGGCCCCTAGAACCAACTGTAATATCCCAAATTGGGATTAAACAGTAATAAAAGGAAAAAATAGACAAGAAACTATGGAAAAAATAAAAACACCATTAAACAAAGAATATGGAGCCAAAATCAATGTTGAGCCATTTAATTATTATGCCAGAAAAGAGTACAAGTATGGTGCTGAAAAGATTGCACATGGACCTGCTCAAGGCAGGCTGAACGGCAACTCGAATCCTAGCAAAAATCTCTGCTGGAAGTAGCTCTTCGTGGCTCAATCACTGCATTGCCCAGTCTAGAAAATGTTATTGTTGACCGAGTTCGGATTCCTGTTTGGGTTGCCTCCTGTGCTCAAAAACATGCGGGAATTGGACATCAGACTCTCCTCAACAAACCCACAAAAACCCGCAAAGGGTTTGCTAAAAGCTCGACCTCGGAAATTGGCCCTCTTGGGCTTGGAACATTGCTCTGTTGGGGAAATCGAACTACTGGTGCAATCTACTAGAAACTGCCTCCGAAATGTTGTTAAATACCCTGGTAGGAGGTGGCTAGCCTCCCCTTCGAATCTCCTATTGAATCTCCTCCGCACTCCTCACTCCTAACACCCACACCAAACTAAACTGCGCAATCACTGCAACCCTGAAGGGGATACGCTCTCCTGGTTGATGTTGCTACTCCAATATAATCTACGGCACTATACTAGCCTCCAAACTGAACTGAAATGCACTGTTGAACACACCTGTGAACAGAATTCACCAAGGGGAGTTGGGCGCTTGCCCTGTAATATTCCCATTTTTGGTATCATCCATGACAGGGCTAGGAGGGACTTCCAGAGTTAGGAGCAGACAGGTCACATGTACAGATTGGTGCTATCAGTGGGCTCAGGAGCTTTTCAGAGGAGTTTTGAGGAGTTTTCATGGTGTTCGGAGGCATTCGCTTGATATACTCCATCATCCGAGCAGTTTGGCTTTCGTTCCGATGCATTCCGATAACTTTCGGAATTTTGAGTTATTTATGGGCTTAACTCAGCTGATTATGCTCAAGGTGGCACTCCCGGAGGGATACACGATGGAACACCTTAGTGTAATAGCTCATCGGAACCGGGACGAGGAGACCTACATGATGGGACAGTTAGACGGAGATTTCAGTGACCGGAGGAGGCGTGGTAGCTGATATACCCTTTTCTGCATTAAAAAGGAATATTTTATAATATTTTAATAAAAGGGAAAAGTGCTCCATAAATAAAATAATAATAAAATAATGCTCTAGAAGGCTCCAAGGGATCTATAAAAGAAAGGGAGGAGGCCATTGGGAGACATCTTTGGAGTAGATCATTTGCTTGTGTATGAGAGGTTTGAGGACGTGGTTCTCTACTTCCGCCGTAGCCCCAGGACGGAAACCCTCGGGTGGTTTGTGAGTGTTGGACGAAAACCCAACTCTCTTGAGGAGACTTCACTTAGGAGTTTCACAGAGCTTAAGAGTTTGGTGTGAGGATCATTCAGATCTTCAACTTGGGCTTCATCAGTTTCAGTGGATTCAGTTTCAGCTGTTGCCGGAGGGAGAGTGCAGTTTGTGGCCAGTGCCGTTCAGCAGCTTATCTTGGTGGCCAGTTTTCTATCTCAGCTCTTCTTGGGTCAGATCTATATGTAAACCCCTGTTTATTATCTATAATAAAAGCTGAGATTTTCCTTTTGTTCTATATGGTATTGGATTGCAGCATTTCCTGTCTTTTATTTTACATGGCAATCTTCTGTTGAATAAATGTTTATTTTACGGCAAATTGTGGTATTCAGTGTTTTTCTGCATTTTAGTTAAAATATCCCATCCGGGATATTACAGTGGTATCGGAGCATTGGACTTGGCCCAGCCTGCGGGGTTTTCACTTTTCAGTTGCAGCTATCCTTTTCCGAGGGTTGATTGCAAAAGAAGATCGAGGGTTTATCGAGCTCATTATTGTTGTGAATTTTATAAAATTTACAAAACTTACAAAGGAGATGCTATTAAAATAGCAAGAGCCACCATACAGATTCTCTAAGTGGCCCTAAACAAGAAAGCGGAAGTGGTTTGTTGACAGGCTAGTAAATTTTATGGATATTTTAGTCAAAATTAGCAACTTAATTTGGGTCGATCTGTTGAAATTTGGGGCTGCGTGAAATTTCAAGGGCTAAGCTCCGTAGATCGATTCCGAAGGAGAAGTGAGAATTTGGTTTTATCAAAGTCTGAAGAATTTTGGGGCCGTGTTAAATTTATGGGGATGATTATGTGTTTAACATAAATATTCAAAAGGGTCCAGGAATTAAAAAGTTTATAAAGCCATTTCATCGGAGGGACAAGAGCTCTTTTGATGGGGGCAGAATACCTTTTTACGAGAGCTGAACTCTATTAGGTGGCCTGAGTTCTGCATTATATAAATTTATCAAAATATTTATATCAGAGACATCTATCATAGGACTGAGTGTATTCGTCGTTCTTCAGGTTTAATGTGCAGGAATGGTAAAGCGTGTGTAAGGGGAATCGACTGTCAATTACACTGCTGCCTATGATCATTAGAAATCGCTTGGTCGTTGGAGCCGCCATATTCCCTGAGCCGAGTTGCTCGTAATCGGCTATGGAGAATCAGCAAAGTGAAGGGTGGTGTGGGCCACGAAATAATTGTTTTTAATTTGACATCTCTTTGTAAATGCCGTGAAAGATTACTGGAAGGAGTGATATTTCTGTCGAAGGTCGGCTGAGATATTTCTCTCGGGCCCAGTCACGAAATTGGCGGCAGTTAATTTGCATCGTCAGGACAAATCGCAGGAAGCAAAGGCAATCATATTCATGTGGGTAAGTGCCGAGATCAAAGACGTCGAACCTCAGAAGTTGGGATAGACGACAACGTGCGTGAGAACAAGCCGCAAGGCACATTCCGCGAAGCACATTTTCATAGCCTAGGCAGATTCAAAATCGTCTGACAGTATGGGTTTTTAATATCCCTGTGTATGAATATTTTCATAGCTACACAGAATTCTCCCAAAAGGATCGGGTCAAAGGGAGTCAACGCATATCTTGGCGAGATTATAAATTTGGAAGGCTGCGTCGAAATTTCTGAACCAGGTGCAGAAGCCGCCAATTATTCCGCCACCAAATTTTCCTGTTCGAAGATACTGAGGACGTGAGCGATCCATTGCCAAAGACCGATTAGTGTTGTAGCGAAAAATTGTGGTGAAGTCGAGCCAGTTTGGAGGAGGCCGGCCGCAAAACCATAAGTCGAGAATTATTTTGGAGAGCATGTTTGTCAAATTGGATATGGTTATCACTGAAGCTCCGCCATGAACTCAGAGTAATTCCGAAGATTATGCGTGTTCCCTTTCTGGAAGGGCATCTGCTAGAGAAAGAGCCGATATTAATTTACGGGAGCCGCCACAGCTGCAACAGGAGACACCCACCTATCACTCTACTGAAGAGCGCTTTGCTGGTCTATTTACCAGGTTCCATCATTCTTATCTGCTCCTTGTATATTCATTTCTAAAGAATGGGGAAAGAAAAAATAGACTGTCTATATTGATGCTAAATATATATTGCATGCTTATTTCTGGGTCTGTCGGGAATATGCTCTGTCCTCAAAATAAAATGATGATATAACCCCTACAGCATGCTTGCTAACTGTTTAACATTACTTCCCAAAGAAATTACGCCAAGTACACTCAGAAAATAGTGACCACATCTTTTGTTGAACCATGGAGGGTCTTCTAATAGAGAACTTTACAGCATGCTGCTAACCATGTATTGTTGAAAGACAATTAATTCTTGTCCATGAGATCAGACTTATGTCACAGAGGTGAGAAGGCTTGAGTGAGCTAGTCATTATTGTTACTATTGTTGTGTTGTTGCCCTCATTAAGCCTAAACTATGGAGGAATTCCTAAACAGATTGAAGAAAATGAAAATAGAGGTTGGTTCCTTAAACCACCATGCATCAGAAAACCCAAAAACTAATCAGAACAGCAGACCCTTCACCAAGAAGGTACATAAATTGCTCCAACAAGAGCATCCGAGGAATATACAAAAGGAGGAAGAAGTGGGAAATTGGTTGTATGTACAAGGGATGGAATTAAAGAGTGGAAGATCAGAAATTGACTTTCCCAGGTTAGAGGAGCTGGAATCCTGCCTTTCAAAGGTACAACAATCTGATTGGTGTTTGAATTGGGCTTTGAAGCCAGCTATGCTTGTATTGATACAAACCAGATTCTTGGAACATCCAAGTGAGAAAGTCCAGCTGATAGTTGCCTCTTGTTTCAGCGATATCTTGAGGATAACAGCACCCTTCCCTCCCTACAATGCTGATATTATGAGAAGAATTTTCAGATTGATAGTAGGAACCTTTCAGGATTTGGACACTTGTGCAAGGTCTACATTTGGGAGGAAGCTTAAGGTTCTAGAAGTCATGGCTATGGCCCGAACTTATGAGGTCATGTTCTATCTTGAGTGTGATGACCTGATTTTGCAGATGTTCCGATGCTTCTTTAGCATTAGGAAACATCATCTTGATACTATCATAGCACACATGCAGTCCATCTTGTCGTCATGTATGAGAGACCATGAGACCATTTGCCGGAAGTTGCAGACTAGGTTGCTGAGCATTTGGAGGAGAAAGCGGTTGGTCTCGCCTGCTGCTTATGAGCTAGCCCAAGGGCTAGTTGAGCAGAACATTGAGTTTCTCAGGAGACTGTTGACCAGGGAGGAGCGGCTCCAGTTTGGTCGGTCAGGCAGCAGAAATGAGCTGAGGAGGAAGGGACTTTGCTTCATTTGCAAAGAACCTTGGGGGCCTAATCACTCATGTGTGAGAGATGCAGATGAGGTGGCAGAGGTAGAGTAGGTAGACGTTCCTTCTGTATGCCAGGATGAGGACTCTTCTTCAGATGAGTCCATGGGATCATATGAGGATGCTTCTGGGGAGCGAGGGAAGCCATGCAGAGATGATGATGACAGTAGACCAGAGCTGTGTTCTAGTGTGCAGGGTGAGCAGTCAGGGGACTGTATAGGTGATACTCTGGGTGATGAGTCACTTGTGACGATTCAGCCAGAGCAGCATATGATGGAGCCTGAGTCAGCAGAGAAGGATACTATGGACATCAGGCATGACATTTCCTTGGGTGAGATCCAGATGGGCACCCACATTGAGCCTATGATAGATATGCAGCTAACATTGGGGTCAGCCTTTGAGGAGGAGCAGTCAGATGCACAGACACTAGTTGCAGATCCATATCCTCTAGAGACGTTGGAGGTCAATGGGATAGTTTTGCAGGGAGCTAGGGCACTAGCAGGTACAGAGGTATTGGATGATGGTCGCAGACAGCGGTATCATCGGCCTCGGACGGACCTTCGAGTTTTAAGAGAGAAGGCCATGTCAGTACGGGAGGCCATTTTGTTGCAGGACCAGGAGCTAGAGGGTATGAGAGTGACTTGTGCCAAGTCGGTAGCCAAGTTGGTCTGCATTGGGGAACGACTAGACTCCCTGATGGTACAATCAGAGGGCAAGTTGGAGCGTCAGATCATTCCCCTTCAGGCATGCATGGATGGGACTAGCAGTGTTGTTGGGTCATCTCTTCCCCTTGGAGAGAGAGAGGCAGAGCCACCTAGTCAGATCTCATATGTTGACTTGGATAGCGGTATGAGACGATCAGAGTTGCACAGGGTACAACATCCACATGTTGAGGTTGGCTGGCGGGAGATCATGAGTTGGTACCCTCTTGATGGTACAGTATTTTTCGTGGGGAGCACATCAGAGCAGGGGCCCTTAGACATAGTAGATGTTACAGATTCCAGTTGGCAGGAAGGCACCGGTTGTCGTTACTTCAGGACTCCTTCTCGATTTCAGGAGAGCAGGATCAGCATGGGATTGAGTCAGGACCTGGATTGGAGAGAAGTGATGAGTTGGTATGCAGTTGGTGGGGCAGCATATGCAGTTACAGGTACAGCACAGCAGGAGCCCGGGAGCATTGATGCTTGTTGGTGGTCTTCACCCCTGAGAGCATCAGATATAATTAGAGACAGTGCACAGCCTGAGCCGTGGGACTTGGGCGATGATTGGCCATGGTGGTGTTGGGATCCAGGAGGATTGTTTGTTGTCTGGGGCAGAGAGAGATCAGTTTGGGATCCCGGCATTGAGGGGTCTGTTCCGAGAGGTTTGACACAGGTGCATAGCAGCACCCCGAGGTTGGTATGGGATCCAGGCATTGGGTCTGAGGTGCGGCGGGCCAATAGAGTGGTCCACATATTTCGATTGCTTGAGGGCAAGCAATCTTGGGGCGGGAGGTCTGTAATATTCCCATTTTTGGCATCATCCATAACAGGGCTAGGAGGGACTTCCAGAGTTAGGAGCAGACAGGTCACAGGTACAGATTGGTGCTATCAGTGGGCTTAGGAGCTTTTCAGAGGAGTTTTGAGGAGTTTTCATGGTGTCTGGAGGCATTCGCTTGATATACTCCATCATCCGAGCAGTTTGGCTTTCGTTCCGATGCATTCCGATAACTTTCGGAATTTTGAGTTATTTATGGGCTTAACTCAGCTGATTATGCTCAAGGTGGCATCCCGGGAGGAATATACGATGGAACACCTTAGTGTAATAGCTCATCGGAACCGGGACGAGGAGACCTACACGATGGGACAGTTAGACAGAGATTTCAGTGACCAGAGGAAGCGTGGTAGCCGATATACCCTTTTCTGCATTAAAAAGGAATATTTTATAATATTTTAATAAAAAGGGAAAAGTGCTCCATAAATAAAATAATAATAAAATAATGCTCTAGAAGGCTCCAAGGGATCTATAAAAGGAAGGGAGGAGGCCATTGGGAGACATATTTGGAGTAGATCATTTTCTTGTGTATGAGAGGTTTGAGGACGTGGTTCTCTACTTCTGCCGTAGCCCCAGGACATAAACCCTCGGGTGGTTTGTGAGTGTTGGACGAAAACCCAACTCTCTTGAGGAGACTTCACTTAGGAGTTTCACAGAGCTTCAGAGTTTGGTGTGAGGATCATTCGGATCTTCAACTTGGGCTTCATCAGTTTCAGTGGGTTAGGTTTAATTTGCGGAGGAAGTGCGACGGTGCGATTTTGTGAGAGGTCTTGGATTCGGCGGCTGCTCTTGGTGGCAGGTTTTCTATCTCGGCTCTTCCAGGTCGAATCTATATGTAAACCCCTGTTGTGCTCATAATAAAGCTGAGATTTTCCTTACGACTACCATGGTATTGGATTGCAGCATTTCCTGTCTTTTATTTTACATGGCAATCTTCTGTTGAATAAATGTTTATTTTACGGCAAATTGTGGTATTCAGTGTTTTTCTGCATTTTAGTTAAAATATCCCATCCGGGATATTACATGCCCAATCTCTCTCAATCACTCGAGGGTTTCCATCTTGGGGTTACCAATGGAGTAGAGAATCGGGTTCTCAACCTCACATACAAGAAAAGATATCAAATCCAACTTGTTCCTCAATGGCCTCCTCTTCTTTTATAGATCTCATGGACCCCTCTAGAGCCTTCTATTTTATTATTATTTTAATCATAAAGCACTTTTCCCTCTTATTTTCCAATTAGAATACTCTTTTTTAATGTCAGAAAGAGTAAATCGGCTACCATGTCTCCTCAGGTCACTGAAATTTGTGTCCAACCATCCCATCATGTAAGTATTCTCGTTCCGGTCCCAATGAGCTATTACACTAAGGTGTTCTATTACATATTCCTTCCGAAATGCCACCTTGAACGTAATTAATTGAGTTAAGCCCAAAAATAACTTAGTTTTCTGAAAGTTGTCGGAATGCACCGGAAAGAAAGGCAATTTGTCTGGTTGATTGAATATATCAAGCGAATGCCACCGGCCCTCATAAAAACTCCTCAACACTCCTCCAAAAAGCCCCTGGGCCCGCTGATGACCCCACCCTGTACCCGTGACCTGTCTACTCCCAACTCTGGAAATCTATCGTAACCCTGTCATAAGGAACACCAAAAAAAGGAATATTACAGACCTTCCGCCCGAAGATTGCTTGCCCTCAAGCAATCCAAATATGTGGGCCACCCTACTGGCCCAATGCAACTAAGACCCAATGCCCAGATCCCATACAAACCCCTGAGTGCGGCTATGCTCCTGTGCAAGGTTGCTAGGAAGCGTCCCCCCCCCCAATCTCGCTCCCAAAACGCACTCCATTCAGGAGCGCTTTGGGAGCGCGCTTCCAAGCCTGAAAAAATGCTCCCTGGTTTCTAGGGAGTGTTTCAGAACGCTCGGGAGCGAACGCTCACCGAGCGCTCCCACCATTAAAAAAACGAATCAGGAGCGTTTTTTAAATGGCGGGAGCATTCGCTCCTCAGCGTGAAAAAAAATCGGCAGCGATTTTTTTTCGGAGGGAGGGTGGTGGGTAATAAAAAGCCCTCCCCTCCTCATTGTTGTCATTGTTGGTTTGTGAATGAAGAGAGAGCAAGGAGAGGAGGAGAGAGCTTGAGAGCAAGGAGAGAAGGAGAGAGCAGGGAGCAAGCTAAAAGAGAGCAAGAGGAGAGAGCAAGGAGTTTGAAGAGAGCAACAAGGACGATTGAAGGAGTCAGGACTCAGGACAAAGAGGTAGGACTCTCTAATCTAGTTTTTTTTTTGCTATGTTGCATTTTTAAGTTGTTCAAAAATGAAAACTTGAATTTCTTTCTCAATGTTGCATTTTAATGTGTTGAAAAGTGAAAAATTGAATTGTTTTTTTTCTATGTTACATTTTTTCCTATTCCCATTTGGCATTCCTCCATTTTTTTTGAAGGCTAGAAACTTGAAACTTGAAACATCATGGCTATATGGCTTGGGGTTTTCTTCATGTTGGTTCCTTTCTTTGTATAATGGTGTTGGAGAGTAGAAGAAAGAGGCCCATTAGAGAAGAGCAGGATGAAGAAGTGCGTTATAGTGGATTTGATGAAAATCCTGAAGAGGAGTATGCTGAGGAGGAAGGGGGGAGTGGAGAACATGAGGTCACAAAGACCCCAACTAAACAAGACCAAAGTCAAACACCATTGTGGAAATATGTTCAGAGGCTGGAAGGAGAGAAAGGCGCTGGAACCACTAAATTTCTTTGCCCCCATTGCAATAAAGAAAACGCAAGTTCATACACTTGTGCTAGAAGGCACCTTTGTGGGAAAATGCCAGGTGATGGAGATAAAAATCTAGGAATCAAAATTTGCGTAACTGTGCCAGCATTAGAGAGAGAGAAATACAAAAAGGAAGAGGAGGCTACCCAACAGAGATCTAAAATATTTAGGGGTTTTATTGATTCTTATGCACCATCAGGTCCATCACATCATGGACAAAGAAGTCCATCAACTTCCACCCATGGCAGTGGATATGGAGGCACACTTGGACCAAACATCTCCTTAAGGCATAGAACCGTATCAAGTTTCCTTGACGAAGGGTCTAAGAGTGATATGGATTCAAAAAATTTCCGGTTTCTCTATGCATGTGGGGTACCATTCAATGTTTTTCGCTCACCTTATTGGCATGAAATGGTTTCTGCCATTAATGATGCCCCAAAAGGATACAAGAGCCCTGGGTATGACAAAGCCATAACCGTGGGACTTGATCATGAAAAAGCTAAAATAAGTCATTCTTTGAATAGAATGACAAGTTCTTGGAATGAGCATGGGGTGTCCATTGTATCTGATGGATGGACCAATGTAAAAGGAAAGCCATTGATAAGTGTTCTGGCTGTGTCTGTTAGTGGTGCAATATTCCTTTCAACATATGATTATTCAGACAAATTCAAGACTGGCATTAACATTGCAGAACCATTACTTGAAACAATTGAAAGTATTGGGCCATACAATGTCGTCCAAGTCATCACTGATAATGCTACTAATTGTAAGGCAGCGGGAGCAATTATTGAGGATAAATACCACAACATATTTTGGTCTAGGTGTTTGGTTCACACAATGAACCTTTTGATGCATGATATAATTAAAAACAAACAACCTCAATACAAATGGCTTGGTGATTTGTACACGAGAGGTAAAAAAATGATAAAATTTATTACAAATCATAGCAATACCCATGGGTTTTTCCCTACTCACTCAAAATTGGAGTTGTTGAAGATAGCAAAGACTAGATTTGCTAGCTATTACCTCACCTTCAGGCACCTTTTGAAGGTAAGAGAGTCATTGGCAGCCATGGTATCAAGTCCACACTGGCAGGTATTAAAGGACAAGGCAGCAACAATAGTTGACAAGCAAGGTTTTGAACAGGTGGAGGAGACCGCTCTTGATCCTTTGTTTTGGGCACGTGTGAGGGAAATTTTGAATTTCACCAAGCCCATTTATCACATGATTCGCTTTTCAGATACAGATAAACCAGTGATTGGGGAGGTGTATGAGCAGATGGATAGCATGTTGGGGCAAATAAAAGATGTTGCCAAGGAAAATGATCCCAACTTGTATGCAATGATTCACGACTGTGTGTGTGCACGGTGGAATAAACTTAATGTTCCACTACATGCCTTGGCATATATCCTTATGCCAAAATACTACTCTCCATCTTGGTTGGGCCAACTTGCACCTGGAGGTGGGGTTAGGATCAAACCTCACACAAATCCAGAGGTAAAAGAGGGATACATGAAAGCATTAGACAAGTTGGTCCTCGATAGGGAGGAGTGTGCTAGATTGTGCCTTGAATTAGGAAAATACTTCAGTTGCACTGGTAACTTTGGTTCTTTCCATGCAATGGAAGATAGAGACAGATTTGATGCTCTCACATGGTGGGAAGCTTATGGCGGCATGGGACTTTTGCCAAAATTGGCAAAAAAAGTTCTCTCACAAGTTGTAAATACTTCTTCAGCAAAGAGGTGTTGGAGCACCTACAGCTTCATACATAATGTGAAAAGAAACAGACTGAATGAAAACCAAGCAGAAAGCTTGGTTTATGTGCATTACAACTTGAGGTTGTTGAGTCAATCATATAAAGTTTGGGACAACAACCCAGAGGACGATAATTTGGAGGACGGCACTATACATATGGAAGAATTCGAAGCAGAACTTTTGAGGGATGATGATGAAGCAACAACCGCCATGCCACCGCCACACCCAGGGCCAGTCCCACCATCTAGTAGCAGTGCAGGTGCCAGTGCCAGTGTTCAATTTCCAGCTATTGTTCCTTTGCAGATTCAGCCTCCACCTACATCCTCACATTGCCCTCTGCCTTCTAGTTATGGTCCTGGTACTCCTGAGAGTACTAGAAGACCACCAGTGCCTTGTGGTTCTCACAAATTAGACATTTCTCATGGGCGTGGCAAGGGGCCAACCAATAGATAAAATAGATTTATAGTTTACTAGTCTTTTCTATTTTCTAGTAGTTTTTAACTTTTATAATTGTTGAACAGTTGAAACTTGACTCTTTCATATTTATTATGATAATTTTTGTAAACAATATATGACAATTTAAGTTTGAAGTTTGAATTTGAAAGGTGAAACTTTGAAGTTGGCATTTATAAGTTTGTAAGTCATTATGAATTATGAATATGATGCTTCATGAAAGTTGAAAGTTGTTTCATTTCGTTTCATTTTATAACATTTCATTTCATGCATTGTTAAATATTCTTTGTTGTAATGGTTATTGGTTACACTTAGCTTACAAGTACAACTATGGTGATCAATGAATCAATGATGATAAATGTTATATATTGAAATTTGAAATCAATGAATCAATGATGATAAATGTTATATATTGAATTTTGAAAGCATGAAACTTTAAGATTGACGAATCACGAAACTCACGAGTCAATATGTTGTATGTTTCCAATTTGTGGGTGTGGTTGATGAAGATTATAACTTTTAGATGATTGATGTTATATGGTTCAATCTATGTTTTTATGTTTTTTATGTCTAATTCATCATTCTACATGCTTTTGTTGACATATATGCATCAAAATATAAAAAAATATAAAAATATACATTTAACAAAAAAAACGCTCCCCGAAACACTTCGGACTGGGAGCTTTTGAAAATGGCGCTCCCACTCCCGCTCCCAAGTAACCATGCTCCTGTGTCAAGCTACCTGGAACAGACCCCTCAATGTCGGGATCCCAAACTGATCTCTCACTGCACCTATCATCAATCAATCCTCCTCGATCCCAACGCCACCATGGCTAATCATCGCCCGAATCCCATGGCTCGGACTACATAATGCCTCTAACTATAACTGCTACCCCATGAAGTGAAGACAACCAACAAACATCAATGCTCCATGGCTCCAGCTATGTTGTAGCTCTGACTGTGTAAGCTACCCCACCAACTACGTACCAACTCATCACCTCTCTCCAATCCAACTCTTGACTCAATCGCATGCTAACCCTGCTCTCCTAAAGTCAGGATGGAATGCTAAAGATTTATCAACCTGTGCCCCATGGCCAACTGGAAGCTCCAGCATCTGTAATGTCTAAGGGTCCTTGCTCTGCTATGCTCCCTACGAAGAAGATCATACCATCAATAGGGTACCAACTCATGATCTCCCGCCAATCTATCCCGGAAGAAAAATCCAATGTAGTGACATCTGCACACGAAACACGTCTGGTGTGTTGTTGCCAACCCATACTCAACTCATGCTACTTTGCCCTGCCTGTCAACGAGAACTGCTTGAAAAAGAAGGCCCCTCTCTCTATAATAGGCCAAAGTGGGCAAGAAATGCTGCAAGCCCCATTGATGTAATCCTGGAGAGTGTTGCTCCCTGAAAGTATTGCAGCCCTGCTAACTGTATGTGCATCTACTGGCACCTCATCAGTGGGTTGGCTCAAAGATGGATGCACCACCATCTCCAACAACTCCTCCCTCCCTTGATCAGGAATGTCATAGTCCTTTTGTCTACTAGCCTCCCGCAGAACGACCCCATCAACCTCCAACATCTCCTGAGGATAAGTATCTGCAACTACCATACTAGATGTCCACGCATATGTCTACTCCTCCTCAATGGCTGACCCAAAGGTTAGTCGCATATCCATCACAGACTCAATGTGAGCCTCCATCTGACTCTCCCCCAAAGGACTATCATGCATGATGTGCATAGCCTCCTCCTCAGCTGACTCATGCTCCACCATATGCTGCTTCGGCTGAATCATCACAATTGACTCATCATTCTGAATATCTCCCATAGAGTCCCTTGACTGCTCACCTTTGCAGACTGGAATACAAGTTCGGCCTACTGTCATCAACTCCACATGACTGCTCATGCTCCCCAGAAGCATCCTCATATGACCCCATGGACCCATCCAAAGAAGAGTCCTCATCCTGACATACAGAAGGAATGTCCTTCTGCTCCACCTCTACCACTTCATCTGCATCTCTCAAGCATGAGTGGTCAGGTCCCCAAGTTTATTTGCGATGAAGCAAACTCCCTTCCTCCTCAGCTCATTTTTGCTACCTGATCCACCAAACTACAGCAGCTCCTCCTTGGTCAACTGTCTCCTGAATAGCCCAACGTTCTACTCAACCAGCCCTTGGGCTAGCTCATAAGCAGCAGGTGAGACCAACTGCTCTCTCCTCCAAATGCTCAACAACCTAGTCGGAAACTATCGGCAAATGGCATCACGGTCTCTCATACATGATGATAGGGTGGACTACAAGTGTGCTATCACTATGTCAGGATGATCTCTCCTAATGCTGAAGAAGCATTGGAACATCTATAGGATCAAGCCATCACACTCAAGATCAAACATGACGTCATAAGTCTGAGTCATGGCCATGACTCTTAAAACCTTAAGCTTCTTCCCAAATGTATAGCCATGACTCTTAAAACCTTAAGCTTCTTCCCAAATGTATAGCCTGCACAGTTGTCCAAGTCCTGAAAAGTCTCTACCATCAGTTTGAAAATTATTTTCATAACATCATCATTATAGGGAGGAAAGGGTGTTACTATCATCAAAATATCACTAAAACAAGAGGCAGTTATAAGCTTAACTCTGTCACTTGGATGTTCCAAGAATCCGGCTTGTACCAATGTAAGCATAAATGGCTCCAAAGCCCATTTTCAACTCCAATCAGATTGGTCTACCTTTGAAAGACAGGATTCAAGTTTCTCCAACATGGGAAAGTCAATTTCTGATCTTCCACTCTTTAAGTCCATCCCAAGTTCATAAAGCCAATTTCCCACTTCTTTCTCCTTCTGTAAATCCCTCGGATGCCTTTGTTGGAGTAAACCATGTACCTTCTTGGAGAAGGGTCTGTTGCTCTGCTTGGGTTCTTGGTCCATAGAAGCATTGTGGTTTAAGGCATCGACTTTTGTGTTGTTATGTGGATTTATGAGGAGTTTTAAAAACCTCATTGTTCAGCAACATATATGGAAGTAACAGTGGTTTAGCTAAAATCAGTCAGCCATGAACATGACAATAGAAAACTACCACATCAACATGTGAAAATACATACATACTCTAGAAGCCAATTCTACTCACCCCTCATGACATTCATTGACCACTACAACAACAATTTTTTTTTAATCAGTACACAACATATAAGTAGAGGGTAAATACTAACAGTGATATAGACAAACTCAGCTCACTAAACTTTATCGATTTCCTACCACTGCGATAAAAATAGCTTTTGACACCAACTCCACAAACTGGCCAAATTTTGTTATATGATAATGTTGTGGTACAAAATAGTTGGAGTCTTGGAGAAAATATACCCGGACTTGCACAAGGCAAGCTACAAGCACCAGGTGATGAGTGCAAGCAAATCCAACCGCTCCAATAACAAGCTCCTCCAGAAACTATGTTGTTGCTCAAAGACTACACTGATGCCCGACTTTGGCCTATGATTTACCCACTGAAAACTACCTAGAAAATTCTAGGAATTTGATAAGGTGATCCTTGCACAAAACCCAGAAAAACCCAGAAAGGGTTTCCTCTAATTCCAACCTTCAAAATCTGACCTTTTATAGTTTGGCCCTCTTAGAATTTCGTTTTTTGGCACTGCATCTGCTACTGTCAATCATTTCTCTCCAAAATCCCAGCCAACCTCCTCAAATGGCTTTCCTATCAATATCCCAACACCCCAGCTCTAAAATCCCACCAATGTAGCTCCCACAAATGAGCCTCCTCCAATGACTACGTAGGCCCTTCTAACCAAAATAGCCGAGATGAAAGTTGGCCTCCAACATAATCTACTGCACTGCTATGTTGGCCCTCAGCTCTAGAATTTTGGCCAAATTTGTCGTTTTTCGAATCCATCTATGGTTTTCATAATAAAACTCGTATAGAATGGACAACACAAATATTTCTGGGAATAATCTCGAACCGTAATAGTTGCAACTGAAAACTGGAAACCCGTAGGCTAGTCCAAGATTGAAGCTCTGATACCACTGTAATATCCAAATTGGGATTAAACAATAATAAAAGGCAAAATAGACAAGAAACTACGGCAAAAATAAAAACACCATTAAACACAAAATATGGAGCCAAAATCAATGCTAAGCTATTTTATTATTATGCCGGAAAAGAGTACAAGTATGATGCTGAAAAGATTGCACCTAGGTCTGCTCAAGGCAAGCTGAAGGGCAACTTGAATCCTAGCAAAAATCTCTACTGGAAGTAGCTCTGCATGGCTCAATCACTGCGCTGCCCAATCCATAAAATGTTGCTGCTAGCTGACTTCGGACTTTTGGTTGGGCTGCCTCCTGTGCTCAGAAAATCCAGGAATTGGACACAGCACTCTCCTCAACAAACCCAAAAAAACCCGCGTAGGGATTGCTGAAAGCTCAACCACCAAAATTGGCCCTCTTGGGCTTGGAACACTGCTCTGTTGGGGAAATTGAACCACTGGTGCAATCTACTGGAAACTGCCTCCGAAATGTTGGTAAATACCCTCGTAGGAGGTGGCTAGCCTCCCCTCCAAATATCCTATTGAATCTCCTATGCACTCCTCACTCCTAGCACCCACACCAAATTGAACTACACAGTCTTGGCTGCCTCTGCGCAATCCTGAAGGGGATATGCTCTCCTAGTTGATGTTGCTACTCCAATATAATCTGCGGCACTGTACCAGCCTCCAAATCGAACTGAAATGCATTGTTGAACACCCCTATGAATTCTAGATGAATTCACCAAGGGGAGTTGGGCGCTTGCCCAATCTCTCTCAATCACCCGAGGGTTTCCGTCCTGGGGTTACCAATGGAGTAGAGAACCGGGTTCTCAACCTCACATACAAGAAAAGATATCAAATCCAAGTTGTTCTTCAATGGCCTCCTCCTCTTCTTTTATAGATCTCATGGACCCCTCAGAACCTTCTATTTTATTATTATTTTAATCATGGAGCAATTTTCCCTCTTATTTTCCAATAAGAATATTCCTTTTTAATGCCGGAAAGAGTAAATCGGCTACCATGTCTCCTCAGTTCACTGAAACTAGTGTCCAACCATCACATCATGTAGTTATTCTCGTTCTGGTTCCAATGAGTTATTACATTAAGGTGTTCTATTACATATTCCTCCCGGAATGCCACCTTGAGCATAATTAATTGAGTTAAGCCCAAAAATAACTCAATTTTTTCCGAAAGATGTCGGAATGCACCGGAAAGAAAGGCAAACTATCCGGTTGATAGAATATATCAAGCGAATGCCCCTGGCCATCATAAAAACTCCTCAAAACTCCTCCAAAAAGCCCATGGGCCCGCTGATGACCCCAACCTATCCATGTGACCTGTCTACTCCCAACTCTGGAAGTCCATCCTAACCCTGTCATAAGGAACACCAATAAAGGAATATTACACCAACACAGAAAACCCATCAAAGCTTTCTGTCTCTATGCCCCTCCTCTGAACTAGCTGGGCATTAATAAGGTTGTGCGTGGCCACGATGTCCACCAACACTGAGACACACTGCCCGTAAACAGTGCTTCGGACCCTCAGTGTTAGGTACTTGGGAACTCCCTGTAAGGATGCAAGGACCCCTCCTCTAGGTGCAAACGCTGACCCTCCTGCTGCTGGGGGAGGTGGTGGATGATCCTCTCCTCGTGCTCCTATGTGGGTATCTCCTCCCAACTCCTCATATGCCTCCTCTTCTCCTCCACTATCGGAGAAGACCTCAACGTAGTGTGCCTTCCCTTCGACAAATCTGTGACCCGGTGCCCATGGCTCCTGACAGGTGAAGCAAAGCTTCCTCCGCCTCAAATCTCTCCGGGTATCATCATCCAAAGGCCCCCAACCCTGGTTCCCTCTCGGTGGTGGGGCTCTCACGTCCTTACCCCCCTTCTGCTGGAACGTTGGTCTGTTGGGCAAGGGAGCCCTTGTCCTCGGCAAAGCGTCCTGCAAGTCTTTGGTTCTTCCTACTGCGTCCTGCAGCGTAGTGGGCCAAGTAGACCTCACTGGACCACGGAAGGGTTCAGCCAGTCTGTCAATGAACATGTATACTCTCCTGGGCACAAACAAATCTAGAACCATCACTAAAAGCCTCAGAAACTCACAAATGTAGGTTTTCAGGTTCCCCATCTCTTTGAGCTTGGTTAGCGCAACAAAATGTTCCTCTGGGTCTTTCCAATCAAACCTTTCTATCAACCTCTGGGTGAACTTGTCATACATTTTCACTGCTGAGAGACCTAACGTAGCCATCCCATGGAACCACCAATCATGGGATTCTCCCTCAAGATTCAGCGCTGCCACCTTGATGGCCTCCACCTCTGCCATCTGGTTAAGCTGGAAATAAATATCCAACTTCTCCACCCAAGCTTTGGTTGAACATTTCAATGACCAATCGAAAGTAGGTAAGAAAAGTCTGCCCACGGTACATTGCAGGTCATTGCCATGCGTGTACCCATCTCCTCTGGTCTGGCCTCGTAGTCTGTTGTTGTTCTTCAACTGACAAAACTCATTGAAAGTGAGGGCATCTCTGAACTCCGACCCATAAGACTGATATTGCGCAAAGTATTCTCCGTAGTGAGCCACCTCCCGCTCTTGTGGCCTCCCTCCTCCTGCTCCCGAAGCCAGGAATGTGGGCATGGTAGAGCGTGGTGGAGTGCATGGAACCACTTGCTATGCAATGTTAGGCTCATGGGGGTGATGGGAAATGCCGGATCCCTCTCCGATCTAGAATTCCCTTGGAATTTACCGCTGCGTGTTATCTACAAGAAACTTCTACCCCATCTCCTCTATCCTCTTCGTGAGCTCCTGCATCGACTTTAGAAGGAGGTTAGCAAACTCCTTTCCATCGTCTCTTTCCTCTACCATTGGTACTTTTCCCTTCTCCTCTTCCTCTAGAACGCTGCCTACTTGGTCTAGCATGATTTCAAGCCGCCTTTCCTTGCTTTTGTACCGCTGCCTTACGTATGTGATGTTCTGCCTATTCTCCGATGTCATAGACGGCGTGCTCCACAGGTTGAGCCAAGTCTATGAGCTCTAATACCACTGTAATATCCCAAATTGGAAACAAACAGTAATATAAGGCATGCAAAGAATACAACAACGGCAAATAGAAAATAACCATCAAAAACACCATGATAGAGCCAAAAACATCTAAACCATTTTATTAAATCTCTGATGGGAAAAGGTACAAGGAAGTGCTTAGAAAGATGGCACCTTGGCATGCACAAGGCAGACTGAAATGACCCCTCAACCCTGCTCAGAAATATCTACTACTATGTTGCTCTATGTGGCTCCTCCTCTGTGCTTTCCCGGCTGAACTATTACCGCTGGCTGAAAACGGACTACATGTTGAGGTTGCTCTGTTACTCGGAAAATTCCGGGAGTTAGACACCGAACTCTCCTCAACAAACCCAGAAAAACCCACGAAGGGTTTCCAAAAATCCTGACCCTGAAAATTCGCCCCTTTGGGCTTGGCACGCTGTTCTGCAGGGCACTCTGGTTTTCTGGCTGAAATGCTGGAAGAAGCTACTGCAAATCTGCCCAAAATCCCTGCAAGGAAGTGGCTAACCTTCTCTCAAATTCTCGGCTACAATCTGATCTTCCTTCTTCTCTCCGAAGGCTGCTCCTCAACTGTACTACATAATTCTAATGCTACCTACGTGACCTCTACGATGTCCTGGAGGGACTGCGTATGCTTGAATGTGTGTCTATGGTTCTTCTCTCGAAACTGGATGAGACTACTCTCCTGAGCGGGCACTCGAAGGCCCCCAACGATGAGGTTGAGATCTCCGCTCGGAATTCTCTGTGCTGACCGCTAATTTGGAATATTACAACCCACCTTCTGGCACTGAAACTCCGTTTCTCCCCTGCAAATACGAAATTGGCTCTAGAGGCTACTGCACTGCTCTACGCTAGCCTCACTGTGGCTCCTCTACCTCTTTGCAAATGCACTGACCGGCACTGGAATCCTTCCTCCAGTTTCATTGTCTTTGCCCCTCTCACTGCTTCGATCTCACTGACTCTCTCTCCAGCGACTGACAGCTGCTACCATAGAAATCGATCTGCCTATGAAATCGAACTACTGAAGTTATTTTCTCCAAGCCCCATCAACTTCTTCTTATAATCCTCTGTTGAAACATCAACGGCCAAGATTAGATCTTAATTGATGGCTAGGATTTTCTTGAAGTCGATCTGAGTCAGTCACTAGAACATTCACACCTTGACTTAATTAATCATATTTCCTATGTTTAGACTTAGGAAATATTTAAAGACTAACTAATAATCTAATTAAGTCATTTCTAGGCAGCATTTCCAGAAACGATTTATGGGTATTGGAGATCACATGTATTCTAGCCTCTCCACAAAATTTCAAGGCTAGAACACATATGATGCTACAAAAACTAACACTCCCTCTTACAAAGGAATGTGTTCTAGTGTTGCACCTACTACCACAACACCCTGTCTTTGCATCATCCCCTGTCATGATGTTGATGTTTGGCCAAGGCTAGAACACATCTGATGCTACAAAAACTAACACTACCTCTTAGTGAGGAATGTGTTCTAGTGCTGCACCTACTGCCATAACACCCTGTCTTTGCATCATTTCCTGCACGATGTTGATGTTTGGCCATACTTCCCACTAACCACTGCACAACTCTGAAATGAGTTGCATTTATGTTGCGGTTGACCCTACTGAATTGCTACCGACATTGCATCTGCACAGCAACTCCCTCTCATCTATTGTTGCTGCAACTGCAACATCTGCAATTGAAAAGTATCTGAACCAACTGTGTTCAGTATGATGCATATGTCACCTGAGTCTTGACTGCTACTAGCATCTAATCTGTCACTGAAGAATCTGCGTTGTTACTGACTCTACATTGTGCCATATGCACTGTTGCCAACTCTGCATTGCGCTCCCCAGCATCTAATTGCTACTAGTCTCTGGAACTATCACTCTGGCATTTGGCTACACCAACTACCACTAATCCATCTTGCTATTGAAATACTGTGGGCTCCAGTAACAAGGTATTGATTCAAGAGGTGGCCCCTCAAGAATCATGCCCATCTGTTCTGGGGCTACAAAACCAAGTCACCCCACCTCACTCCTGGAGGTATATCGGTGAACATCACGAAGTCATCCTCCAGCTTGGAGGAAAGCCTATCGATCTCTGCAGAAGCTACCTGTTGGTCCTGCTTCTCCTCCTTGTTGATTTTCGTAGCATCGGATGTGCTCTAGCCTCAAGATTTTCCAGAGAGGTTAAGACACATGCATTCTCCAGGACCCAGAAATCGTTTGAGAAAATTCCACCTGAAGATGATTTAATTAAAAATTTAATAATTTCAATGTATTCCTAAGTCTAAACTTGGGAAATATGATTAATTAAATTGTGTTAATTAGATCTAGTGAGAATCTTCTAGATGAAGACAAAGATCGAGTCCAAGCTAAGCTTAGCCATCGATTATGTTTTAATCTTGGCCGTCGATACCTCAACGAGAGATTATAAAAAGGAACTCGATGGGCACTTGGAGAATACACCAGTGCAGATACTCAATTGCCCAAGCAGATCGATTTTCTCAATGGCTGAAGTTTGGCAAGAGAAAATCGAATCAAAGGGAGAGTTACAGGTGGGAGAGAGAGTGATCAGCGATAGTCTGAGAGAGCAAGGAAAAGTCTAGAAGGGGCAACGCAGAAGAGGGATGCAGATCACCAACGTAGAGGCATTGACGCAGGGACTACGCAGGCACTACACAAAGGGTGACATAGTGAGGCCAGCGTGAGGCCAGCAGGGTCAGAAAAACATTGTGAAGTGTGAGAATTTGTTCAGTAAAATTCTCTCAGTGTCTCTTCTTCTATTTTTCTATCTAGAATTTTGTATATGAATTATTGTTGAAGAATAATAAAGAAACCCTCATCTGCTTCACTGGTTTTCCCACATTGGGTTTTTCCGGTGACGATTGTCCAAAATTAACTTTGTCATTATGGCTATATTTGTGCTAGTATTTTTCCTTGCATTTACTTTCCGCGGTATTTTTTTGTGAAGGCAGCAGTAGAATTTTTTTCGATGTTTATTGTGTAACATTGTAAATAACTTGATTCAGAATTAATAAGGAGAAGAAATAATATCAGTTGTTGCAATAGGATTCTAATCTAGGTATTTTCACATGGTATCGGAGCACACACACAGGAGAAGTAGGAAGAGCCCAACTCTGAGCAGAAGAGGGAGTTCGAAAACACTGCGTAGGTAGCAGATCAAAAACCCAGAGGTGTTGTGCAGTCCATAGCCGTAAAGACCAACTTTTGTAGAAAATTCTTACTCTGAGTTAGTCGACAAAGAAGAAGACTTTTCGATTGAGATTTGCCAGACGCAGAGAGAGCAGAGTAGCAGATTCAGCGCAGAGCAGATTTTCCGCTGGGACGTAGTTTTCTGCAGCAATTGCTGGGCTGAAAAGCTTCAGCGATATAAATGGAAAATAGTACAAAAAACTATGGAAAGTCAAGAAGCCTCAGAATTATCTTCCAGATTTGAAGACAAGTTTGTGTGTCTATCGGGTTCGGAATCAGTGGGTAACTGGTATATTGATAGCAGAGCTTCATTTCACATGACTGGAGTAAGAGAATATTTCTCTACCTATCAAGAAGAACAGATGGACTTCCAGATCACTTTGGGCAACAGAACCAAGTGTACTCCAGTAGGCAAAGGCACCATAAGTCACCATAGAATTTCAAACGGAAGCAAGAACCAGCAGTAGTGCCACTGATATACTGCATGTGCCAGGATAAGGTATGAACCTGATTTTAGTGTCCCAGTTGCAGGACAACGGGTATGATGTATACTTCGTGAAGAACAAGGTATATGTCAAGCATCCTAGCTGGAAGACGATGAGAGAGATTGGAGCTAGAAGCAACTGGTTATATAAGTTACAGATCGATTCTCCTATGGCACTGATAGGCAGTAGTAGTAACAGTGGGAAGGATTTGAACGAACTTTGGCACAGGAGGATGGGACACTTACACCATGGAGCACTTAAGATCCTTAGAGAGACTATCATAGGAGTTCCAGTCAGTAACGAACATGATGACGTATGCAGAGGATGCGTACTAGGAAAATACCAAAAGGCAGCATTTTTCATAAATGATAGCAGAGACAATGGCGCATTGGGGTTGATACACTTAGATATTTGTGGTCCAATGACCACCAGAGCTCTCAGTGGTGGCGAGTATTTGGTCACCTTTATTAATGACCACTCCAGGAAAACCTGGATCTATATCCTAAAGACCAAGGATGAGGTCTTCAATCGGTTCAAAGAGTTCAAAGCTCTTGTAAAGAACTTGAAAGGGAAAGAGATCAAGGTATTGCGTTCAGATAATGGTGGAGAGCATACAGATAAAGACATCACAAATTTCTACGCAAGGGATGGCATCAAGAGAGAGTGGACAGCTTCATATAATCCACAACAGAATGGAGTAGCAGAGCAGAAGAACAAAACAATAGTCGGGGCAGCAAAGGCTATGTTATATGACCAGGACTTGCCTAGATCTCTATGGGCAGAGGCATGCAACACAACGTTGTACATCCTAAACAGAACCCCTCATAGAACATTGGGGAAGAAAACGCCAGAAGGGGTCTTCATGGGGAAGAAGCCAGAAATAAGTCATCTAAGGATTTTTGGGAGTGTGGCTTATTGCCACATTCCAGATGAGAAGCATAGTAAGTTGGATCAGACTGCAGATAAGGGGTACCTCGTTGGGTATAGCGAGACCTCAAAGGCATATAGGATCTACATTCCTAGCAACAAGAAGATTGTAATGAGGTGAGATGCAAAGTTCATGGAAGATAGGGCTTTCAGAAGTTCTCGAGAGATGCCTGCACGTGATCAGTCAACAGATGTTCCATTAATCCAACAACAGCAGCGATAGCAGGGAGGACAAGCAAGAGGATAGACACCAGAATCAAGTACAGTGACCAGCACCAGTATTTCCTCAGGACTAGGAGATCCAAGTAGTTCTCAGCAGATGGAACAGTAGGAACAGGAGGAGGATTTGATTGAGCCTCCCACCACCGATGGTAGAACTAGTAGGGAAGTACGACAAACGCTGAGGGACGCAGACGAGTATGTCGGAGCTCCTAGAACCGACAAGAGGCAGCACAGATAGCCTGACATATACCAAGCCTTGGTAGCACAGGTTGAAGAACCCTCCAGTTTTCAAGAAGTCATACAACACCAGGTGTGGGTGGATGCCATGGTAGAAGAATACAGTTCTATGATGACTAATGATGTCTAGGAAGTGGTACCTAGACCAGAAGATAGATCAGTTGTAGGATCAAGGTGGATCTACAAGATAAAGTACGTTGCAGATGGCAGTGTAGAGAAGTATAAGGCTAGGTTCATGGCGAAGGGGTACGCGCAAAAGGAAGGGATAGACTTTGAGGATAGCTTCGCCCTAGTCGCAAGATATACCTCTATCAGATCCATTATATCCATAGCAGCTCAAATGGGATGGGAGATTCACTAGATGGATGTGAAGACAACATTCTTGAACGAGGTGATAGAAGAAGAGGTGTATATAGAACAGCCTAAAGGCTTCGAGACTCAAGAGAACAGAACTCATGTATGCAGGTTAAAGAAAGCCCTATATGGGCTCAAGCAGGCAACCCAGAGCGTGGTATGGTCGGATTGATAGTAACTTGCAGCAGTTGGGATTCATCAAGAGTGATGTTGATCCCAATTGCTATTACCTGATGGTGGAGAATGAGCAGCTTATTTTGTTATTATATGTAAATGACATGTTTTTAGCAAGGTCATCAGGGCTCATAAAGGATTGCAAGAAGAACCTTGAAGCATAATTCGACATGAAGGATATGGGGTTGATGCATTATTTTCTAGGAATGGATGTTTGGCAGAAGAATGGGGAGATCTTCCTTGGGCAAGGAAGATATGCTACAGAAATTCTAAAGAGATTCGGAATGCAGGATTGCCGACCCATCACAACGCCCATGACCACCAACTGGAAGACGATAGATGCATCAAGACACGAGGAAGTTGACCCCACCTTGTACAAACAGCGCATTGGGTGGCTCATGTATCTGGTCAACACTAGGCCAGACATTTGTTGCGCTATCAACACCCTTAGTCAATTCATGGTGGAACCAAAAATGGTACATTGCGCAGCAGTTAGGCACATTCTTAGATATGTGCATGGAACAATCGGATATGGGTTGAAATACACCTTAGGAGATGATGTCAGATTGAGCGCATTCACAGATGCAGATTGGGCAAGTAGTTCAATAGACCGGAAAAGTACCTTCGGGTACTGCTTCAATATTGGATCAGGGATGATCTCTTGGTGCAGCAGGAAGCAGAAGTCGGTAGCACTGAGCTCAGCAGAAGTTGAATATATGGCGGCCAACACAGCGCCGTCTGAAGCGATATGGCTTAGAAAGTTGCTTGTGAGTTTGTTTATGTAATGTTCCAAATTTTTCTTCAATAAATTGGAACATTAATTTTTGTCTAAATTCATTTAAGAGATGAATAATTGGGAAAGGAGGCCCAATAATAATAAAAACATAAATGAAATGCCTCTAGTATGAAAAGGGATCAGCCATGGAACTAGATTTCACACCCCCATGTGTGAAAAGAAACATTTGCAAAGAGGTTTGACCAAGTCAACCAGCGCAGGGTATGATGTAATATACCCAATTAGCAATGGCTAATTGGAATATTCAATTTTGGTCAATTTTGCTTTAAGTAGTTAGATTATGAATAAAAGTGAGTAAAGGAAACACAACTCACTCTAAAATAAGGAGGGGACTTCCTAGTAGATGCACATTGTAATCAAGGGGGCCGAATTAAGCACGCCAAATTGAGCACGCAGCAAAGGGATATTACCATGGTATCGTGGGTGGAGGCGGCCGTAGGTTTTGAGAGCGGCCCACGCTATATAAAGAAGATAGCCTCCTCATTTTGACATGAATGAAAATTTATGCATTTGAATCTGGTCATTGCAACTTGGAGCACGCTGGCTGTTTAGCCTGTCTGCAGTGCTGTTTAGCGCATTGAGTGTCTCTATTCGGAGATCTCGCCCTCAGCCCCAAGGGACTTCGAGTGCTTGCTCGGGTGAGGTAGTCCCGTCAGTGTCTTTATAGGAAGATCGATCCGCTATATTGGTGGAGGAGCAGCGCGTCTATTGACTACACGGCATCTATGGAGGAGCAGTGCGTTTATTGACTGCGTAGTCCTGAGTGGAGGACGCATTCCGTATTGGGGAAATCTCCAATGGGTATTCGTGGAGGATCTTGGTCTATTGAGGATTTCTGAATCAGCGGGTGAACATAATATTGAAGATCACAGATAGAGGCAGCGTGATCATTGGGAGGAAAGCACAGATCCGCAGGGAGGTATTGTTGGGCAGTGACACAGCCGTTTTTCAGCAGCTGGAACGCAGATCTGAAACGCAGTCATTCCATGCAGCATTCTGAGAATAGATCTTAACTTGCCTTGTGCAAGTTTAGGTGCTACTGCTTGATCACCTATTGTACTCCTCTGTATTTGTCAGATTAATAAAATGGCTCAGCGTTCTCTTATTTCTTGAGTATCTGTGCATGCTTTATATACACGCTATTGCATGCTTGCATTTCTGTTATTCCTTCCCTTTGTAATTTGATTTTTGTACCACTTGTTGTGTTTTCTCCCACACTCTTAGACAGAGTCTGGAAAGGGCCAGATAGCCTCCAGATCTCACCCTCTTTCAGAGGTGAAATATCTGGTAAATGCCCTCCCAGTCCATCTCTGGTTGGAGTCTGCTTGTGTTTTAGAGATATCCCTGAAAATGGATATTACAATGGTATCAGAGCATAGATCTGGCTCAGCCTGCGGAGCTAGTTGTCTATGTCATCAGAAGAAAAACCCTACATCTGCCACAGAGGTAGGAAGTACAGAGATATTGAGCGTAGGTTGGAGAACACCTACGGAGATGGAGACTGCATTCGAGTGGTGGACGTAAAATAGGAGGAGCCTGCGGTAGAAGCAGAGCAGGGAGAGCCAATGGCGGATGATAGCGATGCAAAACAGTTTGGGGAAGCACTCCTCAAGTCAGTGCAGGACCTGGCGAAGCAGATAGAGGTGATGGGTCAGAGATTCACTACTATGGAGGCTAGACAGCGTGAAACCTCAAGGGGTCGCCAGGTTAGTGAGGGGTCGGGCACATATCACCATTTGCAAGAGCGAGTTGCCACTCCGCACCAAGCTTCACATGCCCCCGCCCGTTCCACTATGCCCACTTTCCTGGACACAGACACTGAGACAGAAGCACAACAGGAGCCAGGGATGGCCGCATAGGTGATTATTTTGCTGAGTACCAGGCGTATGGGCAGGAGTTTAGGGATGCCGTTTTATTCAAAGACTTTGTTTAGATCAAGCAGGACAGCAGACCCCACGACCATCATAGAGGACATCGACATTATCATGATGGAGATTATTTCCGCGAATGGTAGTCCATGGGGGAAAACTTCAAAGCGGCTTTACCCTTCAGAGATTATTGTCAACTCAGGCAAGATGAAGGAGGAAGGAACAGTGGGGGGTCTAGCACGCAGATTTCAGAGTTGCAACGTACCACTAGGAGGACACCTTTTCCCACATATGATGGATCCACTGATTTCACGGTTCGAGATCGGGTGGAAAGGTTGGATACCTCTTTCCAACTTGACCGAATAATAGAAGGGGAAGCCATCAAAATGGCTACCACGCACTTGGAGGATGAGGGCACACAGGATCATGGGGAGCATGTGGATACACCCAGTGAGTCTAAGCCCAAGAAGATCAGAATGTTGAAAAAGATGAGTTTATTCTCATCTATTTTTAGATCCAGAGGAGATGCATCCACCTTTGAGGAGGTCAAGAAGATTGAAGAAAAAGAAGAGGAAGTACCATGCACTTCCTATTCTCATCAAGAATAAGATATTGAGCATGGAAGATACTTGGATCATCAGATCCTCAGTGATTACCTTGTTGAGTATAGATCTCAACCTAGAGCCTTCAGGGAGGCTCTAGATTTTCGTCATTTCATCCAGCTGAAGGAAGAGAAGAGACCATGTAGCAGAAAAGAAAACAAAGGCAATAGATTTCTGTTGTCTACCTTTGATGGGTCATCTAATGCAAAAACTTGGGTGAGAAAGTTGGAGGCATTTTTCCTACTACATCCTGTAGCAGGGAAAGAAGCTGTTGAAATCCCAGCGCTGCACTTGGAGGGTGAAGCCTATGATTGGTGGTGCGGCCACTTGAACCATGCAAGGGTGAATACTTTTGCAGAGTTCACTCAAAGGTTGATCCAAACCTTTGATGGAGAAAGAGCAAAGAAAGAAAAGGTCACATCACCTCTTGAGGAGGCTTGTGATAACGTTGTCACACTCATGGAGGAGCAGTCACATGCATCAACAGTTGGGGCAGCCAACACTTTTGAGGAAGGGACTCTTGCAGCCCTGCAAGAAGTTCCAATTGCACATCAAGGTATGAAAAGATTTCCACATTCCATTGTTGCAGCAAATTCTTTTGATCAATGTGGAGATTTACTTTTGCATGACCAAGGGTCAAATCTCATTGCTACTATAGAGCAGCTTGGTTGCACTGCGTTGTGCAACATGGAAACACTCAAGAAGGAATCAAACCATCATTCTCATGAGCCATTGTTGGATTGTACATCATATTGGAGGTTGGCGTTTGAAGCCTTGAAGATTGATGGTAGACATCTTGGAGTAAGAAACCCTTTCTCCATTCAAGATGACACTTTCTCAATGAGCTCCTCTCAGCTCAAAGAGGAACTTCTACTTTCAGATCCAAGACCTCATTGGTTTTGGAAGACTATTGATAAAAGGGAGGTCTTAAGGAGAGATCTCATCAGAGGTGCACTTCAACACACCATGGAGTGCAAAGATTTTCTTCCTTTCTCACAAGAGCAGATAGAAGATGGAGGACATCTTAAGATGGATGACATCTCTCATACCTATGTTGGACATTCCTTGAGCCATACACATCATGATGGGAGGGTTTTTCCTACCACCTATTTGATTCTTGATAGGGTCTCATTGATCCTTGAGAAGCTTGCATTTCAAAATCCCATGAAGTGCAAAGATAGGAATTTGATTTCGGAGGATGGTAGCCCTCATGGGAGGAGTAACAAGATGAGGAGAAGGAGGCATCCACAAGCGATTGAGTGGATTTGGTTGATGAGCAAGGAGCTAGGAGGCTACTTGCAGATCTATGATAATGGGCAGCAGGAGGCTTGGCTGCGCTAGTTACTCTTGAAAGAGTTTGGTCATCACTTGGCAAACACTCTTCCTAAGAGTAAGAGAATGGATACTTACATCATTGAGCAGCATAGAGTATGGATGCATGGTGTCGATATGATACTCATATTATTCATCATGTCTTCATCACATGATCGGTATGATGGAGGTATGGAGAGGCAGCGAAATGTCTTGTTGCTTTGCTTGTTTCTGGGAGAGCAAGAGCAGATTTGCTCTCACACTTTGCATGATGTTGCAGGAAGAGGAGATGGCATTATCTCTTTGATCTTTGATGATTTGGGAGCTCTTCCATCTTGGGGAGTAATCCATATTTGTTGCAGCATTATTAGAGGAATCTCTGACAAGGAGCATGTCAAAGAACAGAGTTTGGTATTGACAGGGGCTTATTTGCATAAGCTCACAGCGCTGCCACTTTGGGGCAGAGACTTATGGATGAAGGGTGCCCAACGGAAATATGGTGGATCCATAACCCATAGGTCCCAGGATCATTTCATATTTGTTGCACTTGATGAACAAAGAGGAGGTAATGGTGATAGAGACATCTATGGCATATTCTTCTCGACTTGGGTTTTCAAGCATAAGGAAGATTATCTTCTTGCAGCACATGGCTCATTCTTATTCATAGCATGCCAAAACACTATGGAGGACTCATGTATGGACCCATGTACCATGTTACTTCCAGTATATGGTGAGAAGTTTGTATATACATTCATTGAGTTGCACACTCTTACCATTCTCATGCAGTGCATTGCTTCACAAGAGGGCAAGCTTGTCACATTGCTCCATGAGTTGTATTGGGCCAATATACATGATGGAGGCAGCCATCTCTTTTGTGGCCATGGGCAAATGTTTTATCATCACTTGTATGTTCAGTTTATGCACTATAGCATGTATCATATAAAGACATGCATGATTAACCATGTAAAAAGAAACATTTTGCCATGTACTTTTATCAAGCAGCAACTTGTAAAACTGCGCTGTCACTACTGGGAAAGTTGTTGGTACCTTCTTGCATCACTTGTAACCTTCAGCATTTTCTTCATTTTGTTGCTGATCATGTCTTCATTTGCTGACATAGATCAGATTTGTATGGGAGGCTTGATTATGAGGGAGACACATGAGTTGGATGTGTCCTTGAGTGGGAAGAATTCTCACAATTTCTGCACTACATGTTCTAATGGGAGCATGAGAGGAGATATGGCCACCACAGCCAAATGTTTGTTCTCTTTTGAGGTGGGCCATAAGATTGATATTCATCCATTGTACAGCCATGGACAAGTGCTTGATCATATATTGTTGTTACATTCAACCATTTACTATCCTTTAGTATATGTGATGAATCATGTACATTACTTGCCATGTAATTTTCTGAAGTTGTAGTGGATGGGACTGTGATGTATCCTTGTGAAAAATTGTTTGCATCATGTATCATCATGTAAAACCTTCAGCAAACTTCTCATTAGGATGTTCCAGGATGACCATGTCCTATTCTTCATGGATGGATTGTTTTGGGCCAACTTGTTCTTCATTGTTGGAGGAGCCTTCTTTGGAGAATTGTTCTTCACTTTGCCATTTGAGGGTAATAATTTTGCAGCCCAAGATAAGCACACACTCTACACTTGTCATGAGTGGAGAGAAGGACCACATGGGATAGGCTATGATGCTTACCATGATCAGATTTTCAGCCCACCTTCATTACCGGAGCTTGAGGTGGAAGGAGATTTTCAGGAGTTACCTTGTTGGGAGGTGGCTCATTTTGTTTGGATGATTGCTTGGGGATGGAGGATCCACATGAGGGAGATGTTCCTCACAATATTTCAGACTCCATGCCTTGAGTGGAGACTTTCCAATTCTATCCTTGCAGTTGCTTGGGGACAAGCAACATTTGGGAGGGGAGGATTGTAATGTTCCAAATTTTTCTTCAATAAATTGGAACATTAATTTTTGTCTAAATTCATTTAGGAGATGAATAATTGGGAAAGGAGGCCCAATAATAATAAAAACATAAATGAAACCCCTCTAGTATGAAAAGGGATCAACCATGGAACTAGATTTCACACCCCCATGTGTGAAAAGAGACATTTGCAAAGAGGTTTGACCAAGTCAACCAACGTAGGGTATGATGTAGTATTCCCAATTAGCAATGGCTAATTGGAATATTCAATTTTGGTCAATTTTGCTTTAAGTAGTTAGATTATGAATAAAAGTGAGTATAGGGAACACAACTCACTCTAAAATAAGGGGGGGACTTCCTAGTAGACGCACATTGTAATCAAGGGGGCCGAATTAAGCACGCCAAATTGAGCACGCAGCAAAGGGATATTACCATGGTATCGTGGGTGGAGACGGCCATAGGTTTTGAGAGCGGCCCACACTATATAAAGAAGATAGCCTCCTCATTTTGACATGAATGAGAATTTATGCATTTGACTCTAGTCATTACGACTTGGAGCACACTAGCTGTTTAGCCTGTCTGCAGCGCTGTTTAGCGCATTGAGTGTCTCCGTTTGGAGATCTCGCCCTCAGCCCCAGGGGACTTCGAGTGCCTGCTCGGGTGAGGTAGTCCCGTCAGTGTCTTTATAGGAAGATCGATCCGCTGTATTGGTGGAGGAGCAGCGCGTCTATTGACTGCGCGGCATCTGTGGAGGAGCAACGCATTTATTGACTGCGCAGTCCTGAGTGGAGGACGCATGCCGTATTGGGGAAACCTCCAGTGGGTATTCGTGGAGGATCTTGGTCTATTGAGGATTTCCGAATCATCGGGTGAACATAATATTGAAGATCACAGATAGAGGTGGCGTGATCATTGGGAGGAAAGCACAAATCCGCAGGGAGGTATTGTTGGGCAACGACACAGCCGTTTTTCAGCAGCTGGAACGCAGATTTGAAACGCAGTCATTCCATGCAGCATTCTGAGAATAGATCTTAACTTGCCTTGTGCAAGTTTAGGGGCTATCGCTTGATCACCTATTGTACTCCTCTGTATTTATCAGATTAATAAAATGGCTCAGCGTTCTCTTATTTCTTGAGTATCTGTGCATGCTTTATATACACGCTATTGCATGCTTGCATTTCTATTATTCCTTCCCTTTGCAATTCGATTTTTGTACCACTTGTTGTGTTTTCTCCCACACTCTTAGACAGAGTCTGGAAAGGGCCAGATAGCCTCCAGATCTCACCCTCTTTCAGAGGTGAAATATCTGGTAAATGCCCTCCTAGTCCATCTCTGGTTGGAGTCTGCTTGTGTTTTAGAGATATCCCTGAAAAGGGATATTACAGTTTAGAAAGAGGATGGGAGCAACCAGTGTTTACTACGATAATCAGAGTTGTATCAAACTCTCTGAGAATCCAGTATTTCATGATAGGTCGAAACACATTGATATCAAATGTAGCATCAGATGTGCTCTAGCCTCAAGATTTTGCAGAGAGGCTAAGACACATGCATTCTCCAAGAGCTAGAAATCGTTTGGGAAAATTCCACCTGAAAGATGACTTAATTAAAATAATTAATCATTTTAAAGTATTCCTATGTCTAAACATAGGAAATGTGATTAATTAAATTGTATTAATTAGATCTGGTGAGAATCTTCTAGATGAAGACGAAGATTGATTCCAAGCTAATCTTAGCAATCGATAATGTTTTAATCTTGGTCGTTGATACCTCAACGAGAGATTATAAGAAGGAACTCGATGGGCACTTGGAAAATACACTAGTGCAGATACTCAGTTTCCCAAGCAGATCGATTTTCTCAGCGGCTGAAGTTCGGCAAGAGAAAATCGAATTAGAGAGAGAGTTGAAGGTGGGAGAGAGAGGGATCAACAATTGTACGAGTGCAAGGAAAAGTCAGGAAGGGGCACCGCAGAGGAGGGATGCAAACACCAGGGCAGAGGCAGTGACGCATGCACTGCGTAGCCACTACGCAGAGGGTGACGCAGTGAGGCCATTGTAAGGCCAACGTGAAGTTAGCAAGGTCAAAAAAAACACTGTGAAGTGTGAGAATTTGTTCAATAAAATTATCTCAGTGTCTCTTCTTCTATTTTGCTATCCAGGATTTTGTACATGAATTATTGCTGAAGAAAAATAAAGAAACCCTCATATGCCGCACTTGTTTTCCCACATTCAGTTTTTCCAGGGACGATTGTACAAAAATAACTCTGTCATTGTGGCTATTTTTGTGCTAGCATTTTTCCTTGCATTTACTTTCCGCAGTATTTTATTTGTGAAGGTTGCAGTAGAATTTATTCCGATGTTTACTATCTAACACTGTAAATAATTTGATTTAGAATTAATAAGTAGAAGAAATATCAGTTGCTGCAGTAGGATTCGGATCTAGGAATTTTCACACTCCTTGTCCTTCTTCCTGGGAGGACACTGGGCTGCGTGCTATAGTGGCCTAGCTCACCACAACTAAAGCACTTGGCCTTTGACAGGTCCTTCTTTCGTTGCTCACCTTGTCCCTGACTGGGACCCTTCGATGCGAGGGCCACATTCTAGGGCCACATTCTCCTCCTCCTTCACTTGCTTTGATCCATTGTTGTTGCCACTGATGGAGCTCTTTACCAAGTCTCGTCTCAACTACTCTTGTTGCAAATCGGCTCACATCCTATCCCACCTTGGCAAGGTGTCTCTGCCCAAGATACTTGGGAAAAATACTTGCCACTCCTCTGAGACACTGCTGAGTGCCAATCCCACTAGCTTTGCGGGGTGAGACACTGCCCCAACAGCTACAAGCTGGTCCTGGATCTCCTGAATCCTAGTGAGGAAGGGGTCTATGTGTTCCCCTTTGTGCATCCTAGTGCATCTTAGTTTCTACTCCAAGCACATCTTTCGTTGCTCGGAAGTGCCTTGGTACAGCATGGAAAGTGTATCCCACATCTCTTTGGTCGTTCCCTTGGTCGTTATGTGTGATACAATGTGATCCCAAACACCATCAAGGATCAACCTCTTTGCCCGCGCCATCTCCTTGTTGTACTCTTTCAGTTGATCTACATCCATGGGAACCGCCACCAAATTATCGATATATGCCTTGAGATCAAACTCATCTAGAAGGAAACAGATCATTGCCTTCCAGATAACATAGTTAGAAGCACCATCCAACCTGTCCTGATCTCGAAGACCAACTATGGCCATCTCAACAAAAAATGTCGAAAATCTCCTCTTCCCTTCTACTCAGTTGTTGCTCAGTTATTCGCACTTCCTTCTACAGTGAGAAATGTTGAAAAGTGTAACTAGGATCGGACTTCATATTGACTATGTAATTATGGATTTACGTAAAGTAGAAGACAAAGATAATAAAATATATTTTGCATTTGCTTCATGGGTTTCATGAGCAAGAGTTTATTATAGGTTAATAGACTTCTTCTTGATGACTATCTAGGGTTTTGTCTTCTAGCGATAAATGTAATTAAGTGTCATATATATATGAAGGATCTAGTCTCATGAAATGCTCCAAGACCTTGTCCTAGAAACCGTGGAAGAATGGCTCTATCAGCCCTCACTCAAGCGTTGAAAGATAAGATTAAATGATGTATTAGAAGTCGGCCTCATAAAAGTCATGTCAGCTCCCAAATAGTCACATCGGTTCACCAAGTACAGTCGGCTTATATACAGGAGCAAACAACTATTTATACCCATCTGTATTGCGCAAAAAAGAACAAAAATTGCGGACATCTCTGAGCTTCAGTGCGGACTTTTTGAATGTGTTTCAGAGCAGATTTTGGACCATCTTAATTGAATCTTATGGACGAAGATCAATTCAGATTTTGGACGAGGTGCAGTGCGGATTTATTGAGGGGTTTTCAAAGCAGATTTTGAAGAGTTTCAGGACTGGTTACATTACATCTAAGGCTGTGATATTTAAGCATCATAAGGTGTTGCAGTTCGGATCATCTTGAAGCTACAGCATATTCCTGACGTGCGGATCTATCCAAGTGTAAGAGAATTATTCAAGTGTCGATCTGTTCAAAGATAGGTTGCAGACTATTATAAAGTGAAGCTGTTGATAAAGTGTGATACTAGCATTCAGCTCTAGTTTACGTATGGTTGAGACAGTGGTCTACAAAGAGAAGAAGAAGTTGGAAAGTAGAAGAAAGAAGGAAAGTAAATTTGTGATTCCTCATTACAGCCTATATATATCTCAAGCAACTGAAGATTCAACTGAAGTATTGGTGCATAACAGTGCAACTTGGTGAAGAGAAGAAGAATCAGCGTTGAAACACATCAAAGAAGTAAGGACAAGGTCTTGGATGCATAAATAGGTCAAGGGTCTAATTTTGGGTCATGGTACTTATTATCTGAAATCTATAAGAAGAATTTCTCGTGGGTTTTCCTCTCCAAGAGGGAGAGGTTTTGCCCTGGCTCTAGGAGCCTAATTCTTGTGTCTCGTGTCTTTTGATAATTGACTTGAAGAAAGATTTAATAAGCTAACGAAGAGAAGACATAAGTAACTCAAGTAACCTCACAAGTAATTATCAAGAAGAGAATTTTGAATTAATCTCCAGCCCTCCAAATTCTCAACATGGTATCAGAGCTAAGGTGCTAAACTCAAGGGCTACTTGACAAAGAGACACTCTAGGAAGCAAAAATCAAAGTTTCGGTGAAAAGTCAAATCAGTTTGCAAGGAAGACTCTCAAGCTATTCTTGAGAAAGATCTTCATCTCAATCAAAGGATCAACCTTTCAAGAAAATAATCTTTGCATCAAAGATTTACTTTCAAGACATTGTTAGAAGAGAACATCAACTTTTGAAGACATCCTTTACCATCAAGGATCCAAGAACACCTAGATTGAAGATTTCTATCTTAGAAGAAGTTCCTAACCTCTTCATTATCATTAAGGAAGCTGCTGAAGGAGAAAGTCACTCCTCTCAAGTAAGTATCTAAATCTGTCAAGATGACTTATTGTAAAGAGAGCAACACGTTGGATGGGTCATCAAACTTTAGTGCATGGAAGAAGAGGACAGACTTGAATTTAATTGAAGACGAAGTTATGAACTGTCGAAGGATCGACAACTCCACCACCAAAAGAATATGCTCCAGCTTATACCAAGTACATGAAGGGAGAAATCAGAGCCCAGAGGATTCTCATAGAATCCATTAAGGACTCTCTCATTCCCTATGTATCAAAACTAAAGTCTGCTAAAGAAATATATGAGAAACTAGTAGAGCTATTCTCTGTGAGTACTGCAGGAGAAGCAATCTCTTTGAGACAAGAACTATATAAAATGAAATTATCAAGGGAAGAAGGAATCACTCCATACTTTATGAGGATTTCTGAAATAAAAGATCAACTGTAGGAACTCGGAGAAGTAATGTCTGACATTGAGATGACTACAGTGGTGTTGAATGCTCTACCAGAGAAATGGGGAAACTTCACTTCAAGTTTATACAGGAAGAAAGATGCCACACCATTCCATGATTTATGGTCTCTATGCAAAATAGAGGAAACAAGATTGAAAGCCAAAGCCGATACAAGATCAAGTGAAGGGAATCAAGCCTTTGCAGCCACTTTCAAGAAGAAAGGTAGATTCGGTAAATTTGGTCCTCAGAATAAAAAAAGGAATATGGATAAAGTACAATGCTTTGGATGCAATGAACTTGGGCATTATAAAAGAGATTGTCCAAAATCTGACTAGGACAAGAGGAAAAGGGAAGAAGCCCATATCACAGACATGAGAGAAGAACCTATTGCAAAGAAATCAAAGAAAGAAGAAGTGAGGGATCTCCACTATGATTGAGATCATCTTCTACTTTAAGTGATTTCTGTTGGTAGTAAAATAGTATGATACGAAGCAATGTATATTATAGCATCATGATAAAAGCATGGTAGGAGCTCCTCGTGAAAAAGCTTCGGGAAAACCTCTCTGATAACATTACTAATGGAAGGCAGTCATCAAGATCAAGGGTCATCATAAAAACAGAATTTTGGGATGTGATGACATACTGATGGAGCAAGTATAGGGAATGAAGCTCTTCATTCTAGAAAAACTACTACAAGATGACTCAAGGAAAAATATATGAGGTATGTATATATTTATATGTTGACACAAGATGTTGTGAAGTCATGTCATATGTTTGCAGGTAATGGACTTCTGTATTTAGAAGTATGATCTATGGAGAAGTATCTCTCGGTGCACTAATAGATGAAATCAACATAATATATCCTCATGGAATATGAGGTGGTTGTATATGAATGAGGAACTGGAAAATTTGTAAGTTCTTGGGAATGAAGAATGTGCACAAAGGAAGAGATCATGAAATGCAACCATGTCAAGAGGCAGTTATCATCCGAAAGCCAAGAAGATATGACTAGGAGATCTCCTAGGAGGATTTGTAGACTCAGACAAAAGTCTGGTAAAGAAGAAGACCCTTGACAAAACATATCATTAGGAGATGTGTCAATCTGAATAAAGGATGTCGATGCCTACAGGAAGACGTCATGGTGAAAGATCATCACTGAGGTAAATTTTGTTTTAAAAGTTCATATGTATATGTTTATCTGGATGAATTTGTGTAGGGCTGCTAATCATGAGAAAGGATGTATGATCCTTGGAGATTAATCGAAGGAAAGCAACATCGAATAACAGTGGACCAAATGAGAAAGACTGATGAATCACTGTATGATAGAAGACATGACTCGTGACTGAAAGTTATGGATGATCTGTGCCCTATGAAGCCAAAAGTTGAAGATTCCTCAATATCGAAATCCATGACATCGAAGGGAGGAATTCTTCATGAGAAGTTGGATTTCTGCTGCAGGACCCTAGTTGAGGGGGAGCCTAGTGGTAAGTTTCTTACTTGGAAGAAACTTGAAATATGTTCTTCTTGAGTTGAGAGGGAGCGATGTATGTGATTCTCTAATACATGTGTCATGCACTAGACTAGGAATAACAACCGTAAGTCTTAGTGAAGGAAATGTGGAGAGAATGGATAGACACATCATTCTGGTTTTCACCTGGAAGACAGAATGGAGGATTGGGTAATCATCTGGAATTCGATACTCTTTGAGAATGGGATAGGGCATTCAAGATAAGCGAAGTCGAGGACCGATAGGCTTTGAGGGATGGATACCCAAGAGAAGAATAGTCCAAGAAGGTCATACTCTGGGAACACCAAGGTGCAGTATGTACCTTGGAGAAACAATAACTCATGTGTCTCGCCAGCATTGTAGCCCATAGTCTCGTTGAGAGATGGGGTTGTTGGTCAAAGCCTTACACTAGAACAATGCTGGTTGATATGATGTTATACAGATGCAATTACCAATCCAATTCTTCTTATGAGATTCTTCAGTTTGAAAGTGACCATGTACCTGTACGAATACCTTCCTAGTTAAGAGGGAGTGTTGAAAAGTGTAACTAGGATCGGTCTTCATATTGACTATGTAATTATGGATTTATGTAAAGTAGAAGACAAAAATAATAAAATGTATTTTGTACTTGCTTCATGGGTTTCATGAGCAAGAGTTTATTATAGGTTAATAGACTTCTTCTTGAAGTCTATCTAGGGTTTTGTCTTCTAAGCATAAATGTAATTAAGTGTCATATATATATGAAGGATCTAGTCTCATGAAATGCTCCAAGACCTTGTCCTGGAAACCGTGCAAGAATGGCTCTATCAACCCTCACTCAAACAATGAAACATAAGATTAAATGATGTCTTAGAAGTCAGCCTCATAACAGTCACGTCAGCTCCCAAATAGTCACATTGGTTCACCAAGTCAGGTCAGCTTATATATAGGTGCAAACAACTATTTATACCCACCTGTGCTGCGCAGAAAAGAACATAAATTGTGGACATCTCTGAGCTTCAGTGCGGACTTTCAGAATGTGTTTCAGTGTCGATTTTGGCCCAGCTTCACTGCATCTTTTGGACGAAGTTTAGTTCGGATTTTGGACGAGGTGCAATGCGAATTTATTGATGGGTTTTAAGTGCGGATTTTGAAGAGTCTCAGGACTGGTTACATTACATATAATGTTGTGATATTAAAGCATCATAAGGTGCTACAGTCTTGATCATCTTGAAGCTACAGCATATTCCTGAAGTGCAGATCTGTCCAAGTGTAAGAGAAGTATTCAAGTGCGGATATGTTCAAAGATAGGTTGCAGACTATTATAAAGTGAAGCTGTTGATAAAGTGTGATACTAGCATTCAGCTCTAGTTTATGTATGGTTGAGACAGTGGTCTACAAAGAGAGGAAGCAGTTGGAAAGTAGAAGAAAGAAGGAAAGTAAATATGTGATTCACTTTCCTCATTACAGCCTATATATATCTCAAGCAACTGATGATTCAACTGAAGTACTGGTGCAGAACAGTGCAACTTGGTGAAGAGAAGAAGAATCAGCATTGAAGGACATCAAAGAAGTAAGGACAAGGTCTTTGATGCATAAATAGGTCAAGGGTCTAATTCTGGGTCATGGTATTTGTCATCTGAAATCTATAAGAAGAATTTCTGGTGTGTTTTCCTCACCAAGAGGGAGAGGTTTTGCCTTGGCTCTAGGAACCTAATTCTTGCGTCTCGTGTCTTTTGATAATTGACTTGATGAAAGATTTAATAAGCTAACAAAGGGAAGACATAAGTAACTCAAGTAACCTCACAAGTAATTATCAAGAAGAGAATTTTGAATTAATCTCCAACCCTACAAATTCTCAACAAGAAACTCTGCTCACAACGACTATTGATCTGCAAGGGAAATCCAACTTCTTGAAACTAGAAGTTCCCTGAGGAAAATTTTCCCACAGTTTGTGCTCTTCTTCCACCCGATGCTAGTGCTACTCTAGCAAACTGCTACAAAGCTACTGCATCCAACTAGAGATCTGCTTGACGAAAAATATTGGTTGCTCCCTCTTCCTCTGGAATCCCTCAATCCGGAGATATCGAATTTTTTTGTTGCTCTCTCAGAGAAATCGATTCTCCTCAAGAAATTCGACCTCTTGGCCAAGGTGACTACGTTGCCCTGTGGGGTTTCAATCTGCTGCCTACACTGAACTGTGAAACTCCTTCTTTCTTCGCTACTAAGCTCTTCAGCTGATCATCTGCACTTTGATACAATTTGAAAATTCGGAAACCCGAATCCTACTGCAGCAGCTGATATTATTTCTCCTAATTGTTAATAAAATTTAACAATTTATCTACAGTTTTCTACGACAAATACTGAAATAAATACACTGCAACCTAAGAAACCGGATTTGTTGATATAGGGCCATGTGTCCCAAATCAGACAAATCCGACACAACACGTACGGATTCAAATCCAAAATCCTGGATTCGATCGAGTCCGTACAGGATACGTCGAATCCCGATTGTGTCCTGTACGGACACGATCGAATCTGATTTTGTCGGATTCGACTAGCACGAAAGTGCATCTAGTGACTTATAAAAAAGGGTTTTTGTTCATTGCTTCTCACCAAAGTTTGTGTGTGAGTTGAGCATAAAGCAAGGATTAGCAAGGAGCAAGGGAGTGTTTTCAAGGAGATTCGAGCAACCGGTAAGTGCACTGTCTCTCTATGTTTTTGCATTTGGTTTGTTGTTAGTGTTTGCATGTGCATATGTTTTAAATATTTGGTTATTTTTGTTTATTTTTTACAATATTCATGGCTCAATCAAGGGCAGCAAGGCAAGGGCAAAGAAAGCGGAAGAATGTCCCCATTGGAGATGCCTCTCCTGTCCCTATTTCATCAAGGTCTGCAAGTATTCCATCTATTGGAAGCGGGGCTGCAACAACAGCTTCAAATGTTCAGGGAAAACAAACTCAAGACCCCAAATACCCATTGTGGAAAAATGTGACAAGAGAGGCAGGGCCAGGTAGCAAGGCGAAGGGAGGAGGCAATCTTGCATGGAAATGCAGTTTTTGCCACAGCCATTTCATGAGCACATATTACCGTGTGAAAGCTCATTTGTTGGCTTTACCAAGTTGTGGAATTTCAGCTTGTATACAGGTGCCATTAGCAAGGAGGAAGGAAATGGAGAAAGAAGCATTAGTTGGTGTCGCAAATGTCGCATCAAAATCAAAACAAAACAAGAATGATGACGCCCTTCCATTCTTGAGGAAAAGGAGCAACAAGTTCTCTTTTGAGAGTTTTAGTGGGGGACAAGCAGCAAAAAGAAAGGCAGCTAAACCTGGTCCAATGGACAAGATTTTCTAGAAAGAGAAGAGGGAAGAGCTTGATCTCACCATTGCATTTTTTTTTCTATCAGAACTTCATATCCTTTAATGTTGCACAATCACCTCCATTTATTGAGATGTGTCGAGCTCTAAGTCAAGGGGCTCCATTAGGGTATGTGCCTCCTGGATCAGAGAAGCTTAGAATGACATTGTTGACAAAGGAAAAGAAAGAGGTGGACAAATGCTTGAGCCTATTAAATCAGCATGGCCAACATCTGGGGTTAGCATTGTTTCTGATGGATAGACAGATCCAGCACGGCACCCACTCATCAACTTCATGGTGTCATCCTTGAATGGTCTAGTTTTCTTGAAATCAGTGGATGCACTTGGACAGTACAAGGATGCACAATATATGGGTGATTTATTTATTAAAATTATTGAAGATGTAGGTGTCGATTCTTGTGTGCAAGTCATTATAGATAATGCACTTGTTTGCAAGGCTGTTGGCATGATTGTGGAAGCAAAATATCCACAAATATTTTGGATACCTTGCATTGTCCATTCATTTCACTTAGCACTGAAATCTATTGCCTCTGATTTGCTTTGGATTGGAAGCATTATTGAGGATGCACGACATATCCGCAACTTTGTACAAAACCATACAAATGCCCTCACTATCTACAAGGAGTACAACAAATTATCATTGATAAAGATTGCAGATAAACGGTTTGCCTCTTCATTCATCATGTTGAAGAGGTTGAGGGAGGTCCAGACCGCTCTTGGGGCCATGGTTATTTCAGAGTTTTGGTCCTTTTGGAGAAAGACGAATCAAACAGCCTCAAATAAAGTGAAGGACACAGTGTTGGATGATGTCTGGTGGGAGAAGCTAGATCTACTTATTCAGATCATGGACCATATCATTTCCTTGCTTCGATTTGCAGATATAGACCAACCCATCTGTAAGATGTTCTATGCTTGATGCAACTTTACTTTAAACCCGATACCAAATAGAAATCACATTAACATGAAACTAAAATGTTGAAAGAACACACCAATAGATCAACGTAAGACAAGCCAAAAATACACTTAACTTGATCAGCAAAATATGTGTGTTGTGGTGCGTTACGGCGATCAACAGAACGCTTCAACCAGCAAAGTCTCCTCACAATCAGCCAACCAGAAGTGTCACACAACCCTCAAGACAGCTCTACAACAGTCAACAACAAGTCAACGTTGTCCAGTCAATAGTCGATGCAGAACAGTAGCAACAAAAAGTCAATGCAGCAAGGTCAAAAGTCAACATCCAGCCTCAGTTTTTGTGCCAAAAAATGCAGACTACAGAGATCGAAGTTTTGGGAGAGTTTGAGGTCAAGTTGACAAGGCGTTGACCAAAGTCACTGCTGGTCAAAAGCTGCGCTAAAACCCTAGATCAGATCAAAAAACCCTAGCTGTTGTTTTCCCACATGTGAGAGAAGAGAAGCTTCCAAATGTGTAATCGAACCAATCATATACAAGAGGGAAGTGATGTGATGAGTGATGATGAAAATGACCTCCAACATTGACCAATATATATCCTTCTGTGAGGGTGTGTGACACATCTGTTGGGGCTCCAAGCCTACATTACAATTCTGGTCGACCTTGCACATAAGTGGAATTAATTGAAAATAAATGTTCTGCTCATCTGATCAAGATGATCTTTAGATCGATCTTGCAGCTCTCCGAAAGAGGAATCCAAAAAAAATATTGGCATCGTGTTTGGACCTAGTTGCCCAAAATTAACACTCCCTCTCAACTAGGAAGAACTCCATCCACATGTGCCATCCAAACATCGTGCGTCACCCTGCCGTAACTTGCTTTGCTGGATTCTTTATTTCAGAACAAAACGTGAGTCATAAAGACATCACTCCTAGCTGACAAAATCAGCTCAGAGGTCACCTCTACAGGACTCAAAGGAGTCTCATAACAACCCGAAGTTGGTTTAATTGACCCGAAGACAGTTGGAGGTCTGAAACCTCACTAGAATTGATCCCAAATCAAGTGGTTGGACACGTGCCATCCTAGACATAGACAGTATGGCAATCTCTGATGCGTCCATCAGTCTTGCTACTGGTCTCTATCTTTTCCCACCTCATTAGCCAAGATGAGAGGTACTTCCCATGAGTCTGGGACTCCATGGGTAGGATGCATACTGGGCACAGATCAAAGATAGGTGAACCAACTCAATCTCATAATGGTGGGGCAGAAGCGCACAAATAAGGTTCGGAAAGCCTAGCCTTGTGGTTGCTTATAGCTCCAAGAAGTTGTCCCCAAAGCCCCCTGGAGCTCCCAGAGCTCATCATCGAATAGGACCCTCAAAATAGGGTCGTTCCATGATTCTAAGATTCTCACGGAAGGTTAGGAACTTGACCTTCCCAAAGGGCTTTATGAGAATATTCGCAACATGCTCATCAGTTCCTATATGATGGAGCCTTACGGCGCCTCGTTGTACCATATCCCGGATAAAGCGATATCTAATATCAATATGCTTGGATCGATCGTGGAACATGGGATTCTCTGACAAACGAATCCCACTCTGGTTATCACAAAGGATAACGGTGGTATCTAGCACATGTCTGAACAGCTCATTGAAGAGCTTTCGCAACCAAACAGCTTCACAACAAGCCATACTCGTTGCAATGTATTCAGCCTCGGCAGTGCTCAAAGCCACCGACTTCTGCTTCCTTCTCATCCAAGATATCGAAGCAAACCCAAGTGTGAAGCAACCTTCAGATGTGCTCTTGCGATCCACCACATTGCCAGCCCAATCGGCATCAGTATATCCATGGAGTCTCAAACTCCCAGCAATGTATCTCAGCCCATGGTTTATCGTGCCCCAAAGACATCTCAACAGATTCTTGGCACCAACCTAGTGAATGTGATGAGGATCAACCATGTGTTGACTCAAAGTGTTCACTGCAAAACATACATCCGAATGAGTGTTCACTAAGAACATCTGGGCCCCTACGAGTTGACGATACTCAGTTGGATTTGCTAGCACAGGCCCAGCAGTGTTTCCACTCAACTTCTTAAAGTTGAGCTCCATCGATGTCGACACAAACTTACAATCCACCATTCCAAATCTTTCCAACAGCTTCACAATGTATTTTCCTTGAGAGAGGAAAATCTCGCCAGGTCTCTGCCAGACCTCAAGGCCTAGGAAGTAATGCATCAGTCCTAGGTCCTTAATCTCGAACTCAGAAGCGAGCTCCCTCTTACACTAATGAATGAGAGGGTCAACACCTATCAGCAAGAGATCGTCCACATACAGAACTAGAATGAGAGGCTTTTCTCTATCAACCTTGAAGTAAAGTTTCGGATCAACATTACTTCGAGAAAAGCCCAGCTTCATCGGGTACATATCTATCCTCTCGTACCAAGCCCTAAGGGCTTGCTTCAACCCATAGAGAGATTTCTTCAACCTGCAAACATGGGTCTCTCTATCTTGGACTGCGAACCCCAGAGGTTGCTCCACATACACCTCTTCCTTTATCAAACCATGCAGAAAGGCGGTCTTCACATCCATCTCATGAAGATTCCATCCTTGCGTAGCAGTAAGGGCTATGATAGATCGAATGGTGGTATATCGAACTACAGGTGCAAATATATCATCATAGTCTACGCCTTCCTTTTGAGAGGAGCCACGGGCAACGAATCTTGCCTTTAACTTTTCAACACTACCATCAGATCCATGCTTGATCTTATGGAGCCATTTCGAGGTGACAACAACTTTGTCCTCTGGTCTAGGAACCACATCCCAGACATCATTCTTCATAATGGACTCGTACTCTTCGTGCATAACATCCTTCCAAACTTGATGCTTAAGATCCAAGCTCAGATTGTACGATTGTACTCATGGCTACTAGATAACCTTGGTATCTATTCGGCTTCTTACTTTCACGGAATGTCCCCCTTGGGGCTATATGTCTCTCGGCATCTTCGAGAGTATCCTGGAGCCATGCGGGTCTCCACTTCATTGAAGGAGGTGAATCAATGCGGTCCATCGGTCCTTCAACATCAGGCATCATCTCATCCTTTGTTTCTTCCTGATTCCCAGATCTTACAACATGATATTCCTCAGAGCTCGGAAGATTTATCACTTTCCTGAGGGAAGAATCTTCATCAAAGGTAACATCATGGCAAATCTCCACTTCTCTTTGACCATGCACATAGACTTTATAAGCCTTCGAAGTTTCACTGTAGCCCATAAACATTCACTTCTTCCCAGAAGCATCCAGTTTGCTTCTCTTCTCCTTTGGCACATAAAAATAAAGGGGACAACCAAAAAGTCTAAAATGAGAAACATCGGATCTCTTACAAGAGAAAACCTCTTCGAAAGTTTTGGAGTCCAGAGCGGAATGCGGGCATCAATTTTGTATGTACACAATAGTGTTTGCGGCTTCTCCCGATAGAATTTTTGGAAGACTTTGGTCACATAGCATGGCACGGGCAGCTTCCACAATGGTCCTGTTCTTCCTTTTAGCAATGCCATTTAGCTCAGTAGTATATACGGTTGTGGTCTCCCTCTTGATTCCAGCTTCTTTGCAAAATTTATCGAACTCGTTCGTCTCATATTCAATGCCATTATCGGTCCTCAAAATCTTGATCTTCTTCCCTGTTTGATTCTCCACCAAGGCGTTGAAAGTACGAAACCACATGAATGCTTCGTCCTTCTTCAAGAAACATATCCAGGTCTTGCGAGAGAAGTCATCTATAAACGTCATGTAGTAAGAACATCCTCCCAAAGATGTCATGGGCAGCATACCAGACAAATTAGAATGTATCAATTGCAAGACATCAAATGTCTTTGTGACACTTGAGGGGAAAGGTCCCCTTGTATGTTTTCCTTCAGCACAACCCTGACATACACCTTCATGATCATTTTTGAATTCAGGCATCCCTGTCACCACCTTCCTTGCTTCGGGAAGGGCTTTGTAATGAAGGTGTCCAAAGCTCCGGTACCATAGTTCGGTTTGACGAATAGTATCACGTCATAGCCCCTAGTGGACTTTCTCCAACCTGGTTGAGTGTATCAACTCTAAACCTAATCGTGAGAGCTTCATTGAAACTCTTCTTCAAGATACGTACCTTTCCATTGACGAATGCCACCTTGAAACCATTGTCTTCCATGGCCGAAATAAACACAAGGTTTTTCTTCAAATCAGGTACATATAGTACATCTTGCAAGCGAAGGACTTGACCTTGAGATAGATGGAGGGTCACAGTCCCTGTCCCTTTCACAGCATAGGTGGCATTATCTCCAAGGATAATTTTCAGATTAGTATCCTTCTCAATCAAATCAGAAAGCGCTTCTTTAAACCCAATGAGGTGCCTTGAAGCACCACTATCAATCAACCACACATCCAAGGTGTTGGCTGTAGATGCAGCAGAGAGGGCAGATGAAAGAATGAATTCATTTTTCTTATCATCAACAACATTAGATTTCTCATACCTGGAATTTCTTGACCTTTTGAAAGGTTGCCCATTTCCATTGCGACCAGAGGGAGCCTTCCTCTTTCCTTTGAACATGTTGTTCCTTTGATTGTCATTCCTCCTGCTATTGTTGTTATCATCATCCCCGGCAGAATCCCTTCTATTTGGGCATTCTCTAGTATAGTGGCCAGTCTTGTTAAATGTGTAACATCATCCTTTCTTTCCTTTGACACCAGCTCTTCCATGGTTCCTCAGACCACCATTGTTCTTCTTCTTAGCACGAGAGGTGAAGGCATCATTACCTTCATTTTCATATTCCATCATTCTTGTTTCCTCTTGAGTGCATCTCGACAATACTTCGTCAAAATTAGGAATCACATTATTATTGAGAATGGTACTAATGAATACATGCCATTCAGAGGGGAGACCTCCAACTGCGATGAGAACCATTTCTCAATCAGCTATTGTTTCCACAATGGCAAAAAGATTATTCCTGATTTCAGTCAACTTCAAAAAATAAGATTGAACGGATTCATCCCTGCCTTTCTTGAGATTCTTCAATTGGTTCTTAAAGAAAAGAACTTGATTTTCATTGTTGGCCCTGAACATATTGACCAACTTATCGTACATCTTAGATGTGCCCAGCTCAGAGATGTAGGCAACCAGAATTTTATGGATGGAATCCCGGATGATCACCTTAGCTTTCATTTCTCCTTTTCTATACTTTGTCTTGGTGGCAGCAGGTGCAGATGATGGAGGCTCTTGGATTTTACCCTGCACATAATCCATGACATCTTGATCTTCCAAGATCAAATCCAAAGACATCTTCCAAGCATGAAAGTCAAACTTGCCAGTCAACTTGTCATCAGCTTTGAAGCCATTATAATTTGAGGTAACCATGGGTCCTTGACAAATACTACTTCTTCGATGATTACTCTCAATACAAACTTGGGCTTTGTCTTCACCTTAGCTCCGATACCATGTAAAATTTCGTACATGTTCTATGCTTGATGCAACTTTACTTTAAACTCGATACCAAATAGCAATCACATAAACATGAAAGTAAAACGATGATAGAACATACCAATAGATCGACAGAAGACAAGCCAAAAATACACTTAACTTGATCAACAAATATATGTGTCGTGGTGTGTTACGGCGGTCAACAGGATGCTTCAACCAACAGGTCTCCTCACGATCAGCCAACCAGAAGTGTCACACAACCCTCAAGACAGCTCTACAACAGTCAACCACAAGTAAACAAAAGTCAACGATGTCCAGTCAATGGTCAATGTAGAACTGCAGCAATAAAAAGTCAACGCAGCAGGGCAGTCACTGTGTGATATCTCTATTTATTATGGATTGTTGTGATATCTCTATTTACAGGATTGTTGTGTGATATCTCTATTTATGGATTGTTGTGTGATATCTCTATTTACAGGACTGTCTCTCGAGCTACAGGGCAGTCACTGTGTGATATCTCTATTTATTATGGATTGTTGTGATATTGCAGATTGCATTTCCTGTGCCAATTCCGAACTGTGGTACCTCTATTAATCATTGCAGATTGTTGTGATTTCAAGCTTGTAGAGCTTGGACTATACCTCAGAGCTATTCACCTTCTCAGATTGTGTCAAACTCAGAAACTTGGATCTGTGGTATAGAAAAAGGGTTTAGAATTGTGACTAAGAACTTTCAGACTTGTGCTATATTTGAGCAAATATCTTGTGAGATTTGGGCCAGTTATTGAGCTTACCGAAGCCAGATTGAAGACAATCGTTGGAGCAGTCTTCAACATAATTAAAGCAGATCCGAACACCTCTTTGAAGACAGGCACAAGGATTGTTTGGAAACATAATTTGGGTCCTGTTTTGAAGTATACATATTGTGCAATAATACAGTGAAGGCACTTTGGAAGAATAGTATCGAATTCATTTTTAGAGAAGACTTATTGTACAGAACTTTTGAAGACAATCCTAGAACAGATTGGAGATATTTTTGGACTCATTTGGAAGACATCTTGAAGACATCCTTGGAGCTGAAGTGTAGAGAAGACTTGGAGACACTTGGTTGCAGATTTTGAAGAGGCTATTGAAGAAGGGCATGGAGCATCCTTAGAAGAGAATTTAAGGAACATCTTAAAGTCTATTCAAAGAGATATTTGAGCAGATTTGAAGCCTTGAAGAAGAGTTTGGAGTAATCCTTGTACTTGAAGCTGTTTGGAAAACCTTGTTTAGAACTTGTGCAATTGATTGAAGACACCTTATGACATCATCAAGCATTGATGGAAGTCTTAAAGACCATGATGTCATCATGAGGTAACTTGGAGAAATTGTTTGGGTACGATGAAGAGCAGTGGTGACACCTTCTAAGAAGAAAAGGTTGTCATTGATGACGTAATGTGAAGACTACAATGAAGACTAAGTGAATATTGATAGGGCTCGTTGAAGAAGACATTGGGAGCCGTGAAGTATAACCAAATATATCTTGACGAATTGAAGCAGGAGGTTGGAGCCTCATAGAGACAAGGTTGATGCCTTGGAAGATAGGGTTGGAGCCCTAGAGGATAGGAGTCCTCAAGAGACCAGGTTGGAGCCTGTACCAGATATAGGGTTGGAGCCCTTGAGGTTGGTGCCTCAGAATTGACAAGGTTGGAGCCTTGGAAGTCCAAGTCGGTGCTTGGCAAATACAAGTTGGAGCCTGGGAAATTGAAGATTGGTGTCTTCATCTAGGGTTGGAGCCCTACATATATTGTACTTGATTTATTGTAAAGAAGAAATTAATAAAAGCATTTATTCTTATTGTTCATTTTGTGTTCTAAATATAAGTGATCTAACTAGTAAAAATAACAATTGAAAAGAAATATTGATTCACCCCCCTCTCAGTATTTCCAACAATTGGTATCAAAGCCAGTACCTTCACTCAAAGCCTAACAGCTTGAAGGTTGATCATTAGAACACAAATGGCAAAGCCAAGGAAGAAAGTCTCCAATCCTCCTAAAGATGTGTCTTCCTCAACCATCGAAATTGAAGTCAATCATTTTGCGAAGGCCCCATTGTTCAATGGAAACTTTGATATATGGGAGGCAAGAATGAGGAATTTCTTAAAGACTCAAGGCATTGAAGTTTGGAAATCGGTGATTACTGATAGCATGATGGAAGGAGAATCCAAGGAGTATAATACAAGAGCAATGAAAGCAATCTTGAATGGGCTACCTGATTCTATGAAGGCCAATTTGGAAAAATGTTCGTCAGCAAAAGGCATATGGGACAAACTTCATGATCTTCACTCAAAAGGAGCATTGACCATGACCTCTAGTCAAAAAGATGATGGAAAGCAAGAAGGAAATCCAAAACCCATCAAGGCAGTTGAAAATAAGAATGATGACATCAGGGCCAAAGAAGACCTAGAAGAAGAAGAAAGCAATGAAGACTTTGAAGAAGATCTCCTGACTAAGCTTATAGATGCCATGGAAGAGATTAACAATTTGAAAAAGGAAAATGAGGAACTTAAGAAGAAAGCGCAAGATGGTAACCAAGACAAGACAAGGAAGGAAGTTGACTTTGTCAAGCTTCAAGTACAAGAAAGGGATGAGGAGCTCGCCAAACTTAAGGAGGAATTTCATCAAAACAAAAGAAAGCATCATGAAGAAGTCATATCTATCACAAATCAATTGGATAAGGCAGAGAAAAGAGAAGAAGCTTTGTCAAGCCACCTTGAACAAAGACTTAAGAGCTTGAACAATCGTGAAGAAGAGATTGATCAATACAAGGAATAGATCTCCTCTCTTAGATCTCAACTAGAAGAAGCAAGGGAACAAGCACAAGTAGCCGAGAAGGTCATGGAAACTTTGGCATTCATAGAAGGACAAGTTGATGAAGCAGAAAATGAGAGAAATACCATGATATGCCAACTAGAACAAAAAGGATGAAGAAATCTTCAAACTAAAATCAGACATCAACCTTCTCAAGGCCGAAACATGTGAAGCTACAAGAATAAAAGAAGAAATGGAGAGCAGTCTAGCAGAGAAGAATGAAGAAGTCTTCATAATGAAATCAAATATCATCTCCCTTAAAAATGAAGCACACGAAGCAACAAGGATGATGGAAGAAATGAAGAAGCAACTAGTCATGAAAGATGAAGATTGTGAAAAGTTGAAAGGAGAAATTGTCTTTCTTAAAAAGGAAGTTGACTTGCTGAATAAGAACTTGAAAAGCTCTCAAACCCTAGATGACATCCTAAGTCATCAAAGGTCTCACCTTGATAAATCAGGTCTTGGCTATGCAGGTGAATCCTCAAGCAAGAATGATAATGCTTCAAAGAACAAAGATGTGAGGAACCTAGAAAGAAATGTTGATGCTCCCAGTTCCAGCAAGGGTAAGGAGAAGAATCAAGACAACAACAAAAGAAATTCTATTCCAAGGAGACTTGCAGATGGTGTCAAGAATACAGAAGGCAATGAATATCATCAAAGAATCCCAAGGAAAAAAGACTTCAGAAGTACATCAAGGAAAACTCCATCTCCGAGGTACCAAAGTATATTTCTTGGTTACTGCTATTCTTGTACAAACTTTGGGCACATAGCAAAAGACTGTAGGGCATATCACAAAGACAAATATAATGGTCCCCGTCAATCTCCTCGAAGCAATTTTGCAAGAAGAAGTCATGCTTTCTTATTCATGAACAAAATAGAGTGCTTCAATTGCCATAACATTGGACATATGGCACGCAATTGTAACTTGACTTGAGCCCTTGCACAAGCTAGAACCATGCCAGAGAAGAAAGCTACACAAGTATGGAGAAGGAAACAAGTTGGGTCGGAAGTCTCTTGAAAACTCCAGCGAACACACATGTTGTTGACTAGATGAAGTCATCCTTGATATTCCAAGTATTTGATGGTGAAACCCTGCCAAAAAGAGACCATGCATCCAGTTAGGGGGAGTTTGTGATTCTTTAGTATTCCTAAAGAAAGTGATCCGTGAGTGGGCCCTATGAAATCCTTGATGAGTTACACATGGGCAATCTTGATAAATCATCTCTCGGAAGTAACTCCATTGAAGAAAAACATGATATTATGATGATGCCTTCTATTTGATCACACAAGGTGAGTATCTTTCTTGAGGTAGAAGAATTTATGCAGACAGGGGGAGTTGGTTCATCACATGAAGAAATGTAGACACATCTATCATTGAGCACATTTCCAGAAGGAACAGCACCATGACAGGGGGAGTAACTTACCTATGAACAGATACTATCGATGAAGAAAAGAAGCAGCTTGACAGAGGGAGTACTTGGCCATCCTATTTTCCATTGATGTCAAACGGGGAGAGAATATTGGAAGGGCAAGAATATTGCCATCAATGACAAAGGGGGAGATTGTTAATCAAGGTTGTCATTGATGTCAATATGGCATTGCCCGAGATGGCAAATATTCTTGAGATACCCCAGAATGTGACGTTAAGGTTGAAGACAATAAATGTCTGCTACTAGATGATGATGTCATGACTCTTGTTTGACAAGAATGCCATCAATGAAGAGGTCAACCCATGAAGATGTCAAACCACTAAAGAAGAAGTCCTATGAAGTCCTTGAACTAGCTATAATGTTGCATGTGCCTTGATGATCTAGACCTTAACCCTTGATGACAAATGGAGTCATACACTTGATGATGTCATACAGTAAATGAATGACCACAATTGATGATGACACTTGACGAAGGTTGAAATACTAGATGATAACGTGGAAGATACCATTTGATGGTTGGAAGACTATTTTGAAGTTCTCCTAATGATGTTGCACTATAACATATCACTGCACAATTATGTGAAACACCCATTGCTGGACACTACCATGATGACGTGGATGTCCTACATGTTCCTATGATGATGAAGTAGCCAAATAATGGAGAAGACAAACAATGGAGAAGCCATACTGTCCTAATCATTTTCTGCACTAAATAATTTAAGGACAGTCACAAAGAAAAATAATTTTTGCCACCTTAGAGGCATATTTTCTCAATGGGACCTAGACCATCTTAAAGAGGATTTTTTCCTCTTTCCAATGAGTCCTTACACACCCTAAAACTCCCAGCGGTTGATGAGATAATAGATTTTTAAGTTTAGAAAAATATAATTTTTTTATCTAGCCGACCTAAGCTAACATACATATGTCGGCTCTCATCTCCAACAGTCACGTCCTCTCTTTAAAGGACGAAATCACTATAAATATAAGTCGAATCCTTCATTTTTCACCATCAATTCGGTGAAAATTTCAAAGATACAGGACAGGAGACCAAGCAGTTTAAAAAATCTTGTGGATAATACTTACAGTAGCTCAGATCACCTGTTGAGGAACAAACCTATACTACAGGAGCTACAGGACTGTCTCTTGAGCTACAGGACAGTCACTGTGTGATATCTCTATTTATTATGGATTGTTGTGGTATTGCAGATTGCATTTCCTGTGCCAATTCCGAACTGTGGTACCTCTATTAATCATTGCAGATTGTTGTGATTTCAGGCTTGTAGAGCTTGGACTGTACCTCAGAGCTATTCACCTTCTCAGACTGTGTCAAACTCAGAAACTTGGATCTGTGGTATAGAAAAAGGGTTTAGAATTGTGACTAAGAACTTTCAGACTTGTGGTATATTTGAGCAAATATCTTGTGAGATTTGGGCCAGTTATTGAACTTACCGAAGCCAGATTGAAGACAATCGTTGGAGCAGTCTTCAACATTATTAAAGCAGATCCGAACACCTCTTTGAAGACAGGCACAAGGATTGTTTGGAAACATAATTTGGGTCTTGTTTTGAAGTATACATATTGTGCAATAATACAGTGAAGGCACTTTGGAAGAACAGTATCGAATTCATTTTTAGAGAAGACTTATGGTACAGAACTTTTGAAGACAATCCTAGAACAGATTGGAGAGATTTTTGGACTCATTTGGAAGACATCTTGAAGACATCCTTGAAGCTGAAGTGTAGAGAAGACTTGGAGACACTTGGTTGCAGATTTTGAAGAGGCTATTGAAGGAGGGCATGGAGCATCCTTAGAAGAGAATTTAAGGAACATCTTAAAGTCTATTCAAAGAGATATTTGAGCAGATTTGAAGCCTTGAAGAAGAGTTTGGAGTAATCCTTGTACTTGAAGCTGTTTGGAAAACCTTGTGAAGAACTTGTGCAATTGATTGAAGACACCTTCTGACATCATCAAGCATTGATGGAAGTCTTAAAGACCATGATGTCATCATGAGGTAACTTGGAGAAATTGTTTGGGTACGATGAAGAGCAGTGGTGACACCTTCTAAGAAGAAAAGGTTGTCATTGATGACGTAATGTGGAGACTACAATGAAGACTAAGTGAATATTGACAGGGTTCGATGAAGAAGACATTGGGAGCTAAGTTGCCGGAAACGCCAAGGCTGGCCCTCAGAAACTCGCATCCCCGTTTCCGAAACTGAAACCCGTATGAAACTCCTCGGAAACGGCAGTGATACGTATCCGACCCATTTCAGAAATTTCGGAAACGGTTTTTTTGGAAATGTCCCATTTCCTGGCCGTTTCTAAAAATCGGAAACGTATTTCATAAAAATCAAAAACGTATTTCATAAAAATGAAACGTATTTCATAAAATCATAAATGTATTTGCTTTTTTTGAACGTATTAGGTCGCTTAGATGGACAGTTGAGGTGTAGTGTGAATATTGAAAGCACAAATCCAATATTGGTATTACCACCTTCAAAAATTGTATTTTTCCATAGTATGTTTTTGCACATGGGGGAATTTGATCATGCCTCATTTGCCCCACTACAAAAACAAATGGATGGTTCTAGTCATCTTAACCAACAGGTTCTTTCACCTAAAATAGATTGTTTTCAGATCACAAGTATGCATGAAAAATGAGCCTTGAAGTTCTCAGATAACGAGTATGGATGAAATGCCTTGAAAACGTCTGCAAGAGCAAATACCAATGAGACACTATAAAGCGGAGGAGCAAGGGTTTGAACTTTAGGCCCTCAAAATCTCTTTACTATTTAGTGCAGGTCAATTTCAATTAAACGGACAGTTTTGGGGGAACAGCATATATTTTTTAGAATGTTTCAACTGATTACTGGGTTTAAATGTTGCCAAAGAAATCCTGTGTTTCGCGGATAAATCTAACTGCATGTATTCACATTTATGTGAGTACACGTTAGTAGAATCCAAGCTGCCTGAAAAGGAACAATTATGCGGAAATGCAGAGCAAATGTTTGCCTCCTCAAAAGCTCATTACAATTTAGTGCGGGTCAATTACAGTTAAACGGGCATTTTTGGGGGAACAGAATACATTTTTAAGAAAACTTTAACTAGTTACTGGGTTTAAATGTTGCCATATAAATCCTGAGTTTTGAGAATAAATCAAACTGCATATATTCATATTCAAGCGAGTACACAACCAGTAGAGCAGCCTGCAATGCAGCAATTTGCCAATTAGATCTGAAGCATTCTTCCTAAGCAAGTTGTTTTACCCCTTTATACTTTTGGTTTTATCCTGTATTCTTTTACTGTAATAAAGAAAGGGATTGAATGTTGCCTTCTTCACAAGCCTTCCTTGATTATGGAATCGGGATAGATCAACATATTGAATCGAGATATAAGACATCAATAGAAAACACATATTGAAAAAAACTCTCCTCAAGATATAAAGGGCATTGATACAAATTGCATATACATACAAGCATCCTATCAGTAGAAGGTGCTTGGTATGCTTTTTCCAGTTGTGGACACAAAAACTGTCAAACACCCATTAAATTGTAATATACTCGCCTATTTTTCTAGCCAATAAAATATCAGACCAAAGTAATCCACCTAAATGCTGCTTTATTTCTATAACCTCACAAATTGCAAGTTCAAGCTATCATCATGACAGTTCAAGTTTACCCCTTTAAACAAAAACTTGATGATAGCTTGAACTTGAATCATCATTTATGAATTTTCAATTTATAAATTATAACTTTATGCTGGTTCCTGAATTGATGGTGATAGATGGATGAATAACTTTATGGCATATGCTGATTCCTGAATTGATGATGATGATAGATGATAAATCATAATTCACTTATGATAATTGATGAATAGATGATAGATGATAGAATCTAGATGATATCATGATAATGATTGATGATAGATGATTAATCATTATGCATTTTTACTATTTAGATATAATCTAGATTCTCAAACTTCAAAGATGAATCATGAATGGCAATGTAAATTTGATATATATATATATATATATATATATATATATATATATATATATATGACGTGGCGTTTCCTGCCATATCGTATCCAGATTTTTTGAAAATTTGCCGTATCCATTTTGTTACACAGTAATTTGTCACCGTCCCTGCAATTCCCATCTCGCCCATTGGAGGGTCGTTTCTGTGACCAATAAGCAGTGTCATGCCTTGCAAATACCATCATTTCATCCATTTCCATGAGGACAACATTCCTTCTATTGATCATTTCCTGAGCAGACCCCTAAAAACACCTGTTTTTGCATTGGCACTGGTATCCCGTTATGTACTCGCGCCAATGGGGGAAAATTAACACTGAGCCCGCGCCAATTGGCGCTCTGTCCCAGTGTTGAACCCGCGCCACTCTGTTTATGGAAAGTTTTTTAAAAAAGGAGCGAAGTTTCGATTACAACGACTTCGTGGATGAGTCATCGGGAGTGGTTTCGACTGAATAACCACGACCTTCCTCCTTTGGCCTCTTGTTTCCACCTTATGGGGAACCTCCCAAGGGATAAGGCATCCCTTCCACTATTGTAGGGATCCCAACCTCCTCCTCTCCTCTATAAATATAGCCTTCATCCATTGATGAAGGGGCTGAAAGGCTGATAGTCTTGAAGTGCCTAAGCTTTGAATCTCCAAATTCCCAAGAGCCTTTGTGCTGTAAGAGCCCTCTTTCTTCCCTTAAGGCCGACTCAAGTAAGGAGACTATTGTCGAGAGACTCAGGAGAGGTTTGCCCTTTCCCTGGCAAGCTTTGCGAGACGTGAACGACTGGAGACCCATCCGAAGGAGACCACGACGTCAGAACTTTGATTGTAATCTCTTTCGATCGTTATTTAATGAATGATTACGATTATGGTTCCACTCTGTTTTCAATGATGTTAATATGAGTAATATCCTTTCTGACTGATATTGAGTTACGTATGCCGGATTTTATGCTTGTATCTGTTTGTTTCTTGCATGTGCAGGTGTCCACCCACGGAGATCGTTGGAGGATCGTGATCTGCCGAGGCTGAGGAACAAAAAACGCTCTCTTCTTCAGATCGTAGCATTGGAATCCAGGTAGGCTTCTATCTCTAGTCTTTTCATTCGTAACTAGGGACTTGCGTCGTAACATTTCTGATTGTTGCTAGACCCCTGCTGGGCTAGTAGGGATCGCCTCTGTCCGCAGAGGGGGTTTACCTCCTCAACAATTTGGCGACTCCACTGGGGATCGTCTAGTTTTGATTGTCTCGTTTTGATTGTTTCTTGGTCTTCCTTGCTTGATTGGTTTTTTGGGTTGGCTCTTCTTGTGTTTTGGCTTTTGGTTCAACCCCAGAGGATCAGATCTGACCTCTGCTTTTTCGAATTTTCACCTTTTAATGGTTGTCTGGATTGGCGCGGTTTTTAGCCTGACAGTCGCACCAATTGGCGCAGGTTGCCAATTTATCACTCGCGCCATCCCCTGTCTGGCGCGGATTACAGCCAGACAGTCGCGCCATTTCCTGTAGGTGGTAGGGTTACCCTTGTTCGGAAGTTTCTTTTGGTCAGTATTTGGCTTCTGGGTTTGTTTAGATTCATCTTGAAGTGGGAAGTCTGGTCTTGGTTGGGAGAAATTCTTTGTTTTTTCATTTTCAGGCGTTGGCGCTTGTTGTCAGTTAGCAACCCGCGCCAATTGGCCATTGGCGCTAGTTGTCAATGTACAAGTCGCGCCAAGTTGCGCTAGTTGTCAATGCACAAGTCGGGCCAATTTCAGGATGTATGAAAATTGAGATTTTTTCCCTAAATCCTTCACCAGTGTGTCTTTCCCTTCCGATCTTTTCACTGTATGAGCATAGATTACATTGCTCATTGTTTGAAAAGTCTTATTTCCATGATTGTTTGATGTAAAAGGGAATGAATGCCTTGTTTTGATCTCTTGCTTTGGAAGTCCTTTTTGTGTTTGACCGCATATGTCTTGTCAACTTTTGAGGGATTTTGTCACAAAGTATTTTGAAACAACGATTGCATTCTTAGTGTTTGTTTGCATCCCTTTTGCTTTCATCCTTCTTTAAGGAGATTTGCGTTCTTTTAGTTTTCGTCTCATAGTTTTCTTTTTGTTTAAATGCATTAGATCACATTGCATCGAAAAGTGTTTTTGAGATTCATCATTGGACTTAGATCACATTGTTTAGTGATTGAAAACTAAAAATCGCTTTGAGTGCATTCTCTTTTGTTAAAAGCATGCATTAAGTAGATCCTCATTTTATCGAAAAATGCATTGAGTGCATTCTTATTATTTGAAAAGAAAAAGGAAATTGTGCATAGATTACAATTGCATAGTTTTCGAGAAAAAGAATTTTGCATAGATTACATTGCATTATTCGTTTCGTTGAATGTTTTAGAATACTTTTGGATAGTGAAAGTCATCTAGTTTGGAAAAGTTTCGTTTTCAGTTTTGCTATTTGTTGCATCATTGTTTGAAGCTCTTCCCTTAACTAGATAGCATTCATCGAATTGAAAGATTTCTTTTCTCATATAACTACATATAGGAGATTGTCAGATGACATACGGTAGGGCCTTGAAACCGAAACATAATTGAAAATCAACCATAAAATTTCCTCAATTTACCTAAGGAAGCATTGAAACATTAACGAAACACATTTAGAGGTCTAGGTTAGAGACGTGTTCCGGCGTCGTTAAACCTAGCAGCTGTCGTTCGCCTTTTGGCTTTAGACAATGCTAGTACGGACTTGTGCTCCTCGTACCGTCGCGTATATAAAGGGAGACCCCTCTAGGTTTTCAATCCTTTATCCACAGGAAGCCGAGTCTGCCGCCTTATACCCGTGATACACCGGACACAGCATTCGGGGAGATTGCCTGCACGTACGGAAAGTCCTTGGTTGATTTCTCTTTCATTTTGAAACCAAGGTGTATATTGCAGTTCACGGTTATTTGGTACACCCTTTGCCTAGTATTCCTGAGCAGTCATTTCGATCTTTTCTGACTCCTTAAATTTGAAAAGGTCATCAAGCGCTTGTCCTTTCATGCTTGTTTCCAATCTGAAAGTGATAGAGTCACCTTTTACTCGTTTCTCGACTCTTAAAATATGAAACGGTAGAGTTTTGTTTCAATGTCATAAAAATTTTCTGCCCACGAAATATTCCCGGTTAAAGTTAGTTTCCTTAGGGTGTTGTTTCGGGTTGTTTCCGATGGCAACTTTTCCAGATTTCACCAACCAAGGAATCCCCTCTGATGGGAATCCTGGTCATTTTCCTCCTTTTGGGAATGTTGGTGCTCCTTATATGGCAACGTTGTCCCTTCCTGGGTTAACTGTTGGGTTGCCTGTTTGGTTGTTTTCAACCTCTGTGGTCCCGAATATCTCGCCCCTATTTTGTTGATCGGTTCCTCCTGTCCTCCACCTGAACAACATCATGTTGATTCCAAGGTGGACCTCTCCCTTTCTTCGCCTGTTTCTGCGTCCTCCTCTTCTACTTCGCCTGGTGAAAGTCTGGATTCAAGTAACCAGGTGGCTAAGAAGAAGAAGAAGAAGACAAAGAAGAAGAAGTCTGATAAGAGAGAGGTTAAGGCTGCAGCTGCTGCTTCTAATGCACCTCCTCTTGATAAACCTTCCAACCCTCCACGGAAAGTCAAGTTCCCTTGCATGTTGTGCACGGGAGACCATCTTCTTCGAGACTGCCCTGGCATTCCCAAGGTGCTTGAAGAATGGTCCAATGGTCATTCGCCGTTGCCTTTGGCTTCCGGGAGTTAGGTTGGGGGCACATCTTCAGCTAGTGCTGGTAAGGCCCCTAAGAAGCAGGGTAAGATTACCAATCCCTGTAAGTTGTGTGAAGGGCATCATGCCATTCACCTTTATCCTTATATGGATGAAGCCAAGCGACTTTTGGACAACTCAACTGTTTCTACACCACGCCTCCCAGCTGGTTATAGACAGCTTTCTTTGAGTCCTCCACTAGCTGATGCCACGATTGGTCAAGAGTCATCCTTGGTCGATCCCGCTCCTTCAGTCCCCAGATCCGTCCCTGCTTGACCATTGGTCGTAGGATCGGTTAGGCAGCCCCGTCCACGGTACCCGGAGTCTTTCGTACGAGTGGACCTCACCCCCATGTCCTTGATTTCTTCGGATTCTTCGGACGTGGAGGAGAAAGATTCTCACGATGTCCCTATACTTCAAGCGCTCCTCGGCCTCCCAGATGGAGGCTACGAAGGATATTCCTCCCGCCTTCGAGATGGAGGTCATGGAGGAGGCTTCTGCTTCGAAGTAACATCGGGGAAGACCTTCGCATTTCGATGGTAGCCCCTTCGAGTAGTTTGGTAACTTCCTTTGATTGGAATCGATTTGCAGGATACCGCCTTTCGTCTTATGTGCCTTTTGAGATTACAGTACAGGGTTTTGGTCTGGTTGTACCCAACACCATTATAGACGAAGGTGCATCTGTTAGTATTTTATCCTCCACTACCTGGCAAGATTTTGGTTCGCCGCCGCTTGCGCCTGTTACGCATAATCTGTTGGCATTTAACAGAAGAACGAGTCAACCGTTAGAGATCCTTCCAAGGTTACCTATTACTTTGGGAGGTAAAACCATCCATATGGACGTGATGGTTGTTCCGGGCCTTGGATTTCAATCGCACCGGGGCGCGATTACACCGCTGCCATGGGAGCGCTTGTCTCCTCTTTCGTGTGGTACGACACCTACATGAAGGACGGATCATGACCATTGATCAGCTTTCATTCTTTGGTCCTGATGTGGAAACTGGCTCGCCATCATCCCTTCCTGGTTTTTATCCACCCGTTGTATCTGCCCCACCACAGGTCAACTATGTGGCTACCTACCCCGTGCCTATGCCTAGTGATGATGCCGTCGTGCATCAGGTGCTGGGGGCATTGGGTCCTGACTTCCAGAATGTTTTCCTTCCATCGGGAGTGGAACTCTTGGAAGCGATGACTTTTTGTTCATTATGATGAGGTTGTCGGAGCGAGTTCCTTGTCTTGTATTAAGCTCTAAAAAATGAAACAAGGTCGTGGAGCATGGTTCGTTTTCTTGTGTCAAGCTCCTTAAAATAAAAACAAGTTGTTGGAGGCTCCTCGTTCCTTGTCTTGTGTCAAGCTCCTTAAAAAATGAATCAAGTTGTCGGAGCGAGTTCCTTTTGTGCAAGCTCCTTAAACCATGAAACAGTGTCTGAGGATAGTTCTTTTAATGTGTCAACCTCGTTAAAATATGAAACTTCCAATTTTACATGTTCAATTCGAGTCTTTGATAAGATCTCGTAAAATCTGATCGAGTCTGTCTCTAGATCTCGTAATTTGAACCTTCACTCCATCTGCCTTTCATATGGAATGAAGCTTGGGGGCATGTACCTCGAATTGAGTCACCATGCTAGAGGCATGCTTACTTTTTTCAACATAGTTTGTTTCGTTTCAAGCTTGTGTGTAAAAATGAAACCGTTTTCAAGCATACTTTATCTTTGTTTCAAGCTGGTGTAAAAATGAAACTAACTTCAAGTAGAGTTTCCTGATTTCAAGCTTGTGTAAAAATGAAACCTTTCCCATATTACCTCTTGCGATTGCCATTTTATCAGCCTATTTTTTCCAGATGAGCCTTGGTCTTCTCATTCCATCGTCACTATTTTCTTGGCCGATCATATGCCTTCACTTGGTTTTTTTACCCGTTCCTGAGGAACCGTTGCGATGAGTGGTCTTGTTAGCCAGCCTCTTGACTTTTATCATATTTTGAGTAGTTCCACCATTACCGGAACTAGTCGCTACCCTTTATACCCCTCGTTCCTCCAGGTGGAGTCATCTTTCAGCTCTTTCGACTCTCTAGCGTGAAAAGATTGCGGAGTCCTTGTCATTCAGTCTCGTTAAAGTGGGCAACGACATACGCCGGTATACGTTTACCCATTTTGGTGGGATAGATTGGTGATAAAAAGGAATACCCTAGCCTATCACGACTAGGAGGTTTTCTCAAATATTGTTTTCTACCTTTTCGGATCTGAGGAACTATTTACGAAAAGGGACCTCTGGAGTTTACTTTTCAGCTGTCTTTTCAAACTCTCTAAACATGAAAAGACGTCGAGTTCTTCCTTTGTCAGACTCGTTAAACCCTGATGACATTGGATTCAATCGTGATGACGTTATTCGAGTTTCTCCTTCCTAGGGCTCGTTAAATGTACTAGGATGGATTCGTCCGAAGGATGGATTTATATGACAAGCATATGGTATCCTCTTCAAGCTTGTGTAAAAATAAAGAGGTACTCACCGAAATGGTGGTGAAAAATGGAACCAATATCGTTGTCGTCGGCAGTATGTCGCTCTTGAACATGGCACTTGTCTGCATTCGTGTCGGGTTGGGGACATCTCATCTCGTTTTTTCACTTGCTTCCGTGGGTTTGGGTAATCCTTTTTGACCTCTCCTCTGCTCATTGCCTTGTCACCATGACCTCTGATCTGTTGATGTCAAATATGCTGCCAAAACCACTATTTTGTGCCGTTATGTGTTCAAGAGAAGTTGACCTCTGCAAATATCAACCTTCCTCTGTTTCTCATACGATTCTGATTCACAACAAAAACATCATGTTCCTCTGTCTCGTGTCGATGATGTGGGAAACATTATGGCCCACCTTCGATCAAGGTCACTTCCTGTCGACTTCAGCTCATTATCCGGGAAGTTGATCTAGAGACTCCCTTATGGTACCTTGGAGCCTGCATGCCTCAATGGCAGGTTCGTCGCATTCGACGTGAGGTTTTCATCATTGGCCTCCGATCGAGTGATTCTGCGGGTGTTCGACGCCAACTCATTGATTCACACGCCGTAGATTGTACCTATAGTACCTTGAGGACCATTGTCATTATTGGTGGTTTCTCTCGCGTCTGTTAACAGCTTTCATCATTGGCTGGTAATCGGACGATGTTCCTGCATGTTCGACTTCAGCTCACATATTCGCATGCTTGAACTTGTACTTTGTTTAGGTCGAGATGGAGCGCAAGACCCTGGATTGTGTCTGTTGTAATCCAGGCTGCGATTGTGGATTATTATCATTATGTACATGACTCACTGATTGGATGGCTGCGACCATACCTGAGTCTATTTGTTTGATCTTAGTTGGATGGCTGCGTCCATACCCTGGATCCGGATTATAGCATACTCTGTTTCGGATGGCTGCGTCCATACCACTTATACATCATGTACTTGAGATATCAGTTGTATCTTTCTGCGCAGGTTTTTCGACGGCGGGCCTTCAGTTGAACATGTTCTCGTAAAGCATTTCACCCCTCTCTCTCTCGGGCCTCATGCTTTAGGGGGCATCTGTTACACAGTAATTTGTCACCGTCCCTGCAATTCCCATCTCGCCCATTGGAGGGTCATTTCTGTGACCAATAAGCAGTGTCATGCCTTGCAAATACCATCATTTCATCCCTTTCCATGAGGACAACATTCCTTCTGTTGATCATTTCCTGAGCAGACCCCTAAAAACACCTGTTTTTGCATTGGCACTGGTATCCCGTTATGTACTCGCGCCAATAGGGGAAAATTAACACTGAGCCCGCGCCAATTGGCGCTCTGTCCCAGTGTTGAACCCGCGCCACTCTGTTTATGGAAAGTTTTTTAAAAAAGGAGGCGAAGTTTCGATTACAACGACTTCGTGGATGAGTCATCAGGAGTGGTTTCGACTAAATAACCACGACCTTCCTCCTTTGGCCTCTTGTTTCCACCATATGGGGAACCTCCCAAAGGATAAGGCATCCCTTCCACTATTGTAGGGATCTCAACCTCCTCCTCTCCTCTATAAATATAGCCTTCATCCATTGATGAAGGGGCTGAAGGGCTGATAGTCTTGAAGTGCCTAAGCTTTGAATCTCCAAATTCCCAAGAGCCTTTGTGCTGTAAGAGCCCTCTTTCTTCCCTTAAGGCCGACTCAAGTAAGGAGACTATTGTCGAGAGACTCAGGAGAGGTTTGCCCTTTCCCTGGCAAGCTTTGCGAGACGTGAACGACTGGAGACCCATCCGAAGGAGACCACAACGTCAGAACTTTGGTTGTAATCTCTTTCGATCGTTATTTAATGAATGATTACGATTATGGTTCCACTCTGTTTTCAATGATGTTAATATGAGTAATATCCTTTCTGACTGATATTGAGTTACGTATGCCGGATTTTATGCTTGTATCTGTTTGTTTCTTGCATGTGCAGGTGTCCATCCGCGGAGATCGTGGAGGATTGTGATCTACCGAGGCTGAGGAACGGGAACGCTCTCTTCTTCAGATCGTAGCCTTGGAATCCAGGTAGGCTTCTATCTCTAGTCTTTTCATTCGTAACTAGGGACTTGCATCGTAACATTTCTGATTGTTGCTAGACCCCTGCTGGGCTAGTAGGGATCGCCTCTGTCCGCAGAGGGGATTTACCTCCTCAACACATTTCAAACCCCGTATCCGTTCCCGTATCCGTTTCAGTGCAACTTAGATTGGGAGCCGTGAAGTATAACCAAATATATCTTGACGAATTGAAGCAGGAGGTTGGAGCCTCATAGAGACAAGGTTGGTGCCTTGGAAGATAGGGTTGGAGCCCTAGAGGATAAGAGTCCTCAAGAGACCAAGTTGGAGCCTGTACCAGATATAGGGTTGGAGCCCTTGAGGTTGGTGCCTCAGAATTGACAAGGTTGGAGCTTTGGAAGTCCAAGTCGGTGCTTGGCAAATACAGGTTGGAACCTGGGAGATTGAAGATTGGTGTCTTCATCTAGGGTTGGAGCCCTACATATATTGTACTTGATTTATTGTAAAAAAGAAATTAATAAAAGCATTTATTCTTATTGTTCATTTTGTGTTCTAAATATAAGTGATCTCACTGGTAAAAATAACAATTGAAAAGAAATACTGATTCACCCCCCTCTCAATATTTCCAACAAAGAGAAGCCATAACATTGCCAATTGATTTAAAGCATCCAATGGCACAAACAGTTGAAGCCATTCACCAAGAGAAAGCAAACTTAAAATCATAGACTTATCCAAGCCGAACACATGAGCCAAACTTCAGATGAGCTATGTACCCATTTGATTATAGCAAGATGATTTTTGGACTCTAAAGGCCATCTAGAGCCTCAAAGTATATATATTTTAATTTAGAATTCTAATCCTGTGTATCTCAAAACATGGCACATTTGTTGTCTGACAGTTTAAATTTATGATATATATATAATTTGAATCTTTTATAGAACTTTTAGTTGACTGGTCCTTCAACACAGTTTGCTGGCCAGTTCTAGTACAGTTCATGATTTTAGAAATTTCAGTTCCAGTCTGGTTCCAATTCTGACTACTTTGATTCCAAAAAACTTGTGGTCTCTTTTCAATCCGAGGTAGCCTTCAATGTGAGCCTTTAAGTGCAATTATAGCCCCTAATGACCTTTCAATTCTTTTGGAAGCTTTTCCAATTCTCCGCCCCAAAACCCACAAATTCCTACTTACTTTGCACTTGCTCTCATACTCATGGTGCACAGCCCTTCTGTCCTTACTTTAGAAGTATGTGTATTTCATCCTGGCCAGGGTTTCCATTTTATTTTTCTTCTAGCTTTATTATGCCACTCTGGTTGGCCTTCGGCCTCTCGTTAGTGTTATAAGGACAATTTTCCTATGTCCAGCTTCCATCCATTAACATTGAGTACTATATGCATCATGACAGGATCCAAACTAATATCTGAAGCTGTGACAGATATTTTGTTGCATTTATTCAATGATTATTATTTTTGTGAGAACATGTCGGTTCCCATGGTGGTTAAGCTTTTAAAACATTGCTATTTCTGAAATCTATTGAGGACAATGTATACAGTTGCTGTGAATTTGTTTACATACCAGTTTTTAAAATATTGTTTTCAAGAAAAATCTGTTTTTAATTTTATTTTAGTCAACTTGAAAAAAAACCCAAAAGGAAATCCTCAATGCCAAAACCAAAGCCAGTCATAGCTGAGACGGATTTGGCCGCAATGTTTTACCTGAAACGGTGTGTAACCGTGTTTTAATCACTTAACATTTCTCTCATTTAAAATTGTATTTCAAATTCAAAGAAGATATCGCTTGAGCTCTCTATAAAGGATATATGGTGACTAGCTAGAACAAAATACAAAACATTAACGTAGAAAGCTTTAGGAATAAAATATTCATAAAGATACAGACAAGAGAGAGATCTAAAGCTGATTCACTGAAAGATTCACATCGCAGAGAGATATTCAAAGCTGACTAACTGCTTGCTCTTCAGAAGAATGGGACTCAAGTAATAAAATACCACAGTAATTCTTGAGAAGGAAATTTGGCCAAAATCCAGTATCTTTTTTGTACCTCCAAATCATATGCTGGGCAAAGCCATATGCTCCCCACCAAACTGCTGATGCTGGAGAATAAGATACCACTGTCATTCCAAAGCCTCTATAGAGACCACGAATGCCCTCTGTTCTAAATATTTTATGCGCAGCATCTACTGCACCATTGAATTTTGTCATTCCAGGAAGGCCCTGAACCATTAGCCTCTGGCATACCTTATAAAACAAACAGAGGCACAAGGTTAGAGCAAGTGCATGTGAATAGCCACAAATGTTAAACAAACTATGCATTTTTCAACGAACCCTTGCCCTCACTCGAAGCAAACAAGATACAGGCTATGCTAAATTGTATATCTATGCAGGGAAAGAATATATATACAAGAATTCAGAATAAAAAGAAGCCACTGCAATATATCAAAAATGCTATTGGATCCTCTAACGTACTTGCCATACTCCACAGTATGGCAAATATGGCCCTTAACCAGATCTGATTTATGTCACAAGCAATTTTTATACCCAGAAAAAATTATTTGACCTAGTTATTTTATTTCTCAAATTGCTGAATAAAAATACACTAGTATTTAACAATAAAATTTGCAGCACAAGCACAAGCAAAAAATCAATCACATAAAAGAAATTATAAAACCCTTCAGTTTATTCTTCACTTTATTTCTCAAAATAAATAAGGACTCCTTTACAGGGAAAATGGCCCATATGGAATTATAGAATTTTATACAGCAATATAACCTGGAGAAACTCGGCCAACTGGAAAATCCCACTCTGCAAACTCAGCCTTCCTCTCTCCTAGCTGCCCCTCGTACGTCCCACGCGCTGGAATCTGGATGATTCTCTCAACCTCGGCCCAGCCGTAACTTGTACAACCCCCCTGCGCAAGCCTCAACTTGTGCTAGCTAAGTCTTGGCCCTCTGCAAAACCAGTGCTCAACAACCTGGCCTCCACAAGTTTCCTTCTCTGCAACACTTCTTTCTCCTTAGCCCTGAATCTCTCACTCTTCACTTGAGAAAACCACACTCTCAATCAATCGATGTGTCTTCCTCCTCTCCTCATGCTTTCTTTAATAATCTTGCTGAGCTAAATCCCTAACCCTAATCTCTAAAGTGATAGATGGCTAGGATTAAATCATATTCCATTTGAGATCAACGATAAAGATTACATCTAATTCAGTAAAGTGAATAATTCATTTTTTTTAGAAAACCTTAACCAATAGCCAACACTAATTAATGTGTTTCTAAGTTAGACTTAGGTGTAATATTCCTGACATAAATATTAAGTGGTAATAGACATGAAATTCAAAGCATGCAACCAGAAAACAAAACATAAGCAGCAATATCAGTACACCAGCATTTTTGACCAAATAACTCGAGCCATATTATTAATCATCATGGAATGGGTACAATAAGTTGGGACAAGTGCACCTGGGCTTGCTAAAGCAAGCTAGACAAGTCCCGTGTGAGAAAGAGCTCATACCAAGTACTACAGAGTGCTTGTCCTCCAACCCCTGCATTGGCCCAACAATTCTGCTGCTTCTGGCTGAAGTAGAACTGGTGTTTGACCCCTCTAGAATGCTCAGAAAATTCTGCAAAATAGGTTGTAGGCTCTCCTGAATAAACCCACAAAAACCCAGAAAGTTTCCATCCCAACTCTAATGCTCTGAAATAACCACAAAATTGGGCATAATTGGCTCACCATCAGCAAATACGCACCACTGGAAATCCAGCTGCAAATGATGCCAAAATACTGAGAAATCCCTCCACCAATCCACCTTATGACTCCCTGCAATTTCCAGCTCCAAAGTCCCATTCTTCTCTCCCACACAAGCTCAATGCCTCAATGATTGCACCATAGTTTTAAAACCAGGCCGGTCTGAATCGGATTCGGCCTAGTAGTCTGAGCCATACCCCTGACCGGGTCAGCTCGATAGAAATATGATCAGGCGGCTGAGCGGGTCACCAACTCGGCCAGTTCTGTAAAAGACCGGCCGGCTCGGCCGAGCCTGTCTTAAACCGGTCGGTCTGGGCCGTGGGAAAAAAGGGTGCCAAAGCAGACTTCAAAGTGACTTTTTGTTTGGTTTATTTTGTTTTTTAGTACCTCTACACCTCCCCCAAGCGTATAAAAGTGACCCAACCCCCTCATATTTCCTCACAGTTATCTCATTGCATTTGTGGAGCATTTGTGAGGAGTTTGTGAAGAGTTGGAGTTGGTTTTTGGAGCAGCAGTGAGGAGGATCTTGGGCATTCATTGGAGCAACATTTTGGAAGAGCATTGAGGATGCTAGAGGTATTTTTTTTCACTTCTCAAATCTGCCCTTGTTTTTTTTTTCTGCAAATCTGGAAATTGAAGAGTAATTTTTCTAGAAGAAATGAACATTGAAGAGTTTTTTTTTTTTTTTTTTTAGACTTTTGTCCTTTCATTTCCTATTCCAAATATCAGAAAATGGCTCCTAGAATGAAAGATGTTCCTTGGGCATATGCTGAGATGATTAATAATCAAATGTGTTGCAAATTTTGTCATAAAACAATTAAGAGAAGTGGAGGGGGCATTCACAAGCTGAAACAACACTTGGATGGTATTAGAGGCCAAATTGTCCCCTGTGCAAAGTGAAAATTCCACAACTTGGAATCCTACTGCAACAACTGATTAGATTTCTTCTATTTGTTAATTAACTGAACAAATTATTTACTGTTCGCTATGGTAAATATCGAAATCAATGCGCTGCAATCTTCACAAAATAAATACAGCAGAATAAATACAACGCATGAAAAGCTAGAAACACACACACAAATAACTCAGTTATTTTTGGACAAAGTCCCCAGAAAAACCCAATGTGGGAAAATTGGTGCAGCAGCTGAGGGTTTGTATATTATACAGTGGTAAATTCTGAGTACAAGTCTATGGTTGCTCTAAATCTAGCAAACCATACAGAGTAAATATGAAAACAAGTTAGTGAGAAAAATCTCACTCTACAACTAGCGATCTGACACTAATCCGGGCTCCGGATGAGCTGCTCTGCGCTGCCTCTGCATAGTCACTGCGTCAGCCTACACAATACTATGTCACACAACTAGGAACTGTGAAATTTTCAATCTGAAAAGTCTACAGTCGCAGCGATAGATTTTTCCTCCTACTTATTATTTCAATAAGTTATTTACAGAAATTTGTCAGTAAATATCGAAATAAATACAACTGCAACATTCACAAACATATATGCAAAGAAGTAAACAGTAAAGGACATAAGCACAAGAATCAATCACATGTACACAGTCGTTTTTGGACAGTTGTCCCCGGAAAAACCCAATGTGGGAAAACCGGTGCAGTAGATGAGGGTTTTATTAAATTCTTCAGCAAATGATTTCTTTACAAGGAATATACTAGCAGATAAAATATGGAAACACCTGAGAAAAATTTTCGGCTCCTCCCGACAAATCCTTGACACCTTGATTAGCCTCTGCTTCTCTCTGTGCCTGCTTGCGTGCTTCTCTGCGCAGTCCCTGCACTGGACTGCATAAGTCTGCGTAGGCTCTGCGTGGGTTCACTGCATTGTAGCCCTGTGCTGCCTCCTGTGACCCACTGCGTCCCTCTGTCCCTGACCTCTGTCACTGCTGACTCCCTCCTCCTTCTGCTTCTACAACTCTCTGCCCTGCAACTCTCCCACTGAGATCGAATTCTCTTACTTCAGAAATGATCTCCTTCGGGTACTGAGTGAATGCCCGGTTTGTTTTCCAAATGACCCTCAAGCCCTCTTTTATAATCTTCTCATTGATGAATCAACAGCCCAGATTAGAAGTCTAATCAATGGCTAAGATTAAAACTTGACTTGATCCTTGTTTTCTAGAACATTCACACTCTGACTTATTAATACCCTTTAATTATTTCATTTTCCTAAGTTTAGACTTAGGGTCTCCATTAAAATAATTAATTATTTTAATAAGTCATGAACCAAGTGGAATTTCCACAAACGGTTTCTAGGTTCTTTGGAATACTGATGTCCAAGATTCCAAGACTCCTAACAAAGTTTGAGACATGGAACACTTTCCAATGCTACAAAAATCAACAGGAAATGCGTCCCCATCGCTATCTGATCAGTCGTTGTCTGGAAACTTCACCCTCCTGGCCTTTCGATCTCTCATTCCGGCCTCTAGCACTAAATCAGCTCTTTCTCCCAGCAAAAATACGAATCTCCTCTGAAGCTCTGCTCTGCACTCACCAGATCTGAAAAGCTTCCTCCAGCCTTACTATCCCTGCCCTTCTCTTACTACAACGAGCTCGCTGACTCTCTCTCCGGCAACTCAGCGTTGCTACGCAGGAAAATGATCTGCCAATGAATTCGATATGCTCGAAAGTGTGTTCTCCAAGTGCCCATCGAGTTCTTATTATAATCTCTCATTGAGACTTCAATGGCCACGATTAAAACTTAACCGATGACTAAGATTAACTAAGACTCGATCCACTCCTTTTTCTAGAACATTACCACCTGACTTAATTAATACATTTTTAATATTTCCTAAGTTTAGATGTAGGAAATATTAAAAATTGATTAATTATTTTAATTAAACCATCTCTAGGTGGAATTTCCCCAAACGATTTATGGGTCTTGGAGAATACATGTGACTTAGCCTCCTTGCAAAATCTCAAGGCTAGAGCACATCCGATGTTACAAAAGTCAACAGTGCCTCTTAGCGTAGAATGTGCTCTAGTATTGATGCCCTCCTGATAGCAATACTCTGATTCAGCACCATCTCCAGCTGCGTTGCTAATGTCTGCCCACTGCTGCCCGCCAACTAATGCGCAACTCTAATTTTGTGCTGCATTTGTGCTACTGTTGACCCTTCATATTGCTACCAACTACTGCATCTGCATTGCAACTCTATTGCTACTGCCACTACAACATTTGCAACTATCTCTCATCTGTTGTTGTTGCAACTGAGAGATATCCATCAAACTAAACCAATTGTGTCTAGTCTAATGCATTTGTCACCCGAGTCCTGACTGCTGCTAGTCTTTGCACTGTCACTGAAGCCTTTGTGCTGCTACTGACTCTGCATTGTGCTCACTGCACTGTTGTCAACTCTGCTCGGACCTGACTGCTACTAGCTATTGCATTTGTCACGCTGGCACCTGATTGCACCAACTGTCACTGGTACATCCTCCTACTACTGCTATGGGCTCCCGTAGCAAGGTATTGATCCAAGAGGTGGACTCCTCAAGGATCCCGCCATCTGTAGCTCTTTTGGGCTACAAAACCAAATCACCCCACCTCACCCCTGGAGGTATATCAGTGATCATGGAAAATTCTTCCTCTAGTCTGGAGGACAACCTATCTATCTCAACGGATGCAACCTGTTGATCCTGCTTCTCCTCTTTGTCCCTTTTTCTGTGTGGACAATGGGTGTTGTAGTGACCAAGTTCACCACATCTGAAGCATTTCACCTTTGAAATGTCCTTCTTTCTTCTGTGTTGCTCTTGTTGCCCCTTTGATGCAAGGGTTGCATTCCCCTCCTTCTTTACTTCCTTCATCCCACTGTTGTTGCTGCCTCCTATGGTGCTCTTCACCAAGTCTCGTCTCATCTCCTCCTGCTGCAGATCTGCCCACATTCTGTCCTAGTCTGTCAAGTTCTCTCTGCACAAGATACTCTGGACGAACACTTGCCATTCCTCTGAAACGCTATTCAGGGCCAGCATATCCCAGATATCCTGAAGTTTAGTAAGGAAGGGGTCTATACGCTCCCCTTTCTGCATCTTGGCACACCTCAAGATCTCCTCCAACTACATCTTCCGCTGCCCGAAAGATCCCTGGTATAGCATAGCAAGGGCATCCCAAATCTGCTTGGCGGTATCTTTTCCAACTATGTGCGATACTACGTGATCTCGAACTCCATCGAGAATCAGCCTATTTACTTTCGCCATGTCCTTTTTGTAGGCCTTATGTTGATCCGGATCCGTGGGTACAGCTACCATTGAACTTATATAGGTTTTGAGATCATATTTGTCTAGAAGACAGAAAATCCTAGCCTTCGAGATCACATAGTTTGTTGAACCTTCCGATCGGTCCTGATCTCTCAACCTTGTTGATGCCATCTCACCTGAAATGTCGAACTCTACCTCTTCTCCTCTGCGGAGCTGCTGACTGAATTTACGCACTCACTGCTGGAGTGGGAAAATCTGCTCACTACTACTGCTACTTTGCAAGGAGAATTTGAACTACTTGGCTAGAAATTCCCTCAGTGTGTGCTCTTCTTCCCTTCTGACGCTATTTTGCTAGCATCTGTTGCAAAAAAACTGTGCCCCAGCTGAAGATCTACTATGCAAAAAAAAAAATTGTTGTTCCATCTGCCTCTGACAATCTTCGATCTAGAAATTTTGTTCTCTGTCGACTCACTCAAAGACACAAATTTTCCTCAAAAATATGCCCTGCTGGCTAATGGACTGCGTAGCCTCTGGGGGTTTCGAGCAGCTACCTATGCAATGCCTCATAGCTCCCTCTTTCCTTCTGCAACCGAGCTCCTCTTCTTCTTATCTACGCTCTGAAACCATGTGAAAATTCCACAACTTGGAATCTCACTGCAACAACTGATTAGATTTCTTCTATTTGTTAACTAACTGAACAAATTATTTACTGTTCGTTATGGTAAATATCGAAATCAATACTTTGCAGCCTTCACAAAATAAATACAGCAGAATAAATACAACGCAGGAAAAGCTAGAAACACACACAAATAACTCGGTTATTTTTGGACAAAGTCCCCGGAAAACCCCAATGTGGGAAAATCGGTGCAGTAGCTGATGGTTTGTATATTATGCAGTCGTAAATTCTGAGTAGAAGTCTATGGTTGCTCTAAATCTAGCAATCCATACAGAGTAAATCTGACAAGTGAGAAAAATTTCACTCTACAACTGGCGATTTGACATTGATCCAAGCTCTGGATGAGCTGCTTTGCACAGTGGTCAGCCTATGCAATATCGCATCACACAGCTAGGAACTGTCCCCTTCGCTATCTGATTAGCCGTTGTCTGGAAACGTGACCCTCTTGGCCTTCTGGTCTCTCACTCTGGCGTCTGGCACTAAATCAACTTTGTCTCCCAGCAAAAATACGGATCTCCTCTAAAGCTCTGCACTGCCTCTCTATGGCACTTGTTGTCTCTCTGCTCTATACTCACAGGATCTGGAAAAGCTTCCGTTGGCCTTACTATCCTTGCCCCTCTCTTACTGCAACAAGCTCACTGACTCTCTCTCCGGCAACTCAAAGCTACTACTCCGGAAATCGATCTGCCAGTGAATTCGATCAGCTCAAAAGTGTGTTCTCCAAGTGCCCATCGAATTCTTCTTATAATCTCTCGTTGAGACTTAAACGGCCATGATTAAAACTTAATCGATGGCTAAGATTAACTAAGACTCGATCCACGCATTTTTCTACAAGATTCGCACCTGACTTAATTAATACCTTTTTAATTAATCATATTTCCTAAGTTTAGACTTAGGAAATATTAAACTGATTAATTATTTTAATTAAGCCATCTCTAGGTGGAATTTCCCCAAACAATTTATGGGTCTTGGAGAATACGTGTGTCTTAGCCTCCCTGCAAAATCTCAAGGCTAGAGCACATTCGATGGTACAAAAATCAACATGCAACACCAACAGAACAGATTAGGGAAATTAGGAAGGATTTGCTTGAAAATTTTGAGAAGTTTGAGGAAGAAAAAGCTAGGCATAAAGAAATAGAGGCTGAAATAGGAAGGAAGAGGAGTATAAAAAACATGATGGTTTCCAACGCCAGTTTTGATTATGACGGCTCTTCATATATCCCTTCCACTGATGCATCCAGCCCCTTTTGCTATGTTCCTCCCTCTTTTAGTCTATTCAAGAAAAGAGTACGGGTAAAATTAAAAAGGGTGATATCAAAATTTATTTCAGTCACACCCTCCTCTCTCCCTCTGATAGTGTACATGGTCCTCAAGCTAATAGAGGTCAAATCCAACCTACTTTAGATGACCATTGGAAGAAAGAATTAAGAGAAAATACATGTGATTACATAGCTAAATGGTGGTATGACGCTGATATCCCCTTCAATGTTGCCCGTTCACCATATTATGAACATATGTTTGATACCATATTTGTTGCTAGCAAGGGCTTCAAAGGCCCTACTATGCATGAATTAAGGGGATCTCTTTTGCAAAAAGAGGTTATGTCCATTGAAGAATACTTGAAATATTTCAAAAGCTCATGGGCAAAAACAAGATGTACCATAATGTCAGATGGATGGACTGATCAAAGGAATCGTATCATTATAAATTTTCTTATCTTTTGCCCACAGGGAACCATGTTTCTAAAATTAGTTGATACATCTGATAAGGTGAAAGATGCACACTTGTTGTTTCAGCTTTTGAATGAGGTTGTTGAAGAGGTGGGGGTGGCTAAAGTTGTTCAGATCATCACAGATAATTCCTCTAACTATGTTCTTGTTGATAAAATGTTAGAGGAAAAACACAAAATCATCTTTTGGACCCCATGTGTTGCACATTGCTTGGACCTCATGCTTGAGGATATTGGTAAAATAGATTGGATCAAGAACCTTATAGAGCATGCCAAAAGCACAACAAAGTATATCTATAATCACTCATGGAATTTGAGCTTGATGAGGAAAAACACAGGGGGCAAGGATCTTGTTAGGCCTACCATCACTAAATTTGTAATTCATTTTTTTACATTGCAATCTATGTTTTCCCAACATAGAAACTTGCAGAGGATGTTTGCTAGTGATGAATGTAATGGATGTCAATGGGCTCGCAAACGGGATGGAAAAGATGTAAGAAAGAAAGTTAATGAAGACATATTTTGGAAAAAGGTAGCAGAGATTGTGAAAGTTGTTGAGCCACTAGTTAAGGTGTTGTGGTTGGTGGATGGGGAAAGATTGGCTATGGGTTTCATTTATGAGGCTATGGATTAGGAAAAGGAGCAAATAAATGCAGCATACAAGGATAGAGTGGATAAATGTGGGCCCATTTGGGAAATCATTGATCAAAGATGGAACAATCGCCCTACACATGCAGCTGGTTTTTTTCTGAACCCAAGGTATCATTATAAAGCTCTGGTGGGAGAAGGTTTGACTGGGGAGGTGAGGGATGGATTGACTGAGTGCCTCAAGCACATGGTCCCTAAAGAGAGTGAGCAGTGGGAGATACACCGACAAATCACTTCTCTCAGTAGAGCCACAGGTACCTTTGGCAAGAACCTAGCAAAGATTGCAAGGGAAGCAGTTGAGCCAGGTAAACAATTTCAATTTTCAAATTCTTATTTTGTTAAATTGTTTATAATTTGAAGTTGGATATAATTTGTTGAACTAACTCAATACACAACTATGTTTTTTGCAACACAATGATGGGAGGCATTTGGTAGCCAGTGTCCTCATTTGCAGAAGTTTGCAATCCGTATTTTGTGTCAAACTTGCAGTGCTTCTAGGTGTGAGTGCAATTGGTCTATCTTTGAGAGGATTCACACAAAGAAGAGAAATTGTTTAGAACAAAAATGGTTAAATGATCTAGTCTACATCCAATACAACCTCTGACTAAGACGCAACCAATCGCTGAACAAAAAACCTGATACAAATCCCATTGCGTTGGAAGACATTGATCCATCCTCGGATTGGGTAGTGGAGACTCAACTAGCAGAGTTTGGCCCTGATGAGGATGTTGGTGTTGATTTTGATTTAGAGATGGAGGCATTACAAATTGTTCAATAAAATGCAGATCCACTAGTACAAGCCCCAATTCCTCCAGTTGCAGGCACTTCCTCTCTACTCAGCCACGACGCAAGTGCACAGCTCGTCTATCTCAGCGTGCAGCTACTGTTAGTGCTAGTGCAGTTGGAGATTTTGATGAAGAGGAGCCATGGGTTTCCCCGTTTCACTCTGATTCAGATTCTGATCCAGATGATCTTGCATTGTCTAGCAGTAGTGACTAGTGATGTTTTGTTGTAAAGGCCATTTAGAGCCTCCTTAGTTGTGTTTTTTGTTCTAATCTCTATATATTACATGTATTGAACAGTGCATTGGGTGCCATTTTGATATAATAGATATAATCATGAGCATACTTTGATCATATGTTGTCTTCTCTCTATATTTTAATGCTTTGAGTTTGGAAACATGAATGAAAATCTTTAAAAATATGTTTTTTCATAAAAAAAAAATATTTTATGTATTTTTTCCAACGATCGAGCCATTGAAATCAAATAGGCCGAGTCGATACCGTGTCGAAGTCGGAGTCAGAGTCGACCCTTAGCCAGTTCCAAGTCTGATTCCGAGTTTTAAAACTATCGTCCAAACTAGAGATATAAGAGAAGGTCAATGGGTAGATGGAGAATGCACAATTGAGATTGAATTCCTTAGGCAGTTCGATCCTCCAGAGAGCAGCAACAGTTGCCGGAAGAGTTCGAGCCAGAGAAGGGAAGAAGAGATAAAGAGGGGCAGGGGCAGTTATCCAAAGGAAGACTTTCCAGATCCAGAGAGTACATTCCAGAAAGGCAGAATTAGCCATAGAGAGGATGACGTAGGGGTTGAGCAAAAGTCTATAGAGGGGAATTTGATTCAAGTGGAGGAAGGGTCGTTTCAGGTGCTAGTAGCCAGAAGAATTTCCAGAGAACCAAGACAGAGGCTTACAGACCAGCAGTATTTAGTCAAAAGCTGGATCAAGGTAGTTCCAGGCCAGCGAGTTTCAGGCCTATGCAAAGTTGATGCAAGGCCTACGCAGAGGCAGTTGAAAATCCAGTTCGGTTGGCTTGATTGAGCTAGGATTCCCTGTGGGGGGTGAGGAAAATTTCTCACTAGATTTTTTCCAATATTTTCTCTGCAGGATTTCCAGCTTTCGGCATCAGGATTGTACTCAGAATTTCACTGCTGCTTAATAATAAAAATCCTCAGTTGCTGCACTAATTTTCCCAAGTTGGGTTTTTCCAAGGACTTTAGTCCAAAAATAGTTGTCATATTTTTATGTGTGCGAGTATTTTCTCAGTCACCAGTTTATCTTCCGCAAAATTTAATTTAGTGAAAATTGCAGTTGTGAATTATTCGTTGTTTGTATGGGCAAATAAACTGTTAATTAATTTATATTTAGAAGAATAATTTCCAGTTGCTGCAATAGTCAAAAATTTCACATGGTATCAGAGTGATTTTGATTGGACGGGGAAGCTCAGAAGCGGAAGCAGAAATTTGCTGTTCAGAGGGAGCAGCAAGACGAATTTCTGCAGGCTAATTAGAGCCTAAGCCAGGCAATGCGAGTTGCTTAGGGAAGTTCGATTTTTCAGTGTAGGTGGGCAGAAAATTCATCTTGACAGTTCGAGTGATTCCAACAGGAAAAGGGAGCAATAGTCCAGTATTTTCGTTGGGCAGATTCCTTGTTTTGGCGCAGATGGGTTTTGCAGCAGTTTGCAGTAGCAGAATCAGCATTGGGTGGAAGAGAAAGGCATACAGAGAAAATTTCTCTCAGGGGGTAAACAGTTTTAGAAATCCAATTTTCTAGGTGCAGATTGGCAGTAGCTGTGAGCAGAATTTCTCACTTCAGAAGGGAGTGCGTGTAGCACAATTAGTAGCCAAGAAAAGGGAAAGAGGGAGATTTTCGATTAGATTCAGAGATGGCCACAATTGGGCTTAGAGTTCAGGATAGGTTGGAGGGAGCCTCCAACTTTGTCATCTGGAAGGTTAAGATGTCCTTCCTGTTGGATGAACATGGCCTGAAAGCCTATGTAGATAATGTTGTAGCAGTTTCCCAGGATGCAGATCAGCTGAAGGAATACAAGAGGGAAATGGCAAAGGCGAAGAGGTTGATCTTGGATGGAGTCTGGGACCATATAGTCTCGCATGTGTCTAGCAAGAACACTGCCAAGGAAATGTGGGACACTCTCGACCAGCTATATCAGAATTCTTCCTAGCAACAGAAAATGTTCCTACAAGAAAAATTGTGAAGCATTAAGATGCAGAAGGGTGAAGGCATACATCCCTTCCTCATCAAGATGCAGGAAGTTCATGATTAGCTTGCAGTCGTTGGGGAGGCGCCTCAACTGACCAAGCTTGTTTGTTTGGAACTGAACAGTGTCTCAGAGGAGTGGCAAGTCTTTGTCCAAAGTATCTTGGGTCGAGACAACTTGCTTAGGTGGGACAGGATGTGGTCAGACCTGCAACAAGAGATGAGGTGAGCTCTATTAAAGAGCACCATCAGCAGAAGCAGCAGCAAGGGCATGAAGGGTGAGAAGGAAGAAGATAATGTGGCCCTTGCATCAAAGGGTCCCAATCAAGGATAGGGGGACAAGAAAAATAAAAAGGACCTATCTAAGGTCAAGTGCTTCAAGTGTGGCAGTTTGGCCACTACAGTACTCAATGTCCTCTCAGAAAGAAGGACAAGCAAGACAAGCAGGGCCAGGCAGCAGTGTCCGCAGAGATAGACAGGTTGTCCTCCAGGTTGGAGGAAGACTTTGCCATGTTTGCAACTATACCTGTAGGAGTGAGGTGGGATGATATGGAACTATAGTCCCAAAACAACACAGAGGTTGGGTAGGGTTCATTGAGGTGTCTTCCTCATGGATCATAACCTTGGTACAGGGGCCCACAGTATTCAATAGTACGATGGATCAGTGTCTGTTGATGTCGTCAGATTCCCAAGTGATAGTTGCAGTCAGGTGCTGAGGACCACAGAGCAGGAGGCTTAGTAGCAGAGTTAGAAGCAACACAAATTCTTCAGTGGACAGTGCAGAGGCTAGTAGCAGTCAAATGCTCAGGAGACAGATGCAGCACAGAGACACGGATGATTCAGTGTTTTGGATACTTCCTAGTTGCAATAGTTGCAGTAGCAGCTGCAACAGTTGAGAGGGAGTTGCAGTGCAGATGCATAGTTGGCACTGGGCAACAATACGGCAGTGTCAACAGCAACACTGATGCAGCATCAGAGTTGCGCAGTGGTTGGTGGGCAGTGGCAGGTAGTCACAGTGGCCAGACATCAGGAACGTACAGAGGGTGATACAGAGACAGGGTGTTGTAGCAATAGTGCAGCACTAGAACACCTTCCTCACTAAGAGGGAGTGTTAGTTTTTAGTTGCATTGAAGGTGTTCTGGTCTCGAAACTTTGTGGAGAGGCTAAAACATAGGAGTTCTCCATAACCCATAAATCGTTTTTGAAAATTCCACCTAGAAGTGTCTCAATTAGATTATTAGGCTATTTTTAAATATTTCCCAAGTCTAAACTTAGGAAAAGGGGATAATTAATCATAATTAATTGAGAAAGGTTTGAATCATCTAAAAACTCACTCGAATCGATCCAGAAATAATCTCAACCATCGATTATGTTTAAATCTTGGTCGTTGGAGTCCCACCTGGAGATTATAAGAGGAATTCGATGGGTAAATGGAGAACACACACCTAAGATAGCAATAGTTCCAGAAGAGTTTGAGCCAGAGAAGGGAAGTAGAGACAAAGAGGGGCAGGGTCATTGATCCTGAGGCAGACTTTCCAGATAAGGAGAGTACATTGCAAAGAGGCAGAAATAGCCACAAAGAGGCTGGCTACAAAAAGTCTTTAGAGGAGAATTTGATTCAGCTGGAGGAAGGATCATTTCAATTGCTAGTGGCCAAAAGAATTTCCTAAGAGCCAAGCTAGAGGCTTCCAGACCAGCAGCAGTCAGTCAAAAGCTGGATCGAGGCAGTTTCAGGCCTACGAAGCGTTGTTGTAGGGCATGCGCAGAGGCAGTCGGAAAGCCTGTTCGGTTGGCTTGATTGAGCTAGGTTTTTCCAATGGGGGTGAGGAAAATTCCTCATTATATTTTTGCTAGTATTTTCTTTACAGGATTTCCAGCTTTTGGCATCGAAATTGTACTTAGAATTTCAATGTTGCTTAATAAAAAAAATCCTCAGATGTTGGACTGGTTTTCCCAAGTCGAGTTTTTCCGGGGACTTTAATCCAAAAATACCAGTACCATATTTTTATGTGTGCCACAGTATTTTCTCAGTTTCCAGTTTATCTTCCGCAGAATTTAATTTGGTGAAAAAATGAAGTGAATTATTCGTTGTTTGTGTGGGAAAATAAACTATTAATTAATTTACAGTTAGAAGAATAATTTAATTCTCCATAAATTTGATGCCCTGGTTTTCACATCAAGGGGAAACTCTAGAAGGTAATTCTTCAACTTAGGGATTCTTTGAAGGCAAATTCCTTAGTACTTGGTGAAGTAAATCATTCATTGCCTTTTCTTACACCTACCTTGACCTTGGATGTACCTTTATCTCATCTTAAATCTCAACCCTAGGTCTTGTGTAGTTTATTTTCAAAGGGGATTTTCGTGGAAAGTCTTACTAGCTTCTCCCAAAGCTTGCAACTTGGTTGAACCTTTCCATTGAATGAGTTGTCTTTCCTCAATTCAAACCTATCAAAGAAGCAATTACCATAGGTGTTTAATACTGGTACTCCTCCCATCAGTGAGATGTAATATCCCAAAAGGGAAATAACCAGTAATAAACAGAAATATGCCAGACAGATATAGAAAATACAATGCTGAACCAGATCATGGAACCAATACACATAGAATGCCAGAAAACTGAGCCATTTTATTAATCTGAAAGTACATAGAGAGGAGTACAAGAAAATCAGAGTGAGTGCACCTATCCTTGCTCAGGGCAAGTGGAAACCTCTCGGAAAAATAGGAAATGGGCACCCACAGAAGCGCATCCCAGTGCTTGGAAGGCGAAGCTAGGGGCGATCCCCACTCACGAGAGAAAAAGAGCTAAAATCTACGGATCACCTATACTCCATTGCTCGGACAAAACCAGACGAGTAAACAAATGGACCACCTCATCGCTCCAGAAACCCTCCTCCTACAAAACAGCCCATTGCCCCTCCAAACGACTACGAAGCTCAGAAATATCTTTGAAGCTTGGTGGATCTACTCAAAAATCCTCGATGAGATGACCAACTCCTCAAAGAAGTGAAAATGCGAAAAATCTTTGCCCGGGACCCCACCACAGACCACACTCATCGGATACGTCCTCCTGGCCCGGATACAACGTCCTCTCTTTGCCCGGTCTAGCTGGATTTGAGTCATACAAAAGTGCAGATCTGTGCTATCTCTCCAGTCCCCGAGTAGTGTAAGGAAGTGGATCTGCTACTATCTCTCCAGATCTGCGTCCTACAAGGCTAGATCTGCTGCTATCTCTTCAGATCTATGCTAGATCTGCCAATATCTCTTCAGATCTGCAACGTCAAAGGCTGGATCTGATGTTATCTCTTCAGATCTAGGCTGGATCTGCCAATATCTCCTCAGATCTGCAATCTCCCAAGCTGGATCTAATGCTACTCCTCCAGATCTGCAACCTACAGAACCAGATCTGCAAATATCTGCTCAGATCTATAATCTCCAAAGCTGGATCTATCAAGGTGCCTTCGAATCTAGCGATGTTCTCTTCTATTTGAAACGGCGTCCTCCTCCAAGAACGTCTGCGTCCTTCCAGCCTGCTTTGGCTACGTTTGGTGCTAGATCTGCGCAGCCACTAGAGGGCTTCTTCCTCTCCGAATCTCCACCTGAAACTGCTACTGAAACTGAAAGATAGAACTCAGAAATTAACCTTACTAGGGCGGGCACTCGAAGTCCCCCGAAGCTAAGGGTGAAACCGGAAATAACCTTACCAGGGCAGGCACTCGAAGTCCCCCGAGGCTAAGGGTGAGATCTCCGACCGGAGACACTCGTGCACTAAACAGTGCTGCAGACCGACTAAACAACCGACGTGCTGAAGCAGACAAAAGTCTAGCTCTCAATATCAATATCAAAATATGCATACCCAAATGAGGTGAGAACCCCTCCTTTTATAATGCCAAACTCCCTCCAAAACTTAACTGCGTCCTTACTCTCCTTTGACCTGCGCAGTTAACCTTGGGTCAACCTGATGCCTCCCCATCATACTCATGTGGACCCCCAAGGCCCCCTCTCTAAGTTATAACGTCAATCAACTAGGAAAAGAACACTTTATTTATAAAGTGAGGTGACTAAAGTGAGGTGACCCCTCTTATCTCTCACTTTATTTATTATTTCTAGCTAAAGCGGCAAAATAAAGCAAAAATGAAATATTCCAATTAGCAAGGCTAATTGGGAATATTACAGTCTCCCCCAGCAAAACGTTGCTTGTCCTCAAGCAACTGAAGTGATGGATGCTGTAAAGTCTGCTCGCTCTCCCAAGTGGCATCCTCATCCGGCAAAAATTGCTTGTTCTCAAGCAATGCTTGAACAAGCCTACTCTCTAGCTGATGCTCCCTGCCGATACTGCAAAATGTGCCTGGGTCCCACTGAAACCTCTCTGTCTCATGCATCACCCTGATATGAAGGGATATCTCAATGCCAGGATCCCAAACTGGCCTCTCATGGTACCAGCCAATCAATAGTCCTCCCGGATCCCATCGCCACTGTGGCCAATAATCGCACAAGTCCCGTGACTCGAACCGCTCACTGCCTCTGGCTATGACTAAAGACCACGACCGCTGCTGCTCTGCATCTATGACTGTGTAAGCTGGCCCATCAACCGTGAACCAACTCGTCACCTCTCTCCAATCAAGGCATGGAGTCGAAAATATAATGAGGAATATCTCCCTCCTGTGGATCCTCCATCTCCAAGCAATCACCCAGACAAAATGAGCCACCTCCCAACAAGGCAACTCCTGAAAATCTCCTTCCACCTCAAGCTCTGGTAATGAAGGTGGGCTGAAAATATGAACTTGGCAAGCATCAGAGCTTACCCCATGCTGTCCTTCTCCCCACTCATGACAAATGTAGAGTCTATGCTGATCCTGGGCTGCAAAATCATTGCCCTCCAATGGCAAAGTGAAAAACAATCCACCATAGAAGGTTCCTCTATCAATGAAGAACAAGCTGGCCCAACACAAACCCTCCATGAAGAATATGACATGGTCATCATGGATCATCCTAATGAGATGTTTGCTGAAGGTGTTACATGAGGATACATAATGCAAACAATCCCTCACAAGGATACAGCGCAGTCTCATCCACTGCAACCTCAGAAAATCACATGGCAAGCAATGTACAAGATCCATCACATCTACTAATGGATAGTAAATGTCTGAATATGACAACAACATAAGACCAAACACTTGCCCATAGCTGTACAATGGATGAATATCAATCTCATGGCCCACCTCAAAAGAGAACACATGTAGTAGTGGTGGCCATGCCTCCTCCCATGCTCCTATTAGAACATGTAGTGCAGAAAATACTCAAAGGCACATTCAGCTCATGTGTCTCTCTCATAATCAAGCCTCCCATACAAATCTGACCATATGCTGGAAGTAAGATGGTACATGGATCCATAAATGAGTCATCCATAGTGTTTTGGCATGCTATGAAGAAGAATGAACCATGTGCTGCAAGAAGATAATCCTCCTCATGCTTGGAAACCCAAGTCAAGAAGAATATGCCATAGATGTCTCTATCATCAGTACCTCCTCTTTGTGCAACAAATATGAAGTGATCCTGGGACCTATGGGTTATAGATCCACCATATCTCTGCTGCGCACACTTCATCCATAATGTCCTGCTCCAAGGTGACAACGCTGGGAGCTCATGCAAATAAGCTCCTGTCAATACAAGACTCTGTTCTTTGACATGCTCCTTGTCAAAGACTCCTCTAATACTGCTGCAACAAGTGTGGAATACTCCCCAAGATGGAAGTGCTTCCCCATCATCATCAAAGATCAAGGAGATAGTGCCATCCCCTCTTCCTGCAACATCGTACAAAGTGTGAGAGCAAATCTGCCCTTACTCTCCTAGGAACAAACCAAGCAACCAGACATTGTGTTGCCTCTCCATACCTCCATCAAACAACTCATGTGATGAAGACACAATGAATGATATGAGTAACACATCAACACCATGCATCCATACTCTATGCTGCTCAATGATGTAAGTATCCATCCATCTTTTCCCCAACATCCTACTCTTAGGAAGAGTGTTTGCCAAGTGATGGCCAAACTCTTTCAAGAGTAACCAGCGCAGCCAAGCCTCCTGCTGCCTGGTGTCATAGATCTGCAAGTGGCCTCCTAGCTTTTTGCTCATCATCCCCATCCACTCAATCACTTGTGGATGTCTCCTTCTCCTCATCCCGGCACTCCTCCCATGAGGGCTACCATCCTCCCAAATCAAATTCCTGATTTTGCACTTCATGGGATTTTGAAATATAAACTTCTCAAGGATCAATGAGACCCTATCAAGACTCAAATAGGTGGTAGGCAAAAACCTCCCATCATGATGTGTATGGCTCAAGGGATGTCCAACACAAGCATGAGAGATGTTATCCATCCGAAGATGTCCTCCATCTTCTATCTGCTCTTGTGAGAAGGGAACCAAATCATTGTGTTCCATAGCCCGCTCCACCGAGTACCAACTCAAAATCTCTCGCCATCCAATCTCAACACGTGGCTGCTGTACCCTGTGCAACTCTGATCGTCTCATACCACTATCCAAGTCAACATATGAGACCTGACTAGGTGGCTCTGCCTCTCTCTCTCCAACGGGAAGAGATGACCCAACAACACTGCTAGTCCCATCCATGCATACCTGAAGGGGAATGATCTGACGCTCCCTCGTGCCCTCTGGGCATACCATCAGGGAATCCAGTTGTTCCCCAACGCGGACCAACTTGGCCGCCGACTTGGCACAAGTCACTTTCATACCCTCCAGCTCCTGGTCCTGCAACAAAATGGTCTCTCGTACTGACGCGGCCTTCTCCCTCAAAACTCGAAGGTCCGTCCGAAGCCGATGATACCGCTGTCTGCGACCATCATCCAATACCTCTGTATCTCCTAGTGCCTCATCGATAGTAGATATATCTCCTGATACCTCACCCATCTGTCGTGTGCTGCTACCACCCGAAGACTCAGACATGGCTCCAGTCATCACCTCAGTGGATGGCTCTACCGGGGTAGGCTCTACCTCCTCCACTACGATATCAACCGGCACGGTCAAGGAGGTCTCTAATGATGGTGAGTCTGGTGTCTCACTAGGTGTATCCTCGAACTCCCTGCAATCCTGTGTTCCCTCATCCTCTTCTCCACTGCTCTCGGAGAAGACCTCAATGAAGTGTGCCTTCCCTGCCGCACACCTGTGTCCTGGTGCCCATGGCTCCCGGCAAGTGAAGCAAAACCGCTTCCTCCTCGGCTCTCTCCTGGCCTCATCATCAAACTGCCCTCGTCCAGGATTCGCCTTGGGAGGCGGAGTCCTCGTGTCCTTACCCTTAGGCTGGAAGGCCTGCCTCTGGGGGTAAGGTGTCCGAGTCCTGGGTAAGACATCCTGTAAGTCCCGAGTCCTGCTGATGGCATCCTGAAGGGTAGCCGGTCTGTTCGACAGGACTAGGCTACGAAGTGGCTCTGACAGCCCTTCCACAAACAAGCCAACCATCCGAGTTGCAGATAAATCAGGTACCATCACCGAAATCCTCAAGAAGTCCGAAATGTATGTCTCTGCACTCCCAGTCTGTTTGAGCTTGATCAGCTCACCAAAATACTGATCCGGATCCCTCCTGTCAAAGTGCTCTACCACCCTGGACTTTGCCGAACTGTTTGATGAGCCATCAAACCTGGGCAAATGAAATCCACTAGCTGCACGGTGGTCATCACGGTGGTATCCGCGCCCCTTGTGCTGGTGCCGCTCAGGGGGTTTGATACCGCATCGAAACTGGAGATAGCGCTCAAAGGGGAGAGCATCCATGAATGCCTGACCTAGGCTCTGCCAATCTGCAAAAACGGCTGCATATCGAGCTGGACTCACATCTCCTGCCATACTGGCGCTTAACTTCGACCTTCGATTTACCCACTGAAAACTACTCGGAAAATTCTAGGAATTTGGGAAAGTGATCCTCGCCCAAAACCCAGAAAAACCCAGAAAACGTTTTTCCTAATTCCAAACTTCAAAATTTGACCCTTTTATTTTGGCCCTTTTTCCAATTGCGTTTCTGGTATTGCAACTGCTATTGCTCTGTATGATCTATTTTCTGATGTCAAAGACCACAGGCTGAGCCAGAATTATGCTTTGATACCACTGTAATATCCCCAAAGGGAAATAACCAGTAATAAACAGAAATATGCCAGACAGATATAGAAAATACAATGCTGAACCAGATCATGGAACAATTACACATAGAATACCAGAAAACTGAGCCATTTTATTAATCTGAAAGTACATAGAGAGGAGTACAAGATAATCAGAATGAGTGCACCTATCCTTGCCCTAGGCAAGTGGAAACCCTCTCAGAAAAATAGGAAATGGCTGCCACAGAAACTGCATCCCAGCTGCTGGAAGAAACTGAAGCTAGGGGCTGATCCCCTTGCCGGAATGAGCTAAAAATCTACAGATCACCTATACTCGCTGCTCCGGACAAAACCCAGAAACCGTGAAGCAAATGGACCACCTCAGAAAATCGCCCCCAGAAACCCTCCTCCTACAAAAACGCTGTGCCTTCAGGAACAGCTCAGAAGCTCAAGAAATATGCTGGCAAAAGGGCTGGATCCTACTGGGAAATCCTCCGGATGAGATGACCAACTCCTCAGAAGTGAAAATGCGAAAAATCTTTTGCCCGGGACCCCACACAAGACCACCTTTCAATCGGTCTGCGTCCTCCTGACCCCGGTCTGCGTCCTCTACTTGAATCTGCTTGGATCGGGTCATACAAAGGCTGGATGTTTCTTGCTATCTCTCCCGGATGCGAGTCATACAAAGTTGAGATCTTGCTACTATCTCTCCCGAGATGCATCCTCTGAGAGCTAGATGTAGCTGCCCAGCTCTTGAGGATCTATGCTAGATGCGCGATATCTCCTCAGATCTGCAACCTCAAAGGCTGGATCTGATGTTATCTCTTCAGATCTAGGCTGGATCTGGCAATATCTCCTCAGATCTGCAATCTCCCAAGCTGGATCTAGTGCTACCCCTCCAGATCTGCAACCTACAGAACCAGATCTGCAAATATTTGCTCAGATCTACAATCGGCAAGGCGGGATCTATCACTGTGCCTTCAGATCTGCGTCATTCCTCTTCCTGCTGAAACGTCTCCTCCCAAAATCGTCTCGTCCTTGTCTCTTTGACTAGTTTTGGTGCTAGATCTGAAACTTGATCACTAGAGGAGCTTGTTCCTCTCCGAATCTCCACACAGGCTACTCTTTGAGCGAAGAATGAAACTCGGGAATTAACCTTACTAGGCGGAACTGAAGTCCCCGAAGCTAAGGGTGAAACCGAGAAATAACCTTACCGGAAGGCGGGCACTCAGTCCCCAGGAGCTAAGGTGAGATCTCCGGCCAGGAGACACTCGTACTAAACGATCTTGAGACCGACTAAACAACGGCGTCTTTGAAAGCAGACAAAAGTCTAGCTCTCAATATCAATATCAAAATATGCATACCAAATGAAGTGAGAACCCCTCCTTTTATAATGCCAAACTCCCTCCAAAACTTAACTGCGTCCTTCACCTTGCAGTTACCCTTGGGTCAGTGTGAGGCCTCCCCTCATATACGTGTGGACCCCCAAGGCCCCCTCTTTAAGTTATAACGTTAATCAACTAGGAAAACACTTTATTTTATAAAGTGAGGTGACTAAAGTGAGGTGACCCCTCTTATCTCTCACTTTATTTATTATTTCTAACTAAAGCGGCAAAATTAAACAAAAATGAAATATTCCAATTAGCAAGGCTAATTGTCAATATTATGAAGTCGAGAAGAGTAGGGGCTTCGAGAAGAGTAGGGGACCTAGGTTATGGTGACAGTGGGCCTCTATCCCAAGTGTTGATGTGCCCTCTAGCTTTTGCCTCCTCACAAGGCCTTCTATTTTTTGCAGCAACAGGACACAAAACTCAAAGTCCTCAATTCTTTTCCTTAGGTCATTCCAAAGCATACAATTGTAGGAAAAATATGTTGTCAAAAGTTCAAGTATGGGGGGGAAGGGAGAAGTGAAACTCATCCATCCAAAATAATTTTACTTCATTTCAACCTATTATTTTAGAGAAGAGGGATGGGGGAAAACTTAAAAAACATACAATCATTAAGCCATATTAAATTTTAACCATAAAACATGCAACAATAGTATAATGAGATGAGTACTAATCTCATCTAAAGGTGCAAGTTCAACCCTTAAATCTCTTCTTACTACTTAGTAGTGGTTTAAGTCTTGGAGTCGAGTTTGTTCCTATGTATGTAAAGCAAATCCCCAAAAATTACCACACAGAGTTACCAAAAGACCAAATTCTTAGTTGAGCAAAGGGGGCAACTTCCCAAGGCCAACCAGCAGCTAAGATGACACCTTCATTAATGAATGACAAAGTCATGGCCAAGTCAAGGCCAAGATCAAATCTAAACCATTCATCGAACCCCAAAAACCTCAGTTAAATCCACTATGTCATATCAAACTGCAGGGTGGTAAATGCATGTGGGTGGCAACAATATCCCATATTATTGTTGCCCTTTAATTTCACATCATATATCAATGTCAATTCTAATTATTGAAACTAACAATCAACCATAATATTATGCATTTTAAACCATGGCACTTGTCATATAATATGTTAATATGTGTTGCCAACTATTGGACTATGGTTGTGTTGCCGCAAAATCTAGTAGGCCTTGGACAGGGGTACCCTACAAGGCTATTACTAGACCACGTGACAACAATGGGGTAGTGGCCCACTGTCACCACAGCCAAAACCCCCTACTCTTTATGGACTTTCACCAATGGGAGGAGTCTTGTTGTGAGGTCACCTATGAGAGATATTCTTAGTACAAAGGTATGTGGTGACAAGCAAGCTTCTAAGGGAAAATCTCAACTTAAATACAAGGTTCCAATTACCCAATGGATGCAAATCGCTTTTCCAAGAGAAGCCAAATTTATGAAGCACAAGAGCTAGAGCTTGATTAGTGGGTTGAGTGTTGGGATGGCCAAGGGTTTCCAACGGTGATTTTCAACAAGGCAAAGGCACATGAAACCTCAAATAAGCCCCTAAGTTGAAGCAACAACAAACTAGGGTTTACCTAGGGCAAACAACTAGGGCAAAAAAGTGTATGGATAAAATTGAAGTGCCTACCAAGAGGATTGATTTTGAGGCAACCAACTATGTCCTTGGCATTTAGACTCTCCAATCTCAAAAATCTTCCTTTTATAGAAATTTGCACCAAGCCCTAGCTTGGACGCTTGGCCTTGAAGAGATTGAATTAGGTTAAGAGGAAAAAGAGATAAAATTTATGGATGAAGAGTGAGTTTGATCACCAACAAGGTAGGCTATTGCCTTATTCCTTGGGAGGATAGAGTCTATGAGTTGATTGGATGGCTAAAAGTTGTTAAGGAGGAAGGATAATTGATGCCCTAGCATCAAAAACCCTAAGGATTACCTACGTAATGAATCAAGGAGTTTTATGAGAGAGTTGATTTGCACTGCTAGGATTATCATTCACTTGTTATTCATGAGTAATGCATGCAATAATGATATATATATTCTATATAATACATTTTCAATAAATTAGGGCACAATAGCAAACCATAGATTCAATATATTCCATATGAAAATATTTATCCAAAAAAATGCTCACTTACAAGATAATATGCATGAAATTCCATCCATTGATCCCAGACAATAGCTCCAAAGACAAGTTGTAATGTCAGTTCCTAAATTATTTTGGTACAGGATTTATTTCTATGTTTTGGGGGTCAATTTTGGTGAAGTCGAGGCTCATTTGATTTTCATTAGAAGACTTAGGAGTTAAAAGTTAGTTAACTTTATGTTATGTTATTTTGTTGGTGATATATGGGGACCACCCACACATGAAATACGCACTCCCTAAGTAACTAGTTCGAAAAACATGAGTGGGAACAGCGTAGGCTTGGTGAGGGACCAAGGATGGAGGAAAAAGGCTCCACGAAGGTTATAAAAGGAAGGAAGCTCACTTCATTTGGAATTCTTGGCTTATCGATTTTATCTCTGTTGCTTGAGCTACTTAGCGGGGTCACTTGTTGTTTAGCACGAGTTTTCCAAGCGGAGAACTAACCCATTCTTCGAGGGACTTCAAGTGCCACCCTAGATTGGTCCATCCATTGTCATCCGAGGGAGTTTCATTGAGTTATATTTACATTTGCATTTAGTTTGCCCCAGCAATGTGTATTTTTGGAGGACACAATAGTGTTTCTTGTGTGGCTACTGCAACTCTATTCCAGAGGTCTATTACCGAGAGAACTTTGGAGGGGGCGGCTCAATAGTTTGCTAAGTTATTGGGAGAGTTTGGAGGATGGAAGTGATAGCTATATCCAGGAGTCATTTTGCAGTCACTAAGGCCAGCACAGAGCAAAGAAGCTAGGCAAACGTGGAAGGTAGTAGTGTCTCAACCATTTGGGTTGATGTTTGTTGGGAGAAATAAGGTAAGTATTGGTGGAGTTGTTTGCTGCATTATTGGAGTATTGTGGAGTATTTGTTGGTGATTTTGCAAACTATGTGCTTCGACAGTCACTCGGGTGTGTACGGCTTGTTGGAGGTCAATTTGGAGGCCAAAGCATTTCTGGGTTTTGGCAGGGTTGGCTTGAGGAGTCCAGGAGTAATTTTGCAGAATTTTCTGAGCATAAGAGGCGGGGTTTTTCAGCCATTCCTTTACAACAACTAGTGCAGAACTATTGGGGCAGCGCAGAGCTTCAATTGGGAAATTTCTGGTTTATTGTAGTTTCACTTGGGTTTTGCTCTGCTTGCTAAAAAGGCAAGCTCAGGTGCATTTCTTCTTTATATTTGTACTCTTGCCCATTTCTATAATAAAATGGCTCAGCTGGTTCCATGTTTCTAATTGTCCTGGGTATTTACTGCATTGTTTGAAATTTCTATGGAGCAAATTTATTATTTTCTTGCATAGCACTGTTTTTCCTATTTTGGAACATTACAATGGTATCAGAGCCTAGATCTTGGCTCAGTCGTGGGAGGACTCTCATATGAGAGAGGAGGATAGACAGTATATTACTTACAGAACGCAAAGGTACTAAAGCAAAGAGAGGGAGTTGGAGATCACTCCAGACACTGAGGATCGTGGGAAGGAGGTGATAGTAGAAGACATGGGAGAGCCTAAGGGAAAGGAAGAGATGGTCTTTAACCAAGGTTGCGGGGAAGCTTCACCCCCCCCCCCGCCCCCCCCATTCCCGCTTCCGAAACGCGCTCCGTTCGGGAGCGTTTTGGGAGCGCCCGGAAACGCGCTCCCGAAAACGCTTCCTGAGCGCGCTTCCTAGCCTGTAAAAACGCTCCTTGCCTTTTCAGGAGCGTTTCAGGGAGCGCTCAGGAGCGAATGCTCCCTGAGCGCTTCCGGCATTAAAAAAACGCTTCGGGAGTGTTTTTTAAATGCAGGAAACGATCAGGGAGTGTTCGCTCCCAAACGCTCCCCGACAAAAAAAACGTTCCCCGGCGGCATGAAAAAAAATCTTCAAAAAATTTGTTTTTTTTTTGGAGAGGGAGGGAGGAGGATTGGGTAAATAAAAGCCCACCCTCCCCTCATTTTGTTTTATTGTTTTAGTTGAGTGAGTGAGAGGAAGAGGAGCTTGGAGCAAGAGTTGGAGAGAAGGAGAGCTTGGAGCAAGAGTTGGAGAGCGGAGCTGCGAAAGTGCCAAGGAGAGAGCAAGGAGCAAGCTGCAAGAGAGCAAGAGGAGGATTGCAAAAAAGAGGTAGGTCTTCTAATCTAGTTTTGTATTTTCTAGGATGAATTTTTAAGTTGTTCAAAAATGAAAACTTGATGTTTTTTCTGAATGTTGCATTTTATTGTGTTGAAAATTTAAAAATTGAATTGTTTTTTTCCCATGTTGCATTTCCTATTCCCATTTGGCATTTCTCCATTTTTTTTTGCAAGCTAGAAACTTGAAACTTGAAACATCATGGCTATATGGCTAGGGATTTATGTCATGTTGGTTCCTTTCTTTGTAATAATGGTGTTGGAGAGTAGAAGAAAGAGGCACATTAGGGAAGAGGAGGATGAAGAAGTGGGTTATGGTGGATTTGATGAAAATCCTGAAGAGGAGGAGGATTATGCTGAGGAGGAAGGGGGGAGTGGAGAACATGAGGCCACAGATACCCCAACTAGACAAGACCAAACTCAGACACCTTTGTGGAAATATGTTCAGAGGCAGGAAGGAGGGAAGGTGGTGGAACCACTAAATTTCTTTGCCCCCATTGCAATAAAGAATACCATGGTTCATACACCCGTGCGAGAAGGCACCTTTGTGGGAAAATGCCAGGGGATGGAGACAAAAATCTAGGAATCAAAATTTGTGTTAGTGTGCCAGCAACAGAGAGAGAGAAATATAGAAAGGAAGAGGAGGCTGCCCTACAAAGATCTAAAAGATCTAGGGGTTTCATTGATTCTTATACACCATTAGGTGCATCACATCATGGACAAAGAAGTCCATCAAATTCCACCCATGGCAGTGGTTATGGAGGCAGTGGCATACCTGGATTAAGGCGTAGAACAATATCCGACTTCCTTGACGAAGGGTGTAGGAATGATGTGGATTCAAAAATTTTCCGGTTTCTATATGCATGTGGGGTGTCATTCAATGTTCTTCGCTCACCTTATTGGCATGAAATGGTTTCTGCCATTAATGATGCCCCCAAAGGATACAAAAGCCCTCGGTATGACAAGGCCAGAACCGTGGGTCTTGATCATGAAAAAGCTAAAATAAACCATTCTTTGGCTAGAATGACAAATTCGTGGAATGAGCATGGGATGTCCATTGTCTCTGATGGATGGACCAATGTAAAAGGAAAGCCATTGATAAGTGTTTTGGCTGTGTCGGTTAGTGGTGCAATCTTCCTGTCAGCATATGATTATTCAGACAAATTCAAGACCGGCATTAACATTGTAGAACCATTACTTGCAAATTGAAAAGATTGGGCCATACAATGTCATACAAGTCATCACTGATAATGCTGCTAACTGTAAGGCAGCAGGAGCAATTATTGCGGATAAATACCCCAACATATTTTGGTCTGAGTGTTTGGTTCACACAATGAACCTTTTGATGCATGATATCATTAAAAACAAACAACCTCAATTCAAATGGCTTGGTGATTTGTACAAGAGAGGTAAAAAAATGATAAAATTTATTACAAATCATAGCAATACCCATGGGCTTTTCCGTACTCACTCTAAATTGGAGTTGTTGAAGATAGCAAAGACTAGATTTGCTAGCTATTACCTCACCTTCAGGCGCCTTTTGAAGGTAAGAGAGTCATTGGCTGCAATGGTATCAAGCCCACACTGGCAGGTATTAAAGGACAGGGTAGCGACAATAGTTGACAGGCAAGGTTTTGAACATGTGGAGGAGACCGCCCTTGACCCTTTGTTTTGGGCACGTGTGAGGGAAATTTTGAATTTCACCAAGCCCATTTATCACATGATTCGGTTTGCAGATACAGATAAACCAGTGATTGGGGAGATTTATGAGCAGATGGACAGCATGTTGGGCCAAATAAAAGATGTTGTTAAGGATAATGATCCCAACTTGTATGATATGATTCATGACTGTGTGTGTACAGTGGAATAAACTCAATGTTCCACTACATGCCTTGGCATATATCCTTATGCCAAAATACTACTCTCCATCTTGGTTGGGCCAACCTGCACCTGGAGGTGGGGTTAGGATCAAACCTCACATAGATCTAGAGGTACAAGAGGGGTACATGAAGGCATTATACAAGTTGGTACCCAACAGGGAGGAGTGTGCTAGATTGCGCCTTGAATTAGGCAAATACTTCAGTTGCACTGCTAATTTTGGTTCTTTCCATGCAATGGAAGATAGAGGCAGATTTGATGCTCTCACATGGTGGGAAGCATATGGCGGCATGGGACTTTTGCCAAATTTGGCAAAAGAAGTTCTCTCACAGGTTGTGAATACTTCTTCTGCAGAGAGGTGTTGGAGCACCTATAGCTTCATACATAATGTGAGAAGAAACAGGCTGAATGAAAACCGAGTTGAAAGCTCGGTTTATGTGCATTACAACTTGAGGTTGTTGAGCCATTACTGTGATCGGGCATATGAGGATTAATCATACAGAGTCCGGGACAACAACCCAAAGGATGATAATTTGGAGGACGGCACAGTACATATGGAAGAATTGGAAGCAGAACTTTTTAGGAATGATGATGAAGCATCAACAGCACTGCCACACACAAGACCAGTCCCGCCATCCAGTAGCAGTGTGGGTGCCAGTGCCAGTGCCAGTTCTCGATATCCAACTATTGTTCCTTTGCAGATTCAGCCTCCACCTTCTAGTCATGGTCGTGGACGTGGTACTCCTGAGAGTACTAGAAGACCATCATTTCCTCGTGGCTTGCACAAATTAGACATTTCTCGTGGGCGTGGCAAGGGGCCAGCCAATATATAAAATAGATTTGTTGTTTACTAGTCTTTTCTATTTTCTAGTAGTTTTTATCTTTTATAACTGTTGACAGTTGAACAGTTGAAACTTGACTCTTTCATATGTTTAATGACAATTTAAGTTTGAAGTTTGAATTTGAAAGGTGAAACTTTGAATTTGGCATTTATAAATTTACAAGTCATTATGAATTATGAATATGATGCTTCATGAAAGTTATATGGTGATCAATGAATCAATGATGATAAATGTTATATATCAATGATGATAAATTGTATATATTGAATTTTGAAATCAATGAATCAATGATGATAAATGATATATATCAATGATGATAAATGTTATATATTGAAATTTGAAATCAATGAATCAATGATGATAAATATTATATATCAATGATGATAAATGTATATTGAATTTTGAAATCAATGAATCAATGATGATAAATGAATTATGATATATATCAATGATGATAAATATTAGATATTGAAATTTGAAATCAATGATGATAAATGTTATATATTGAATTTTGAAAGATTGAAACCTTCAGATCGATGATTCGTGAGACTCAAGAGTCAATATGTTGTATGCTTCCAACTTGTGGGCGTGGTTGATGAAGATTATAACTTCTAGATGATTGATGTTATATGATTCAATCTATGTTTTTATGTTTTTTATGTCTAATTGATCATTCTACATGCTTTTGTTGACATATATGCATCAAAATATAAAAAATATAAAATATATATATATATATAAACGCTCCCCGAAACACTCCAGACCGAGAGCTTTTGAAAATGGCGCTCCCACTCCCGCTCTCGCTCCCAAGCAACCATGGTCTTTGACAGTGTTTTGAAAGCCATAAATGATTTGGAAAAGGGGCAAAAAGAAATTCCAAATGAGATCAAGATGCAAAACAGAGAGCAAAGCACTCACCAACAATTTCTATTTGGAGAGACTTTCAGAGGCTCTCAACAGTATGATCAACCTTTACCTACTGTGCAGCCACCATCCTCTAGTGGGCCAACTAGAGTTATGTTGCCTTCTTTCCTACCCTTAGCACCGGAGGAACAAGTGGGAGTTGATGAAGGAGATTATTTCAAAATATGGCAGTCCATGGGAGAAGAATTCAAAGCAGCACTATATTTTAGAGATTATTACTAGCTCAAGTAGAATGAGAGGGGAAGGAGCTATGGAGGCCAAGGCACACAGAGTTATGAGTTGCAACGTACCATTGCGAGGATGTTCTTCCCCACGTATGATGGCACTGCCAAGTGCACAACTTGTGCTTCGGTGGAGAAGCTGGATACATATTTCCAGCTCAACAGGATGACAGAGAAGGAAGCCATTGAAATGGTCACTTTGCATTTAGAGGGAGAGGCACACGACTGGTGGTTTCATGGCTTCTCTACTTTCGGGCATGCCAACGTGACTGCCTATGAGGACTTCACGTGGAGAGTAGTGGAGTGTTTTGAACGGGGGGATCCGAAGGCTCACTTCAAGGAGCTGACCCAGCTCAAGCAGACAGGACATCCTAAGCATTATATTTCGAAGTTCTTGCAAGTTTCAGTCATGGTGCCTGATTTGTTGGATGCTAGGTGGGTGTACATATTTGTAGAGGGTTTGATGGAGCCATTGCATGGACTGGTGAAGTCACGCAAACCCTCCACTTTATTGGAGGTTGTGACTTGTATGAGGGATTTACAGGGAGCCATCCTCAAGACCCTATTGAGAAATTAGGGCATTTACTAAAATTTCTCTTTCATGATAATTACTTGAGATTTTGTTATACTTATTTCTCTTAGATTTTATCTTCATTAGCTTATTATGTCTTTCATCAAGTCAATTATCAAAACACAAGAGACACAAAGTTTAGGCTCTTCAAGCCAGGGCCAAAACCTCTCCCTCTTGGAGAGGAAAACCCGACAGTAATTCTTCTTAAAGATCATCCATTGATGAGTACCATAACCATGACACAGACCCTTGACACTAGTATGCCTCCAAGACCCTTGTCACTGCTCTGTGAAAATTTCTGAATCTAAACCAGAGACCCTACTGCAGTAAATCTGATTTACTTCTCCAGATTTACTTCTTGTTTTTCTTTAATTAACAAGTTATTTTCTGAATAATTTAGAATACACTGCAGCCTACACAATTAAACAGATCAAGTACTGAAAAATAAGTAAAACACGCAGATTTTTCAAACAAATGTCCCCAGAAAAACCCAATGCGGGAAAACCAATGCAGCGGTTTTGAAGGTTTATATTATTATGCAGATTTTTTAATACAATCTAGGGTGCCAAATCCAGCTCACCCAACAAAGAAAATCCTCGACAGAAGTACTTTTATCCGGAGACAGATATTTTGGTGGATCTAGCGACAGAATGAAGAAACCCCATAGGTGACTGTGCAGTCCCCAGTGCTACGCAGCGATTGCTGCAGCTAGCTCTGCACTGAGACTGCATCACCTCTCCTAGTGGTTGTGTCACCCTCTCCATGAGCCTTCACGGCTCAGCGATCGATCTGCTAGATGGCTGCCTGATCTGCCCCATAGAAACCCCAACGCAGCTGCTCAAGTGATTACGTCACCCTCTCTAGCTTTATGTCACTCTTCCGTGAGCCCTGCTGGCTCTGCGTCACCCTCTCAAGGATTGTGTTGTCTCTCCTGGTGTTGATCTGCCTCTTTACATTTGTATTCTCGGCCTTGGACTGAAGTCCTGCTGCCGAACTGCCGCTCACTGCACTGAATTACTCAAATTTGATCTTCATCCGAGCACTGCTCCATCACAAGAATTCAATCTCTAAATTCAGTCTTTGTGTATATTCTCCAACAAACCCCAAGCCTTCCTTTAATACTTTTCCAGTTGATGAATCAACGGTCGTGATCTAATCTCTAATCGAAGGCTAAGATTAGAAAAGACTTGATCCTTGTCACTTGGAACATTCTCACCCACATGTTAAATTAATTCACTTTAATTATTTAATTTCCCTAAGTTTAGACTTAGGGTCCCCATTAAAATAATTAATTATTTGAATAACTTAAGCTCCAGGTGGAATTTCTCCAAACAATTTATGGGTCTTGGAGATCTCATGTGTCCTAGCCCCTCCACAAAGTTTCAGAGCTAGAGCACAATTGATGCTACCCAAAAATCAACACTCCCTCTTAGCGAGGAATGTGCTCTAGTAACACTTCTCACCAAAAGCGTTACTCTGATCCCTGGCATCAGCCCTCTGTGCTGCTGATGCTTGCTTGTTGCCCCTCATTCACTGCGTTGGTGCTATCTGTATTGCTGCACATGTCACTGCCACTGACACTGCCTCATCTGTATAGCAGCTCCCTCTCAAAATGTTGCATCATGCTGCCCATAGCACTGCCCCAGCTAATTGTTGCACTACAACTCAGTTGCTGAGAAGTAAGCACCTAAAAAAACAACCCAAAATCCTGACATACAAGTTAGTCTATGTGCACCTTGATACTGAAGCACCCTCTGCTACTAATCTGCATTGACCCTCTGGAGCCTCTGTGCTGTTGCTACTCTGCACTGCGTAAGCATTGCCTCTGCGCTGACTCTATGGTGTCTCTGCATCGTTGCTGCTCTGCACTGCATAAGCATTGCCTCTGCGCTGACCCTCTGGTGCCTATGTGTTGTTGCTGCTCTGCACTGCGTAAGCACTGCCTCTGCGCTGTTGAAGTCCATCAACCTCTGTGTTGCTACTACGTTGTTGTTGCCTCTACTCTGCGTTGCTCCAGTCTTCAGCGTTCTAGCTCTACCAATGTTGCTCCATCATCCCTCGCACCAACTAACTCTAGTCATCCTTCTACCGTCATTAAGGGCTTCCCGTAGCTCGTATGTGATCAAAGAGTTTGGGCACCTCAAGGATCTTGCCCATCCACTGCAATTTGAAAGAACTATAGATCAATGTCGCCCAACCTCTTCTCCTGAGGCACATGAGCACTCATGGCCACATCGTCATCATCTCCATCATCGACCTTAGTTGCGGCAGCCTTTGAATCAGACTCTTCTTTACCCTTCTTTTTCATAGGGCATTTTGTGGCGAAATGTCCTCGTTCACCACACCTGAAGCATCTAACCTTTGAAAGGTCTTTCTTCTTCTTCCTCTAATGCCCATGTTGTCCCTTAGATGTGAGAACCGCATCTTCCTCCTCCTTCTTGATCTTGATCCCTCTACTGCTCATGCCCGTCTTGGTTAGCCTCCTGATCTCTTCTTGTCGAAGCGTTGCCCACATGTTTTCCCAACTTGGAAGAATTACTCTGCCCAAGATGCCTTGGACAAAGTTCTCCCACTAATCAGAAACTACATTCAGAGCAGTCCTCACCATAAGACCTTCATCAGGTGTGGCCCCCACAACAACCAGCTGATCACGGATCACCTTCAATCTAATGAGGAAGGGGTCGATCTCTTCTCCATTCCGCATCTAGAATAATCGAAGCTGATTCTCAAGAAGCATCCTCCTCTGAATAGAAGTCCCCTAATAAAATGTGGTCAAAGAAGTCCACATCTCATGTGATGTGTTCTTCTCAGCAATGTGTGGGACCACATGATCCTTGACTCTGTCCATGATCAAGCGCTTAGCCTTCGCTTGAGCTTCCTCATACTTCTTGAGCGGATCAGCGTCAACAGGAACAGCAACTGTGATCTCGATGATATGCTTGATACGATGCTCATCTAGTACTGACAAGATTCTGGCCTTCCAAATGACAAAGTTGGATGCTCCATCCAACTTGTCATGATCCCTCAGTGCATGTCTGGCCATCTCTGCTCAACAAAAGATGTCGAACTGATTCTCTTCTCCCTCTTCTGTTGTTGCCCTAGCAAAACTCAGATCTGGGTTTCTTGGCACTAGAAACCCTCTAAGGAACCATGTCCCTCTGAAAAATGATTTCCCTCCTGGAAATCCTCTGCCAATTGATGTCGAATCAGCCCTCTCCCATCACTCTTTGCTACTGATCAGCACTGGATCTAGACTTCTTGGCGAGAAGTCTTCTAAGGAACTAGTTCCCTCTACCTTGTCACAGCCCCACTAGGCATTGTTCTGCACCGGCAGAACAATGCCCCACCAGCAACTCCTAAAGAAAAACAAACTTCTCTTCCAACCACGGCAACCGAAAAGACGGAGGCTCAAACCTCTGCGTTGGCCCAACAAACATTGCGTTGCCTCTGCTGCAGCTACAGCGTCACCCCAACTGACTGACGCAGGCTCTAGGTGAGCCCCTTCAGTGACTGCATCACCCTTCCTTGCCTCTTCCTGGATCTGCGTTGTCCCAACTGTCACTCGGGACAGCTGCCTTCCTGCAACAAAATTTTCTCTTCGTCTCTTCGTTGATGGCTTCATCTCTACCTGATCTGCAACAGCTCTGATACCATGTGAAAAATTTTGAATGTAAACCAGAAACCCTGCTGTAGTAAATCTGATTTACTTCTCCTACTTGTTTTTCTTTAATTAATAAGTTATTTTCTGAATAATTCAAGAAAACATCAAAGTAAATACACTGCAGCCTACACAATTATACAGATCAAGTGTTGAAAAATAAGCGAAGCACACAGACAAAACACACATATTTTTTCGACGGATGTCCCCGGAAAAACCCAATGCGGGAAAACTGGTGCAGTAGTTTTGAGGGTTTATATTATTATGCAGATTTATGAAGACAATCTAGGGTGCCAAATTCGGCTCACACAACAGAGAAAATCCTCGGCAGAAGTACCTCTATCCGGAGACAGATATTTTGGTGGATCTAGTAGCAAAATGAAGAAACCCCATAGGTGACTGCGCAGTCCCCAGTGCTACGCAGCGATGGCTACAACTATCTCTGCACTGAGACTACGTCACCTCTCCTAGTGGTTGCGTCACCCTCTCCATGAGCCTTCTCGACTCGGCAATCGATCTGGTGGATGGCTGCCAGATCTACCCCATAGAAACCCCAACGCAGCTGCTCAAGTGACTGTCACCCTCTCTGGCTCTGTGTCACTCTTGCGTGAGCCCTGTTGGCTCTACGTCACCCTCTCAAGGGTTGTGTTGTCTCTCCTGGTGCGAATCTGCCTCTCTACACTTGTATTCTCGGCCTTGGACTGAAGTGCGCTGCCGAATAGCCCCTCACTGCACTGAATTACTCAAATCTGATCTTTGTCCAAGCACTGCTCCGTCAGAAGAATTCGATCTCTAAATTCAGTCTCTGTGCATATTCTCTAACTGACCCCAAGCCTTCCTTTAATACTTTTCTAGTTGATGAATCAACGGTCGTGATCTAATCTCTAATCCACAGCTAAGATTAGAAAAGACTTGATCATCGTCACTTAGAACATTCTCACCCACATGTTAGATTAATTCACTTTTATTATTTAATTTCCCTAGGTTTAGACTTAGGGTCCCCATTAAAATAATTAATTATTTGAATAACTTAAGCTTCGGGTGGAATTTCTCCAAACGATTTATGGGTCTTGGAGATCTCATGTGTCCTAGCCCCTCCACAAAATTTTGAAGCTAGAGCACATCCGATGCTACCCGAAAATCAACATGCTCTTCTAGGCTCCTTATGATGAACTACTTTTCTACACTGCTTCGCACTAGCCCTTGGGAAGCTCGGTCCCTAGCCTTCTATTCATTCTTCCTTGATCTATTATGGTTGCCCTAAACCGGGATCCCCTTTCTTTGATGTGATGCCTTCTTCTTCATGCTATGTATATTACTGAGTTTATGTGAGAAAGTGAGATCAAAGATAGAGGCTAGCACTGCCTCTCCTCCACTTTGATCTCAACCTTCTTAGCGCTCCTTGTAATATCCTTTCCTTCACTGTCAAGACATCTCCTTTACGGACTGTATTCCTTGCTAAACTGTGGACTAGTCCGAGACCTAGTCTTCTCCTTCGCACTGTGCTCTTCACTGCAATTCGGACAGACCTGAACCGAGATCTTTAACCCCAAACAAAAATCTCCTTTTCCTGCGATATGCTTCCTTTGTTCTTTGTTGGATAGACATCTTCCTCTTCGCTGAACTGTCCCTTACTTTTGCATCCAAAACCAGACCCTTTTCTCGCACTTTATTTCAGAGCCTGATCCAAACTAATTGGTGTCATATGAGACCGCAATCCCTTCTATTTATACAGGTTGTGTCACTGTCCTAGGCTGACATGGCTTCTTGCTAGTAGGTCGACTTGTCAAGGAGCATCTTCCAACCATAATATGATCTGACTTCAAGGAGCATATTGATAAGGTCTTGGAGCATACAAATTACACCAATAATTTGTCTTCACAAGTGTAACATCACTTCATATACATGACTCTAAATTATACATTTTATGACAAGATGACAAACCCTAAAGACATCTAGAAGAAGTCTTTGACCTATAATAAAAACTCCTTGTTCATGAAACCCATGATGCAAGTATTACAAAATACATTTTATTATCTTTGTTTTCTTCATTACATAAATTCATAATTACAAGTCATTATGAAGATCGAACCTAGTTACACTTTTCAACACTCCCTCTTAACTAGGGAGGTATTCATAATGGTACATGGTCACTCTCAATCTGAAGAATCTCATAAGAAGAATCAGATTGGTAATCCCATCTGTTTAGCATAATATCAACTAGCATTGCTATAGTGCAAGGCCTTGACTAACAGCTCCATCTCTCCACGAGATCTTTGAGCTCCAATGTTGGCAAGACCAATGATGAATAGACACCTACATCATTGTCTCTCTTGGATCATATCCCACCCAGGTTCACTCACGATACGTCCAGGACTATTCTTATCTTGGATTCCAAGTCCTCAAAGAATATTTGTCCTTATACGACTACTCTTATCTTGGATGCCCTAATACATCCTCAAGAGTATCGCATTCCTCCATTCTGTCTTCCCAAGTGAAGACCAGAATGACGTGTCTATCTCTCCCTCTCAACTAGGGAAGACATATTTCGCAAAGGAATATACTCATTCCTATACAAGGAATGTACCTAAGCTCCCTCTTGGCTTAGGAATTACCAAGTTTCTTCCAAGTAAGAAACTTATTACCAGGCTTCCTCTTGATCAGGGACCTGCAGCAGCAATGATGAAGAACACCCAGTTACTCATGGAGAACTCTTTCCTTTGATGTCATGAATTTCTTCGTTGTTGAGGAGTCTTCATTTTTTGGGATCTCTTCATAGGGTATAGATCATCTATCACTTTCATCCATGAGTCAAGTCTTCATTATGTCAGAAAGTGATCCATCAATTTTCTCATCTGGTCTAGCTTCATGTCATGTTGCTTTCCTTCGAACCATATTTCTTCCAAGGATCTTTTATCCTGCCATATGGTTGTCAACTTGTGGAAGACATATATTTCATTTTGGCAGCCCTGCATAAGCTCATCAGATATTATTTAATTATAAATATGAACCTTTAAATCAAAAGTTACCTTAGTGATGATCTTTCACCATGACATCTTCTTGTAGGCATCGGCATCTTTTGTTACAGATTGACACATCTCCTAAAGATATGTATTGTCAAGGGTCTCTATCTTTTCCAGACTTCTGTCAGAGTCTATATATCTTCCCAGGAGATTTTCTAGTCAAGTCCTCTTGGCTTCCTTGGATGTTGACTACCTTTTATTATTGTTGAACTTCTCACGATCTCTTCCTTTCTTTCTCCACACAATTTTGTTTCATTCCCAGGAGCTTCCAATATGAAGTTCCTTAATTGTGTACAACCACCTCATATTCCATATGAGGAGATATTATATTGATTTCATCTTGTGTGGATCATGCCTTTTGGCAAACTGTGTATCGGAGGAAATTCTATTTTCCTTTTTGGTCATACTTCTGAAGATAGAAGTATATTACTTGCAACCATATGACATGACTTCATAGCATTCAGTGTAAGCATAAATATACATATACCTCATCTCTTTCCTTTTGAGTCATCCTGTAGCATTTTTCCTTAGAATGAAGAGTTTTATTCTCTTGACCTACTTCATCAATATGTCATCGTATCCTAACCCCAGAATTAGGCAAGTTAGAATTCTCGAAGAAACCTTTTTCTTTCTTTCTAACCAGTGAATCCAAAGAGGATTCCATTAGAAAATTTCAGCACCTATTTCCATATTGATTATTGAATGATGACCCTTGATCTAGATGACTGCCTTCCATAAATGTTGTTTTCAGTGAGGTTCCCAGGAGCCACTATTTTCAGAGCATGGTTGTCAAATCAATGTGCTACAGACATCCTCCTGTGACGAGTGCTCCTCCTTCAATGCTTCCATCATGATGCCAATTCTAAAGAGATGCATCTATCTAATATAGAGTGCTTCCTAACATACTATTTTTAATTTTACAACCGACAGATACCACTTGAAGAGGAAGATGATCTCAATCATAACAGAGATATTTCACTTCTTCTTTCTTAGGTTTCTTTGAATCTGGTTCTTGTTGATTTTTGGTAGCATCAAATGTGCTCTAAGTCTCAAAATTTGCAGGGTGGCTTAGACACATGTATTCCAAATAACCCAAAAAGCGTTTTGGGAAATTCCACCCGGAATGTGTTTTATTAAAATAATTAATTATTTTTAATGGAAGCTTTAGTCTAAAGTTAGGAAATTAAAATAATTGAAGGGAATTGATAAAACAAGGTATGAATGTTCTAGAAAAAGAAAGAGATCAAGTCAAGTTAATCTTAGCTGTTGATTAGCGATTTAATCTCGGTCGTTGAAGTCTCAATAAGAAGGACTTGATGGGCATTTGGAAAATACACCGAGAGAGTCTAGAGATCGAAATTCTCAAGTGAGCAGTGCTCAGCAAAGGAGAAGATCAATCGAGTGCATTGAGGGGCAAAGATAATTTTTCAGTTGGAGATTTTCCTAATCCGGAGAGTGAAAGGCAGACAGGGCAGAGAGTTGTCCAAAGAGGAAGCGCAGAGCCACACAAAGGCAACGCAGTGGCAGCGCAGAGATTCAGAGGGAGTTTGTATTTTGGCTGGGGAATAGTCAAGATCCAGTGTCGGAGCCAAGGTGTGGGACTAAGAGGCCAGAGGGCTGAAGTTTCCAACTAGCAGAGAGATAAGAGGAGGTACAACACAGTCCCATGGAGGTACAACACAGTCCCAACAGCAGTGATGCAGTGACTGCGTAGGTGTGACGCAGTACTACGCAGAGACAGCACAGGGGCTCATCTCCAGCACAGATCAGTGTCGGATCTTCCAATGACGAGGTGAGAATATCTCACTAGCTTTTTGTTCAATTAGATCTCTGTATAGGATTGCCAATCAGGGCATCCGAAGAATTGTACTCAGAAATTACTGCTTAATAATATCAAACCCTCAGTCGATGCACCAATTTTCCCACATTTGGTTTTTCCAAGGACTTAGTCCAAAAATAACGGCGTCGTGTGTGTTATTTCTTTTCTTGCTCAGATCTTGTTTCTGCATTTAATTTCCACAATTTATTTAAGTCACGGTTGCAATGTGATGTATTCAGTGTTTGTCGTAGAACACTGCAGATAAATTGTTAAGTTAAAATTAAAAATTAGGTGAATATTTTCCAGTTGCTATAATAGGATTCCAGATCTAGGAATTTTCACATGGTATCAGAGCTTGTATAGCAGTGCAGGAGAAGCAAGAGAGCAGGTTGGGAGAACTCAGCGTTAAAGAAGAAGTGGGAGGTCGAATAGCTGCGTAGGCAGCAGATCAAATCCCCAAGGGATTGCACGGTCCAAGCCAGGAGGGCAAGATTCGCGAAGGAAATCTCTCTCTGAGTGAGCCGACAGAGAGGTAAGATTTCCAGATTCAAGAATTGCCAACGACAGAGCGAGCAACGCAGAGCAGATCTCTGTGGGACACAATTTTTTCTACAGCATTTTGTTGGGCAGAAAAGCGTTAGAAGGAAGAAGAAGCATACTGAGGGAGTTCTGACCTCAGGGAATTTCTTGCCCAAGAAATTCTGATTTCCCGTGCAGAAGCAGTGTGTTAATTTTGGGCAACTAGGTCCAAACTCCATGCTGCATTGCTCATATGAGGGAGATGATATTTTTGTTGGATTCCTCTTTCGGAGAGGTGCAAGATTGATCTAAATATCATCTTGTTTTGAGGAGCAGAACTTATATTTTGAATTTATTTTTCCACACATGCAAATTGACAAGGTCGGCCAAAATTGTAATGTAGGCTCACAAGCCCTAAAAGATGTGTCACTCACCTCAGTCATGGATTTAAATTGGAGAGACATGATGCTCATTTCACCATTCACTCATCTCACACATCTTTCTCATCTGATTGGTTTGTACATCCTTGAAGAGGCTTCTCTCTCTCTCCCACGTGTGAATCTGGAAGCTGAAATCTGCGAACTGTTTTTAGGGAAAATATGGACAGCGTTGACTACGAGTCAACCCTCCTTGTTTGACTGCGTTTTCTACCCAGAAATTCCTATCTTGGAAGGCCGCATTTGATGGCACAAGAATCGAGGTCAATTGTTGACCTTTGATTGCAGCGTTGACCGCAATTGACCACAGCGTTGACTGGTTTTGACCGCAAGAATTTTGACTTGCATTGACTGTTTTGGAAGCTGATTTGTGGCGTGAGTGTGACACTGAAGGAAGGTTGAGTTTTACCGAGTTTCACTAAATCTATTTGGAGGTTGAAAGTGTTAGGTCCCTATATTACTAGTGTAGTCCCTCATTGTTATAGTGTAACCCCCATATTGTTATTATTGTGCCCCATAAAAGCCACTATTGTTAGAGTTGTGTCCTTACATTATTATTGTTATAGGTCGACTAGGATTACATTGTGACCCCATGGACTCCTACATATAGAAAGGAGGTTTTGTCATTTGTATCATCAAAGAATTGTTCATTTATGTAATGTAAAGGAGGTTGCCCCCTCGAAGAGGCTGATTTCTAAGTCATTGATCTCTCTTTTCCTCTATTTTGTGAGCTGGTTTCATAACATTTGATATCAGAGCTTTGGATTCTACGGTTTTGCTGCTTCAAACAGACCATCGTGGCATTTTCGCTATAACTTTTTTTCTACAAAGGTTCATAAGCTAAAAAAAACCCATTTGCGAATAAATCCTAAGGAACTTCGTGTAAAAATTTCAAATCCTGTTTCACAATATTTTCGGAGATATGATCTGTGGAAGTTAGGGTTTTTGCAAGCTCTCGAATTTCATCTCGAAGAGGTGACCTTGGTAAAATCGTCATAACTCTCTCTCTGAGCATCGGATTGGAATTTTGTAAAAAATGGCCGAAAGTACACGGATTATAGTTTCCTGTGTATCAATTTCATAGCCGAAGGAGGAAACGGTGACATGTGGCATGCCGTACAAGTTCGCTCTACTAAACTAGTCCATAATTAGGCCATTGTGGGAGATTGGGCATAACTTTGCCTTGAAGAATCCAAATCAAGTCATACATGTGGCATTAAAAAGAAGATTCAGAGGGCTACTAAAGGACTGAAGATAAAATCTCGGGGATCCGAAATTAAAGAGATGCATCAGGTTCAATATCGAGCTCCTCAAAAGCAAGAAAAAGGTGTGTATTTTTTCAAATTGCGTAAGTCTTATTTGAAAAATCAGTTTGAAGTGATTCCAAGGGCATATTGAAGCATAGATATCAATATTGGGTTCTAAAATGCCCCCTAAAAAGAATTCAACACCCATTAAGCCCTCAGAAGACTCTACTATGACTCATGAAGAGGAAGACATGCAACATGATATATCAAAATTACAAGAGGAAGTGCAACAACTTTCACTCTCGCAAAGCACAACAAAAAATGAAATGGAAGTTTTGAAGAAAGACATGGAAGCTAAGATCGATGGTTTGAAGAAACACGTGGAAGCTAAGATGGATGACATGGAAGAAAAAATGAAAGACAACATGGAAGGTTTGAAAGAAGGTTTGACAAAGTTGATACAAGAAATGATTCCTAATGGTGAAAAGATAGTAGAGGAAACTCATGATGAGAACAAAATAAATGTAAATCTTGATTCCATAAACTCTAATGTTGGATTGAAGACCCACCATATTCCAAAGATTGATATGAGGAAGTTTGATGGCAAGGATCCCGTAACATGGATACTACAGATGGAGCAATATTTTGATCTCAATAGTGTGCAAAACACACAAAAGGTATGCATTGCAACTTTATATTTAGAACAAAATACATTTGTTATGGATTCGATGGCTTAGCTCCCGTAAAAAAATTGTCACTTAGTCAATTTTTACGGAGGAAATGATAGCATATTTTGAGGATACAAAGAGCAACACCTTCTTTAGCCAATTGATAAATCTCAAACAAAAGGGTTCAGTGGTGGAGCACATTGAGGACTTCCAAGAATTGAATATAAGGGTAACTGATATTCCAGAGGAATACAAAATTGATGTTTTCATAGGGACTTTAAAAAATAGCATCCAACATGAGGTTCGCCTTTGGGAACCTGATTCATTAGAGAAGGTATTCAGGTTGGCAAGAAAAATTGAATGTAAAATTATGGTGATAAGGAAGCCTACCACTCACATCTATAAAGATGGAAGTGTTGCTACTTCTAGACTTCCACAACCTACAAGGTTGACACCACAACAATTGGAAGAAAAAAGAGCAAAAGGGCTTTGCTACAGTTGTGATAGAAAATACACTAAAGGTCAGAAGTGTGCTGAGAAGAAATTATTTTACATAGATTGTGAAGAAGAGGAAGAAAATAAATAAGAAACTTCAAAAGAAGAGGATATACACCAGGAACCAACCCTAGAGAAAGAAGAAATGAGTCTGACTGTATCCTGCAATGCGTTAGCAGGAATAACTACTCCTCAAACTCTCAAGATAGAAGGACTAGGAGTAAAATGGTTACAATCTTTGGGGACAGTAGCTTTTAATTTTCAAGAACTTTTCTTGAAGTTTTTTTCGGAAGGCAAGGAATTTGAATTACGGGGTATCGCAAGGAAGCCGAGAAAGATAATAAGATCTAATGTCATGACAAAGCTTCAGAAGAAAAAACAAGGTGTAATTGCACAATTATGCTCACTAGAAGTTAGAACATCAAAATCATCTATTTCTCCACATCTCCAAAAAGTCTTGGACAATCATTCCAAGATATTTGAAACTCCCAAAGGACTCCCACCTATTCGTGATCATGATCATGCTATTCATTTGATTCAAAGAAGTGTTCCTCCAAACATCAAGCCTTACAGATATTCTTACATCCAAAAGAGAGAAATTGAACGTATGATTGCGGAAATGTTAAAGGCTGGTATAATTCAACCTAGTCAAAGTTCTTTCTCTACTCTAGTAGTATTGGTGCACAAGAAGGATGGATCATGGCGCATGTGTCCGGATTTTAGGGAGCTCAATAAGCTCACTATTAAAGATAAATTTCGCATTCCTGTGATTGATGAATTATTGGATGAATTACACGGAGAAATTTATTTTACCAAGTTGGATCTTCGTTCAAGATATCAACAATTAGAATGAAGATTGAAGATATTCCGAAAACAGCATTTCGAACTCATGAGGGTCATTATGAATTTTTTGTCATGCATTTTGGCCTTACCAATGCACCTTCTACATTTCAAGGGTTGATGAATTCCATTTTCAAACCCTTCCTTAGAAAATTTGTGTTAGTATTTTTTGATGATATACTAATCTACAGCAGGTCTTGGAAGGATCATGTTCAACATGTTGACACAATGCTCAAACTATTGGAGGAGAAACAATTATATGCAAAACCTCCAAATGTTTCTTTGGAGTACAAGCGGTGGAATATCTGGGTCATATTGTATCTCAGAAGGGTGTTAAGCCATCAAGGAATAGAAAGTCCCCACACCCATAAAGCAGTTGCGAGGATTTATCGGTTTAACAGGGTATTATCGCAAGTTTGTTAAGAATTATAGGAGAATAGCTGCACCTCTAACAACATTATTGAAGAAAGATATATTTTCATGGACTCTTGAAGCAACTAAGGTCTTTGAACATCTTAAAGAAGCAATGTGCCTAGCACCGGTCTTAGCTACGCCAGACTTCACAAAAACCTTTATTGTGGAATGTCATGCCTCAGGAAATGGAATTGGTGCTATTTTAATGCTAGAACGAAGACCTGTTGCTTTTGAAAGACGTTCAATCAAAGGAAATTATTTACAGAAAGCTATTTATGAGAAGGAAACGTTGGCAATACTATATGCACTAAAGAAATGGCAACCTTACCTAATGGGAAGACACTTCAAGGTAAAAATTAATCATGACAGTCTTAAATACTTTTTGGAACAAAGACTATCTTCAGAAGAGCAGCGAAAATGGGTCACAAAGATGTTGGGTTATGACTTTGAAATCATTTACAAAAAAGGGAAGCTAAATGTTGTTGCAGATGCACTCTCAAGAAAGGATGAAGAGGTGGAAGCTTTGCTTTGTGCCATTTCTATTATCTAACCAGATAGGATAACCGAAGCAAGGGATGAATGGAAGAATGACGAAGAAGTGTGGACACTCATTCAAAAGTTGCAGCAAGATCCTAATACATCTGATACATTTAGTTGGAAAAGTGATTCCTTATGGTACAAAGATCACTTATATCCTTGTAATAATTGTGAAAATTCTGCTGCAGTGTATTGGTTTATTTCCTACTACTTTATTTAATTAATACAAGTTATTTCCAGAAATTAGATTCATAAAATACTGAAAATAAACACAACTACAGCCTACACATGTAGATCATTTACCGAATAATTCACTCATGCAACAAAGTGACACATGGATTTTTGGACATAAGTCCCCAGAAAAACCCAAAGCGGGAAAACCGGTTCAGCAGATATGAGGGTTTATTATTAAGTAGTTCTGAGTACAGCAAATCTGGGTTCCAACCTTGGAAAACCCAGCAGAGAATAAAAGATATCAAATCTGAGCTAACCTAGAGATCTAGTGCCAAATATCTCACTGATCCACACCCTCAAACAGGGTTTACAGGACTCTGCCCGGATCTGACCATAGAAACCCTCAGTGCTACTTCTGAAGCCCCAACGTTGCCCTGGAGGGACTACGTCAGCCTCTGCATGACTCTAGGAGGGTCTGTGTCACCTTTGGAGGGTCTACGCTACCCCTGCGCTGTCTCTGCTTGGCCAGCGTCAGCCTAGCGTGGCCCTAGCTGCCTCTACGTTGTCTCTACGCTACCCCTGCTACTCTGCGTGGCTCTGAAGCCTCTATGCGATGTCCTTGAGTTGCTCCTCTTGCCTCTTGTTGTCTCTTGGCCCTAGAATAAGAACATTCCCTTAGCCAATACTACCCCTCACTACAGGAAATTCCATTGGAAATTCTTAGCAAACTCGCCCTAGAATTCCAGATCTATTCCTCAGTTCTACAGAAATTGTGCATCTTCAACTAACCCTCAAGCCTCTCTTATACTTTTTCGTTGAACCCTTCAACAGCCGAGATTAAATCATCCATTAACAGTTGGGATTAACAGATTGCTTGATCCATGTGACTTAAGACAATTTCAGCACGTGTTAATTAATTCACTTTAATTATTTTATTTCCGAAGTTAGACTTGAGAAATCCATTAAAAATAATTAACTATTTGAATAACTTGAACACAACTTGAAATTTCTCAAATCTATTTCTGGGTCTTGTAGACCAAGTGTACTCTAGTCCCTCCACAAAATTTGGGAGCTAAAGCACAACTGATGCTACGCCAAATACACAAAATCTCAACAAGAATTCCCAACTAAAACAAAAGATTCTTTTGGAATTGCACACCTCTCCCTTAGGAGGACACTCGAGATTTTTAAAAACTTACCACGGGGTGAAGAAAGAATTTTTTTGGGATGGCCTTAAATTTGATATTCAAAAGTTTGTGGCGGAATTTTTGGTTTGCTAGCAAAATAAAGTTGAGACAATTAAGACCCCAGGTCTTCTACAGCCTTTATCCATTCCAAGTCAACGTTGGGAGGAGGTTTTAATGGATTTTATCACAGGTTTACCTAAGTCCAAAGTTAAAGAGTGTCATTATGGTGGTAATTGATAGACCTACCAAGTATGCACACTTTTGTTCATTATCTCATCCATTTAAACCAAGTATAGTTACTACTGCATTTATGGAAACAATTCAAAAGCTACATGGAAACCCAAAGACTATTGTAAGCGACAGAGATCCCTTTTTTACTGGAAATTTTTGGACGGAATTATTTTATTGTTTGGGTACTCAACTAGCTCATAGCTCATCTTATCATCCTCAATTTGGTGGGCAAATTGAGATAGTGAACAAATGTTTGGAAGGATATTTTCGTTGTTTTGTATCTGATAAACAAACACCATGGGTCAAGTGGTTACCTCTGATTGAATGGTGGTATAACACTTCCTTGCATACTGCAGCAAAACTGACCCCATTTATGGGACTTTATGGATATCATCCACTGCCCATCAATCATCTTTAAGAGAAAATTCTAAGGTTTAAGCAGTGGAAGATAACATCGAGCATCAACAACAAGTTCTCCAACTCTTAAAGGATAACCTCAACTGGGCACAAAATCGAATGAAACAACAGGCAGATCAACATCGCAGCGAGAGAATTTTTGATGTAGGAGACTGGGTATTTTTACAGCTACAACCATACAAACAAATGTCCCTCAAGCAAGCTAAGAAGGATAATAGATTCGTACAATGGCATACAAATTGGAGCTCCCTACTTCTTCTCGAGTGCACCCAGTTTTCCATGTTTCATGTTTAAAGAAGGTTATAGGTGACAAACTTCGGTTCAAACAATATTGCCAGAACTTGATGAGGAAGGAAAAATCATAATGGAACCTGAAGCAATCACGGAAACAAGAACTAGACAGCTACAAAATCAATCAATTTTAGAGTATCTCATCAAGTGGAAGAACTTACTCACTGAAGATTCCACATGGGAGGATGATAATTTTATACAGAAGCATCTAGAGCTACTCAAGCATTGAGGACAACACTTTTTTAAAGCATTGAAGACAAAGTCCAAGCAAGTGTGAAAAGCAATCACCGAAGACATTGAATAATCAAGGACCGGGATCGATGGCCTCCGCATCATACAACGGTTTCAAATGTGATGATAAGTTGACTAACAAGTTTGATTATCATGCTTGGAAAATGTCTTTGGATTTGACATTGGAAGACCAAGATGTTATGGATTATGTTCAAGGGAAGATCAATGAGCCTCCATCAAATGCACCGGCTGCCACTAAGACTAAGTACAAGAAAGGGGAAGTCAAGGCGAAGAAGATCATCAAGGATTCTATTCATAAGAACTTGGTTGCTTATATCTCCGAATTGGGCACATCTAAAGAGATGCATGATAAGTTGGTTAGCATGTTTAGGGCTAGCAATGTTAATCAAATTCTATTTTTGAAGAACAAGTTGAAGGAGATCAAGAAAGGCAAAGAAGAATCCATCCAATCATATTTCATGAGGCTCAATGAAATCAATAATGATCTCTTAGCTATTGGAGAAGCCATTGCTGACCGAGAGCTTACTTTCATTGCTCTTGGAGGACTCCCCCGAGATTGGTATGTATTCAATACTACAATTCTTAATAATAATGTGATTCCTGATTTTGCTGAATTGTTGACGAGATGCACTCAAGAAGAGATAATAATGATGGAGAGAGACAAACCCTCAAATGGGAATGGAAGTGACCCTACTGCCTTCTCCGCTCATGCAAAGAAGCGGAACAATGCTATTCCGAGAAATCAAAATCATAGAAGAGCGGGTCCCAAAGGAGGAAGAACAAGACGATGTTACACTTGTAACAAAGTTTGGTCACTATGCAAGAGAGTGCCCTAATACAAGGGACTCTTCCAGAGATGATGACTACAACAACAACAACAACTTCAGTGGGAATGGAAATCAAGGAACAACAGGTTCAAAGGAAAGAGGAAGGCTCCCTCTGATCGAAGTGGAAATGGGCAACCTTTCAAGAGGTCAAGGAATTCTAGGTATGATGAATCTAATGTTGTTGATAGGAAAAATGAATATATTCTTACATCTGCCCTCTTCGTTGCATCTCCTTCTGATACACTGGACAATTGGTTGATTGATAGTGGTGCCTCAAAACACTTCACTGAATATAAGGAAGCCCTCTCTGATTCGATTGAAAAAGATACTAATTTGGAAATTATGCTTGGAGATAATCCCACCTATCTCGTGAAAGGGACAAGGACTGTGACCCTTCATCTAAATCAAGGTCAAGTCCTCTGCTTGCAAGATGTGTTGTATGTACCTGACTTGAAGAAGAATCTAGTGTCTATCTTGACAATGGAAGACAAAGGATTCAAGGTCGCATTCATCGATGGAAAGGTACGCATTTGGAAGAGGAACTTCAAAGAAGCGTTCACTCTTGGTTTCAAGGTTGATACATTCTATCAAGTTGGAGGAAGTCCGTTGGGGGCCATGACATGTAACACAACCCTTCAATCCAAGCTATGGCACCGTAGGTTTGCCCACCTTCAATACAAAGCCCTTCCCAAAGCAAGGAAGGTGGTGACAAGGATGCCCGATTTCAAAGATGGTCATGAAGCTGTATGTCAAGGTTGTGCCGAAGGAAAGCATACAAGGGGACCTTTCCCCTCAAGTGTCACGAAGACATTTGATATTTTGCAATTGATATATTCTGATCTATCTAGTATGCCGCCCGTAACATTCTTGGGAGGATGTTTATATTATATCACTTTTATAAATGACTTCTCCTGCAAGACTTGGATATACTTTTTGAAGAAGAAGGACGAAGAATTCAAGTGGTTTTGTACCTTCAAGGTTGTGGTTGAAAATCAAACAAGGAAGAAGATCATAATTTGAGGACCAATAATGGAACCGAATATGAGTCAAATGAATTCAATGACTATTGCAAGGAAGCTAGCATTAAGAGGGAGACCACCACTGTGTATACTCCCAAACAAAATGGTGTTGTTGAAAGAAAGAATAGAACCATTTTGGACGCTGCCCATGCCATGCTTTATGATCAAGGTCTTCCGAAGTTTTTATGGGGAGAAGTTGCCAACACCGTTGTGTATGTTCAAAATAGATGCCCACATTCCGCATTGGACTCCAAAACTCCCAAAAAGTCTTCTCTGGTAAGAAGCCCGATGTCTCTCATTTTAGATTTTTTGGAAGTCCCGTTTATTTTCTTGTGCCGAAAGAAAACAGGAGCAAGCTAGATGCTTCTGGGAAGAAGGGAATGTTTGTGGGTTACAGTGAAAACTCGAAGGCATATAGAATCTATGTGCCTGGACAAAGAGAAGTGGAGATATGCCATGATGTCACCTTCGATGAAGATGTTGCCTTCAAGAAAGTCAGGGATCTTCCTATCTCAAAGGAAGACAAAGAAGAAGAAGAAGCTGGAAGGCAGGAAGAACCGAAGGTTGCACCGATGCCTAATGTTGAAGGTCCAATGGATCCTATAGATCCACCTTCTTCAAATAAAAGAAGACCTTCATGGCTAAGAGACACTCTCGAAGATGCCGAGAGACATATTGCTCCAAGGGGAACATTCCGCGAAAGTAAGAAGCCGAATAGGTACCAAGGGTACCTAGCATCCATGAGTACTATGGTACAACCTGAGCCTGGAACTTTTGAAGAAGTCGTAAAGCATCAAGTTTGGAAGGATGCTATGCACGAGGAATGTGAATCGGTCATGAAGACTGATGTATGGGATGTGGTCCCTAGACCGAAGGACAAATTTGTTGTCACCTCGAAATGGGTCTACAAGATCAAGCATGGAGCCGATGGAAGTGTTGAAAAGTACAAGGCAAGAATTGTTGCCCGAGGTTTCTCTCAAAAGGAAGGAATAGATTACGATGATATATTTGCACCTATTGCCTGCTATAACACCATTCGATCAACCATTGCCCTTGTTGCAAGGCAAGGATGGAATCACCATCAGATGGATGTGAAGACTGCGTTTTTACATGGTTCAATCGAGGAAGAGGTCTATGTGGAACAACCTCTGGGGTTCAAAGTCCAGGATAGAGACACATATGTATGCAAGTTGAACAAAGCTCTCTATGGGTTGAAGCAAGCCCCCAAGGCTTGGTATGAGAGGATCGATAGCTACTTGATGAAGTTGAGCTTTACTCGAAGTGATGTTGATCCCAAACTTTATTTTAAGGTTGATAATGACAAGCCTCTCATTCTGGTTTTCTATGTGGACAATCTCTTCCTAAGAGGTGTTGACCCTCTCATTCATCAATGTAAGAGGGAGCTAGCTTCCGAGTTCGAGATGAAGGACCTAGGACAGATGCACTACTTCCTAGGCTTGGAGGTCTGGCAAAATCCAGATGAGATTTTCCTTTCTCAAGGAAAATATGTCATGAAGCTGCTGGAGAGATTTGGGATGGTGGACTGCAAGTCCGTGACTACTCTGATGGAACTCAACTATAAGAAGTTATGTGGAAGTGCTGCTGGGCCCAAGTTGGGAAATCCCACCAAGTATCGTCAACTCGTGGGGGCCTTGATGTTCTTAGTGAACTCACGTCCGAACATATGTTTTGTAGTGAACAAGTTGAGTCAATACATGGTCGAGCCTCATCCCATTCACTAGATTGGTGCTAAGAATCGCTTGAGATATCTTCGGGGCACAATCAACCATAAGCTAAGATACACTGTCGGGAGTATGAGGCTCCATGGATATACTGATGCCGATGGGGCCGACAATGTGGTGGATCGTAAGAGCACATCTGGATGTTGCATCACTCTTGGTTCTGCTTCAATATCTTGGATGAGCAGGAAGCAGAAATCGGTTTCTTTGAGCACCGATAGGCCGAATACATTGCAGCGAGTATGGCTTGTTGTGAAGCTGTTTGGTTGAGAAATCTCTTCAGTGAGCTATTTGGAAATGTGCTTGATACCATCATTATCCTTTGTGATAACCAGAATGGGACTCGTCTTTCTAAGAATCCCATGTTCCACGATCGATCCAAGCATATTGATATTAGGTACCACTTTGTCCAGGACATGGTAAAATGAGGCGTCGTAAGGCTCTATCACATTGGGACTGATAATCAAGTTGCAGATATTCTCACGAAGTCCCTAGGGAAGGTCAAATTCTTAAATTTTCGTGAGAAGCTTGGTATCGTGGACAAACCCTATCCTGAGGACCTGCCTGAGTTGGACTATGAGCTCTAGGAGCTCTAAGGGGCTTGGGGATATCTTCTTGGAGCTATAAGCAACCACAAGGCGAGGTTCGCCTTACCTTGTTGGTGTGCTTCTTCCCCACCGTTATGATATTGAGTTGGTTTACCCTCTCTTTGATCTATGCCTCACATGCATCATACCCATGGAGTCTGGGACTCATGGGAAGTACCTCTCATTTGGCCAATGAGTTGGGAAATGAGGATAGGGACTGATAGCATGACCGATGGACAGATCAGGGATTGCCGTACTCTCTATGTCTTAGGATGGGATGTGTCCAACAACTTGTTCTAGGATCAAGTCTGGATGAGTTTCTTACCTCTAAACTGACTTTGGGTCAGTATGTGGCTCACTCTTGAGTCGGGTTGAGTTTTTACCTCTAGACTGACTTCGGGTCAGTGGAGAGTGATGTCTTTGTGGCTCACTCTCGTTCGTTTGCAGAAAAGAGCCAGCAAAATAGTGACAGCAGGATGACACAAAATTGCATGATAATGATAGTACATGATGGTACTGGATGACGGGATTGCACAGGTGGACAGATGGAGTTCTCCCTAGTTGAGAGGGAGTGTTAATTTTGGGCAACTATGTCCAAAATCCATGTTGCATTGCTCATATGATGGAGATGATATTTTGTTGGATTCCTCTTTCAAAGACGTGCAAGACTGGTCTAGATCATCTTGTTTGGATGAGCATAACTTATATTTTGAATTTTGACTTGCATTGACTGTTTGGGAAGCTTATTTGTGCGGTGAGTGTGACATTGAAGGAAGGTTGACTTTGACTGAGTTTGACCGAGTTTGACTGAACCTTTTTGGAGGTTGAAGGGTTGGTTTGACCAGCAAAGTCTTTGTTGGCTAGGGCATCTTGTTGACTGTTGTAACAAACATTTTTCTCTATCTTTGCTGAATAAGAAGAATTACAAATTCGTGTATCTTGTATTGGCTTGTCTTCTGTTGATCTATTTCATGGTCTATCAACATTTACTTTCAATGATTATGTGATTGCTAATCTAAAACTGAATCGGGCTAATAAGAAGAAAGATTGAAATAAATTGCTTTAAGCATAGAACATACCAAGGTTATCTAAAATTAACACAGCGAGATCGTGATTTATTTGGCTGACTCTAGCAAGGAGTGCATAGAGCCAGCTACATAGAGGGTTAGAGGCAGTAGTTCGACATCTGGTTGCGTGAGATGGCAGCCACTGGGTTGCGTGATCAAGATCGGTTGGAGGGTGCCTCCAACTATGTAATCTAGAAGGCAAGGATCTCCTTCCTTCTGGATGAGCATGAGCTCGAGGCCTTCATCAACAATGCAATATGTTGAAAAAGTGTAACTAGGATCGATCTTCATATTGATTATGTAATTATGTATTTATGTAAAGAAGAAGACAAAGATAATAAAATGTATATTTGTTATACTTGCTTCATGAGTTTCATGAGCAAGCTTTTATTATAGATTAAATAGACTTCTTCTTGATGTCTATTAGGTTTTTGTCTTCTAGGAATAAATATAATTAGGTGTCTTATGTATGAAGGATCTAGTCTAAATGCTCCAAGATCTTGTCCAAGAATCCATGGAAGAAGAGCTTATGTCAACCCTCAAATCAACGCTGGAAAAGATGTAATAAAGTTGGCACTACATGCAGTGAGAATTCGGCCTCATAACAATCATGTCGGCTCCCAAATAGTCACATCAGTTCACAAAGTCAGGTCGGCTTATATACAGGGGCAAACAACTATATATACCCTAAGAGACTTCGCAAAATACATAGAAGATTTTCGGTCATCTCTGAGTTGAAGTGAGAATTTGAGTTCAAACTTTAGTGCAGATTCAAGTGCAGACTAAAGTGCGGATTTGTAAATTTTTGAAGATCTTCTATGCTTGATGCAACTTTACCTTTTATCCCAATATCAGTCAGCAATCACATAAACAATAAAGTAAAACGCTGATAGAACATACCAGTAGATTGACAAAAGACAAGCCAAAAAATATAAGTGTGTTGGTGAGTTACGGCGGTCAATAGGATGCTTCAACCAGCAAAGTCACAATACGATCAGCCAACCAGAAGTGTCACATAACCCTCTAGGACAGCCAGAGCAGTCAACCACAAAGGTCAACGAAAGTCAACGTTGTCAATCAACAGTCAATGCAAACAGCAGCAACAGCAAGGTCAACGTAGCAAAGTCAAAGTCAATGTCCAACCTCAGGAATTGTGCCAAAAAATGCGAATTCAGAAAATCGAAAGTTTGGGAGAGTTTCAAGTCAATTTGACCTTGCGTTGACCAAAGTCAATGCTGGTCAACGCTGCTGCAGAAACCCTAGGCCGAAAACAGAAATTTGTTGCTTGCTGAAATTTTCCCATGTGTGAAGAGAAGAGCCTCCAAGGTGATCGAACCAATCAGATGAGGAGAGAGAAAATGTGTGAGGATGAGATGGCTAAAAATGTCCTCCAACGTTGACCAATTTATATCCATCAATGAGGGTGTGTGACACAACCGCTGGGGCTTCAAACCTTCAGGCCGACCTGCACATATTTTGAATAAATTCAAAATAAATGTTCTGCTCATCGGATCAAGATGATCTTTAGATCGATCTTGCACCTCTCCGAAAGAGGAGTGCAATAAAAATAATTGCATCTTCATCTAAGCATCACAACATGGAGTTTAGACCTAGTTGTCCAAAATTAACACTCCCTCTCAACTAGGGAGAACTCCATCCACCTGTGCAATCCAAACATCGTGTGTCATCTCGTCGTAACTTGCTTTGTTCGCTTCTTTATTACAGAACAAAGGTGGGTCAATCACAAAGACATCATTCCCAGCTAACAGATTCAGCCTAGAGGTCTGAAACCTCTATAGAACTCAGAGAGTCTCATACCAACCCGAAGTTGGTTTATCTGACCCAAAGTCAGTAGGAGGTTTGAAACCTCACTAGACTTGATCCCAGATCAAGTGGTTGGACACGTGCCATCCTAGATAGAGAGTACGGCAATCTCTGATGCGTCCATCAGTATTTGCTACTAGTCTCTAGCTTTTCCCACCTCACTGGCCAAATGAGAGGTACTTCCCATGAGCCCGGGACTCAATGGGTGGAATGCATACGGGGCACAGATCATGAGAGGTGAACCAACTCAATCATCATAACGGTGGGGCAGAAGCACCACAAGGTTCGGCAAGCCTAGCCCCGTGAGTGCTTATAGCTTCGAGAAGCTATCGCCAAAGCCCCCGAGAGCTCCCAGAGCTCATCGTCCAACAGGACCCTCAGAATAGGGTCATTCCACGATTCCAAGATGCTCACGGAAGGTTAGGAACATGACCTTCCCCAAGGGAATTGTGAGAATATCCGCGACCTGCTCATCAGTTCCTATATGATCGAGCCTTACGACGCCTCATTGTACCATATCCCGGATAAAGTGGTACCAGCCATCAACATGCTTGGATCGTTCGTGGAAAACGTGGTTCTCTGACAAATGAATCGCCCTCTGGTTATCACAAAGGATAACGGTGGCATCTAGCACATGCTCGAACAGCTCACTGAAGAGCTTTCGCAACCAAGTGACTTCACAACAGGTCGTACATGCTATAATGTATTCGGCCTCAGCGGTGCTCAAGGCTACTAACTTTTTTTTCCTGTCCGAAGCAGACCTACGTGTGAAGCAACATCCAGATGTGCTCTTGCGATCCACCACACTGCCAGCCCAATCGGCATCAGTATATCCATGGAGTGTCACGCTTCCGGCAGTGTATCTCAACCCATGGTCTATCGTTCCCCAGAGATATCTCAAGAGTTTCTTGGCACCAACCCAGTGAATGTTATGAGGCTCCACCATATGTTGACTCAAAGTGTTCACTGCAAAACATACGTCCGGACGAGTATTCACTAAGAACATCAAGGCCCCTACAAGTTGACGATACTCAGTAGGATTTGCTAACACGGGCCCAGCAGCGCTGCCACTCAACTTTTTAAAGTTGAGCTCCATTGGTGTCGACACGGACTTACATTCCACCATACCAAATCTTTCCAGAAGCTTCACAATATATTTCTCTTGAGAAAGAAAAATCTCACCAGGTCTCTGCCAGACCTCCAGGCCTAAGAAGTAATGCATCAGTCCTAGGTCCTTCATTTCGAACTCAGCAGCAAGCTCCCTCTCACACTGATGAATGAGAGGGTCAGCACCTGTCAGGAAGAGGTCGTCCACATACAGCACCAAAATGAGAGGCTTTTCTCTATCAACCTTGAAGTAAAGGTTTGGATCAGCATTACTACGAGTGAAGCCCAGCTTCATCAGGTAGCTATCTATACTCTCGTATCAAGCTTTGGTGCTTACTTCAGCCCATAGAGGGCTTTCTTCAACCTGCAGACATGGGTGTCCCGATCCTGGACTTCAAACCCCAGAGGTTGCTCCACATACGCCTCTTCTTTTATCGCACCATGCAGAAATGCGGTCTTCACATCCATCTGATGAAGGTTCCATCCTTGCATAGCAGCAAGGGCTGTGATAGATCAGATGATGGTATATCGGGCCACAGGTGCAAATATATCATCATAGTCTACGCCTTCCTTTTGAGAGAAGCCATGGGCAACGAATCTTGCCTTGAACTTTTCAGCACTTCCATCATATCCATGCTTGATCTTATACTATATAGACCCATTTCAAGGTGACAACTGCTTTGTCCTCTGGTCTCGAAACCACATCCCAGACATCATTCTTCATAATGGACTCATATTCTTCGTGCATAGCATCCTTCCAGACTTGATGCTTTACGGCTTCCTCAAAAGATCCAGGCTCAGATTGTATAATAGTACTCATGGCTGCTAGATACCCTTAGTATCTATTCAGCTTCTTGCTTTCACAGAATGTCCCCCTTGGGGCCATATGTCCCTCGGCATCCTCGAGAGTGTCCCTGAGCCATGATGGTCTCTTCATCATTGAAGGAGGTGGATCAATAGGGTCCATCGGTCCTTCAACATCGGGCATCGTCTCATCCTTTTGTTCTTCTTGATTTCCAGGCCTTGCTTCATGATCTTCCTCAAATCTCGGAAGATTGACTACTTTTCTCAGGGAAGCATCTTCCTCAAAGGTAACATCATGGCATATCTCCACTTCCCTTTGACCAGGCACATAAACTCTATAGGCCTTCGAAGTTTCGCTATAGCCCACAAAGATTCCCTTCTTTCCAGAAGCATCCAGCTTGCTCCTCTTCTCCTTCGGCACATGAAAATAAGCAAGACATCCAAAAACTCTAAAATGAAAGACGTGAGGTTTCTTACCAGAGAAAACCTCTTCGGGAGTTTTGGATTCTAGAGTGGAATGCGGGCATCGGTTTTGTATGTACACAGCAGTGTTCGCAACTTCTCCCCACATAAACTTCGGTAGACCTTGGTCACATAGCATGGCACGGGCAGCTTCCACAATGGTCCTATTCTTTTGTTCAGCAATACCATTCTGCTCAGGAGTATAGACAATTATGGTCTCCCTCTTGATTCCATCTCCTTTGCAAAAGTTCTTGAACTCGTTCATCTCATATTCAGTGCCATTATCGGTTCTCAATATCTTGATCTTCTTCCCTGTCAGATTTTCCACCAAGGCTTTGAAGGTACGGAACCACATGAAAGCCTCATTCTTCTTCTTCAAGAAGTATATCCAGGTTTTGCAAGAGAAGTCATCTATGAATGTCATATAATAAGAACATCCTCCCCAGGATGTCACGGGCAGCATACCAGACAGATCAGAATGTATCAATTGCAAGACATCAGATGTCTTTGTGACACTTGAGGGGAAAGGTCCCCTTGTAAGCTTTACTTCGACACAACCCTGACATACACCTTCATGATTATTTGAGAACTCGGGCATCCCCATCACCACCTTCCTTGCTTCGGGAAGGGCCTTGTAGTGAAGGTGTCCAAACCTCCGGTGCCATAGTTCAGTCTGTCGAATAGTATCACACGTCATCGCTCCCAGTGGACTTCCTCCAACCTAGTAGTGTGTATCAACTCTAAACCCAATCGTGATAGCTTCCTTGAAACTCTTCTTCCAGATACGCACCTTCCCATCAATGAATGCCACATTGAAACCTTTGTCTTCCATGGCAGATATAGACACAAGGTTCTTCTTCAAATCAAGTACATAGAGTACATCCTGCAAGCAGAGGACTTGACCTTGAGACAAGTGGAGGGTCACAGTCCCTGTCCCTTTCACGGGATATGTGGCATTATCTCCAAGGATAATTTTCAAATTAGTATCCTTCTCAGCCATATCAGAAAGTGCTTCCTTGAACCCAGTGATGTGCCTTGAGGCACCACTATCTATCAACCAGACATCCATAGTGTCAGGTGGAGATGCAGCAGAGAGGGCAAAAACAAGAATGAATTCATTTCTTTTATCAACAACATTTGATTCCTCATACCCTGAATTTCTCGACCTTTTGAAAGGTTGCCCATTTCCACCAGAGGAAGCCTTCCTCTTCCCTTTGAACCTGTTGTTCCTTTGATTGTCATTCCTCCGGTTGTTGTTGTTGTCATCATCATCGGGAGAGTACTTCTTGAAAGGGCATTCTCTAGCATAGTGACCTGGCTTGTGACAAGTGTCACACTTGCCTTTCTTTCCTTGGGCCCATGCTCTTCCTTTGTTCCTTGGACCACCAAAGTTCTTCTTCCTAGAATGAGCAGCGAAGGCAACATTTCCTTCATTTTCATATTCCTTCATCATTGTCTCTTCTTGTACGCATCTCGATAATACTTCGTCAAAATCAGGTATGACATTGTTATTGAGAATGGTAGTGTTGAATATATGCCATTCAGATGAGAGACCTCCAAGTGCGGTGAGAACCATCTCTCGATCGGCTATTGTCTCCCCAATAGCCAGCAGATTATTCCTGATCTCGGTCAACTTCAGAAAATATGATTGAACAGACTCATCCCTACCTTTCTTCAAATTCTTCAATTGGTTCTTGAAGAATAGGACTTGATTCGCATTGTTGGCCTCGAACATGTTGACCAACTTATCATACATCTTCTTGGATGTGCCCAGCTCAGAGACGTAGGCAACCAGACTCTTATGAATTGAGTCCCTGATCATCAACTTTGCTTTGATTTCCCCCTTATTGTACTTTGATTTGAACGCAGCAGTTGCAGTGGATGGAGGCTCTTGGATTTTACCCAACACATGGTCCATGACATCTTGGTCTTCCAAATTAAGATCCAGTGTCATCTTCCAAGCATGGAAGTCTTCCTTCCCAATCAATTTGACATCAACCTTAAAGCCATTGTAGTTTGAGGAACCCATCTTCTTCTTCGATGATTGCTACAAACTAGGGCTTTGTCTTCACCTCAGCTCTGATACCATGCAAATTTTTGAAGATGTTCTATGCTTGATGCAACTTTACCTTTATCCCAATACCAGTCAACAATCACATAAACAATAAAGTAAAATGTTGATAGAACATACTACTAGATCGACAGAAGAGATCGACAGAAGACAAGCCAAAATATATAAGTGTGTTGGTGCGTTACGATGGTCAACAGGATGCTTCAACCAGCAAAGTCTCGATATGGTCAACCAACCAGAAGGGTCACACAACCCTCTAGGACAGCTAGATAAGTCAACCACAACGGTCAACGAAAGTCAACGTTGTCAGTGAATAGTCAATGCAAACAGCAGCAGCAGCAAGGTGAATGCTGCAAAGTCAAAGTCAACGTCCAGCCTCAGGAATTGTGCCAAGCAGATTTAGAATATCGAAAGTTTGGGAGAGTTTCATGTCAATTTGACCTTGCGTTGACCAAAGTCAACGCTGGTCGATGCTGCTGCAGAAACCCTTGGCCGAAATTAGAAATTTGTTGCTTGCTGAAATTTTCCCACGTGTGAAGAGAAGAGCCTCCAAGGTGATCGAACCAATCAGATGAGGAGAGAGAAAATGTGTGAGGATGAGATGACTGAAAATGTCCTCCAACATTGACCAATTTATATCCATCAATGAGGGTATGTGACACAACTGCTGGGGCTTCAAACCTTCAGGCCAACCTGCACATATTTTGAATAAATTCAAAATAAATGTTCTGCTCATCGGATCAAGATGATCTTTAGATCGATCTTGCACCTCTCCGAAAGAGGAGTCCAATAAAAATATTAGCATCTTCATCTGAGCATCACAACATGGAGTTTGGACCTAGTTGTCCAAAATCAACAACTATATATACAGGGGCAAACAACTATATATACCCTAGTAGACTTCGCATAATACATAGAAGATTTTTTATCATCTCTGAGTTGAAGTGCGGATTTGAGTGCAGACTAAAGTGCGGATTCAAGTGCAGACTTCAGTGCAGATTTAAGTACAGACTAAAGTGCGGATTAAAGGACAATTTCAGTGCGGATTTCTGATATGTTTCAGGTCTGGTTAAGGTACACACATGCTTGTGGCATCTAAGTATTATATGTGTTGCGGTGTACTGAAACAAAAGTGCGGATTTGTCTAGAGATTGTCCTGAAGCAACTACAGCAAGACAAGGTCAATTCAAAGGGAGTGTTAAAGTGTGGATTTGTCTAGAGACTGTCTGCGGACTATCCTGAAGTGTAACCACTGTTAAAAGGATGCTTTGAAATTTCCAATTCATGAATAGTTGGAGCAATTGGGCAAATTTTGAAGATACTCCAAAGAGAATGAGCAGTGAGAAAGTCTCAACTATATTCAAATGAAGTGTTGGTGCAGAACAGTGCAAGTTGATGAAAGAAAGAAGGATCAGCATTGAAGGACATCAAAGAAGCAAGGACAACGTCTTGGGTCTAAATCTTGGTCATGATACTTCTCATCTGAAAATCTATAAGAAAAATTTCTCGTGGGTTTTCCTCTCCAAGAGGAAGAGGTTTTTGCCCTAGCTCTAGGAGCCTAATTCTTGTGTCTCGTGTCTTTTGATAATTAACTTGATGAAAGATTTAATAAGCTAACGAAGAGAACACATAAGTAACTCAAGTAACCTCAAAAGTAATTATCTAGAAGAGAATTTTGAATTAATCACTAGCCCTCCAAATTCTCAACATGGTATCAGAGCTAAGGTGTTAAACTCAAGGGCTACTTGACAAAGAGACACTCAAAGTTTCGGTGAAAAGTCAAATCAGTTTGCAAGGAAGACTCTCAATCTAATTTTGAGAAAGATCTTCATCTCAATCAAAGGATCAACCTTTCAAGAAAATAATCTTTGCCATCAAAGATTTACATTCAGGACATTGTTAGAAGAGGACATCATCTTTTGAAGACATCCTTTACCATCTAGGATCCAAGTTCACCTAGATTGAAGATTTCTATCTTAGAAGAAGTTCCTAACCTCTTCGTCATCATCAAGGAAGTTGTTGAAGGAGAAAATCACTTACTCAAGTAATTATCTATGACTTTATCTAAATCTATCAAAATGACTTAATGTATATAGAGCAACAAATTGGTTGGGTTATCAAACTTCAATGCATGGAAGAAAAGGACATATCTGAAGCTAATTGAAAATGAAGTTATGGGCTTCATAGAAGGATCTACAATTCAACCTCCAAAAGAAGACATTCTAGCATATATCAAATACATGAAGGGAGACATAAGAGCCCGAAGGATTCTTATAGAATCCATAAAAGACTCTCTCATTCCCTATGTATCAAAGCTAGAATCCTCAAAAGAAATATATGATAAATTGGTCGAACTATTCTCGAAAGGTTATACAAAGGAAATAATATCCCTGAGACAAAAACTATACAAATTGAGAATATCTAAGTAAGGAATAATTCCATATTTGATGGAGATTTTCGCAATACGAGATCAACTACTGAAGTTGGGAGAAGTAATCTCTGATAGAGAATACTCACTATGGTACAAAATGCTTTACCGAGAGAATGGAGAGGTTTCACTTCAAGAATAGATGGAAGAGAAGAAGCCATGCCATTCCAAAGTCTAGGTAAGATAGAAGAATCAGGATTGAAAGTAGGATCAAGTGCATGGAATCAAGCCTTTGCTTCCATGTCCAGGAAGAAAGGAAGATTCGGTAAATTTGGTCCTCAGAATAAGAAAAGTAATGTGGACAAAGTACGATGCTTTGGATGTAATGATCTTGGGCATTATCAACGAGATTGTCCGAAATTTAGAAAGGATAAGAGGAAAAAGGAAGAAGCCCATATCTCAGATATAAGAGAAGAACCTGATGCAAAGAAATCTAAGAAAGAAGAAGTGAGGGATCTCCACTATGATTGAGATCATCTTCTACTTTAAGTGATTTATGTTGGTTGTAAAATAGTATGATAAGAAGCAATGTATATTATAGCATCATGATCGAAGCATGGCGGGAGCTCTTGATAAAACAGCTCCTAGAAAACCTCACTGATGGAAGGCGGTTATCAAGGTCAAGGGTCATCATGAAAATTGGTGTTGATATTTTTCTAATGGAGTTCTCTATGAATTCACTGATTAGAAAGGAAGCAGAAAAGTTTCTTCAAGAATTCCATGCTACAGAATTATGGGATGTGATGACACATTGATGAAGCAGGCCAAGGGAATGAAACTCTTCATTCCAGTAAAACTGCTACAGGATGACTTAAATGAAAAAGGTATGAGGTATGTATATATTTATATGCTGACACTGGATGCTGTGAAGTCATGTCATATGGTTGCAGGTAATAGACTTCTATATTTAGAAGTATGATCTATGAAGGAGGATCTCTCGGTGCACTAACAGATGAAATCAACATAATATATCCTCATGGAATATGAGGTGGTTGTATATGCACGAGGAACTGGAAAATTTGTGAGTTCCTAGGAATTAAGAATGTGCAGAAAGGAAGAGATCATGAAATACAACCATGTCAAGAGGCATTGATCATCCGGAATCCAAGAAGATGTGACTAGGAGATCTCCTGGGAGGATATGAAGACTCTAACAGAAGTCTGGTAAAGAAGAAGACCCTTGACAAAACATATCATTAAGAGATGGGTCAATATGAATAAAGGATGTCGATGCCTACAGGAAGATGTCATGGCGAAAGATCATCATTGAGGTAACTTTTATTTTAAAAAGTTCAAATGTATATGTTTATCTGGATGAATTTGTGCAGGGTTGCTAATCATGAGAAAGGATGTATGATCCTTGGAGATGATTCGAAGGAAAGCAGCATGGCATAATGGTGGACCAGATGAGAAAGACTAATGAATCACTTTCTGATATTAGACATGACTCGTGACTGAAAGTGATGGATGATTTGTGCCCTATGAAGCCAAATGTTGAAGATTCCTCAATATCGAAATCCATGATATCGAGGGGAGGAATTCTTCATGAGCACCTGGGTTTCTCATCATTGTTGTTGCAGGACCCTGGTTGAGAAGGAGCCTGGTGGTAAGTTTCTTACTTAGAAGAAACTTGAAGTATGTCCTCCTGAGTTGAGAGAGAGTGACGTATGTGATTTTCTAATACAAGTGCCATGCACTAGACCTGCACTAACAGTAGTAAGTCTTAGTGAAGGCCATGTGGAGAGAATGGATAGACACATCATTCTGGTCTTCATCTGGAAGACAGAATGGAGGATTGGGTAATCATTTGGCATTCGATACTCTTTGAGAATGAGATAGGGCAACCAATATAAGAGTAGTCGAGAATCGATACTCTTTGAGGACAGTCCAAGAAGGTCATACTTTGGGAACACCTGGGTGGAGTATGTACCTTAGAGAGGCAATGACTATGGTGTCTATAAGTCATGTGTCTCGCCAGCATTGTAGCTCATCGTCTCATTGAGAGATGGGGTTGTTAGTCAAGGCCTTGCACTAAGACAATGTTGGTTGATATGATGCTATACAGATGCGATTACCAATCCGATTTTTCTTATGAGATTCTTCAGTTTGAAAGTCACCATGTACCTGTATGAATACCTCCCTAGTTAAGAGGGAGTGTTGAAAAAGTGTAACTAGGATCAGTCTTCATAATGACTATGTAATTATGTATTTATGTAAAGAAGAAGACAAGATAATAAAATTTATATTTGTTGTACTTGCTTCATGAGCAAGATTTTATTATAGATTAAATAGACTTCTTCTTGATGTGTATTAGGTTTTTGTCTTCTAGGAATAAATATAATTAGGTGTCTTATGTATGAAGGATCTAATCTAAATGCTCCAAGATCTTGTCAAAGAATCCATGGAAGAAGAGCTTATGTCAGCCCTCAAATCAATGCTGGAAAAGATTTAATAAAGTTGGCACTACATGCAGTGAGAAGTCGGCCTCATAACAGTCATGTCGGCGCCCAAAGAGTCCCATCGGTTCACAAAGTCAGGTCGGCTTATATACAGGGGCAAACAACTATATATACCCTAGTAGACTTCGCCGAATACATACAAGATTTTCGATCATCTCTGAGTTGTAGTGCGGATTTGAGTGCAGACTGAAGTGCGGATTTAAGTGCAGACTTTAGTGCAGATTTAAGTGCAGACTAAAGTCCGGATTAAAGGACAGTTTCAGTGTGGACTAAAGGACAAGTTTCAGTGAGGATTTTTGATATGTTTCAGGTCTGGTTAAGGTACACGCATGCTTGTGGCATCTAAGTATTATATGTGTTGCGGTGTACTGAAACAGAAGTGCGGATTTGTCTAGAGATTGTCCTGAAGCAACTACAGCAAGACAAGGTCAATTCAAAGGGAGTGTTAAAGTGCGGATTTGTCTAGAGACTGTCTACAGACTATCCTGAAGTGTAACCATTGTTATAAGGGTGATTTCCAATTCATGAATAGTTGGAGCAGTTGGGCAAATTTTGAAGATACTCCAAAGAGAAGGAGCAAGTAGAAAGTCTCAACTATATTCGAATGAAGTGTTGGTGTAGAACAGTGCAAGTTGATAAAAGAAAGAAAGATCAGCATTGACGGACATCAAAGAAGCAAGGACAAGGTCTTGGGTCTAAATCTTGGTCATGGTACTTGTCATCTAAAAATCTATAAGAAGAATTTCTCGTGGGTTTTCCTCTCCAAGAGGGAGAGGTTTTTGCCCTGGCTCTAGGAGCCTAATTCTTGTGTCTCGTGTCTTTTGATAATTGACTTGATGAAAGATTTAATAAGCTAACAAAGAGAAGACATAAGTAACTCAAGTAACCTCACAAATAATTATCAAGTAGAGAATTTTGAATTAATCACTATCCCTCCAAATTCTCAACACAATAGCTAAACTTGTAGATGCAGATCCGTTGAAAGCCTTCAAGAAGAACATCGCAAAATTCAAACGGTTGATCCTCGACGGAGTGAGGGATCACATTGTCTCACATATTTCTAACAAAGGCACTACAAAGGTGATGTGAGATGCATCGGCCACGCTATACCAGGGGTCTTCCGAGCAGCGAAAGATGTTCTTGGAGGTAAAGATGTGGTCTACTAGGATGCAGAAGGGAGAACACATAGACCCGTTCCTTGCAAATATTCAGGAGGTTCGAGATCAGCTGGCAGTTGTAGGGTCAGCGCTCAGGCCACGGAGATGGTCAGATTGGCTCTGAATTTCATTTCTGAAGAATGGCAGGTCTTTGTCCAGAGTATCTTGGGTAGAGAGAAGCTGCCAAACTGGGAAGGAATTTGGGCAGCTCTTCAACAAGAAGAGATGAGGAGAGACTTAATCAAGTGCAATCTTGATGGCAACAACAGCAGTGGGACAAAGCCCAAGGAGGAGGATGAGAATGCAGCCCTTGCATCTAAGGGGCAGCAGGAGCAGCGGAGGCGGAAAAATAACATCTCAAAGATCAAATGCTTCCGGTGTGGCGAGATGGGACATTACGCTACACAGTGTCCTCTCAAGAAGAAGGACAAGGATGAGAAGCATGATCCGCAGGCTGCAACTATGAGGATCGATGAGGAAGAATTGGCAATGATTGCCCACATATCTCCAGGGGAGAATTGGGATAATCTAGAACTGTAGTTTTAAAAAGCTGCAGTTGGGCAGGATCCTTGAGGAGTCCACCTCATGGATCAATACCTTGCTACGGGAGCCCATATCAGAAGTAGCAGGATCGACCAGTTTCGGTTGGTGCAGAGGAGTGCAGAAGTGACAACGTAGAGCTTCAGAGGGAGTTTGTACTTTTGTTGGGGAACAGTCAAGATCTAGTGTCGGGGTCGGGGTGTGAGACTGGGAGGCCAAAGGGCTAAAGTTTCCAGCTATCAAAGAGATTAGAGGAGGTGCAGCACAGTCCCAGCAACAGCGATGCAGTGACTACATAGGTGTGACGCAGTACTGCGCAGAGACAGCACAGGGGCTCATCTCCAACACAAGTAAGTGTCGGATCTTCCAGTGACGGGGTGAGATCATCTCGTTAGCTTTTTGTTCAGTTAGATCTCTGTATATGATTGCCAGTCAAGGCATCCAAAGAATTGTACTCAGAAATTACTGCTTAATAATATCAAACCCTTAGTTGTTGCACCGGTTTTCTCGCATTGGGTTTTTCCGGGGACTTGGTCCAAAAATAAAGGTGTCCTGTGTGTTATTTCTTTTCTTGCTCAAATCTTGTTTCTGCATTTAATTTTCGCAGTTTATTTAAGTGGGGGTTGCAGTGTGATGTATTCAGTGTTTTCCGTAGAACACTGCAGATAAATTGTTACGTTAAATTTAACAATGAGGTGAATATTTTCTAGTTGCTGCAATAGGATTCCAGATCTAGGAATTTTCACAGTTCTTCTATTTCTCTAGCGACATAGGCTTCTTCCTTCTTCCTTTTGTCCTTAGATTTGGGACAATCTTTCTTATAGTGCCCAAGTTCATACCATCATATCTTATTCATGTTTCTCCTTTTCTTCTAAGGACCATACTTACCAAATCTTCCCTTTCTTTTTGACATGGCAGCATAGGCTTGATTCACTTCATTTGATCCTATATCAATTTTAGTTTTTAATATAGTCTCTTCTATCTTACATAGAGATCATAGATCCTGGAATGGTGTTGCTTCTTTCTTCCCATGGATGCTTGAAGTGAAGTTTCCCCATCCCTTCCATAGAGCGTTCAAAACCACTGTAGTCATTTCTGTATCACACATTACTTCTCCCAATTCCTGCAGTTGATCTCGTATATCAGAAATCTTCATAGAACATGAAGTGATTCCTTCTTCTCTTGACATCTTAAAATTGTATAGTTCTTATCTCAAAGATATTACTTCCCCTGCAATACTTATCAAGAATAGCTCCATCAATTTGTCATATTTTCCTTTTGAAGATTCTAGTTTTGATACATAGGGGATGAAAGAGTCCTTTATGGATTCTATAAGAATTCTCTGTGCTCTTATGTCTCCCTTCACGTATTTGGCATGAGCTTGAGTATCTTCTTTTGAAGGTTTAGTTACCGACCCTTTGATATAGTCCATGACTTCATTTTCAATTAAATTTAGATCTATCCTTTTCTTCCATGCAAGAAAGATTGTAGTCCCAGACAATTTGTTGCTTTCCTTGCAAAAAGTCACTTTGACAAATTCAAATGAATTCATTAAGATACTTACTTGAGTGGAAGTTTTCTTCTTCTATCAGCTTCCCCGTTGATGATGATGTTGATAGCAGTAGAAGTTCCCTCTTAGATTAGCTTCTTCAAGAGTGGTGAAAGAGAGCTAGATCACCTTTAATCCTAGATGATGATGATCAAGGATGGCTTGATGATGTCTCCAACAATGTTAATTTGATTTCAACACCAAATAGTTGTTGATGGTGATGGCTTTTGCACGATGTCCTTAATGATGTTGACTTGGCTTTACTTATAGCTTTGGAATCCTTGTAGATAACTATCTTAGTCTTGATCTCGTTTTCCTTCTTGAAAGGATCTTGATGTATAGATTCTTTGAGTAATGTCTTGGGTTTGAGGGTTTCACCAGCTCTCTACAGACTGCTCCTTCTTGAATGAATGAAGATATTCTTATATCTAATGAAGATCCCTCTCTTTGGCTTGATGTCTTCTTGAAAACTGATCCTTGATCTCTTGATACTTGTGTGTCTTCTTGCCAAATAGCCCTTTCTTGTCTTCAGCACCTTAGCTCTAATACCATATTGAGAAATTAGGGCTTTAATTTAAATCTCTCTTTGATGATAATTACTTGTGATTTCATTATACTTCTTTCTCCTAGATCTTATCTTCGCTGGCATATTATGTCTTTCATCAAGTCAATTATCAAAACACAAGAGACACAAAGTTTAGGTTCTTCAAGCCAGGGCCAAAACCTCTCCCTCTTGGAGAGGAAAACCCGAAAGTAATTCTTCTTAGAGATCTTCCATTGATGAGTACCATAACCATGACACAGACCCTTGACACTAGTATGCCTCCAAGACCCTTGTCACTGGTCTTCTAGGCTCCTTATGATGAACTTCTTTTCTACACTGCTTTGCACCAGCCCTAGGGAAGCTCGGTCCCTAGCCTTCTATTCTTTCTTCCTTGATCTATCATGGTTGCCCTAAATCATGATCTCTTTTCTTTGTTGTGATGCCTTCTTCTTCACGCTATGTATATTACTGAGTTTATGCGAGAGAGTGAGAATCAAGACAGAGGCTAGCATTGCCTCTCCTCCACTTTGATCTCAGCCTTCTTAGCACTCCTTGTAATATCCTTTCCTTCGTTGTCAAGAAATCTCCTTTACAGATTGTATTCCTTGCTAAACTGTGGACTAGTCCAAGACATAGTCTTCTCCTTCGCACTGTGCTCTTCACTGCAATTCAGATAGACCTGAACCAAGATCTTTAACCCCAAACAGAGATCTCCTTTTCCTGTGATATGCTTCCTTCGTTCTTCGCCGGATAGACACCTTCCTCTTCACTGAATTGTCCCTCACTTTCGCATCCAAAACCAAACCATTTTCTCGCACTTTATTTCAAAGCTTGATCCAAACTGATTGGTGCCATATGAGGCCACAATCCCTTCAATTTATAGAGGTTGTGTCACTATCCTAGGCCGACATGACTTCTTGCTAGTAGGCCGACTTGTCAAGGAGCATCTTCCAACCATAATATGAGCCGACTTCAAGGAGCATATTGACAAGGTCTTGGAGCATACACATTACATCAATAATTTGTCTTTACAAGTGTAACATCACTTCATATACATGACTCTAAATTATACATTTTATGACAAGACGACAAACCCCTAAAGACATCCAGAAGAAGTCTTTGACCTATAATAAAAACTCCCTGCTCATGAAACCCATGATGAAAGTATTACAAAATACATTTTATTATCTTTGTCTTCTTCATTACATAAATGCATAATTACAAGTCATTATGAAGACCGAACCTAGTTACACTTTTCAACAGACCCGGGTACTTTTTCCATCACGCACTCCCTACCCTCACAAAGGGGGTGACATTAGACCACCACCAGCACCGAGATTAGCTCCAGGGAGAGGACAGTTGGATGATGAGACTAGGAGAGACCTCACGAGGAGGAAGATGTGTTTTACATGTCGGGAGCCGTGGGCACCAGGTCATTGGTGCACAACAAGCAAAGCCCACTATATCGATCAGGAGGATGAGTTAGAGTTGGAGTTCAATGGAGGAGACTGTGAGGGGCCATTAGAGAGAGCACCACCACACCACCACCTCCTCTAGGAGAAGCATATTTTACACCATCTGGGAAGTCCTTCCATCTTTGTGCGAGGTACCCAAATTTCTAACCATAAGAATCAGAGGCATAGTGAAGGCGCAGCGTGTCTCAGTCTTAGTTGACAGTGGGGCCACCCATAATTTTATTGATGCTCAGTTGGTCCAGAGGAGAGGCATTACCACTGCAGAGTTTGAGGGCTTTTCCGTGCTAGTTTCGGAGGACAGTACTATGCAGTGCAATCGATAAGTTCCCTCTTTGAAAGTGGCCATGGGGAACTATTCAATGACAGATCATTTCTTTGTGGTGGATGTGTCAGTCACCAATGTGGTGTTGGGTGTCCAATGGTTGTATTCCCTTGGCTGAGTTACCACAGACTATAGGCAGCTTGTGATGGAGTTTACCGTTTCAGATGGTAAGCTAGTGGTTCTTCAGGGTATGCACTCATATCCCCCACAGACAGTTTCAGCGCATCGGATGGAGGCAAACATGAGGCATGGGGACATAGCGTGGGCAGTGGAGCTGAGGATTTCAGAGGGTGGGGGACAGACCGAGCCTCCACCACCAAACATACAAGCTGTGTTGGACAAATATCCAGTAGTCTTTGGAGATATACCACTCGGACGGCCACCAGATAGGGGATTCAAGCATACCATAGAGATGGAGCCTGGTGTGCAGGCAGTCATCACTACCCCCTATAGGCATCCCAAAGCCTATAAGGATGAGAATGAGCGGGCCATTAGGGAGTTGTTGGCGTTGGGCCACATTAGACCGAGTTCCAGCCCCTTCGCTTCTTCAGTTGTGTTGGTGAAGAAGAAGGACGAGACTCTGCGCATGTGTATTGATTATAGGGCACTCAACAAGAAGACGTTGAAGAATCAATATCCCATACCGTATATTAATGAGTTAATGGATGAGCTTAGAGGAGCTAAGTTATTCTCTAAGATAGATTTGCATTCAGGATATCATCAAATCCGGGTGAGGGATCAAGACATCTCGAAGACAGCCTTCAGATGTCATTATGGGCATTTCAAGTTCTTGGTCATGCCTTTTGGTTTGACCAACGCCCCTGCCACTTTCCAGTCATGCATGAACCATGTGTTCAAGGGGGCAGCTGAGGAGATTTGTGTAGGTTTTCTTTGATGACATCCTTATCTACAGCAAAACGTGGGAGGAGCACTGCAGCACTTAGAGACGGTGTTGTGTATTCTGGAGGAGCAGCAATTCTACGCCAAATTGTCCAAGTGTGAATTTGGGCTAACGAAGATGCTTTACCTGGGACACATTATTGGCGCAGATGAGGTCAACGTGCATGAGGAGAAGATCAAGGCCATTCGGGATTGGTCGGTGCCTAGAGATGTAACAGCATTAAGGGGATTTTTGGGCATCTACACTTATTACAGGAAGTTCGTCAAGGGCTTCTCACAGTTGGTAACACCCCTCACAGATTTGACCAAGAAGGGGGCTTTTGCATGGACAAGTGGAGCTTAGGCAACTTTTGATCGCCTTAAGGAGGTGATGAGTACTTGCCCAATATTGGCACTTTCGGATTTCACGCAGTCTTTCACTTTGGAGTGTGATGCATCGAGTGAGGGGATTGAGGCAGTCTTGTCCCAAGATACATGAGAGGTCGTATTCCATATACGACAAGGAGAGGCTGGCCATAATGCATGCATTGGCCAAGTTTAGGCAGTATTTGGTGGGTAACCAATTCAGCGTGAAGACAAATCATAACAGTCTTTGTCACTTCATGGGGCAGCAAGGCCTCAATGACAGGCATCAGAGATGGGTCAGCAAGGTGCAGGCCTTTGATTTTGATATTAAGTATGTGCGGGGAAAGCACAATGTGGTCGCCGATGCACTATCCGAGAGACCTGCAGGGCTTTCCCTCAAGAGCATTAGCCATGACAAGAAGGCACAGTTATTAGTTGAGTACTCCAAGGATCATCAAGCATGTGAGATCTTGGAGGGAATTCACGCAGATAAGCATTATTGGGTGATGGCTGAGTTTATCTACTACAAGGGGCGCATATTTCTAGTTCCGGGCTCACAATTGAGAGAGCAGATACTTCATGCGGCTCATGATTCTCCATTGTCGAGGCATCAGGGGTTCAGGAAGACATACATGGTTGTGAGAGAGCGCTTCACCTGGAAGGGCCTCAAGGGGGATGTGTTGAGATATGTACAGGAGTGTGAGGCCTGTCAGAGGAACAAGGGAGAGTTGACTCATCCAGCAGAATTATTGCAACCTCATCACATTCCTGAGGGAAAATGGGAGAGTATCTCTATGGACTTTATCACAAGACTTCCTGCGATGCAGGGGAAGGATTGTATTTATGTGGTGGTCGATCGGCTAACCAAGTATGCACATTTCTTCGCTATTCCAACACAATACTCAACTTTTTAGGTAGCAGAGTTGTTCTTTAGAGAGGTCTTCTGCCTGACTCCCTAAGACTATAATCAGTGATAGAGACAGTATACTCCCTAAGACTATAATCAGTGATAGAGATAGTAGATTTATGGGGGGATTTTGGCAAGAGCTTTTTAGGCTAGTCGGCACAGAGCTCACCCTGAGCACTAGTTACCATCCACAGACCGACAGCGAGACAAAGAGGGTGAACAAGTGGCTAGAGGGTTATCTCAAGAACTATGTGACCAGGTAGTAGAAGATCTGCATGGATTCGTTGGTTGCACTTGGGAGAGTACTAATACAACACCACACATCATATGTCCATCGGTATGACTCCTTTCAGTGCTCTATATGGTTATGATGCTTTGTCTTTTGCTGACATCGTTTTTGGAGACAGTCGATCCCTATAATCAGTGATAGAGACAGTAAATTTATGGGGGGATTTTGGCAGAAGCTTTTCAGGCTAGTGGGCACAAAGCTCACCTTGAGCACTAGTTACCATCCACAGACTAACAGCGAGACAGAGAGGATGAACAAGTGGCTAGAGGGTTATCTCAAGAACTACGTGACCAGGTAGCAGAAGATCTGCATGGATTCGTTGGTTGCACTTGGGAGAGTACTGATACAACACCACACATCATATGTCCATCGGTATGACTCCTTTCCGTTCTCTATATGGTTATGATGCTTTGTCTTTTGCTGACATCGTTTTTGGAGACAATCGAGCCCCAAAGGCCAAAGATTTCATCCAAGAGAGCCAAGACATCCTCAAGGCTCTTAAGGATAATTTGCCCACAGCTCAGAATTAGCAAAGGTTATATGCTAATAGGCAACAGGTTGAGAGGCATTTTGAGGAGGGGGGCTTGGTGTTCCTACGCTTGCAGCCATACCGATAATGTCCATTTTGAAACAAAAGGGGGCCAAGAAGCTGCAATCATGGTTTTATGGACCCTACAGGGTGATCAGGAGGGTTGGAGAGGTAGCTTATGAGTTGGAGCTGCCACCAAGAAGAAAGATCCACAATATTTTTCATGTTTCATGCCCCAAGAGGGTGTTGGGGCAACAAATTCCAACAGTTGTGGAGTTGCCTCTGCTTGATGATGAGGGGCATCTAGTTTTGGAGCCGAAGGCCATTCTGGAGACTAGAGAGAGGAAGCTCAGGTGCAGAACAATCGAGGAATATTTGGTGCGTTAGAAGAGATTTCTAGATAAGGATGCCACCTGGGAGGGTGAACACATACTAGAGCATCCATAACAGAAGTTGCTTGGGGACAAGAAACATTTGGGAGGGGAGGACTATAATGTCCCTTCCTAAATTGTTTTGGTATAGGATTTATTTCTATGTTTTGGGGGGCAATTTTGGTGAAGTCGAGAACCATTTGATTTTCATTAGAAGACTTTGGAGTTAGAAGTTAGTTAACTTTATGTTATGTTATTTTGTAGGGTGAACACATACTAGAGCATTCAGCATAGAAGTTGCTTGGGGACAAGAAACATTTGGGAGGGGAGGACTATAATGTCCCTTCCTAAATTATTTTGGTATAGGATTTATTTCTATGTTTTGGGGGGCAATTTTGGTGAAGTCGGGAACCATTTGATTTTCATTAGAAGACTTAGGACTTAGAAACTAGTTAACTTTATGTTATGTTATTTTGTTGGCGATATATGGGGACCACCCACACATGAAATACGCACTCCCTAAGTAACTGGTTCGAAAATCATAAGTGAGAACAACATAGGCTTGGTGGGGAACCCACGATGGAGGAAAAAGGCGAGAAAAAGGCTCCACGAAGGTTATAAAATGAAGGAAGCTCACTTCATTTGGCATTCTTCGCTTATCGATTTTATCTCTAGTGCTCAAGTTGCTTAGTCGGGTCCCTTGTTGTTTAGCACGAGTTTTCCAAGCGAAGAACTCGCCCACTCTTCGGGAGACTTCGAGTGCCACCCTAAATTGGTTCATCCATTGTCATCCGAGGGAGTTTTATCAAGTTATCTTCAGCATTTGCATTCAGTTTGTCCCAGCAGTGCGTATTTCTGGAGGACGCAGTAGTGTTTCTTGTGTGGCTATTGTAGCTCTATTCCGGAGGTCTATTGTCGGGAGAATTCTGGAGGAGGAGAGGCTCAGTAGTGTGCTAATTTATTGGGAGAGTTTGGAGGCTCGAAGTGATAGCTATATTCAGGAGCCATTTTGCAGTCACTGGGGCCAGCGCAGAGCAAAAGACGCTGGGCACACGTGGGAGGTAGTGTCTCAACCATTTGGGTTGATGCTTGCCAGGAGAAATAAGGGAAGTGTTGTGGAGTTGTTTGTTGCCTTATTGGAGTATTGTGGAATATTTTGCTGGTGATTTTGCAGACTGCGTGCTTCGACAGTCACTAGAGTGTGTAGAGCCTGTAGGAGGTCAATTTTGGAGGCCAAACCATTTATGGGTTTTGGTTGGATTGGCTTGAGGAATCCAAGAGTAATTTTGCATAATTTTCTGAGCACCAGAGGTGGAGTTTTCAGCCATTCCTTTGCAGCAACTAGTGCAGAACTGTTAGGACAGCGCAGAGCTTCAGCTGGGCAGTTTCTAGTTTATTGTTGTTTCGCCTGGGTTTTGCTCTGCTTGCTAAAATGGCAAGCCCAGGTGAATTTCTTCTATATATTTGTACTCTTGCCCATTTCTATAATAAAATGGCTCAATTGCTTCCATGTTTCTAATTGTTCTGGGTATTTACTGCATTGTTTGAAATTTCTATGGAGCAAATTTATTATTTTCATGCATAGCATTGTTTTTCCTATTTTGGAACATTACACAAGTGAATTAACTCCAAATATCAAAATGCATTCATAGATCCAATGTCCTCCACAAGACAAAGAGGTTGAAATTCACAATGAGGCTAAAATACTCAAGTCCAAGTGATGATGAGAAACAAATGATTTCTCTCCTCTATTTATATGAGGACTAATGTCCTTTTTAGCCTAAAGCCCTGAAAACAATTAATTAAGTCACAGTGATGAGTTAGGTCACAATCTAACCAACTAGCTTAGACAAAAACATAAGAATTTTCCACACATGTGAGTTGTAGGGCAATAATTGTTGACGTCATCCATGAATTAGCCATTGTAGGGCATGCATTGGTGCTTCTAGGTGCCAAACTTGGTGTAGAAGCTCTCTAAAATCACCCTTTGAGGGTTGTCCCTCAGTGTTTTGTCAATATCCCTCTGTGGACCCCAAAATTCATTTCGAGGGCAACAAAAGTGGTCTCATGGGTCTCCAAATTGCCATAGTGTCTGTCTCTGCTCCAATGTTGAGGACTTCTAAGGTAATGTTAGCCCCCCCCCCATGTCTCAAAGGGTAAGACTATCCTCATCTAGACCCTGGATCAACTGCCTGTGAAAAATCCTAAATGTGGATTCCTACTGCAACAAATCTAAATTACTTCTCCTATTATTTTGATAATTATTTCATTACATTGAAATACCTAAGTAATTACTGAAGCAATCAACACTGTGAAAATTCTACTGCAGTGTATTGGTTTATATCCTCCTACATGATTTAATTAATACAAGTTATTTTCAGAAATTAGATTCAGAAAATATCGAAAATAAACACAACTACAGCCTACACATGCAGATCATTTACAGAATAATACACTCATGCAACAAAGTGACACATGGATTTTTGAACATATGTCCCCGGAAAAACCCAAAGCGGGAAAACTGGTGCAGCAGATATGAGGGTTTATTATTAAGTAAATCTGGGTTCCAGATCTGGAAAACCCGACAAAGAATAAAAGATATCAAATCTGTAGCTAACCTGAAGATCTAGTGTCAAATATCTGACTGATCCACACCCTCAAATGGGATTTACAGGACTCAGCCCGGATTTGACCCTAGACACCCTCAACGCTGCCCTCGAAGCCCCAGCCTCAGCCTTGCTAGTCTCAAATGCCACTGCACTGCAACAGAAGGGACTGCGCAACCCCTGGATGGATTCCACAGCCTAACACTGACCCTAAAAGACCCTTTGCGTGATTTTTGAAGCCTCCGAGTGCCTCTATGTTGTCCTACGTAGTTGCTACTCTGCTTCTCTGCATTATCCTTATTGCTGCTCCTCTGCCTCTTACTGACTCTTGGCTCTTGGAATCAGATCATTCCCTCAGCCAACACTAGCCCTCACTGCAGGAAATTCCTCCAAAAATTCTTAGCAAACCCGCCTTATAATTCCAGATCTATTCCTCAATTCTACCAAAATTATGTGTTCAACTGACCCTCAAGCCTTTCTCTTATACTTTTTCGTTGAAACCCTCAACGGTTGAGATTAAAAGACTGCTTCATCCATGTGACTTAAGACAATTTCAGCACATGTGTTAATTAATTCACTTTAATTATTTTATTTTCCTAAGTTAGACTTAGGAAATCCATTAAAAATAATTAATTATTTGAATAACTTGAACACCAACTAAAATTTCTCGAATCCATTTCTGGGTCTTGTATATCAAGTGTACTCTAGTCCCTCCACAAAATTGGGAGCTAGAGCACCACTGATGCTACCCCAAATACACAAAATCTCAACATACACAAATAATGTTGCGGAATAAATCCAAGTGCTGAAACAAACTGAACAAAATGCAATGAAAAACAACCACATTTGATACAGTTATTTTTGGACCAAGTCCCCGGAAAAAACCCAACTTGGGAAAACCGGTGCAGCAGATCTGAGGGTTTCATATTATTAAGCAGCAAAATCTTGAGTACAACTAGGGTTCCAATATCCGGCTCACCCTTCAGAGAAATCTAGACAGCTAATGAAATTGTGAGATATACCTCACTCTGCAAGTCCCCAGCTGATCTGAACAGCGCTGGTGAAGCCCCTCTTTGCCTCTACGTGATGCCTACACTGGAACTGCGTAAGCCTGCGTGGGCAAGCTCTGGAACTGCGTCAACTCCGCTCAACAACTAATCTAAGTTGATCTAGAACTGGATTTTGGCCCTCTTGGCTCAGAAACCCCAGCTCCCAGCTATCTCCAGACTGGATCAAGGAAACAAATGTGTCACTTCTGCGTGGGTTTCTTCAAGAACTGCGTCACCCCTTCAAAAAACTGCGTTGTCTCTCTCTGCGTCATTGTTGCCTCTCTCTGAAATGCACTCCTGGTCCTCCTGACCAGTTTCTGCGTCTGCCCCTCTCTGAATCTGATCACTGAATCAACATCACTTAGAAAACCCTGCCCTAGTGATTCGATTCTGACCAAAAGCTGTGTCTCCTCACACAAACTCAAAAATGTCAAATGCTCAATGTGCTCAACGTATTTTCCATAGGCCCCTCACCCTCCTTATATTCTTTCGTTGACCCTTCAACAGCCAAGATTAAAACATAATCAAGGGCTAAGATTAACTAGGAGGTGATCCATGACTTTATCTAGAAGATTCACACTTAGTTTTATTAATACCCTTTAATTAATCAACTTCCCTAAGTTTAGACTTAGGAAAACATTAAAAAACAATTAATTAATTTAATTAAACCATCTCTAAGTGGAATTTTCCAAACCATTTCTAGGTTTTATGGAACACGTGTCTTAGCCTATATACAAAGTTACAAGGCTAGAGCACATCCGATGCTACCATAAATCAACACTGCCATCCCTCACAAAGTGCTAAGGCCGGCTGGGGGCATGTTTGGTCAAGGTGCATCATGCCAAAAGTCATCAAATGTAGGGAAAAGTGCGAGAAAAGTGCCAAAACATTATCGGTGTTGGAGGTGCCCAAGGGTGTGTATGATGCTTTACTGTTGCTTGGAGTCCCATGGCTCTCAGAGCTTCACATATGGGTGTCAATATGCTTCTCTGCAATCCTGTTCCAGTTAAGGTGGCCACATATCGACTATGGAACCACCTTACGATCACATCACAAAGTCTAGCAAGAAACAAATCATCAGGTACAATAATTATTTTTGGATCTAAGTGGACCAAGCTTGAATGTAAAGGGCTTATTTGACACTTCAACAAGAGTTCCCTTCCAAATTTGGGGCTTTGAACTCGCAATGGTGTTACCTCCCTAGGTAGGAGTAGCTAAAGCACAACACTATTAGGTATTTCCAGCCCCCAAGGGGAAGTGGCATTTCTTTAGTCCACCCTTCAATCAATAGGTGCTATGTGAGCAACGATGGTAATGGAGGGGAGAAGACTTCATGGCCAAGTACCATGGTCAAAGGGACCTACTTGGTGGGGATCCACATCCCGTGTATAGATGTGAGGAGGGAGCAATCGTCGATGCATGAGTTACCAATCCAACCTTTGTTTTCCATGCCTCTTGTGCGCGTTTTACCTTTTCTTCATTTTGCTTTGTATTACTGCTCATACCTCAAAAGGTTAGAGCTTGTTTTGTATAATGTGTAGCAGTTATATTATACCTTAATGATGAGGCAGCTCATTTCCCATTGAGGTTGGGACATGCAAGGGTTTTTTTCATGATGTATAGGAGTAATATGGTGCAAAGGAATTAGGTGATGGCCATAAGGGGTGAGGTGGAGCCAAAGTTGTAGGAGCCATCCCCTCCCTGGGGTTTAGCAGGCAGATTTGCGTCCAAGACGGATCCGCCCATTTTTCATGGTTCCTAGAAAAATGGAATTGTGATGATTCCATGCATGGTTCCAGCATGGATCTGATGTGGTTCCACCGCGGTTCATTGGTCGGTTCCAAAATAGCGAAGTTTTTTTTTTTTTTTTAACTCAACTAATGCTTGACTTAGGGTTCAAGTGAGTTAAAGGTGAGTTAGGGAAAAGAGAGGATGAGGTTAAAAGGCATTTCCCCCTTCTCTTTTCCTCATTCTCGTATCTTTGGAGATCTTGGAGAAGAGAGGAGATACCCAGTTTTTTATATTAGATTTGTGAGAGAGCTTGGGAGGAGTGAAGGAGGAGAAACTTGGAGGAGTAAAGAAGGGTTTCCATTTAGAAAAGCTGAAGACGTAAGTGCAAACCCCAAACTTCCTCATTTTCTTGTCATTCTTGTCTGTATTTTTTCTCATATTATTGCAAGTTGTCCATCTATATTCTAAAACGGTGTTCTTTTGGATTAGCATTCCCCTATTAGTTTTCATAGTGTTGGTGGGGAGTAGGCATAGAAGGGAAGAAGAAGAAGAGGATATATGTCACACTATGAGTGACCCAATGTATGATAAGGAAGAAGGGTCTGAAGAGAAAGGGGGTGAAGAGGGCATTGGAATGCAAGGGGGGAAAGTTGCATTGACACCCTTGTGGAATTATGTGACAAAACTTGAGGGGGGGGAAGGTGGTGGAAACTACAAGTTTTTGGGCCCTCATGATTGTCATGGAGGAAAACCTTATAGTTGCTCATGTACCCATGTGAGGAAGGATCTTTGTGGGGTATTGGGCAGTGATGACAAAAAGGGTCCCATAGGGATATCAATTTTCCCTAATTTTCCAATGGAACAATGGAGAAAATACATCCAAATAGAGGAGGAAACACAAAAAAAAGCAAGAAACAAAAAATTCAATCTGAACCAAGTGCAACCTCTAGATTTGGTGGCCCATCTCCTCATGGTACTCCTACAACCTATGAATCTAGAAGAACAATAGCATATTTCTTGAATATTGGCAGGAGGGATGATGTCGATGGAAAAGTGGTCCAGTTTATTTATGCTTGCAATATACCATTCAATGTGCTTCACTCTCCCTATTGGCATGATTTGGTTAAGGCCATCTATGAAGCCCCGAAAGGAGACAAGAGCCCCAACTATGAGAAAGCTAGAACTTTGTTATTAGACAGAGAAAAAGCAAAGGTTCAAAGAGCTTTGACACATTTTACAAATGAGTAGATGGATTGTGGGGTATCCATTATATCAGATGGTTGGAAAAATGTTAGAAACCAACATTTGATAAATGTTTTTGGTGTTTCTGCTAGTGGTGCAGTATTTCTTAAAAGTCATGACTCCTCTTCCATCATTGTATCTTATCATTACATTGCAGATCTCCTATTGAAAACAATCAAAGATGTTGGTCCTAATAATGCAGTTGAAGTGATCATTAATAATGCAGCAAATTGTAATGGAGCAGGAGAAATCATTGAGCGTACTCATCCACACATCTTTTGGTTTGGGTGCTTAGTGCACACATTGAACCTTTTGATACATGATATTGTGAAGCATAAAGAATGTGGATGGATTAATCATGTTTACAAGAAAGGGAAGCAACTCATTAAATATGTCATAGGGCATACAAGGGTAAACTACTTTTATGGCACCTACTCCTAAGTTGTAGTTGCTTACACTTTCAAAAATTAGATTTGCAGGCTATTACCTCACCTTTAGGCGGCTAGTGAAGGTGAGAGAAGCTTTAACTGCTACGGTAATTCATGGGATGAGATGAGCATTGATAGAGACGGTGCTAATATAGTCAAGGGACATTGTTCTTGACAGTTACTTTTGGTCACAAATTAAATATGTTTTGCAATACACTAAACCAATTTATTACATGATCAAGTTTGCAGATTTAGATTGGACAATAATTAGGGAGGTGTATGAGAAGATGAATAGCATGTTGGGGAATATTAAAGACATTGTTGAGCCTAGAGGTATCACCCTAAATAATTATATTCGTGCAAAGGTGGAAAAACGATGGGAAATTCTAAACATTCCATTGCATGCCTTAACATATGTTTTGACACCTAAATACTATCATCCATCATGGTGTTCAACACCAGCACCTGGTCGGGGGACCAAGAGAAAACCACACCAAGATCCAAAGGTTCTATCTGGTTATATGAAAGCATTGGATAACTTCGTCCCTGGTGAGGAGTGTGACATGTTACGACAAGATCCAGAGGTTCTATCTGGTCATATGAAAGCATTGGATAACTTAGTCCCTGGTGAGGAGTGTGACATGCTACGAAAACAATTGAGCAACTATATCCTTGGCACTAGCGCATTTGGGACCAATCATGCAATTACAGATTGAGGGAATTTGTCTTCTCTTGAGTGGTAGAACATGCATGGAGGTGCTACTCCACTTCTACAATATTTGGTAATACGAGTGTTATCAGTGAGTAAACACTTCTTCTACAGAGAGGTGTTGGAGCACCTATAGTTTCATCCATAGTGTTAAAAGGAATAGGTTAAATGTCGATCGGGTAGAGGACTTGGTTTATGTTCATTACAACTTGAAATTGTTGTCCCATTACTGTGATGAGGCAAAGAATAATAAAGACCTTAAGTTCTGGGACAAAAATCCAGAGGAGGCCAATTTGGAGGAAGGAGTGTTGGAATTCGAGCAATTGGAGGATGCTCTTATCCAAGATAATGATGATCGATATGAGACGACACCCCCACCCGGAGCAGTAGCAGGGGCTTCATCTTGAGCAGTTCCACAATTTCCACAGCCACCATCTTCTTCACTGCCACCACATGGAGGCTCACATAGTGGTCATGCTGTAGGGAGGAGAGATTATTAGATATATTCATAGTTCACTACTTTTGTCAGTCTAGACTCTATAGATGATAGATTAGACTCTAAAGTGTTAGACTTTAGTGTTGTGAATTTGAACTTTTCAATCTTACTCTTCCTAGTTCAGTGTGTAGTCGGTGTTGGCCATGTGGCCTATTTCGAATTTTGGTCATGACTCATGTTGACAGTTGCTCACTTGCTAGATAAGTTATTTGAATGTTTTATTATTTTATCTTCTAAATGTCTACTTTCTATTATATGCTTAAATTTTGGAACTTTCTACCTTCTCTAATCTATGATTTGCTTAAAAATTTGATCCATATTTGTAATTGCTAGAGTCTAGATGGTTGATGCTCGAATAATTAATCATTGATGTACAATGGATGTCATATCTATCTTGATTTATGTACAAATATGCATGTTTTCATATCTTCTACAACTACTTTAGTATTTTATATGTTTTTTTAATATAAATGCAAAAAAAATATAATATATATAATAGAGGCTTCTAAGACGCTTAGCTTCTTATAATTTTTGGAAAATGACGCTTCCGATGCTTCGCTTCCAAAAAACATCCTTGCTTCATCCCTGCTTCATGCAACACTGGGTAGAGCTCATAATAGACTTTTGCCCACGTGATAATGTGTATGTCCTGGCCATCTTTTGCATTTTAATATTCTTTCTTTTATTTTCCTTGTGGCCAATATATACTTTTTCCTTTTCTTTTAGTTGCATCAACCTCCCAAGGCCATGTTCCAAGCCCTACCCAAGTATGAGGATGTACAAGTGCCAAATCCCAAAGAACCAATGGTCAATTGAACATAAAGAATGGAGGTGGAATATAGGGCTTGCAATGTAAGATGGAAAGTGGTATGTATGGAATCAGGATAGCTAGAACACGCTATCTCAGTTGGGACTACCCAAGTAGTGCCCCTCCTATACCCTATGTTCCACCAAGACTCCAGTGTAGGGAGACGCATAGGGGAGATGTGTTGGAGTACCCTCAAATTTTAGGGACATTTCGGGGGCGTGGGGGGATGTCAAGGTATATAATTTTTAATTAGTCTATTTATGCTTTCATTACTGAATATCAACTTGAATTATATATATATATATATATATATATATATATATATATATATATATATATAATTCAAGTTCATATTCAGTAATGAAAGCATAAATAGACATATATAGTAATAGTAAGTACATTGATCCATACATTAAATTTAAAATCATAATTGAATTAAATAATGATATACATTGATCCATCCTCATCATTCATTTTGATACATACATCATTCATATGACATACTCATCATTCATCCATACCATGAGATTCAATAATGAAATATTCAAATACATTGATCCATATCATTCATCATTCTATAATCTACATTGATTTAAAAATTAAATTCATCATTCATCATTCTAGAATCTAAATTAAAATTTAAAAGCAAAACAAACTAGTATATTACTATATACTAGATAATAAAGTTTGAACACTAAAATAGTAAATTACTAAATGCCAAATTGATATAACTCAAAGTCTCAAACTCAAAAATAGTTAAGGGTGAGGAGTCAATAATCTATCTGAGGTCATTAATATCTAGTGTAACACAAAGTTAAAACTGAAAAGTAAAAATGGAAAATGAGGACTGAAAATAAAATCAACATCAAGGAGTCAATCTCAATGATTGGTCCTCTACATTAAGAATTATTAGACAAATTCGTGCGGAGGAGCATCCCCCCTCAAAAGGGGAAACCCAAAAGCACCCCTTTTGAGGGGGGACGCCCAGAAGCAACCCTTTTGGGGGGTCACGTCCCCCACACTGGGGAAACGCACCCTCGGACGTCCCCCCATCCCGGGTGCGAGGGGTGCGTGCACCCAACCCCGGGGGATGCGTCCCCATGGAACACTGCATATACCCATTGGGCCATTAGGGGAGGTTCCACTAAACTAGGGTTGAATATTAACGCCCATTTAAGGTGAGGGAACAGGATCACAATCAAAATCCCACCTCCTTCCAAGTCGCGCCATAATCCATGTCAAATGCCCAAATACAAACACGCATAAGCACCCGATTGCAAAATGAATAAAGTAACTTTTGATCAAAATCCCACCTTTATTCATGTGCTCCTGCAAGATGGGTGAAAAGACATATGACTGATGAAGGTGGTGGAGATATGAATGGCACATTGTTTTCGGCTAGTGGCTACAGGGGTTGCTAGCAGGTCCGCTGGAAAAGATGATGGTAGAAAATTTTCCTCCTATGGGGTTAACTATTTTTTGTGGGTAACAGGCTTTACAGGGCTATAATGCATATCCTTTGGGCTTGTTACCACTCAAACCAGCAGGGGACCTAAAGGGGTTCCTAAGAGGGCAACTACTAGACTAAGGCCAACGGTGGAGGCTTAGCCACTATCACCACGCTATGACTCCCTACTCTTTACGGACATTCACCTATGGGAGGAGTCCCGATGTTTTTGGGAAGCCACTTATAAAGTATATGTCAATGGATAAGTATGAAGTGATCCCAGTAACCCTTTCCCAAGGAAGAGGTGAATAAATGATGCTTGCTTGCTCTTTAAGCAAGGGACTTACCTTCTAAGGGAGAAGGGGTGAGGATAAGGGAAAAGGATACAACCTAAAGAGTTTCCAATTGCCAAAAATCCTATATGAACTTGGTTTCCCAAATAACCTTTGATGATTAGTCTTTGAAAGGAACAGGACCACACAGGACCCAGACCAATTTCGGCGATGGAATATAGCGACCAATGATGTTCCTATCCAGGACAAGGTGAGGGGAAAGGATCAGAAAATAAATTTTTCTTCAAAGGTCAAATTGATCCTACTAGGGTCTAGCCTTGGGGATGCCTAGGCAAAACATGGTACTAGAGCTAGGGCTTGGGATTCCCGAGAATTCCACCATTGGAATTGCCTCAAATTCGGAGGAGAGGGAGGGGACCCACCAGCACAGAAAACTCCAAGAGATCGAAGTTTTCTTGTTGGTGAATTCTCGGGAAATTGATGCCCTAGGTGACCTGTCAGGGATAGACCTGGAGAAAAAAGGGAAAAGGTGAAAAAGAAGGGGAAAATGACCACCCTTTTGAGGGACCAGTGCCTATTTCCCTTGGGGATATGGAATCAAGGATGATAATGATTGAGAATTCGGTTTCTTTATCAAGGATGATAATTTATTTATATATTATATAATTTTCAATTAACAATTATATATATATATATATATATATATATATATATATATATATATAAAATTTATTTAAAAATAATAATTATTATTATTATTATTATTTTTAAAAAAAGGAGAGAAACTGGCAGAAAAATATTCCCCACCTCATACACGTTCAATGTCTTCACCGATGTCGATGGCCGAATTCCAGAAGAAATTGGTGGATCTTGAGAAACAGCTCAATAATAATTTCGAAGAATTCAGAAAAAGATTAGTCGATCTTGAAGGTACAGTTGCAGGACAGTCCAACGACATCAAAAAGGTTCATGATACGACAAATCGAATAGAAAGACAAATGTGGCTAAATCATCAAGAGGCCACAGAAAAGCATAGTGAAGCAATGAACAAGATGACAGAACTCTTCGATAAGATAAATGATAAGATAGATAAGTTAAGTCAAACACAACCCCCAATATTTCCTAATATGGAACAAAATCAACAAAACAATTCCGCAGATTCAGGGAACTCAGAAGAGCATCAAGAAAAAACTGATTCCCCACATCATCAAGAAGATAGTAATGCAGATTTTCAAAATAAGCAGCTCTGGAATGCATTTGCTAATCAATATCCCCTTCTTGTTCCACCATTAGCATATCAGCGAAAAGCCAAAATCGAGCTACCCAAGTTTGATGGTAATGAAAAAAATAGCATTGCATGGCTTAATAAAGCAGAAGAATATTTTGAGATTTATGACATTACTAGTGATGATGAAAAAATTAAGCATGCTTCCATGAAAATGGAAGGAGAAGCATATAATTGGTATATGTGGTAGAAAAAGACGACGCTTGCTATCAGTGGGAGGAAATTTAAGGATGCATTCTTCAAAAGATTTCAAGGCATAAAAGAAGAAAAGTTTTTTTCAACGTTCATCAAATTACGCCAAAAAGGACATGTGGATGAGTATACTCGAGAATGGGAGACTTTGGCAACACGAGTACCGGGATTGTCAGAATCTCGTCTAATCCAGTCTTACATCTCAGGACTTAAAATCCATATACAAGAAGAGCTCGAACTGCATGAAATTACATCCGTAGGAGTTGCAAGGCAAAAAGCAAAAGCTGTTGAAAAGAAATTTGAAAGATTATCAAAACCAGAAAAAGTATATTCGAGACGACGGTTTCCTCAATCTACAAAAGAAGATAACATGAAATATGTTCCACCACACCTTCAAGAAGGAGACAAATCTAACTTGGAAATACAAAGAATGAGGGAAGGCAAGTGCAAACGTTGTGGCGAAAAATGGGACCCTAAGCACAGATGTGCTAATGGAAAAGAAAAAAATCTGTATAATTGTGAAGCAACTAATGATTCTAACAATGACGATTCAGACATAGAAGGGATAGAAGATAACCTAGAATTCTCCCCAGAAGTAGATGATGACAGCACTCCGCAAGTGTCATTATCAGCCATGACAGGTATATCACAACCTTAGACACTAAAATTAAGGGGACATATTAAGAAAAACAACGTAATGGTTCTCATCGACATAGGCAGCACGCACAATTTTCTAGATTCAACCATGGCCAAAAGACTCAACCTCTTTACTTTTCCCATGCCTAATATGAAGGTAATAGTGACCGATGGTAAGAAGATTGGACAGGTAGGAAAATGCCATAAAGTCAAATTGCAAATTAAAGACTTTAGTTTAGAATCTCCATTCTATGTCGTACTGCTCGGAGGAGTAGATGTGGTCTTAGGAATTCAGTGGTTACAAACCTTGGATACTTATTCGGCCAACCATCAGAAGCAGTTTATAAGCTTTGAGTGGGAAGGGCAGAAGCACAAGTTATATGGATTCCAAGCCCCAGAAAATCAAATCGTATCATCATCCCAGATGATGAAGATGATCCGAAAGGGAGCGCCAGCCTATATAGTAGAATGTCATCATTTAGAGATGTTATCTACAAAAATCAACCACGAAGAATCACAGGAGGTACAAGCACTAGTTCAGAAACATGAAAAGGTATTTCAAGACCTACCAATGAAAATGCCTCATAAGGAAATCGAACATACAATAGAAGTCAAGGCAGGATTAGACCCTGTTAACATCAAGCCTTATCGCTACCCACATCACCATAAAACTGAAATTGAGAAGATAATCCAAGACCTTTTAAAATGTGGGGTCATGTCAAAAAGCAAGAGTCCGTATGCTGCCCCAGTTATATTGGTAAGAAAAAAAGACGGATCGTTTCTGCTATGCATTGACTACAGAGGATTAAATAAGATAACAATTAAAAATAAGTTTCCAATTCCCTTTATCGATGAAATGCTGGATGAGCTCCATGGCGCAAAATACTTCTCTAAATTAGATTTAAGGTCAGGTTATTACCAGATCTGAATTAGATTGGAAGATATACCAAAAACTGCATTTCAAACACATGAAGGTCATTATGAATTTAAAGTAATGCCCTTTGGGTTAACAAATGCACCAAAGACATTCCAAGCCACTATGAACGAGTTATTTCGTTCATATCTTAGGAAATTTGTACTAGTATTTTTTGATGATATTTTGATTTATAGTAAAAACTGGAAGGAGCATTTGCAACACTTGGATAAAATTCTCACGTTACTAGAAGACCTCAATTTTATGCTAAAAAATCCAAATGCACCTTTGGAAAAGAAGAAGTTGAATATCTAGAACACCTGATATCCCATGAAGGAGTAAAAGTGGATCCTTCTAAGATTAAGGCTATAAGGGAATGGAATAAACCAGTGAACATATCCAAGCTCAGAGGATTTTTAGGATTAACGGGATATGGCTAATGCACCAGTATTGGCAACTCCCAACTTTTCTAAACCATTTATCATTGAATGTGATGCCTCTAGATTCGGTATTGGTGCAATATTAATGCAAGAGGGGCACCCTATTGCTTTTGAAAGCAGAAAACTAAATAAACATGAGCGTCTCAAGTCCACATACAGCAAGGAAATGCTCGCAATTATGCATGCATTGGCCAAATGGAGACAATATCTGTTAGGGAGTAAATTTTCCATCCGAACGGATCATAACAGTCTTCAGTATCTCCTTCAGCAAAAAACACTCTCTGAAGAACAACAAAAATGGATCGAGAAGATTGCCGCTTTTGACATGGAGATATTACACAAGAAAGAAAAAGACAATGTAGTAGCGGATGCCCTGTCCAGAAAAGATGAGGAATCAACATTACTTGCAGTTTCGATTGTTGTGCCTGAATGACTTAATGAGATTAGATGTGAGTACGCCAAAGATCCAGAAACGTTGGCCATAATCAATAATCTCCCAGGGAATTCAAAATTTGAATGGAAGAACAATATCTTATGGTACAAAGGGAGAATTTATCTAAACTCCAAATCCAAGTTTATATCAAAAATTCTCAAGGAATCACATGATTCCATGTCATCTGGGCATGTAGGATATTTCAAAACCTACTACAATGCACGTCAGTCATTTTTCTAGAAGGCTATTAGTCACGATATTCAAAAATATGTTGCAGAATGTGACAAGTGTCAAAGAAATAAAAATGAAAACATTATGACACCTGGGTTACTTCATCCCTTAAATATTCCGACTCAGAAATGGGAAGAAATATCGATGGATTTTATTGAAGGATTACCTGTATCAGATGGAAAGGATAAGATCTTCGTCGTAGTAGATAGACTCACTAAATATGCTCACTTTATCGCTATTAAAAAAACAGACTCTGCAAAGCAAATTGCGGAGATATTCTGCAAACATATTTATAAACTACACGGCTTCCCGAAAGTCATTGTCAGTGACAGGGATGCCAAATTTAAAGGAAACTTTTGGAAGGAATTGTTCAACCATGTTGGAACCTACCTCAACATGAGCTCAGCTTATCACCGTCAAACAGATGGGCAAACAGAGGTTGTCAATAAATGTTTGGAAGCTTACCTACGATGTTATGCTACGGAGAAACAAAATAAGTGGGTTCAATGGTTGCATCTTGCCGAATGGTGGTATAATTCTGCTTACCATACATCGACAAAAATGACTCCGTTCCAGGCTCTATATAGATATGAGCCTCCGAAGTGGAAAGATTTTGCTTCAATTCAAACAAATTTGCCAGCAGTAAAAAATCAACTAGAAGAACACCAAAAGGTCGTCCAAATTCTAAAAGAAAATTTGAATATTGCACAGAATCGTATGAAGCAATAGGTTGACCGTAATCGCACTGAGAGATCATTTGAATTGGAGACTGGGTGTTTGTCAAGCTTCAACCATACAAGCAGTTGTCCCTAAGACAAAAAGGAAAAAATAAATTAGCTCCAGAGTTTTATGGTCCGTATCAAATTATTAAAAAGATCAGTCAAGTCGCTTATGGGTTGAGCCTTCCCAATACCAGTCGTGTTCACAATGTTTTCCATGTGTCCTGCTTAAAAAAGGCACTAGGTAACCATCAATCGCCCCAAACAACACTTACCATTTTGGATGATGAAGGCAAGCTCATTCTAGAGCCCGAAGGTATCCTATCTACCCGTGATAAGAAGCTGCGCTCTCGTGTTATTGCGGAATATTTAATCAAGTGGAAGGACTTGCCCATTGAAGAAGCATCTTGGGAGTCTGAAGCGTTTCGCCAGCAACACCCGTCATTACGTATGCTTTGAGGACAAAGCATCTTAAGAGAGGAGCAATGTTATGTATATTTATTAATTATTAGTTAGATATAGTTATCTCAGGTTTTATTAAGTGAAAGGGCATGATCAAAGATCATGCCTCTTCACCAAGGGACACCATGAGGCTATATTTAAAGCCTCAGTGATTCCCCATTGTAATCATCTCTCATATTTTATCAATAATAATATATACTTATAAAGTTTACCAGAGTTTTTACACTCCAAGCCACATATCGGGGCAATCCTGGGCCACATATCGAGGCATAGGGGCAACCAAATAATGGGGATCCCACCCAGGGTATATAATGTGTGGGAGGGAGCGATCGTGGTACATGAGGTGTCCCAGCCTTGATTTTTCCACCCTTCTTTATATGCCTTTTATGAATTTTCTTTAATTAATTGCTCAGGGCTCAAGGATAAGAGCATGATGTGTCAGATATAGCAGTGATTACCCCTTTAAGGTAGGGCGGTTCATTTCCCTCCAGGGGTTAGGACAATCATGGGTTCCTGTATGAAAAAGGAGGCTCATCTATGGCCTATGGAACTAGAGTGATGGCCATGGGTAAGGGGCAGAGCTCATGCATTGGCTTTTGCCCACGTGCTAATCATTTTTGTCCCAACCATCTTTTACATTTTGTGGTACAATTTACTGTTAAGTGTGGCCAATTATGCTTTTTCTTTTTCTTTTAGCTGCTTCAAATTTCGGGGCACCATTCCAGGCCTGACCCAAGGTGGGGGCAAGGGGATAGAGAGGTTGACCCTATGTGGACCCATGGGGGCTATCTTGACCCAGGTGGGAGAATTAATGAATGGGGATATAATGAGTGGAAGAGGAGTAGTATATGCGTTTAAAAAAGCGGGACCACGCACCCAACGTCGGGGTTTCCCAAGTAGTACCACCTTAGAACCAAATGGTCAATAAAGGAGATCCCACGGGACTAAGATGCAAGGGTAACGCCCAAAATAGATCAAGGGGACAAGAGCACAGACTAAGCACACTCTTTCCGCCAAATCCCCCCATCAATCCATACCCAGAAGTATCCATGATAAGTAGATCCAATACTTAATTACCAAAAGAAAAGACATACCTTTAGATTCGGGAGGCCCACCTTCAAACATACGATCAATATAGATGGCTGAAGGACCACATGGCTGGCTCAGGTGGTGGAGAAATGGCACAACGAGCTAGTAGGAGGTTGCAAGGGGTTGTTGGCTGTCGGCTGAGGTCGATCATGGACAAAAATTTCTCCTAGGGATATCACCCATGAAGTGGGTAACATCTGGCTGCAACTGAGACGTGATCTCTCGAGGAAATGGACAAGGCTACTCGAACAGGAGGTCACGAGAAATCCAACAATCTCTTCGTCACTGTAGACCTGTTATCTGCACATGTCAAAGATCAAAGCCACGGGGCAACATGTTTTTCACGGTGTCTAATGATCACCCATGCTTAATGTCAGCCCATAAAACCAACAAGTAATAAAATATGCAAATTTTTAATCTAAATGCAGCTAATCTATCATGAGAAATATCATATGTTGTTAGTTCTAAAGCAAAAATCATCATGCAATGCATCCTATTCTAACATGCATAACGTATAGAGTCAAGTGCCTTCAGGAAAATAATCCTTCAGGAGTTGTCCGTTTACAAGAAGGGGAACCGACTCTCCTTCTTTAGTTTCCAGGTGATACTAATTTATCCCTGCTGTGTCGACTATCTTGAAGGGTCCTATCTGTAGATTATCCCATTTTTTATGCATACCTAGCTTCTCCCTTCTTTTATCCCACATGAGTGCAAGGTCCCCAGGTTTAAACGTTCTAGTTTGCGTGTGTTTTTCAAAAGCATTTTTCATCTTATAATGACCACGAGCAATTTGATCAAGGGCTTTCCCCCTATTTTCATCGCTTTCAATGATTTGGTCAATACGAGATTGTATAGCATCCGGTTGTTCAGGGAAGGCTTTCAAGCACTCAAGGATGGGTAGTTGGAGCTGCATAGGTAGCTTGGCCTCAGACCCATATACCAACTAGAAGGGGCTGAACCCAGTGGAAGCCTTTACTGTGGTTCGGTCATCCCATAGGGCATATTTGATCTTGCTATCCCAATCCATTTTATAGGGCAGCAACATGTTCATTTTTGGAAAGCATCCATTCTCCAATTTTGTTATTTTCTTCTTCTAGTCTACATCCAGCTTCGTGAGAGGATGTGATCATAGGGGCAGAAAATTCATGCCTAGGTCTCAACACATAAGAGTTTTCTTTCCACGAGAGATAAATGACGGAGCCATCTTCACTAATGGATAGGTTGAGATCTTCAATCAACTTTTTGGACACAATCATTCCCCATGTTGGGGGTGTTTCTACCACAACTATGATGATGGAGTATTTTTTTTTCGGATATGTATGAAGAAAGGTTTTTACCCATTCCATGACCCCACATACCTCAAGCTTATCAGAGTTCAAAATCATCTTACCGAAACATTTCCTTGAAAGCTTGAGACATAACGTTTTCATAATGCTTGAAGACTTGATGTTGATAGGGCTACCAGAGTTTAGGATGCAATTTCTTAAGCTGAGGTCGTTTAATCCAAGGGCGATGTAGAATGGATTTCTTATATCCAAGGTTATCCTCAATGGGACCTTTAGGATAGGATCAAGGGGCTTCTCCTTTACTTCAGAGGTATCTCAAGGTAGAACATCGTCTTCATTTGGGAAGGGTTCCTCATCATCAAACAAATTATCTTCCTCGACCTGGAGCATATTGATAGATGTTTGCCTCGTAGATTGATCAAGTTCAACTATAATATTTTGGGCTTGGAAGAGCTTATCAGGTTCCTTATCTCAAGCATCAAAAGCTATCCTTCCTGTGAAGGAATTTAGGTACACATCCAAGGTTATTTCTTTTGGAGGGGCTAAGCTATATGGGAAGGCGCAAATGATAGAATTGAACCTGTGATTGAATTCCGCAATGGATTCATCATCCCTCTTTTCGGTAGATAAGAACCCCTTGTATAATTGAACCACATCCATTTTATGGTACCATCTCTTTTCAAATGTTTCAAGCAACTCCTCCCATGAAGATATAGATGATGCAGGGAGGGAGAAATACCACTCACGGGCTTTTCCTATGAAGCTTGTGGCAAAGGCAATTATGCAGTTGAACCCATTATAAGATTCCCCACATGTCAGGCCTTCAACTTTTAAGGTGCTCCTGAGGATCCTCCTCCCCACTAAATGTAGGTATGTCAGAATCTTCAGGCACAGGGGTGAATAGTGCCCCAATCACATTTGAAAGTTTGAGAGGCACGAAGATTTTATGTTTGTGTTTCAACCTCTTAAGCCTCCCCTATCAAAGAATGAGATATGGCATTCATGATTCTTTCTACGATGATAAGTTAATGTCTCGAGGCCTTCCATCTTGACATGGAGATCGTGGAGTTGCCAGAGGAATATTTAATAATTGTCGTTAATGAATCAATTCCTCAATGATTCACTAGGGAGGCAAACCTACTTCCTCCCCGACAACGGCTCCAGAAATGTTACCACTCAAACGAGCAGGGGACCTAAAGGGGTTCCTAAGAGAGCAACTACTAGACTAAGGGTAATGGTTGAGGCTTAGCCCACTGTTACACGACTAAGACTCCCTGCTCTTTACAAACTTTCACCGATGGGAGGAGTCCCGATGATTTTGGGAAGCCACTTATAAAGGATATGTCAATGGATAAGTATGAAGTGATCCCAGTAACCCTTTCCCAAGGAAGAGGTGAAGAAATGGTGCTTGCTTGCTCTTTAAGCAAAGGACTTGCCTTCCAAGGAAGAACAGGTGAGGATAAGGGAGAAGGATACAACTTGAAGAGGTGCTTCCCGATCCCTAAAAGCCTATATGAACTGGTTTCCCAAATAGCCCTTGATGATTAGTTGTTAAATTTGGACAACTAGGTCCAAACTCCATGTTGTGATGCTCAGATTAAGATACTGATAATTTTGTTGGATTCCTCTTTCGGAGAGGTGTAAAATCCATATAAAATATATCTTAATCCGATGAGCAGAACATTTATTTTGAATTTATTATTTATAATAAATTATATGTGCGGGTCGGCCTTAAGGTTTTACACCCCCAGCAGATGTGTCACACACCTCAATGATGGATATAAATACAGGCAAAGTTGGAGAGCATTTCACCACAACTCAACACACATCTTCTTCTCTCATCTGATTTAGTACGAGCTCCTTGGAGGACAAGTTCAGCCCACACGTGTGAAGAAGAAGGAGGACGAATCTGTACGGCTGAGCTGAAGGACGAATTTCTGCAGCTAGGGTTTTGCTGGAAGTTTGACTAGCGTTGACTTTGGTCAACGCATGGTCCGAAAGGGCTGAAAATTGTTGGAGAGTTCGATTTTGAGAGGCCGTACACTTTGGCACAGAAATCGAGGTCAAAGGGTTGACCAAACTGTTGCTGTGTTGACTTTTAGCTTGCTGCCATGCGTTGACTTTTCTGGACAGCGTTGACTTTTCTGGAGTTGACTTGGGTTGACTCGGTACCTGATTGGAGGATTGTTGTGACACATTCTGGGTTGGCTGATCAAGGAGACTTTGCTGGTTGAAGCATCCTGTTGACCGCCGTAACGCACCATCACATTTGTCTGTTTCTGGTTTGTCTTCTATAAGATCCACTGATATGTTCTATCAGCATTTTACTTAACCATTTGTGTGATTGCTGTAATAAAAGTAAAGTTGCATCAAGCATAGAACATCTACAAAAATTTACATGGTATCAGAGGTGAGGTGAAGACAAGCCCTAACTTTAGCAATCACCATCTAAGAAAATGGGTTCCACAAGTTATGAATTCAAGGAGAATGACAAGCTGACTGGAAGGGATGACTTCCATGCCTGGAAGATGATATTAGATCTCAAATTGGAAGACCATGATCTCATGGATCATGTACTGGGTAAGATACAAGAACCTCCATCCAATGCTACTGCTGTTGCTAAAAACAAGTATAAGAAGGGGGAGATCAAAGCAAAGCTGATGATCAGGGAATCCATACATAAAAGTCTGGTTGCCTACATATCTGAGCTAGGCACATCCAAGGAGATGTATGATAAATTGATCCTTATGTTCAAAGTAAACAATGTAAACCAAGTGCTATTCCTCAAGAATAAATTGAAGAATCTGAAGAAGGGCCCAAACATACTTTCTAAAATTGACCGAAACAAGGAACAATCTGCTGGCTATTGGGGAGACAAGAGCCGATCGTGAGATGGTTCTCACCGCACTTGGAGGACTCCCATATGAATGGCAAGTATTCACTACTACCATTCTCAATAATAATACAATTCCTAAATTTGACGAGCTACTGTCTAGATGTATGCAAGAAGAGACAAGAATGAAGGAATTCGAAAATGACAGAAATGCTGCCTATGCTGCTCATTCTAGAAAGAAGAACTCTGGTGGTCCTAAGGACAAAGGAAGAACAAGGGCCCAAGGAAAGAAGGCCTGGTCACTATGCTAAAGAATGTCCCTTCAAGAAGGATTCTCCCGATAGTGATGACAACAACAACAACCGGAGGAATGGGAATCAAAGAATCGACAAATCCAAAGGAAAGAGGAAGGCTCCCTCTGGTGGAAACAATCAACCTTCTAAAAAATCTAGAAACTCCAGGTATGAGGAGTCTAATGCTGTTGATAAAAGAAATGAGTATATTCTTGTATCTGCTCTCTCTTCTGCATCTCCGCCCGACACTATGGATGTCTGGCTGATAGATAGAGGTGCCTCAAGACACATCACTGGATTCCAGGAAGCACTCTCTGACATGGTTGAGAGGGATACTAATCTAGAAATTATCCTTGGAGATAATGCCACATACCCCGTGAAAGGGACAGGGACTGTGACCCTCCACTTGTCTCAAGGACAAGTCCTACATTTACAAGATGTACTCTATGTACCAAAATTGAAGAAGAACCTTGTGTCTGTATCAGCCATGGAAGACAAAGGGTTCAATGTAACATTCTCTGATGGAAAGGTGCTCATGTGGAAGAAGAGCTTCAAGGAAGCTATCTCGATTGGTTTTAGAGTTGGCACACTCTACCAGGTTGGAGGGAGTTCGCTGGGAGCAATGACATGTGCTACTATCCGTCAAACCGAACTATGGCACCGAAGGTTTGGACACCTTCATTACAAGGCCCTTCCCGAAGCAAGGAAGGTGGTGACAGGGATGCCTGACTTTGGAAATAATCATGAAGGTGTATGTAAGGGCTGTGCCAAAGAAAAGCATACAAGGGGACCTTTCCCCTCAAGTGTCACAAAGACATCTGATATTTTGCAACTGGTCCATTCTGATCTATCTGGTATGTTGCCCGTGACATCCCTGGGAGGATGTTCTTACTACATGACATTCACTGATGACTTCTCTCGCAAAACCTGGATATACTTCTTGAAGAAGAAGGATGAGGCTTTCATGTGGTTCCGTACCTTCAAATCCTTGGTGGAAAATATGACCGGAAAGAAGATCAAGATTTTGAGGACCGACAATGGCACTGAATATGAGTCAAATGAGTTCAAAGACTTTTGCAGAGAAGCTGGTATTAAGAGGGAGACTACTACTGCATATACTCCTGAGCAGAATGGTGTTGTTGAACGCAAGAATAGGACTATTGTGGAAGCTGCCCGTGCCATGCTATGTGACCAGGGTCTACCGAAGTTTCTGTGGGGAGAAGCTGCAAATACTGTTGTGTACATTCAAAACCGATGCCCTCATTCCGCTCTGGACTCCAAAACTCCCGAAGAGGTTTTCACTGGTAAGAAACCTGATGTCTCACACTTTAGAATTTTGGATGTCCTGTTTATTTTCATGTGCCAAAAGAAAAGAGAAGTAAGCTGGATGCTTCTGGGAAGAAAGGAATGTTTGTGGGCTACAGTGAAACTTCTAAGGCCTATAGAGTCTATGTACCTGGTCAAAGGGAAGTAGAGATATGCCATGATGTCACTTTTGACGAAGATGCTTCCTTGAAGAAAGTAGTAGATCTTCCAAGATCTGAGGAAAATCATGAAGCAAGACCTGGAAATCAAGAAGAACCGCAGGATGAGACAATGCCTGATGTTGAAGGACCAATGGACCCTATTGATCCATCTCCTTCACTGGGAAAGAGACCATCATGGCTCAGGGACACCCTCGAAGATGCTGAGGGACATGCTGCCCCAAGGGGGACATTCCGTGAAAGCAAGAAGCCGTGCAGATACCAAGGGTATCTGGTTGCCATGAGTACCATTGTACAATCTGAACCTGGATCTTTTGAGGAAGCCGTAAAGCATCAAGTCTGGAAGGATGCTATGCACGAAGAATATGAGTCCATAATGAAGAATGATGTCTGGGATGTGGTCCCGAGACCGAAGGACAAATCTATTGTCACCGCGAAATGGCTCTACAAGATCAAACATGGATCTGATGGGAGTGCTGAAAAGTTCAAGGCAAGATTTGTTGCCCGTGGCTTCTCTCAAAAGGAAGGAATAGACTATGATGACATATTTGCACATGTGGCACGATATACCACCATTCGATCAATCATAGCCCTTGCTGCTACGCAAGGATGGAGTCTTCATCAGATGGATGTCAAGACCGCTTTTCTGCATGGTGCAATAAAGGAAGAAGTGTATGTAGAACAACCTCTGGGATTTGAAGTTCAAGATCGAGACACTTATGTCTGCAGGTTGAAGAAAGCCCTCTATGGGTTAAAGCAAGCACCCAGAGCTTGGTACGAGAGGATGGATAGTTACTTGATGAAGCTGGGCTTCACTCGAAGTAATGCTGATCCAAACCTTTACTTCAAGGTTGTACAGGGGAAGCCTCTCATTTTGGTGTTGTATGTGGACGACCTCTTCCTGACAGGTGCTGACCCTCTCATTCATCAATGCAAGAGGGAGCTCGCTGCTGAGTTCGAGATGAAGGACTGGGTGATGCTATTTCCCTGGGCACGAGTGCGGAGACACAGAGAGATTTTCCTTTCTCAAGGAAAATACATTGTGGCTTTCCTTGTAATGACCCATACTTTAGTAACTAGTAGGATAACCGATACAATTATATTTGGTTAAAACAATCAAATAATAAAATAAGTTAATTCAGGCAAATTAATTAATATTATAAACAAACAAAAGTCATCACACCCATTCCTCATTTTTAAAACAAAATAATTTAATCAATCTTATCTTGACATTAATGTACCCTTAAATGAAGATAAGGTCGTCTTAAATGGTGGCAGACCCTCTTAAATGTAATAAAAGATCTTCGGGAGTGAAAGGCGGTGGGGAGATAGATATAAGGGGGAGGATGTGCGGGAGTAAGGGGTCGGTTGGAGGAGAAGAAAAATCTGATATTCTGGAGCATTTGGATTGAAGGATACGCAGAGTTTTCAAAAGAGAGTTTCACCGTTCTGGGATTTTGGGCACGGGGGCAGAAGAGTAATCTTCTGGGTCTAGGAACAATCCTAGATCGGCTGGGAGGATTGTTGTTTTGGTAATCTGTCCATACTCACCTACTGCATCTCACCTACTGCATCTCAGGTATTTCCCTTATAGCATAAATTGAATTTTCTTTTATTTCTGAAAGGCATGAAATCGTACTTTTATTTTGATTTCTGGTCGTATCTGCTTGAATATAGATGTATGAAAATGATCTCTTAAATGGTACAGAAAGGAAAATTGATGAATTGCAACTGTTGCCTGAAGTAGATTACATAAACTGGAATAAAATTTAGAAACAGCAGTAATTCCTGTTTAAGGATTTAGCCTCAGCTTTCACAGGCAGCATGTACGAAACTAAAGGAAGAATTAAAAAGTTACAGAAAACAATGTTAGGTTGACCGTTTGAGCATCGAGGTCGGTTCGAGGCCACTCTTTGGGCAAGAAGAGCGAAATTCTGAAACATAAAATAAAAAAAAAAAAAACTGCTGCTGGTATAAACCAGTCTCTGGTTGATCCAAATTTAAAGCTGCTGTGTAAACCTGCAGCTACAAAATGAATCTTCAGTATGGAAGAAAACCAGCGGGTCAGCGAATGGCGTAAATAGACATTCACAGTATCTGCAACCTGAAACAACATATTTTATTAGTTATACAGCTAAATTTTCACATCCTCAATCCCAAAAATTCCAAACAAATATAGTCTTATACGAGCATCTTTCCAGCATAACTTCTACACAAGGGCAACATAACAAACAGAGAGAATGAGAATATAAACCTGAAGCTTGCATGCTTCTTCACAAGCTCAGTAAAAGAAGGTTTTACAGCAAGTTCTTCTCGAGTGTCGCCTACTTGATGCATCCCAGCATGCTCTGGGATGGCACTTGAGACTGTTAGAGAAGGCAGTAGTGCTGAAGTTGGAGCCAGTTTAATACTTTCGTTCTTCACTGACATAGCCAACAGAAGATCTAAACCCTGTTTTAGCCAGAACATCACTTAAAGTCCCATTCTTGAGTTCGTATAATGTATTCTAATCTTGTAAACAGAGTTTTTCCAAGGGATTGATGATAAAGGGATAAGAACTTTTGTCGCATCTCAGGATCCTTTGCACTCAGGCCCAACATGTACTTCATTTCCACCTTTTGAAACATCGCCTGCCTCTTTTAGAGGATAAACTGCCGTAGATGTCTTTTTCAACAATTAAAACATTCATGCACAGTGACTGGTGTATGCCAAAATTTAGCATTCATGGCCCTAAACTGATTTATAAATCACCCTAAATAAATAAAATGCTGGTACAAAGAGTTATTGACAATAAACTGAGCATGAACAGCCTTGAAATAAATCAGCCATAGACATTACAGTGAGCAACTTTAGCCAAAATCCGAGGCAAAATTTCTGACCCATATTTAAGAATGATTTTCCATACTTACAAATACAAACAGAGGGCAACACCTAAAAAAAAAAAAAAATTGGCTCATCTGATATTACAATTAATTTGCAGCCTGGAAGTCGCGCTTCAAATCAGCGTGGTCTCTTCTCAATGTAAATCTGGCACTCAATGAGGAGTCTGCTACAGCGCTTGAATCTTCCTTTGAAAACCACTGATATATCAAGGAGCAATCTTCAGCAGATGCAAGAATACAATATCAGTAAGGCTGCTTCAGAATTTGATGAATTCGACCCACTGTCAATACTGAACTTGAAAGAGAGACAATACAATCCAATTCTCCTAAAATCCACCTTCTGAAACACTTCCTGTCCTACAGGCAGTGGGAAACTGACAAACACCACGAGTATTAGGGAAAATAAAATATGTCAGATGTTTCCTTCTTTTATACAGTACTCAGTTCAACTATTTGGATCATAATATTAACCACTCACATGGTTGAGTCGGAACAGAGTGTAGATAGATAAATTCAAAATGGGCGTAAATTGCCATCTGGGTTTCCAGAAATGCGCTGTCAAAAATTCCAAAGATCCGTGGTTAGCGGCGGTAAAGCCACGCTAACAGCATAACACCGCTTACGGATGTCGTGGATTTCAGATGATCGAAACATGTTAAAAATTATATAATGTCGACAAACGTTAATCAAAGTTATTACGTGGTCTATTACAGATCGGCTAGCGCACATATTAAATACCAAAGTTATATAATGCGTTAAATACCAAAGTTATTACGTGGTCTATTACAGATCGGCTAGCGCACATATTAAAAACTCAATTGTTTGAAATAATCAGGGTGTATTATTCACGGTGAGAAACTTATCCAAAGTCCGAATACATAAATTGCGATTTAAATATTCTAATTTGCGATTTAAATATTCAATTTGCAAAATCGTTTTGGAGGGATGAGGTTGGGGTTTTGAACCCGTTACCTCTCCCTGTTATCCGAACGCTTCCACGGTGGGCCCGTGAGCTTGCATAATTGGGTAAAATATATATTTGAATAGTTATGTATTGCATACGGTTATAAACCAAGTCCGAGAGGTACGCGGGTTTGAGCTTGAGACCTGCATGTGACCCTATAAAAAAATACCAATGCACCACTTCTTATAAAAAAATACCTGCGTATGGTTCAAACCGGATAGTCCATAACAAAACTTTGTTATATACGTATAACCAGAGTTACTCCGCGGGTTTGACCTCGTGGGGGCCGGCCACCATAGTTATACCATCATTTTATTTAAAGGATATATAGTGTGGTTGAAATAAACATATGGTATTATTTTGTTAATATATTATATTTCATTTTATTTTTAGATAGCCAACTTTAGATATAGTCGACTTGATAACGGATAATTAAAAGTTGGAATTTTATATATTTACATTATATTTCAATTTTAATTAAAAATACACAGACCACTTTTGGCCATGCCTGTCAAAAGTATCCCGAATTAATTAGTATTCAATAAAGAACATATTCTCAATTGAACTCCTTCTACCTCTAAAATGCACTTGAAAATACATCTTGACTTAAACATTCAAATTCAACTTAGGGGGGGGGAAGGATACCTTGCGGACTTATAAAATATATATATATAATAATTTTACTGCAAAAGTATAGCACTCAACAATCAAAACAATATACATATATTACGTATTTTGGAGATCATCTAAAAATATAAATGCCCAGTGATATCCACGAGTTGTTAGCACTCAAGATCAAGATTGATCCAAAAGGGAATGTCGTTTCATAGTCATGAAAATGGTTGTACATTTGATAATCCAACCACTACATTGAAATATGATTGGTACATGACAAAGCATATCCAGTTTGGTTTTCACCAATTTGAAGAGACATCCTATTGTTCAAATTAGACTAAAATTAACACCTATGGCTACCATTGTGCGCTTATAATGCTTCAAAGGAGAATTTGACTAGGAAATTTTATACAAAACTCTTTGGCATAATTACAAAACAAATAAGTTCAATCAAGATCTGATAAACTATTACAATGCCTTCCCTTCTTAAATATTATATAAAGGATTTCGCAAGTCAACAAAGGTGATTTGCTATTTTGGTGAACAAGTCTAGAGATTTAAAAATCATCTTATTAAAGCAAGAATTTATCTCCATAAATTGACAATATTATAATCTAGATTTCTTAGCCATATCCAGATGATATCTAGTGACAAAAGATTGCAGTATGAAATATTTTGGAGCATTCTCACTGTAGAATCTCTCCAGTCAAATAAACAAAATCATATTTATGATAATAAATAATCAATATATAATTACATTATATCCAAAGTATAGTGTTAAAAGTTGTAGGAAGAATTAAAATAAAGTAAGTGTACTTACATAAATACTTAAAAATCAATCATGAACAATAAACGGAAGTTGTGCACCAGGATTCATTTCAGCACTTGAACAATTGATACTCAAGGCTACTTATTCGAATTCCTAGTAATAAAAAGTAGCAGAAAGTCAATAATCCCTTCTATAACTGCATCTAAGACTGAACTTTTTAGACAAATTTTTCAGAACAACCTTTTGATCTATGAAAACCTTGCATTCCACTCTAGAATTAGTAAGCATACATTACCCTGCATAGGACAAGGAGGTCGCGTTGCCACCCTCCTTGACCTCGGTACCAGTAAGACCTACCTGCAGGTAAAATAGAAAAAGAACTATACCCGTATGCCAGCTCAAATCTTACGAAATTATATTTTGTCAGTCTAAAAATTTATCCACTCCTCACGAATTTATTATTATGTATTTCAGGAAAAATTACCTTGTTTAACACGTACCAAAGGCGATAGCGCTAGTGAAATGCATCGCTGCCACCTCCACCTTCACCATCACCATCACCACCATCAAGATCGCCGTCAGCACCTGTTGCTCCGCCCGATCTCACCACTGTGATGAGCTCCTTAGAAGCCAGTTTGGAAACGTTAAAAAGGTCGCAGTCGACCAGGAGCAAGGAGGAACAACGTCACCCAGAGGAAAGACATTCAGAAAAGCCTAAAGATTTGGATGACAAACCTCACAGAGAAGAGCTTTCAGGGAACCGCAAAAGATTAAACTCCCCTTTGATTCCTTCCTGAGATGAGCTGAGAGCAGTCGGGGGTCAAAGACCTCTGATGATCAAAATACGTTAAGAGAATATTCTTCAACTTCTAAAACAAAGATCATTGTATTCCAACTCAGGGGGAATGCTCTGATTTGGTGGGGAAATATGGAAAAACAGTTGCATCTCACGTCAGATACGGTCCCTTGGGAGTTGTTTGTGGACCGATTCTGTGCGAAATACTTATCACCTTTATTTTAAGAGCAGCAAGTTGGAGCCTTCCATACTCTAACCCAAGGTGGTAAAACCATGGAAGAATACGAAATAAAGTTCATGGAACTTGTGAAATATGTTCCTTATCTAGGCACGAATGAACGCCAGGCCGAGCGTTTCGTATTTGGATTAAATCCTCGGATCAGAGCCATGGTAAGAATGTGGAAGCCACCGACGGTGGCAGAGGTGGTTGAATGCGCTCGTTATGCAGAAGAACATCTGGGGATTAAAAGGGATTTCAGGCCAGCTGAACCAATACCGCAGACATTTACAGGAAGGACTCCCCGAAATTTCTTCCGAGAAAATAACTCGAGACCACCTCCTTATGGTAACAGGTTTACCCCAAGAGGAGCGGGGGCAGGAGCTCCCAGGACCATAAATGCAATAGCTTCCGAGTCCTCAAAATTCAGTCCTTGGAGGTCTCGGGGGACGGGTAGTCAGGGAAGGAATGGGAGAGGAAGCGGCACCAGGGGACAAAGCTCTTGGTCTAGAAATTCTCAGTCAAACTCAAAGGGACCAGCCCAGGTGGACTGTTGGGGGTGTGGAGGACCTCATTTTCGGCGTGATTGTCCGGAGAACTCTCGACAAATAGGAAAAGAACCGTCATCAGATGCCCAAAGCAATCATAGAATCCATGTTGTCGTCAACAACAACCAAGCAGCACATCAATCCACTGTAGTGGAATCTTCAGGTACAATCAACAAGATAAAACTCAAAATCTTATTTGACACTAGAGCTACTGATAGTTTTATTTCATCTTATGCATTGAATAAATGTGGGTTGGTAGCCTGCAAACAGGACGATTTTAGACAGGTAGAAATGGCTTCGAGAGACCTTCAATCGGTAGAATTAAGTGTTGAGGATTGCAAAGTTGATCTAGGAGTCTATTTGACCAAACTAAAAGTATATGTCACGGCCCTAGGAACTTACGACTTGGTGATAGGAATGGATTGGTTAGAGTCTCATCAAGCATGGGTAGACTGTTTCGGGAAAACAATACTTTGATGCGGGAGAAACAATCCAAATTCAAGGTATTAAGAGGAAGGTATCCTTACGTTTCATCTCAGCCATGCAAATGAAACGGTGCTTAAGGAAGGGTTGACAAGCGTATGCAGTTCAAATGGTAAGAAAAGAAAAAGGGCCTTCCTTAGATTAGTATCCAATTCTATTAGAATTTCCGGATGTTTTTCCAAAGGAATTTTCTGGACTGCCTCCTTGGCGAGAGCTAGACCTCACCATTGAATTGAAACCTGGTACAAAACCTATATCTAAAACTCCTTACCGAATGACCACCCAGGAACTTCAAGAATTGCGAATACAGCTGAAAGAACTATTAGATGTAAGGCACATTTGACCTAGTGTTTCACCATGGGGTGTTCCTATAATCTTTGTTAAGAAAAAATATGGTTCATTACAACTGTGTGTGGACTATCGAGATTTAAACTGGGCCACGGTAAAGAATAGGTATCCAATGCCTCGCATTGACGACATTTTCGATCAAATGAAAGGAGCTACAATATTTTCAAAGATCGATTTGCGATCGGGTTATCATCAACTCAGGATTAGCGAGAGCGATGTTTCTAAGACTGCATTTTGAACTCGTTTCGGGCATTATGAATTCATTGTGGTGCCATTTGGTTTGACCAATGCACCTGCAGTGTTCATGAACCTTATGAATAGCGTTCTCCACAAATATCTCGACAAATTTGTACAAGTTTTCCTAGACGATATTCTCATTTACTCTAAGAATGAAAAGGAGCATGAAGAGCATCTTCGGATAGTGTTATCTTGTCTCAGGGAGCACAAGTTATATGGAAAATTATCCAAATGCACTTTCTTTCAGAATGAAATCCATTACTTAGGTCATATCATATCAGGCGAAGGAATCTCTGTAGATCTTGAAAAGGTAAATACAATCAGGGAGTGGCCGATACCTAAGAATGCACATGAAGTGCGTAGCTTTATGGGTTTAGCAGGTTACTATCGAAGGTTTGTCGAGAGATTCTCCAAAATTGCAAAGCCGATCACAAACCTCCAGCGCAAGGGTGTTAAGTATGAATGGATTGAGGAATGTGATAAAGCTTTTTCTGAACTTAAAAGATTATTGACTAGTGCACCGATTTTGTGAGTACCGGATATGGATAAAGATTTTACTGTGTGTACCGACACATCTAAGCAAGGGTTAGGCACAGTATTAATGCAGGAAGGAGACGTCATAGCATACGCTTCAAGAAAATTAAAAACCCATGAAGAAATTTATGCTACGCATGATTTAGAGTTAGCCGCGGTGGTCTTAGCTTTAAAGATGTGGAGACATTACTTGGTGGGGAGAAACTTTGTGCTTAAAAGTGACCACCAAAGTTTGCAGTATTTATTCACCCAGAGAGACTTGAATGCAAGACAAAGACAATGGAGTGAACTCCTAAGCGAATATGATTTTGTGATTTCATATATCAAAGGGAAGGAGAATGTTGTAGTTGATGCATTAAGTAGAAGACCTCGAATATTCTCCCTCATACCTATCAGGGTGAACTTGAGAGATCAAGTACTTGAACATCTTGTAAGAGACAGTTGGTACTTAAAAGTAAGGTCGGGGCTCGAAAGCAACCATTCGAAGGAACTTAAGTTCGAAGGATACGATCTGGAAGATGAAGGAATTCTATGATTTCACGAAAGGATGTATATACTAGATAGTGGAGATCTCCGAAACACCATCTTGAAGGAAGCACACCGAGCAGTGTATTGTGCACATCCTGGGGTAAAGAAGATGTATGCTGACACTAAGAGACTCTTCTTCTGGTCAGGCATGAAAAACAACATTTTCCAATTTGTCGCTAGGTGTCTTGAATGTCAGCAGGTAAAAGCTGATCATCGTCACCCAGTAGGTCTCTTACAACCTCACAACATCCCTATGACCAAATGGGAGATAATTTCTATGGATTTTATCGTTGGGTTGCCTCTTATGTAACAAAAGCATAATGCCATTTTGGTTGTGGTGGATAGATTAACAAAAAGCGCCCATTTCATCTCGGTAAGAGATACTTATGAAGTAGCTGACGTAGCACGGGTATTCATAAATGGAATTATCAAATTTCATGGAGTACCTAAGAAAATCATATCCGACAGAGATCCTCGGTTCACATCAAGGTTCTGGAATTGTATGCAGTCGACCTTGGGAACTCAGTTAAATTTAAGTACAACATATCATCCTGAGATCGATGGACAGACAGAAAGGGTAAATCAAGTACTCGAGGATATGCTATGGATGTATGTTATGGACCAATAGTCGCGCTGGGAAAAGTACTTACCCTTGGTAGAATTTGCTTACAACAATAGTTATCATAGTTCAATCGGGATGCCACCATTTGAAGAATTATATGGGAGACCCTGCAGAACGTTGTTGAGTTGGGACAGGTTCGAAGACCGAGTAATTGTCAGACTAGAATTGATCCAAGAGATCAATTTTGGTCTGACTGAAAGAGGCTCAAGATAGACAGAAAAGTTATGTTGACGCTCACAGGACAGATAGAAGCTATGTAGTGGGAGATCAAGTTTTCATCCGCATCAGACCAAATAAAAGCATCATTCGGTTTGGGAAGGGGACAAAATTATCCCCCCAGTTTATAGGACCGTTTGAAGTCCTGGAAAAAGTTGGACCTGTCGCTTATCATTTTGCACTGCCACCCCACCTGCACAAAATTCATAATGTATTTCATGTATCTACCTTACGACACTATATTGCTGATAAATCTCATGACTTTCAATGGAAGGAATTGTAGGTATCGGATGTGGGAACCCTAACGGTCGAACCATTATGTATTCTAGAACGTAGGGTTCGACAGCTCAGGAACCGTCGGATAGACCAAGTTAAAGTCCAGTGGGACAAGTATAGTCCTGGATCAGCAACTTGGGAAGACGCTGAGACTTTCTGCCAGAATTACGCCGGCCTATGCTAAATTTTGAGAACTGGAAACTTTACATGTATAGTACTACTCTATTTTGATACTTGAAACTTTATTTTGAAACATTACGTAAGGATGAGTTTTACCTTGCTGGTACATGAATACCCATAAAGAGAGAATGCTACTTCATTCTAGTGATACAAGATATATGTTGTTTGTTTAAATTTACTGGTGCATGGATACTGATATGCAGTATGTCATTTAAATTAAAATTGCAAGAATATGAAAAGTGAAATATATTGGTATATAGATTGAAAGGGGTAAAGCAATGCATCATAAATAGAACATGTATGAACTAAATAGAAGCAGTGTCTGAAATGAGAAATTTTCTTGGACATATTGATACCTATGTAAACAAATTTTCTTTTTATATAAGTTCTAGGATTAATATCATAAATATCAAAGTATTTTGAATATGTAAAGGTTGTTATATGGGTAACAATTGGTTATGAACAATATAGATGCATATGCTGTAATACGTGTACGAGTGTTTACATTGCAAATTCTGTCTCAGTGATTGCTTCGCAGAACACAGGTTACCGAAACAATAGACGTGATGACAGAATCCCAGAACGTTGAGACTCCATGTGATTCCATGATAGGGTGTTGACCCTGGTTCTACTGGGAGGAGTGGAGGTGTTGCCCACTGTTTATCCTCCAATACCTGGAGTCATGGGAGGACTATGCGAGTCACGCTCCCCTAGACTTGTGATGATGACTGCCGGATGCCTACAAGCATATCAGGTCGATATAATCGACGTCGATATCCTTAAGGTCTATGAATGGATCAGTAAAACTGATGCCATGTCATATTCCTATAGAGGATGGATAGGAAGGGAATGGAAGAGATTAGGAAGGACAGGATGATTTTAGAATAGTCTGCAGAGGCGGTTGAGGTGTGAAGTAACAAATAAATTACAAATAAAAAGAAACATGCATATTCAAACAAAATTCAATCTTAAAAATACAAACCTTCTCACTTGTGCCCTAATCTCTAAAAAAAAAAAAACATACTTATCAATATGAGTATATGAAGCCCTAACTTCGGGACGAAGTTTTCTGAAGGGAGGAAGTATGTAATGACCCATACCTAATTGATAAGTAGGATAACCATTAAAATTATATGAGGATGAGCCAATAAAATAATAATATAAATTAATTAAGGCAAATAAATTAATTTATAAACGAGCATAAATTCATCACACTCATTTCTAATTTATAAAATAAAACAAATAATTTAATCAATCTTATCTCGACATTAATGTACCCTTAAATGAAGATAAGGTCGCATTAAATGGTGAAGACCTCTTAAAATGTAACAAAAGATCTTCGGGAGTGAAAGGTGGTGGGATAGATATAAGGGTGGATGGGAGGAGAAGAGGGGCGGATATTTTGGGAGCATCCGGATTGGAAGGATACGCAAAGTTTTCTTAAGAGAGTTTCACCGTTCTGGGGATTCATGGACGGCGTAAGAGTAATCTTCTGGTCTAGGAACAATCCTAGATTACTGAGGATTGTTGTTTTGGTAATTCGTCCATAATACCTACCGCATCTCGGTATTTCTTATAGCATAAATTGAATTTTCTTTTAATTCTGAAAGGCATGAAATCGTACTTTTATTTTGATTTCTGGGCGTATATGCTTGAATATAGATGTATGAAAATGATCTCTTAAATTGTACAGAAGGGAGAATTGATGAATTGCACCGGTTCGAAGTAGCATACATAAATCGGAATAAAATTTAGAAACAAGCAGAATTCGGCGATGATTTAGCTAAACTCTAAACTCGGCTCCGAAACTAAAGGAAGAATTAGAGAATTTTAGAAACTAATGTTCATTATTACACTTCTGGAAAGATTTGGAATGGTGGACTGTAAGTCCGTGTCGACACCGATGGAACTCAACTTTAAGAAGTTGAGTGGCAGCGCTGCTGGGCCTATCTTGGCCAATCCTACCGAGTATCGTCAACTCATAGGAGCTTTGATGTTCTTAGTGAACACCCGACCAGATATATGTTTTGCAGTGAACACTTTGAGTCAACAGATGGTTGAGCCTCATCATTTTCACTGGTTTGGTGCCAAGAATCTTCTGAGATATCTCGGGCCCATGTTTGACGAGATACACTGCCGGGAGTGTGACACTCCGTGGATATACCGATGCCGATTGGGCTGGCAGTGTGGTGGATCGTAAGAGCACATCGGGATGCTGCTTCAATCTTGGTTCTGCTTCGATCTCATGGATGAGCAGGAAGCAGAAGTCGGTGGCTTTGAGCACCGTTGAGGCCGAATACATTGCAGCAAGTATGGCCTGTTGTGAAGCAGTTTGGTTGCGAAAGCTCTTTAGTGAGCTGTTTGGACATGTGCTAGATACCACTGTGATACTCTGTGATAACCAGAGTGGGATTCGTATGACCGAGAATCCTGTGTTCCACGACCGATCCAAGCATATTGATATCAGGTACCACTTTATCCGGGATATGGTACAGCGAGGCGCCGTAAGGCTCGATCATATAGGAACTGATGAGCAGGTCGCGGATATTCTCACTAAGCCCCTGGGGAAGGTCAAGTTCCTAACCTTTCGTGAGAGTCTTGGTATCGTGGAACGACCCTATGATGTGGGTCCTGTTGGACGATGAGCTCTGGGAGCTCTGGGGGGATTTGGGGATAGCTTCTCGGAGCTATAAGCACTCATAATGCTTCTGCCCCACCGTTGTGATTATTGAGTTGGTTCGCCTCTCATTTATCTGTGCCCCGTATGCATCCTACCCATTGAGTTCAAGGCTCATGGGAAGTACCTCTCATTTGGCCAATGAGGTGGGAAAAGCTAGAGACTATTAGCAAAGACTGATGGACGCATCAGAGATTGCCGTACTCTCTATCTAGGATGGCACGGCCCAACCACTTGATCTGGGATCAAGTTTAGTGAGGTCTGGGACCTTTGCCTGACTTCGGGTCAGATGAACCAACTTTGGGTTGGTTGGATACTCTTCATGAGTTTGATAGAGGTTTTGAACCTCTGGACTGATTATGTCAGTCGGGGGATGATGTCTTTGTGAATGACCCACTTCTGTTCTGAAATAAAGAGGCCAACAAAGCAAGTTACGGCGGGATGACGCACAATGTTTGATTGCACTGATGGATGGAGTTCTCCCTAGTTGAGAGGGAGTGTTAAATTTGGACAACTAGGTCCAAACTCCATGTTATGATGCTCAGATTAAGAGGCTAATATTTTTGTTGGATTCCTCTTTCAGAGAGGTGTAAAATCCATATAAAATATGTCTTAATCCGATGAGCAGAACATTTATTTTGAATTTATTATTTATAATAAATTATATGTGCAGGTCGGCCTTAAGGTTTTACACCCCCAGCAGATGTGTCACACACCTCAATGACGGATATAAATACAGTCAAAGTTGGAGAGCATTTCACAACAACTCAACACACATCTTCTTCTCTCATCTAATTTAGTACGAGCTCATTGGAGGACAAGTTCAGCCCACACGTGTGAAGAAGAAGGACGAAATTTGTACGGCCAAGAGGAAGGACGAATTTATGCAGCTAGGGTTTTGAAGGTAGTTTGACCAGCGTTGACTTTGGTCAACGCATGGTCCGAAAGGGCTGAAAATTGTTGGAGAGTTCGATTTCAAGAGGCCATACACTTTGGCATAGGAATCGAGGTCAAAGGGTTGACCGAACTGTTGCTGCGTTGACTTTTAGCTTGCTGCCCTGCATTGACTTTTCTGGACAACGTTGACTTTTCTGGAGTTGACTTGGGTTGACTCGATAGCTGATTGGAGGATTGTTGTGACACATTCTGGGTTGGCTGATCAAGGAGACTTTGCTGGTTGAAGCATCTTGTTGACCGCCGTAACGCACCATCACATTTTTTCTGTTTCTGGTTTGTCTTCTATAAGATCCACTTATATGTTCTATCAGCATTTTACTTAACTATTTGTGTGATTGCTGTAAGAAAAGTAAAGTTGCTTCAAGCATAGAACATATACAAAAATTTACATTAGTCTTTAATAGGAAACGGGACCACACGGAACCAAGTGGACCCAACCCAAGTTCGGGGATGGAATATAGCAACCAATGATATTCCTATCCTGGGCAAGGTGAGGGGAAAGGATCAGACAAGAAATTTTGCTTCAAAGGTCAAATTGAAGCATTTTGTGGTACACTTTCCTGTTAAGTGTGGCCAATTATGCTTTTTCTTTTTCTTTTAGCTGCTTCAACCTTCGGGGCATCATTCCAAGCCTGACCCAAGGTGGAGGCAAGGGGATAGGGAGGCTGACCCTGTGTGGACCCATGGGGCCTATGTGGACCCAAGTGGGAAAAATGATGGATGGGGGTATAATGAGTGGAAAGGGAGTAATATATGCATTTTAAGGAGCAGGACCACGCACCCAACGTCGGGGTTTCCCAAGTAGTACCCCCCTAGAACCAAATGGTCAATAAAGGAGATCCCACGAGACTAAGATGCAAGGGTAACACCCAAAAGAGATCAAGGGGACAAAAGCACAGACTAAGCCCACTCTTTCTACCGAATCCCCCCATCAATCCATGCCCAGAAGTATACATGATAAGTAAACCCAATACTTATTTACCAAATGACAAGACATACCTTTAGATTCGGGAGACCCATCTTCAAACATACGATCAATACAGATGGGTGAGGGACCACATGGTTGGCTCAGGTAGCAGATAAATGGCACAATGAGCTAGTAGGAGGCTACAAGGTGTTGTTGGCTACTGGCTGAGATCCATCGTGGAGAAAAATTTCTCCTAGGGATATCACCCACAAAGTGGTGGGTAACAAAGCTTATATGCCGTGGCCAAAAAGTTATGGACTACCCCTAATGAAAGAGGGGTAATAGGGTTGAAATGTGATCTTTTATGGTGTGAAATCTCTTGCAGATGGTTTTTGACCTGGAGATGATTTCCTGGGAATGACTAAAGTGTTTCTCTTAGAAAATTTTGTAATTTTACGACGCATTTTCTATATTTTGCATGTTGTATTTGTGTAGTAGGCTTTCTAATTATGCCATGATATAAATTGCTAAATCTATCTTGAAATCTTGCTCCTCTATAATATGTAAAATTCTTCCTAGGAACCATTTCGAGAACTTCGAGTGTGCATCTCTTAATTTTAAAATATCCCCTTACAAGAAAATCACTAAGGATTTAAAAATGGATGCCCTAGTCATCCCCCCTTGCTTCAACAAGGTCGTTATCATTGATTTTTTCCCTAGAAGACTCCATTAAGCCCATTTAGAACAAGGCACTAGTCATAATAGTGTTGATCACCTCTTTTTTTAATAAATTTACCCTTTCTTTCTAATTCCTTATTTTTACGGTTTGGGATAGGGTTTTATAAGAAATATTGCTAAAATATAATTTAAGTTTGACGCGTTGTTGTCTTAAAATAGGAATTGCATTCAATAATTATATGAAAGAAAAATCTAGCATTATATGCGCATTAGAACCCTCTTTGAGGGCTGACATCATCATTTTTTTGTTGTTTATGCATAGTTTCAGCCATGAAACTGCACCATAAACCCTAGATCCTAGGCATCTATTTGAAGGTCTTGCCCCTTTTGTTGATTAATTATTGAGAGGCATTTTCCTTTTGTTGTTGTATGACATTGGGTACCTTATTATTGAAAATATGTAAAACCCTAACTTATAGCAGCGATATAATTGGTCTAGAAACATATCACTTGAACTTTGGCAAATGATTATTTAAGCCTTCTAGGCTCCACCAATACTATATCTCATTTTTAGACCTCATTCTATCACCTTGTGCCATTCTCGTTGATATCCTTTAGGTGAATCTTTTATGGAGCCTCCCTTGTGGTTGAATACCACTAAATAGCGAGACAGAGGTTGTTGAGGTGACAGTGGCAATTCATGTTTTAAAAAACGGAATCGGTCAGCTACCAGGTCGAGGTAATGACTCGGTAATGACTCGGAATCAGTAATGACTCGGTCGACCAGGTTTCAATGACTCGGTCATGACTCGGTTTTTGTAAAAAATACATTAAATATTAATTTTTTTGTACAAAAACATAAATTTAAAGATTTTTATTCATGTTTCCAAACACAAAGCATTACAATATAGACAAAAGACAACATATGATAAAAGTAGGCTCTCGATCGACCAGGTTTCAACTTTCAATGACTCGGTCATGACTCGGTTTTTGTAAAAAATACATTAAATATTAATTTTTTTGTACAAAAACATAAATTTAAAGATTTTTATTCATGTTTCCAAACACAAAGCATTACAATATAGACAAAAGACAACATATGATAAAAGTAGGCTCATGAATATATCCATTATATCAAAATTGCACCCAGTGCACTGTCCAAGGACCAATACATGATCAAAACAAAAAACATAACTAAGGAGGCTCTAAATGGCCTCTACAACAAAACATGAATAGTCACATAACTAAGGAGGCTCTAAATGGCCTCTACAACAAAACATGAATAGTCACTAGTAACTAGTAACTACTGCTAGTCATCTGAATCTGACAAGCCAATGTCCTCTGGCTCTTCCTCAAACTCTGAACCATGGGGGGAAGACGCTCGCTCTGCCTCCTCCTCTGAATCAACATCCTCGACTGGAACTATACCCTTGCCCTTACCACCTTGAGAATCAGATAGACGAGCTATGCGTCTCCGTCGTGGCTGACTAGAGGAAGTGCCTGTACCTGCAGCGGCTGCAACTGGATGGCCTGGGACTGGGTCTGCTACTAATGGATCTACATTGAGCATAGTCGCCTCCATATCTAAATCGAAGTCAAGTGAACTCTCCCTGTCAAACTCTGGTGGACAAGACTCCACTACCCAATCTGATGTTGGATCAATATCCTCCAACACAATGGGATCCGAATCAGGTCTTTTGTTCAGCAATTGGTTCCGTCTTAGTCGGAGGTTGTACTGGACAAACACTAGATCATTTAACCGTTTTTGCTCCAAACGGTTTCTCGTGTGTGTGTGAATCCTCTCAAAGACAGACCAATTGCGCTCACACCCAGAAGCACTGCAAGTTTGACTCAAAATGCGGATTGCAAACCTCTGCAATTCAGGACAGTGGGCACCAAATGCCTCCCACCATTGTGCTGCAAAAAATGAGTTTCAGTTAGCTCAACAATTTATATCCAACTTTGAAATTGAAATGATAATTTTATAAACAATTATACAAAATAATAAATTATAAAATATAAATTTGAAAATGGAAATTCTTTGTTTACCTGGCTCATCTGATTCCCTTGCAATCCTTGCAAGGTTCTTGCCAAAGGTACCAGTGGCATGGCTGAACATAGTGATCTGCCTGTGTATCGTCAACTGCTCACTCTCTGTGGGGATCATGCGATCAATGCAATCAATCAATCCATCTCTAACCTCTCCAGTCAAAGCTCCTGTTTCCTGAGCTTTATAATGATACCTTGGGTTCAGAAAATACCCAGCTGCATGTATCGGGCGATGGAGTTGATTGTTCCATCTCTGATCAATGATTTCCCAAATGGGCCCATACTTAGCCACTCTGTCCTTGCATGTTGCCCTTATCCGCTCCTTTGCTTGATCCATAGCCTCATAAATGAAGCCCATAGCCAATCTTTCCCCATCCACCAAGCGCAACACCTTAACCAATGGCTCAGCAAGTTTCACAATGTTTGCTGCCTTTTTCCAAAATATTTCTTCAACAACTTTCCTTTTCATGTCTTTGCCATCATGTTTGCGAGAGAACTGACTTTCATTCCATTCATCACTAGAAAACATCTTTTGCAAGTTTCTTTGTTGGGCACTCATAGATTGCAATGTCAAAAACCGTGTTGCAAATCTAGTGATGGCAGGCCTAATAAGTTCCTTGCCCCCTGTGTATTTCCTCATCAGACTCAGAATCCATGAGTGATTGTAAATATATTTTGTGATGCATTTGGCATGCTCTATAGTGTTCTTGATCCAGTCTATTTTGCCAATATCCTCAAGCATGAGGTCTATGCAATGTGCAGCACATGGGGTCCAAAAAATGGTTGGGTGTTTTTCCTCTAACAATTTACCAGCAAGAACATAGTTAGAGGCATTGTCTATGATGATTTGAACAACATTTTCCACCCCCACCTCTTCAACAACCTCATCCAAAAGCTGTAACAACAACTGTGCATCTTTCACCCTATCAGATGCATCAACTGATCTTAGAAACATGGTTCCCCGTGGGCAAAAGACAAGAAAGTTTATGATGGTACAGTTCCTCTGATCAGTCCATCCATCTGACATGATGGTACATCCTGTACGTGCCCATGAGTTTTTGAACTCTTTCAAATAATCATTAATGTTTGAAATCTCTCTTTGCAAAAAAGATCCTCTTAACTCATGCAGAGTAGGAGGTTTGAAGCCCTTTCCAACAGCATATATGGCATCAAAAATAGGTTCATAATATGGTGAACGAGTAGCATTGAAGGGAATATCAGCATCATACCACCATCTAGCAATGTACTCACAAGCATCATCTCTCAATTGTTTTTTCCAATGAGCATCTAAAGTGGGCTGCACAGTGTGAGGACTAGGACCATATGCAGTTGCACTATCAGGAGATGAGGGCACAAAAAAACTTTTAATAGTACCCTTATTTTTCATTGCACCCTTACCCTTGTCAGAAATAGACTCCCTAGAGGGAGGAACATAGCGAAAGGGGTTTTTTGATGCATCAGTGGAAGGGATAGATGAGGAATCCTAATAATTAAAAGATTCAAAACTTGAGTTGCCAGCCATCATATTTTGTATATTCCTCTTCCTCCCAATTTCAGCCTGTATTTCTTTTTGCCTATTTTTGTCTTGCTCAAACTTGTCAAACTGTTCTTTCAACTGCTTCCTAATTTCCCCAATGTTTTCTGCTTCACATGCAGTGATTTGGCCTTCAACACCAGCCAAATGTAGTTTCAGTCTATGAATGCCCCCTCCACCCTCCTTAATTTTTTTCTTGCAAAATTTGCAATACATTTGATCCCCAACCATTTCAACATATGCCCAAGCAGAGTCTTTTGCTCTAGGGGCCATTTTGGACTGAGTTTTTGACTTGGAAATAAAATGTTTAAATCTGAACATGAAAACAAAAAAAAAACTATTCATTCTATGTTCATTTCTTTCACCAAATGGCAAATGCCAAAAACTATGCAAATGCAAATGGAAAATGCTAGATTTGCTAAATAAATAAAACAAACAAAGGCAGATTTAGTAGAGAAAAAATAAATACCTCTAGCCTCTAGCTTCCTCTAGCTCAATGCTGCTCCAAAGCTTGCCAATTTGCTCCTCACTGCTGCTCCAAAACTTGCCCAAGAAGCTCCTCACTGCTACTCCAAAACGAACTCCACAATCTTCAGCAAACACTCACAAATGCTCAAACAAATTGCACAAGATAGATGTGAGCTCAATAGAGGGGGTGGGTTAGTTATATAGCATTGGGAGGGCTTAGAGATGCATAAAAAACCCTAACAGCAAATAAAAATCCGTTTTAAAGTCCGCAAATGAGCAAAATTTGGGCCCACCGGCCGGCAGTAATGACCAGGCCTGGTTGACTCGGGCTCGGCTTGGTCGGCCGGTTTATTACCGAGCCGGCCGAGTCATTACAAAAACCGGCCGGCTCGGTAATAAACCGGCCAGCCTGGCTGGTTATGAACCTGGTCGGACCGGCCGCCCAACCGGCTCGGTCGACCAGGCCTGGTCGGTTTTGACAAGGCCGGTTTTTAAAACAGAGGTGGCAATCAATCTCTTGTTGCTCTAAGGTCTGGTTTCTGCCTAGTGGGGCTTTGCACTAGGCCCACTAGATTTTGCGACAACAATAACCGACACTTATTGGTTTGATCTATGGTACTGGTGGAGTAGTTTTCTGCTTGTTTGTTATTCTATGATATTTGTGATGATCTGTCGTGCTTTAACAACCAAAAAAAAAAAAACCTACTTATAATATATATATATATATATATCGTTGTAAGTTTACTAGTTAAATTGCATTGTAAACAAGTACATTTTCGAGATAAGCCAACACACTCATCAACTTGGCCACATGGAAGAACAAACTTTTTGGTCTTCATCCTTGTGAGCATTCTGGAAATATTTTCATCCTTTCACCTTATATTTGGTAGAGGGGGAATAATACCAATGATTGACAGTCAGGTTTCTAGTTCTAAGACTTGTCAATCAAGCATGTACAAGCGAGCCTAAGCCACAGCCAGAACCAGAGCTTCAAGCCTAAGCCAAAGTCAGAGTTGTAACCAGAGTCAAATCCATGAGTGTGATTCAATTTGCGAGCACTTCTAGTTAACAAGAGACACCAACTTCCAGCTAAATCAGAAAATGTTCTAGAAACTGTTGAGCCCTAGAGCCAAGATCCAACAATTTGCGGTCATCTTCAAATCACCATTTGTGGGCACTTCCAATCAGCAGAAGGCATCAACTTCTATCCAAATTTGGAGATGATCTGCGAATTGCTAAGCATTAGTGCTGAGTTCCAGAATTTGTGGTCAGCCTTAAACCACCATTGGGATTGTGGTCACCCAAAACCACCAAATTCAAATAGCATACTCAGCTATTGGTACCTGTCCTAATTTCTCTGCTTGGATTCACAAGCACCCCTTCAGATTAAGGGGGGGAACGTTAGACCCTTGATCCATCAGGGCTATGGTGTGGAATATGAACGGACATCAAGAGTCTAAGTGAATGATGTATTTAAATTTTAAATGTGTACCATATTAATAGGTAACTCACACTTATCTTTATTGCTAGTCTGCGGCCCAACAATGTGCAATGCACCTAATTCTGTACTTTGAATGTCTTTCTATAATATATGGCTGAGGTTTTGCAAATAGAATGATGCATATAATTGATGGAGCAAACAATAGAACAATACATTAAATGGACAGGTTGTCAAGGTAGGTGTAAATGAACAAAATAAAATGAAACAAAGTGAGTCCCCTATAAGTCATTACCACATCAAGCGGCACGAAGTAAACACCAGAGATAAGAGATGAAGCCATCCCCGCAGCAGCATTCGCTATTGTTGTACGTGTTGCTTCTGGTATGTCCATGTTTTCTGTCGATTTCAAAACAGAGTCCTTTGCCATCTCCAAGCTAGTTAGACAAACCACTCTGCCAGGTAAAGATCCTATCGCAGATGTACCATATCCTCGAAAAAGACCAGGAATTCCATCATTCCTCAATATATTTTTGAAAACAAGAAGACCATTTGTTTGAGCAAACTCAGCTCCAGAAACCTGAATTCTTGTCTTTACAACAGCTATAGGATGCAGCAAGGCTGACTGAACAGAAAAAAGAACTGCTCCAATAACATGAAATCTTGTCTTGTCTAACCTGCAAAATAACATAATGTAGGCAGGGTCACACAGTCACCATATTTGTGATAACTAATTAGAGAACTCAAATTGGCTTCCAAGAATCTATTTAATATAAATGTGTTGCAATCAAACAACTGTTATATGATTCAGTAGGTACAGTAAATTGAGTGCTAATCTTCAGGAATCACGGGAAAGTTTAGTTTTCACCAAGAAAGCAGTTAAACTCCGAAATGACCATTGCAACACAGGACTAAAGGTTGCTTTCACAAGGCTCATATGACATACAGTCCTAAAGCCACTGACAAGGGTTAGTTGACAGAAGGAATTTATGCATCTTTTCAGGTCATTTGGAACACTAAAAGTTATGATGTATTAACATTTATGAGAAACTAGAGATTAACCAATATCAAGATTTGATCAACTGCAAAATTGCAAATCTAGGGTACAAAGCATCTTAGGTTTAGATTTTATACCCTAAGTAGGCAGTCCAAACTCTATTATAACCAGCACTCAACTTATTCTTTCATGACAAAATCCTATTCCAATCTTTCAACCTTCCTTGTATCTCAACTCTAGACAAATCCTTGAAAGGAAAAAAAGACCATGTTAAAGTACAGTTAAACTGTACTTATGAAACTAAGACACAAAAATAGTATACTTTCATTTGTTCTACTTTTGAGACATCAACTTTGGTGTTTAGTTATATCCAATCTATGTGCACAATTCCATATGTAAGCTATCAAGGTGTTACAACTCATACAGTATGAGGTTTCACATTGTGATTTTCATCACATAGAAGTTCTTCTCTTCTTGACAGTGGATTATTTGATGGAAGTCTTCCATGCAGGAGATTCGGTTCTCTCTATGGTGGATTGGTGTTAGTGTAATATTCCCAATTGGCTATTGTTAGTGTAATATTCCCAATTGGCTATTGTTAGTGTAATATTCCCAATTAACAATAGCTAATTGGAAATATTAATTTTTGACTATTGCACTTTAATAAAGTTAAGTTAGAAATAAAGTGGGTGAAAAGGGACACTTAACTCACACTTAGGATAAAAGCATTTCCTAAAATCACTTGGAGAGATGATTATTTGGCAGCATGGGGCCTAGAGGACGAAGTGGCAGCGTGGAGGAGATGTCAGCGTGGGCAGCGTGGCCCCAAGTCAGCGCAGAGCTAGAGGGACAGCGTGGCTCAAGGAGACAGCGCAGTTGGTGGTGGGGCCTAGGTGAGAGCAAGGCTCTCCAAACATAAAAAGGGAGAGAGGCTCCTCATTTTGATTCATTCGACTATGCATCTATGTTATTTGTCTTTTGAGATTGAACACGCTTTCGCTGTTAAGCAAACTCTGCAAGTGTTTTTCAGCACACTGGGTGTCTCCGTGCGGAGATCCCAACCTCAGCCTCGGGGGACTTCGAGTGCCTGCTCGGGTGAGGAGTTCTATCCTTGTTTTGCCGGAGAGAGTTGGAGTAGCCACAGCTGGGATTGTTCACTTACAGAGACAGCGCAGTCAGTGAGAGGGAGGACGCAGTCTTTGGAGGAGGAGATTCCGGATTGAGGACTTATCAGCGGATTCAGCCCGAGAGAGTTGGAAAGGGATCAGCCCTTCCCTATTCCATCATTTTGGTAGAGTTGGGGACCATCTTTTGCAACAGATCATTCAGGGCCAGCGTTTATCATTGGGACAACGTTGTACCTCAAGGGAGGTCATTTTCGGAGGTCATCCATTTTCGAAAAGCTCTCTGGGTTTTTCTAGGTATTGGGTGGAGAGGTCATTCCCAAAGTTTCATAATTTTCTAAGGTGGGGAGCAGCCCCAAAGATTCAGTTTATTCCAGCAGCACAGCAACAGTACCAGTAGCTTGGAGATTATGCAGTCATTGAGGGAGCAGCCATTCCATGATATATTCTGGGATTATTTCTACGCTTGCCTAGTGCAAGCCAAGGTGCCATCATTCTAATCACCTTTGTACTCATTTCATCTTTCAGTATTTAATAAAATGGCTCATCGTTTTCCATATTGTGTTTTGTTCATGTGATGTCTCTCTAGTTGTTGTAGTTCTTTGTTTATGTGCTTTATATTGCTGTTTTTTTCTATCAGGAATATTACAGTGGTATCAGAGCTCATAGACTTGGCTCAGCCTGTGGAGCAGATTGTCAATGACACTAGCAGGAAAACCATACATATGTTACTGAGAAAGGAAGTATAGAGACCAAGAACGGAGGTTAGAGATCACTTTCAGGGAGGGTGATTGCTTTCCAGTAGTGGACGCAGAAGAGAAGGAACCAATGGCAGAGGAGAGAGATGCCAGGAAGGAGTTCAGGGAACTTCTCCTCAAATCAATGCAGGATTTGTCGAGAAGGATAGAAGAGATGGGGCAAAGGCTCACTGCAGAACCTAGACAGCATGAAATCCCAAGAGGTTTCCAGACCAGAGAGGGATCGGGCACATCCCATCATTTGCAGGAGCACCTCACGGCACAGCAGATGGCATCACATACACCCCCGCGTTCCACGATGCCCACATTTCTTGCCACAGACACTGAGGCAGGAGCACAACCGGAGCAGGAACCGGCTCACATGGGGGATTACTTTGCCGAGTATCAGTCTTACGGACAGGAGTTCAGAGATGCCCTCACATTGCATGACTTCATACAGTTGAAGAGGGACAACAGACCCCGCAACCATCACAAGGGGAAGAGGCATTCACAGGATGGGGATGTACAGCGCACTGTAGGCAGATTTTATCTACCGACATTTGATGGATCCTCCAAGTGTTCGACAAAGGCTTGGGTGGAGAAGTTGGATATCTATTTCCAGCTTAACCAGATGGCAGAGGCAAAAGCCATCAAGGTGGCAACGCTGCACCTGGAGGGCGAGGCCCATGATTAGTGGTTTCACAGGATGGCTACGCTGGGGCACTCAAGGGTGACAGCATGTGTTGAGTTTACACGGAGGCTGATAGAGAGGTTTGATCGGAGGGATCCAGAGGAGAACTTTGTTGAGCTGACTAAGCTCAAGCAGACCGGGAGTCCAGACACACATACATTTCAGAGTTTTTGAGACTCTCCGTGATGGTGCCTGACTTATCTTCAGCCAAGATGATCTACATGTTCATCAATGGATTGGCAGAACCTCTTCGGGGGTTAGTCAGATCGACAAGACCAGCTACACTCCATGACGTAGTTGGGAGGACTCGGGACTTGCAGGATGCACTGCCCCAGACTATAGCTCCTTTTCCCCAGAGACCGGCATTTCAACCTAAGGGGAAGGACATGAGGGTTCCGCAGCCTGCCTCCAAAGGGGAACTAGAGCCGAGGGCCTTTAGATGACGAGGCCAGGAGAGATCTGAGGCGAAAGAGGCTATGCTTCACATGCCAGGAGCCATGGGCACCAGGACACCGTTGTGCTGCGGGGAAGGCACACTACATCGAGGTTTTCTCCGACAGTAGCGGGGAAGAGGAGTACGACGAGATAGAGGCAAGAGGCAGCAGTGTGCCGCAAAGAGGAGATCGTCCACCACCTCCACCACCAAGAGCGGGAGGTGCAGCATTTGCACCTACCAGGGGAGTCCTTGCTTCTTTGCGAGGGGTTCCCAAATACTTGACATTGCGTGTCCGAGGTACTCTGCGGGGACAGCGTGTTTTAGTATTAGTAGACAGTGCGGCCACCCACAATTTTATTGATGCCCGGTTGGTAGAGCGGAGGAGCATACCAACAGAGAGCTTTGATGGGTTTTCGGTACTGGTTCCAGGTGACAGAACCATGAAGTGTGCCAGGGATGTGCCAGCCTTGGCAGTGACTATGGGAACTTACACCTTGACAAATCACTTCTTTGTGGTGAACATTCTAGACACCAACGTGATACTGGGAGTGCAGTGGTTGATCACGCTGGGGAAGGTCACCGCAGATTGGGAGACCTTGGAGATGGAGTGGACGGACAAGAAGACCGGGAGGCACGAGATGATTTGGGGTATGCACACCTACCTGCCACAGACAGTTTCAGCACACCAGATGGAGGCAGATTTCCAGAAGGTACATAGAGTGGGCAGTTGAGTTGTGTGTTTCAGAGGCAGGGTCTACAAGGCAGGCCGTACACCCAGATGTGCAGACCATTTTAGACAGATATGCCACGGTTTTTGGAGATATACCACCAGGGCAGCCACCAGATCGGGGATTTGAACACACGATTGAGCTGGAGCAAGGCATCCAGGTTGTGATCACTACACCCTACAGGCATCCTAAGGCCTACCGGGATGAGATTGTGAGGGCTATTCATGAGCTCTTAGCTCTTGGGCACATCCGTCCTAGCACTAGCCCCTTTGCTTTTTCAGTTGTATTGGTGAAGAAGAAGGATGGCACACTAAGGATGTGCATTGACTACCAGGCTCTCAACAAGAAGACCATGAAGAACCGGTACCCCATTCCACGGATAGATGAGTTGATGGATGAGCTGAGGGGATCGAAGTTCTTTTCGAAGATTGACATGAGATCCGGGTACCACCAAATTTGCGTGAGGGATCAAGATGTTACCAAGACCACTTTCAGATGTCATCATGGTCACTTTGAGTTCTTGGTGATGCCCTTCGGGCTGACCAATGCTCCGGCCACTTTTCAGTCATGCATGAATCACATCTTTCGCAGTCACTTGAGGAAGTTTGTGTTAGTGTTTTTCGATGACATCTTGATTTACAGCAGAACATGGGAGGAGCACCTACAGCATATTGAGGCTGTATTGCGCATATTGGAGGAGCAACAATTTTATGCCAAGCTCTCCAAATATGAGTTTCGACTGATAAAGATGCTCTACTTGGGGCACATCATTGGTGTGGACAGAGTGAGGGTCCACGAGGAGAAGATCAGGGCCATCGGGGAGTGGCCAGAGGCGAAGAATGTGACCGAGCTTCAGGGGTTTGTGGGCATCTGCACCTACTACCAGAAGTTCGTCAAGGAATTTTCCTAACTTGATGCACCCCTTACAGACCTTACCAAAAAGGGGGCATTCAGCTGGACTGACACAGCGCAGAGGGCTTTCGACAGGCTCAAGGAGGTGATGAGCAGCTGCCCAGTTTTGGTATTGCCAGATTTCACACAACCCTTTGTCCTAGAGTGTGATGCATCAGGGGAGGGGATAGGCGCAGTTTTGATGCAGGGAGGCCACCGCATAGCTTTCGAGAGCCGGAAGCGATTGCCACATGAGAGGTTATATGCTATATACGACAAGGAGATGTTGGCCATCATGCATGCATTGGCCAAGTTTCGGCTGTACCTGGTGGGGAACAGGTTCAGAGTGAGGACTGACCACAACAGCCTCTGATTCTTTCTAGAGCAGAAGCAGTTGCAGGAAAGGTAGCAGAAGTGGGTCAGCAAGATCCAGGCATATGATTTTGACATCGAGTATGTCAAGGGGAAGAACAACGTGGTGGCCGATGCACTTTCGCGTAGACCGGCAACGTTGTCTTTGATGAGTTTAGATACGAACTGGAGGGCTCAACTGTTGGTCGAGTACTCCAAGGACCGTTTTGCCTATGGGGTGTTGGACGGACAGGTTACAGATGACAAGTACAGGGTGATGGATGAGGTGATCTACTTCAGGGACCGAATCTTCTTAACCGAGGGCTCCAAGCTCAAGGAGAATATATTGCACGTCTCGTGCGATTCGCCACTATCAGGAAACCATGGGTTCACCAAGACTTATAGGGCCATCAGACACAGGTTCTCATGGAAGGGCCTCAAGGAGGATGTACTCCGACATGTCAGGGAGTGCGAAGTTTTCCAGTGCAATAACGGAGGATGAACCATCCGACGGGTTTATTGCAGCATCTTCCCATACCAAAGGGAAAATGGGAGAGTATTTCGATGGATTTCATCACAGGGTTGCCCACTGTGCAGGGCAAGGATTGCATATTTGTAGTCATTGACCAGCTGACAAAGTATGCACACTTCTTTGCTAGATCAACACGATACACAGCAGCACAGGTAGCAAAGTTGTTTTTTAGAGATGTCTTTAGATTGCATGGTCTCTCAAAGACCATTGTCAGTGACAAGGATAGCCGCTTCATGGGCGGGTTTTGGCAAGAACTTTTCCGTTTGGTGGGCACCGAGTTGACCTCGAGCACCAGTTATCACCCACAGACGGATGGACAGACGGAGATAGTGAACAAGTGGCTGGAAGGCTACTTGCGAAACTATGTCAGCGGGCAGCAAAAGGCACGGTTACGATGGTTGCACTTGGGGGAGTACTGTTATAACACCACTCACCATATGTCTATCGGTATGTCTCCATTTTATGCTTTATATGCGTATCACGCTTTATCTTTTGCTGACGTGATGTTTGGTGCTAGCAAGGCCCCTAGGGCCAAGGATTGGATCCAAGAGAGTCAGGATATACTCTGGGCTCTTAAGGATAACATAGCTACAGCACAAAATCAGCAGAAGTTGTATGCCGATAGGGGACTAATTGAGAGGCAGTTTGAGGTAGGGGACTTTCTCTACCTACAGTTGCAACCATATCGACAATCCACACTGAAGCAGAAGGGGGCTGAGAAGCTCAAGCCCTGCTTTTATGGACCATACAGAGTGACACGCAGGATTGGGGAGGTTGCATATGAGTTGGAGTTGCCCACTGGTAGCAGGATTCATAATATTTTCCATGTGTCATCCCTGAACAAGGCACTGGGACAGCAGGTGACTGCAACTAGGGAGCTCCCGCCTACAGATGATGAGGGGCATTTGGTGTTGCAGCCGGAGGCCATTATTGACACTAGGGAGAGGCGGCTGCAGAGCAGGATAGTCAAGGAATATCTAGTGAGATGGAGGAATCTACCGGATGAGGATGCCACTTGGGAAAGTGAGAAAATTCTACAGCATCCATCATTGTAGTTGCTTGAGGACAAGCAACGTTTTGCCGGGGAGGATTGTAATATTCATTAATTTTTTACTATTACACTTTAATAAAGTTAAGTTAGAAATAAAGTGGGTGAAGAGGGACACTTAACTCACACTTAGAATAAAAGCATTTCCTAAAGTCACTTGGAGAGATGATTATTTGGCAGCGTGGGGCCTAGAGGACGAAGTGGCAGCGTGGAGGAGATGTCAATGTGGGCAACGTGGGCCCAAGTCAGCGCAGAGCTAGAGATATAGCGTGGCTCAAGGAGACAGCGCAGTTAGTGGTGGGGCCTAAGTGAGAGCAAGGCTCTCCAAACATAAAAAGGGAGAGAGGCTCCTCATTTTGATTCATTCGACTATACATCTATGTTATTTGACTTTTGACATTGAGCACGCTTTTGCTGTTGAGCAAAGTCTGCAAGTGTTGTTCAGCACACCGGGTGTCTCCGTGCGGAGATCCCAACCTCAGCCCCAAGGGACTTCGAGTGCCTGCTCGGGTGAGGAGTTCTATCCTTGTTTTTCCAGAGAGAGTTGGAGTAGCCACAACTAGGATTGTTCACTTACAGAGACAGCGCAGTCAATGAGAGGGAGGACGCAGTCTTTGGAGGAGGAGATTCCGGATTGAGGACTTATCAGGAGATTCAGCCCGAGAGAGTTGGAAAGGGGTCAGCCCTTCCCTATTCCATCATTTTGGTAGAGTTGGGGGCCATCTTTTGAAGCAGATCATTCAGGGCCAGCGTTTATCATTGGAACAATGTTGTACCTCAAGGGAGGTCATCCATTTTCGAAAAGCTCTCTGGGCTTTTCTGGGTATTGGGTGGAGAGGCCATTCCCAAAGTTTCATAATTTTCTAAGGTGGGGAGCAGCCCCAAAGATTCAGTTTATTCCAACAGTAGCAGCAGCACGGCAGCAGTACCAGCAGCTTGGAGATTACGCAATCATTGAGGGAGCAGCCATTCCATGATATATTCTGGGAGTATTTCTACGCTTGCCTAGTGCAAGCCAAGGTGCCATCATTCTGATCACCTTTGTACTCATTTCATCTTTCGGTATTTAATAAAATGGCTCAGCGTTCTCCATATTATGTTTTGTTCATGTGATGTCTCTCTAGCTGTTGTAGTTCTTTGTTTATGTGCTTTATATTGCTGTTTATTTCTATCCGGAATATTGCAGTTAGTCTCATACCTTTGCTTGATGAATCACTCTCTTGACATGTGGATGCTTGCTACATCATGTTATACTGTTTGGAGCATCCTAGTTTCAATGTATGATGGTGTTACAATATTGGTTTGTCACTAGGAGGGGGTGTTCTACATGGTTCCCTTTTGTTGAATGTGTGGTTGAAATAGACTTGATGTATCACTAGGATTTGATACCTTTTTGTGTTCATTTTCCTATGGTGTTTGATGGGATGTCTAATACACTTTTCCACGGTGGGATTTCCCTAGGTAATATAACTTAATAACATTGAACATTGTTAGACATCACTTTGGAGGGATGTGTAATTGATGATGTTAGTACCCTTGCTTTGCATCATTTCTTAAGGTTTGAGTTAAGGGGGGTACTACATGGGCCCTCATGCTAATTTAGTCCTTTCTAAGGCTTAATGATGTATTATATGATGTATTGGCTCCCTGACAATGGTGCACCCTAAGTTCACGCCTAGGATGATATTATTGTTTTATTATTATCTTTGTACCACTATGGGGCTTGGTGAAGGAATATTAACTTATTTTACATGGTACAAAAATTTTATGGAGCGTACCCCCCCCCCCCTCACTGGCACACATGTTCAAGCAAATCACATATTTTTTTGTTATTTTGCTTGAGTGAAGGGGCCATCCCCTTGGACTTGGGAATTCATTGAGTTCCTTGTTGACTGGGTGAGTGTATAGAGTTGTTGACTCCTTATCTTCACCAGATATATCCACTTGCACAAGTTTTGAGGAGTTGTAACCACCTTGACGCATATTTTATTATTTATTGGGGAGGTGGTTGCATATTGGAGAAAGCACATAGAGAAAACATTCTCTTTTGGGAAGTTGTTGAAGGTTCTAAGACATTTGACCAAGCCTTGCATGTAGAGTGTCCTACTTTAGTTCACAAATGTGAGGAGGTTCGCACTCTTTTCTAGAGCACACTTATGGGTTAGTTGAGCATTGGCTATTATATTGTTGTTGACTTTTTCTTTGCACATTGTACAAGGGTTGTTCTGCATTGAACATTGTGTTTGGAGTCTGCTAGAAGGGTGCCCTTGCCCTAGTGATTACATTTGACACATGGTCAACCATTATTGTTTGTGGAGCACTTAGCTTGCACATGCATTGGTTGACCATAGGAGTACCAACCTTGGGATTCACGCATGTGGTGAACTTATTCATGCATGATTATTGTTGCACACATATTCATGCACCTTGTAGATCACATTTTCTCCTTTGAGAATTGGTTGAAGAGTGCTCTAATAGAAAGAATATTATATTATTTTCTTCACTCATGCATCTTGGAGGGTGCACTTCATAACATCTTCTAGGTAGACCAAGGAGCACACTCTCCTATGTCAGAGAGTATTTCAATGTATTCTTCAGCATGCATCCTAAAGGGTGCACTTCATGTGGCACTATTTTAATATGGATTTTTGGATTAATGTGGTCCCAAGGAACTCTCTCCTAGGGTGTATGGAGTATTTTAATGTTTTCTTGAAGGGATGTGTAACCTAGGAGGCTTTAAACCTTAAGCATTGACCCTGGAGGATTTATTGTACACATTTTACTTAGTTTATTCTATTGTGTTAAACACACACCAAAAAATAGACCAATTTGATAAATCATGTGATTGCATATTACTCACAAGATGTACATATTGGTGAAAATTTGTGAAGAGCAGGGGGTTTTCGTTGTGGTGATAGTGGGCCACTACCCCATTGTTGTCTCTTGGTCTAGTGTATCCCTTGTGGGGCTTCCCTCTCCAAAGCCTGCTAGATTTTGTGAAAACACAGACTTCACTGCAGATTTATTATTTTGTTCACAGTAAAAGCAACTCTAGGGATCGATCTTGGGCACCTCCTGCATCCCCAAGTAACTCAAATTAAAAAATTATCCTAGATTTCTTACAAAATTGTAATATGTCTTCTTGTCTTGCCATGAAATGCAAACAACAATAGGTAGGTAAGTTTCCAGATAAACAAAAGGGCATTTGTTTACATTCGTACCGAAGTTTCCATTTGACTCGAGTGAAGAGTTTACTACGAACTCACGAGTGCAAGTTCGATTCTCAGTGAACCTATAAGTCCACGATTGTTTTAGGGAATTCGAGTTCTAGAGAGAATGAAACAGACGGCCACATTTCTCTTCAACAATATGGACAACCACAGATTGATATCCGCCATAAAGGTCCACAACAAA